>CM055657.1:15876582-17106754 GCA_029378335.1 Agrilus mali
TTAGCAATAGGTGGACAATTACAGTACAGTACCAGTAATGAGCCTGTGAAATTCGAAACAATTAGCGATTATGCATACGATGGGAATTTCTCGGTATCTAACCCAAAGGAGACGATAGGTAGGTACCTAATTAAAAGGCTCATTCTTTTATCAAAACGTTTGATGAAGCTCCTGATATTATTACGACCTTCTTGCTTAATGAGCTATAGGTATAAAGACCCCAACGAAACAGAAAAAAAGAAACAGGTACCTAATTAATCGAAATGACTCTAATATAACCCATGATCCTATGACTGAATCATATTGACATTTAAACACGTCCAGCAAATCTAAAAATTTCTGACAGATATTTAATTTAAAATTCTAATTAAACGATTACATTACGTTTCATTCTACCTATATCGCTAGCAAAAATTATTTTTTTTTTCTTAATGCGAAATACATCGTAAAAAGTGGTAGACTGTAAACAGCATTGTAGGTCTAATTAGTATTGCACATTTCAGTTGCAGTTTAATTTAAACGATAGGAAAATGCAACAAGAGTAAGGAAGGTGCTGAGTTACGAGAGAACTTTAAAGCAGACCCTCGAGACCGCCGCGGTCATTGCCTGTCGGCTCGTGAGAAATCTTCCTCACGATGCCTATTGTTATTCATCGGCAAAAATTGGTTTCTTTCTTCTAAATTCTTCATTGCACTCACACACATCAAACACAACTTTTCCATTACATATTATTATTTAGTAGATGTAATTATTAACGTCTTGGCCAGGTCAAACGCGGCATCTTCCTTTCATTTAATATGCAAAACGTTGAAGCTACCTGCTTTTATTTTTGATACTTATACATATACAGGTCACGAGCATAATGAAAAGAAAATAAGAAACTCGTCAAAAGAATTAAAAGTGTTCAAAATTTTTAGTTTAGTTTATATAGGTAATCTATAAATAAACAAGCTAGCCAGTGGCGGATTTACCAGCAGGCTGAATAGGTTAGAGTCGCTAGAGTCTAGGGTGGCCGATTTTAGCGGGCGGCAAACTTTGTTCAAAAATTTTTTTGTCTTACAGAAATAAAAAAAAATATTATCTTATACACGGAAAAAAACGAGGCTCAAAAAATCAACAAAACAATATTTTAGTGCTATACAGTATACTGAATACACTAACGTCTGTATATGAAAAATTACTAAACGCTTATTTATAAAATATACTATTGTGATTTTGAATTTTTAAAATATTCCAATAGCGTTTAAGTATTACATTTTAAATTTAGTATTTTTACCTATTTTTTAAATTAATTATTGCCATACCTAATTTTTTCTTTAGTTCCACCCACACTATTCAAGTAATGTGTAATATGTTTCACCACTTAAATATATCTATTCGAAGAGAAATGGTTTCCGAAAAAAATTGCTTAGAAATAATAATAACAAATATTATATAGATGTTTATGTGGAAAATTAATACTTTTCTATTGATATTTCTGATGATATTAACAACCTGTTTGAGTGCAGAATAAAAATTGAATAAATTTACACGTAAAAAATTGCATATTGTTGCATAGAATTTCATAAATATTATACATTTCTTAGAATGATGATAATTAAAAATAATAATAATGATAATATTGTAATGAATAAAAGCTGTAAATATCCATTCAACGAAAGTTCTTAACATTCTTACATTTTTAATCCTAATGAATTCGTATCAATATTTGTTGATTAGTCTTGTGAAAATATAATACAATCATAAAGTTGCAATTTCATTGACAAAAAATTGATTGTGAATTAGGGTAAAGAATTGCAGGTGTCAGTAGGGGTTGCAAATTTTGAATAGCCCACGGGCGGCAAATGTGTAAATCCGCAACTGAAGATAGCAGTGTAATCGCAATTTCATAACTAAAAATTGCTGAAAAATATATTGTTTTAAAGATTACTGTTTTTTTTTTTAAATAATCAAACTGTTCTTAAATTACCTACTTGTATGACCTTTACTAATCTTGTTTATTTAAAAGGTTAAAGCAAAACTATTTCAAAGCATTTTTTTAGTAAATTTTTACGGTAGGTACTAATCAAATTATTGTTGAAAAATCTCTTCAACTTTTTGAAATCCTTAACACAAAAGGATAGAAAAATCATTCCCTTAATTTTGTATCACTTTGTGAAAAAAAATTAAAATTGCCTTGCAGTAAGACTTAACTATGACTTTATTCTCAAGAATTTAAAATGATTTGGGGTTCCTTTTTAAAACCTACAAATAAACTTATAGTATGTAATGTATGACCATAATAGTCGCTCTACAAGCAGCTTATGTATTTAAGGAAACTTTTGTAAAGAACTCAATCTTTAACAGTTATCTAAGAAGTTTTAATTAATGTTTTATCAAAAATGTCATGGATAATGGACGTTGTAACTTACTTGTATGACTTCACTTTAACTATTAATATTAAAAAATTTAAGACAAACATATTTCAAAAGATTCGTTAGTTAAGTTTTTGTGCTATCAATCAAATTATTTTTGAAACTAGTCACAAATTCTCCCTATTTCTGAAAATCTATGAAACAATCTGAATTGGATCACTGTGGAAAAAAAATTAAATTATTTAACAGTGAGAATTGTTATCTTGACCCTACTAATAAATTTAAGATGAGAAATGGGGTTCCTTTTTAAACTTTTCAAATTGAGCTACAAATAAACTTAAAGGTTAAAAATTTCCTAGAAACTCGATCTTGAAATGTTATTCCAGAAGGTTTATTTTTGTGTAAGTACCTACACATAATTAATGTTTTTAATATCAACCCTATAATGAACATCATGGTCATTACAGTTTCACGGGAATTTGTAAATTGGTTATTGATGGATGTAGGTCGTAACTAGTGATGTGCCGGATCGCTAAAATTGTATATCCGCGGATACGGATCTGAAAACGGATATTTGGTCTCAAGATCCGCGAATACGGATACGGATACGGATCTTTACTTTCTTAGAGTACGCGACGCTTAATATTGTAGGTACAGGGTGATTCATTATAATGTCGTCCCCATTTAACTTTGTTATTTGGAGTGTCCCAAAAAAATTAAAGGTGTGGTTATGTAGTTGCTGAAAAATACTTTTTTTCTATTTATAACAAAAATTTGAAAAATGATCAGTATACAGGGAAAATCAAAAAGTTATTTTTTTTTAAATGGATCACCCTATATATAAATTTATTTTTCGATTCCTTGTAAAATTCTAAGCATAATTTAGATGACATACATATTTTATTAAACAACAACAAACCAAGAAATCTAACAATAAATAATATGACAAAAACAATTTTTAGTTGAATATAAAGATGCTCTACTGGGCCTCCATTTTCTTCAACACATTGTATAAGGGTTCTTCGCATTTTCTCTAATCAATCTGTTATGAAAATGCTGGGTTATTTTCATTTAAATTATTAATTTAATTCCGTATCAAATCTTTAAGACGATCAAAGTTTTCAATTTGGTAGTCGTATAATACACGTTTTTTTTTATATAATGTCACTGTTAGTTATTTGTTTTTAATAAAAAGCGTGGACTAGGACTTCTTTATTTGTAACAATTGTTTAATAAAATATTTGATGATAACGTTTCAAATGCGAATATTTCAGAAACTATTGAATTTAGGTATAGGGTATGTCATATAAATTATGCTTAAAATTTTACGAGGAATCGAAAAATAAATTCATATATAGGGTGATCCATTTAAAAAAAATTAACTTTTTGGTTTTCCCTGTATACTGATCATTTTTCAAATTTTTGTTATAAATAGAAAAAAAGTATTTTTTAGCACCTCCATAACCATACTTTTAATTTTTTTGGGACACTCCAAATAACAAAGTTTAAGGGGGGCGACATTATCATGAATCACCCTGTACATCGACCTTTTGAAAGAGACAAACTGTTATGAAACTTTTTAAGAGCTTACTTTTATAATAGATTGTCTCTTTGCAAAGATCTATGTGCAATATTTACCGCCTAGTATAGTTTAGTGTGACACTGGGCAGCACAGATAACGTTTGTGTTTGGTATATCAGTTAAGAAAAATGTCTACAAAACACCATCAAATCCAATAATGCAATATTAATGTCACAATAATTTTAAAACTAAAATAATCTGGTCGCGTCTAATCAATTTAAGACGACCGTCTTCTTCGGCCGTCGTGTGCGTTCTGTCCTTGGTGAACCATGTGGCAGGCGGCATCCCTCTTAATATTTATTTTTTGCTTTATTTATTGCCGCTTTTGTCGGCAATAACCCGCTACGCACTCATCTACACACGCAGTACTGCCTAAATCTATATTGATCGGCACAATATATATATATTTCATCTATAAATTTAAAATTAATTAAGTAAAAAATCCGTTAAAGATCCGCCAAAAAGTAACGGATACGGATACGGATACGGACCTCTCTTTTCCCTCGGATATCCGAGGATACGGATACGGATACGGATACGGATATCCGGCACATCACTAGTAGTAACTACTCAAACAATCAATTACTTGTTCTATATATAGGTAATTTCATATAAAGTTATTAAAATAATTTATAATACAAAAAACTATATAGATAATAGTTCAAGTTTAACCAGTTAGTAATATGTAGGCAATACTTAATCGATTTATTGTATAAGTAATGAAATTATTAAAATTTATACAGAAATTATTATTAGAAATCCATTTTCGTTTCACTTTTACTTGCCCAAAAACACAAATCATTTTATGAATTTACAACAGATTATTTCATTTTTGTTGCCTGCTTTTCATAAATGGAATAATCCTACATCATCAGACATAAAAATTAATTTTTATTGCGCACCTACTAAACATTTAGTCTTTTATTCATTTTCGTAGGCGTTGGTATGTTATACTTATCTATTTGAAAATGATAATTCAATAACATAGATATTACAAATATCTTCCATCTATTTGTAAGATTAAATTACTTAATCATTAGCATAATTAAAAATAAAAACTTTTTACTATTGAATTAACTTTGATTTTTGCATTTTCACTATTCTAAAAACAGGGTGAAAAAACTGGAATAGATATTAAAAAAAGTCTTAAATTGGTAGCCCACTCTGTGTAACTAATGTGATTTTGTATTCTTGAGTAAAAAAATGTTAAAAGTGTATAAATATAAAAACTGGATTTCATGTTTAATTAATTGATTCCATGTATAACCTCTCTATAACTCTACCCCACAATAATAGAATTCAACATCAGAGACTTCGAAGTTTCCGATAGTTACAATTTAAGTTAAATTAAATCATAACTCTCTACTATCTCGATTTTTTTTTTTTTTTAAGAATGCTGAATCCTCCCCAAAAATAATAAAATTCAACACCAGAGATTTCATAGTTTCCAATATTTATTATTTAGGTTGGTTTCTTGATTAAAAATTTATAAGAATTATTGGCATTTTAAAAATGCTAGGAATACAATAAATAAAAGCTCTATTTTATTCTTGAATTAATTATATCGATCATTTACATATTAAATATTACGAATCATCCCCTCCAATAATGAATGTTAACGCTAGAGTTCAAGGTTTCCAAAATTTATCATTTCCGTCGGTAAGACACCAAAAGCAACTGCATCGATTTCCTTTTATAATTAATTTAGGTACTGAGCGTGAAATAGACACCGTAAGTAATCACTCACTAATTGGAAGTAAGTGGTTTGATAAGTCGATACAAACTTTGCTGAAACTTCTGTTTAAAATTTTATTACATAGCAAATATTTGGAGAAGGGAGAAATTGTACAAGTATAAGAAGAAAATCTGAATACAAATTTATGAAGAAATGTAAAAATAGCAATATAACAAGTAATAATATATAAGTACGTAAGCGAATAAGGTAAAACAACATTCGATACACGAAAAGTTTAGCTGTTTAGCAGCGTCATGTACTGCATTTAAATAACGTAATTCCTTATTACATCTGGCTGAAGGAAAGTGAAATTTTGTAGGCCGTATTACGGTCACATCTCCTCGGCTCGTTTCAATGGATGAATTTAAACATATACATAACTGGTTTTCGGAATTGTTCGATTAAGAACAAATGAAACTCGAAGAAAGTAAAACACAAGCGCATTATATAAACTTGACACCGTTTTCAGACGATTTTATTGAAAGAGTGTCTGTAGTCCTACAGAATATAAGTAGTACCCAAGACGTGATTCATATTTTCATTGCACAATCTCAGTTCCATTTACTTTAACAGTTTATTATTCGTATAAATTGGATTGTTGTTGTCTTTTTTGTTTGCAAATTCATTCTTACACGCACGTGTCAGTGGCAATTCGTGATAAAATATAGAAAGTTTTCTATAAATGTGTACAATTATTTTCAAAGACCACATGTATCTTCTCTGCTTTAACTTTAACATGCTTAGCTGCATTGCATTCAGCTCCTCTGTGTGCATAAATTTGACCCTTAATGCTAACAAAAAGGACACTAAAATAGAAACACGAAAGGTCCCGATAATGCACAAAACTCGTTGTGGAGCCAAGAATTTACAATGGTGTGATGAACCAAATAACTTTTTTTATTCTGCTACTGAACACAGAACAGTGGGCATAAGGGTGCGGTTTAGATACGATGCATGTATGTATGTATATGTAATTATCTACACACATGCCACCCCTGGTGCAAAATATTAAACAGCCAATGATTTAGTGACAACAGCTGGTCAAAAAAATAATAACAAAAGGCATGTCGTGACTACCTTAAGACTAGACCAAATCAAAATAATTTTCTCAAACAGTAAAGAAATTATTTTATTGTAGATACGTTCAAACGAATGATATAACGACCTAGCAAAAGAGAATACGAAATCGAAATTCTTTGTAATTCTATCCATATCCAGTGCACTTCATTTTGATGTGAAATTTGTATCTATTATAAAATGCAAACGTTGCATACGACATCAAATTATACAGTCGATAGAGGTATATGACTTTATATGCGTTAGTAAGTATGCAAGCCGATGAGTGCTACTCAATCAAAATCGTACTACTATATGTGCAAATTAAAATGCTGATCACTCACCAATACGTACATGTGTCGACAGCGTTCGATAACCTCTATATATCACGTTATTTCAAAATGAAAATCACACCAAGTTCGAAAGGTGATGCTTTTGTAGCAAAATGTGACATACCTGGAAAAAAATTAAAATAACACTTAATTAATTGCATTATTATTAACAAAACATTAGTTAAAGAGATAATATGATTTACAAAGCAATTAATAGATAATAATTCTTAAAAAATCGTTATCAGAGTACCCTCTTCGAACCTCAAGCTAAGTAACAACTTTAAGAATTCATTATATTCACAATTATGTTTTCCTAGGGGAAAACTTAAAGCATGGAACAAGCTATGGTAATAAGAAAAGAGGTCTCCTTCAGCTTTTTGTGACATGCTTCTTGCCCTTCTTGTATAGAACACCTCGTCGGAAGAATATTTAAGTATTGACATACAATATAATCCACTCAATGGAATTAGTAACAATACCTATTATAATATTTTCTCTAAAAATTTTGACATTATACAGTACAGAACGTGAATTATACTCTAAACCTCATTTTCACTTCTTTCATATCTACTAATTTCTATATATACAGGATTATTCATGCTATACGGCACGGAATAGGTATATTGGCCCAAATATGAAAATTTCAAAAACTTTTACTTTTGGATTATATAGAGGCCTATTATGGTTACCTTTTAAATTTATTTTCATATTATACAGGGTGTTCCAAATGCCCTAAAAGTATCAAGGTTATGTTTTTTTAAATGGAACCCTCTGTATATTCTTGCATTTTTGGATTCTTCGATCAAAATAAGTGTTTGCTTTGATAAGGTTTATAATACATAAACCATAACGTTTTTTAAATAATTTGAATTTTATCAAAATCTAACCTAATTTTAATGTTTCAAATACTTAAGAAGTATTTAAGTTATGTAAGTGAAATTTACAATGAAGTGTAAGAATAGATCATATTTTATATCTCAATTATAATAAATTCCGCATCTTATACAAGGTGTCCAAAAATTAATACTACTTAAGTAAGAACTGTAAGGGGTTGTAACTTAATTAATTAAAATTTTTTTAACATACCAAAAGTTTTTTAATTGCCTAACGGTTGGTATTAGGGTGTTCATAAGTTAAGTCTTCGCGTTTTTTCAGGAAACGCTAAATAATTGTTTTATGCGCCATTTGGTGTTTTTTACATAAAAGTTCCAATGTAATATCTAGTTGCCTTTGGTGTTTATTGTCAGATGTTATTGTTTATTATTGAGGTGTTGCTTATTCAAAATAAAAATTTATTCAAAAGAGGAGCGTACTGATATGATTTTTACTTAAGTAGTTTAATTTTTGGACACCCTGTATAAGATGACGAGTTTATTATAATTGAGATATAAAATATTACCTACTGTTACACTTCATTGTAAATTTCGCTTACATAACTTAAATACTTCTTAAGTATTTGAAACATGAAAATTAGGTTAGATTCTGATAAAATTCAAATTATTTAAAAAACCTTAAGGTTTAGGTGTTATAAACCTTATCACAACAAACACTTATTATGATCAAAGAATCCAAAAATATAGATTAATCCATTAAAAAAAAAACATAACTTTGATACTTTTAGGGCATTTGAAACACCCTGTATATTATGAAAATAATTTTAAAAGGTAACCATAATAGACCCCTATATAACCCAAAAGTTAAAGTTTTTGAAATTTCCATATTTTGGCGATAACATTCCGTGCCGTATAGCGTGAATAACCCTGTATAATGTTTTGAGATTTTAAAATGTATGTGTTGCAGTTAATACTAGTTTTTAGATAGAACGCGTTCTTCCTAGTTAGAACTAGTTTTTAATGTATGCATTTGTTAATATTAGAATTAGCTAATGCTCAAATCGAATATTAGTTAAAACTAGTTATTACTAGACAAAACGCGTTTTTCCGAAGCGAGTCGGTTAAAACTGTTCGCGTAGTAGATCCTCATACTTTTTTAAATTTAAGTTTGACTGATTTGATTTTATTGTGTGTTAATCAATGTTCTTTAACAATATTTATTTTTGAAATTTTATGGTTGTATTCTGTTGATTTATTTGATTATTATGTTGTCCTACTTATAATTAATATTGTCCCTAAAATGTTCCTTTAGTGTTAGATTATTATTTGGTTCTCAGTGTCTTAGATCTTTTCAATATTTAAAATAAAACTATATCTTATTTTCAATCCCAAATTAGTTTTTCTAGTGCTAGTTTTAACTACAGCTCGATGTGACAACTAGTTTTATCTGAAAATCAAATATATCAGTGGTAAATTCTAGTTTTAACTGGGTATTTCTAGTTTTAACAAAGTAATTAAGTAAAAACTACTTTTAACTAGGGAAAACGAGTTCTAACTTAAAACTTGTTTTAACTGTAACATATAGGTATACACCTTTTGGGTTGATAATTTTAACCTTTTACTAGCTACACATTTTCGCAAACTTTTTTTTTATCAAATTAGTGTTTAATTGATTCTTCGACTAAAATACTAAAATGCGCGACATCAAGAGTCACCTAAATCAATATCAATGTCGAAATGTGTCGCAATATTCCTCGCACCAATGGACCTTTTAACTGAAATCGATAGACGGCATTAATAGTTTGTTTTGTACTTTTTGTTATTATGTTCAGTTTTACACTGCCTCTACATTTAAATTTTCAAAACGCGAATGTTACATAAAGGACATTTTAAAAGCAGCCTGTCAAGTAAAGTGCTATACATTTTTAGAACGAGTTTAATATTGGAATGAAAGAAATAATGGAACAAAATTCCATATATTTATAACCAGCCTTCCCTCATACAGTGAAAAAAACTTTTGTATGAAGTTTGTTTAACGTATCGTTGTACTTTTCCGAGTTCACGTTAAACTAATTCAGAAATAACAGTCTTGTTACAAAGGTCAAAAGTTACTCCATCAGTACTTTGATACTGTCTTGCCTTTAAAATTACTCCTTAATATTGTCTTTGTTTGGTTTCTTTCTATTTATACGTAGCTTCTTATGTTCTATTGCTCTGTCAAAGGAAAAATGGCTGCTTTGTCCCACACAGACTTTCTCAAAATATTTAAAGAGGTCCAATTTTTGTTTTTTATCAATTCATTTCTTACTATTCTCATTTTTTTTTTGCTCTGTCAAAGGAAAAATGGCTGCTTTGTCCCACACAGACTTTCTCAAAATATTTAAAGAGGTCCAATTTTTGTTTTTTATCAATTCATTTCTTACTATTCTCATTTTTTTTTTATTTAATATTTTAAGCTTATAACGAATGGTATTCAAGATATAATAAACAATGTAAGTAGAAAACAAAATAAGGGATTCGCCATTATTTACGAGCCCTCCATAATAAGTTGTCAAGTAAGAATTTAAGCGCAGACTAATATTTAACGCATGTAAAGAACGACGTAAATATGATGACGCCGACGCGATCGTAGACCTCATAAGTAACGATCACTAATTCTAGTAATTAGTGATTATGTTAGTAAAGAAAGGTGCAATTACATTTGTTGCAGTACGCGCAAGTGCTTGGACAGAAAAATAAAATTTATTTAGCGCAATTAGCTGATGGCTCAATAAAGTAATTAAATTAATTGCGTTAAAGCAATTATTTAGGTGCTAATAAATTGTAAATGAAAAAGTAGGCTAAGGATTATCAGAATTAGCTGTGGTAGTGTTTTTTAATTAGTCCAAAACAGAAACAATTTAGTGGTAAAACTACCTTTCAAAACCATTTCAATTTTATCCTACAGTATTTAGAGTTTTATTAAAGTAAATACATCTACATGTATGTACTAAATTGTTACAGTGTGAGTTATACTTCATAAAACAAATATATTGCAATTGCTTGATTCTAATCCCCAATAATATCAATTTAAGCTAATAAAAAAGCAGTTCTAAAATGAATGTTTTTTATCAAATTATATAGTCTAATCTTTAAATGAGAATATTCCCTCTTTATGGTTAAAAACAAAGTCCAATAACTACAAAAAACATTACTCTTTGTTAAATAAAGGACTCCATAGTCTTACTGAGACTTTTTAGTTTTTAGTTATTAGACTGTTACTGGCCCTGAAGAAGCCTTCTCGCCTAATGTGAAAACGTTGGTATTACATCATGATATCTAATAAATGCGGTATTTCCCAAAACTGTGTTTATTATCATAACTAAAGAACCATTTTGTCTAGAGTATAAAATTAGTTATCAAAGGCGAAAGTTTGTGTGTATGTTTGTTACTTCTTCACGTCTAAACGGCTGGAGCGATTTTAATAAAATTTGGTATGGAGTTAGCTGACACCCTGAATTAACATATAGGCTACGTTTTACTGCGGGAAAATATCTTATTCCCATGGGGAAATCGATGAAAATGAATTCGCGGAATATTATAAATGCGAAAGTAACTCTGTCTGTATGCTACACAATCTCGCCTAAAATTTACTGAACCGATTTAAATGAAATTTTGTACAGAGATAGTCTAGAGCCTGAGAAAGGACAAAGGCTACTTTTTAATAGTAACAATAATCAATAAATAGGAAAGTTTGTGCGGAAATTCCGTAATTTTTAAAGATAGAAGCTTGAAACTTATTTTTTAGGCTTTTGATTAGATATAAATAAATACGACATTCAATGTTTGTAAAAAATTTACCCTAAAGGGGATAAAATTAGCCGATGAAAGTTTTTGTGTAATGACGTCGTCCAAAAGCTTACGGTCCAGAAAATTAAAATATTAAGTGTAGAAAGTTATAGAGGTTTTGTTTATTTGGATCAATAAAAGTAGTTAAATACTAAGCTATATAAACTATTTTAAACTATAATTAAACTATATTAATCTATAATATTATAAATGCGAAAGTAACTCTGTCTGTCTGTGTATTACGCAATCACGCCCAAACTACTGAACCGATTTAAATGAGAATTTGGTACAGAGATAGATAAGTAGATATAAAGCTAGAGGCTTGAAACTTATTTTTTAGGCTTTTGATTAGATATAAATACGACATTTAAAGTTTGTAAAAATTTTACCCTAAAGGCGGCAAAAATAAGGAATGAAAGTTTTTGTGTAATGACGTCGGCAAAAAGGCTTCATTTTATATCAAATGCTATTTGGTTAACACACATCCTAAAATTGTCATTATTTTAGTTTTGTCAACTTAAAAATATTAATAGTATGTAGGTACTTTTTACCCTTCACCCTAATATAATTGTTATTAAATATATTGATAAGAAATACCTTCTGCTAAGTGGAAAGCTTGTTTTTATTAAATTTTCTTATGTTTTACTATTCGCCATTATTTTATTTATAGTTAATTCTACAGTAAATTAGTTCAATTCCATCGATATCCTCTACATGAATGAATTTATTACTGTGTAGTTTGGCAACACTGAAATCGTTTTGTTCTGATCGTAAATCTGTAGTAGCTACGTATGTATGTACCTACGTAGTAAGCAACCGCGCGGTCAATAGTGACGTGATAAGTTAATTTTAACTGTTTTAATATTGTCTAATAATTGTGTGTATTTTAAATCCGAGAGAAAAAAATCGTACCTAAGTGTAAAGTGTGAATGAATACGTAAGATTTTAAAAGGCTTCGATTACATTCATTTCAATTTATTAAGGCAACAGTGGAATTTGAATATTTGAAATGGTAATGAGATATTTTTTGTATTTATTTCGAACTCAGATTTCTTAAATTTATTAAATTTAATAATTATTTATCGTTCGGTCTGTTTAATTAATTATTATCCCTATTAATAATTAAATACAATTAACATTTATGTAATTTTAATTAATGTAGTGTATTTACTGAATATAGTTTGGCACTACTGAGTCTAGTGCAGCTCTGATTGTTAAACTCTGCAATAAGCAGATCGAGAACTTCGGTGGTGAGGGTTATTGATTGGGTTTAGCTGTGATAAGTGTATTTTGAATTTAACAAAAACGACTTCATTTACTGTTTGAAGTAAGTATAATGTATTAAAAATGCATAACCTATAAGTGTTCATGTTATTTTCATTTGATTTGGTTGTAATTTTGGTAATGCTACAGAATTTGTACGGAAAATGTTAGGTTAAAAATTATTCCTGTTATTTATTTCAAATTTTGGCTATATAAACACCAAAATATTAACGTTACTTTTGGTTTGTTAGGTACTAAATTAATACAGTTTTCGAATATATCTCTTTTACATACGTAACGTTGCATTGCTTTCAAATCGATTAAATAGTTTATGTAGTTTAACACTTTAACGTGTAAAAGATTCCTCAATTAACAATGCTGTTTCTGGTTTACTTTAATTTTCTAGAAAATAAACAACCAAATTAGGAATTGAAAACAATAATACCTTTACGTAGGTATGTAACATCTTTTTAGATATTTTTTAATTAAATGTGGTATATACCATATGCAATAACAATTAATATATTTTATATAGTATAAATTTTGAAATAAATAACATAATAATTTAGTTATAAAAATTTTTATTGGCCCACAATAATTAGGTACCTTCTATTTCGACCGTCTTCAAGTGAAAAAGTAATTTGATGTCAATAAAACGTTATGTAACTTAATCATTATGTTATTAATTTCAATATTTCAGAATCACATCATTTAAAGGGTCCATTGATTCAATTAAAAATGCGTTTTGGATAATTACAAGGAGATTTTTAGATATTCTCGTCACTTTTAACTGTGATAGATGTTGTAATTTGGGAGTCAAATTCACACTTATTGTCCGTTATTCTTTTTTATAATAGACTCAATTTGGTTAAGTACTGTTAGCTCAATTGAAAATATTTTGAATTACTGTGGTGTTCTGTTATGTCCTATTACTGTAAAACCTGTCTTCGGATTCATTGCAATATGCTGGCAATAAACTATTTTATCCTTGTTTGGCAGTTGGTTAGCCTAATGATGTTACTCAAATTGGCGGTTACCTCTTTCAATTAATTTTCATAGTGCAACCTTACCTAGGAATTTCCTTTAAATGGGATGAGGTAATGGAGTGTATACAGCTATTACCTGACGTTCACTAAACGGCTACTTTTCCCGTTTAACAAATAAATTGGTGTTCTAAAATGTAACAGTTATCAACGAAACTGCGGGAACTCTCTAAACAGATAGCATTTCTCTAATGGAAATTTTAATGATCCTTGAATAAAATTGCAAAAATTAACTAGGAACGTCACATTCCTGTTCAGCTCATTTGTAATATAATTAATTGTATTGACGAAGTAATGCAACTACAATGTATATTTCGCCAAAAAGATTTATTTCCTTAAGGGAGAAAGGCAACTACCGGATTTTCATTAAGCAAACGTCGAAACCTATAAGAAAGCCTAAAACATTTTGAAATGTTACCCAGGACGTTTCACAATTTTTAAATTCTTAAATATTACTCGATAGCCATTTCCCTCTTTCAGGTTATTCTTAGAAGTACAACAGTTCCTAAATGAATAATTGTACTTACTCTACTGTATTATTAAAATTGTGGTCCTAAATATGTAAAAACAACTATGAAGGAGTCTTGCCGGATTTCCATATGAAATCTGCACTAGCGTCTTTTTTGACATTGGTACATTTAATACAATAGTTGTTGATTATAATTTTTAGCCAATTATCAAACTCCTAACTTCATTCGTTTTTGAAAAATGGTGACTTTTTTGGAACCTTACCTACAGTTATTTGAAAAATAATAAAAAAAAATATCTAATGTACCTAAAGCTAATTAGGAGGTATCATCGCGTTGGTTTATCACAGTTTTGTAGAAAAATAATTTTAAAGTTAAAGGTTAGGTACAATCCCCATTTTCCAAAAACGAATAAAGTTAGGAGTTTGATAATTGACTACCAATATATTAAAGGCACCATTTAGAATAAAACCTACCCTGACCAAACCTAATTCACCCTAACAATCTACAATATGTAGTTTTTTCTTTATAATTACCCAGGGAAGCAAGTACTAATCAAACAAAACAATGTAGTAATATAATATAAATATTTATTTATAAATCTTATTATTATTCTTATTGTTAATCACCTTTAATGAAATATTTAATTTTTTTTGTTGCAGGTGAATTTAAGGACATTTTTGGAGGTGAAAATTACAAAAAGACTGCCACATTTTAATAAATGTAAGTTTTTTAATTCTGATTTCTCATACATTCGTTTCTCTAAAATTCGTGAAGAACCGCACTTTTTTTAACATAAATGTAACAATCGCACATAACAATTAGCACCTTCGTAGTTGCTGTATTTTAACTAGGTATTGGATATTTCTTTGCACCTTTCGCCAAAAAAACGCTGAAGTCTAATTTAATAGTAAGTTATTCCCATGAAATTAATTCGCAATACCAAGGTATATATTGACTATAAATATTTCAGTATTGAGTTCGTAAACATTTGTTATTGTAGTTTTTGTTTCGTTTTGTTTATTGAAATTGGCAATTTTTGAAATACCTAAACGTCACGACTCACGAGAGTTTGTCATCGGTATCCGAAACAAATCGTTGTTTCCTATGAACTCCTATGCAAAAAGTAAGAATAATATTACTTATTTAATGCGTGTAATTTCTTAAAAGTTTTTTAGTTTTGTCACAGTTTCACTTACCATAACATCTCGCAGGTATTTGTGGGTATCTACGTTGTTTAAACCGAATGTTTAAAATTTTCGGTTTAATCAATTACTAAAGCAAGATGAACAATGTAGAATTTTTGATAAAACATTCTATGTTAAATGCTATATTTAACCAATAAGTCGCCCATTAATTTCAATTTGACCAAAAAATTGATTTTTACCATCACAATAACGTAGGTAGATGAATTATATTCTACAGTCGTATTTGGTTTTTGTTTGTTATGCTTGCTGAGGTCGCATATTTTGTGTAAAAATCCAATCTGAAAATAAACATAAATAAAATGAAAGACGGACATTCTCTTAAGAATGCTGTAAAAGTAATACAATTTCTATTTCTTTTCCATAAGTTAGAGTCAGGGCTTTCAAGGAAACAAATTTGCAAAGTGAAGATTATTAACTTCCCTTATGTTTCTCTTTTGCACTTAATTGGTGTATTATAGGCATTTGCTTTTTTCTTACTTTCTGTCATATTTGTAAAATTAATTTAGTGTTACTCTGCTTCTACAAAATTCACTTTAAATTTTTGATTACGTATATCAACGAAAATGGGGTAAACTACTTTCTAATTTTTCTCTCGTCTTGGGTCGTTTAATGACTCTTTATTTTCCTGTAGGTAGTTAGCAATTTCCGTCAACTGAAGCGAGCGATTGAATGAACGTTTGCGATCTGAAAAATTAACCAGTTGGTAATATATCTTTGTAGAAGATCAGAGCCGCTCTATTTCTGCGGCATTTTCAATTAAAGTACTCTAGAAAACTTTTTAAACGTCCGCAATGGGCCGTGTGTTAAGTGGCACACTATAAAGCAACGACCAATCTCGGATCAAGTAGCGATAAAGCTTATCAGGACGTCTGTTTTACAGCGTGTCACCTTGTTTTCTTTAACTAAATGGCGAGAAATAAACAACCCAGTAGGGAATAAATAAATCGAGTGGATCTTCAGTGATCCTAAATCGAGATTGTGTCTTCGCAAATAAATCAGCCGTTAACATACGCGGAGCGTGTTAGATATATCAGGCTCGAAACGACTCCAAACATACAGAGTGACTGAAAGAAAATACAGACCACAACAACAATATCTAAATAAAATATTTTAAGATAACAGCAATATGATCTATAAAAGAACAAAAAATACGACATATTTAAGTAATTTCAAATAATTTAAAAAAAAATTTTTTTAGAGGCTAACGACCATTCAGGTTTTGATCAGAAATTTATTAACTTGTAATAATTGTAAATTTGGCCTGACGATTAGATATTTTTGGAAGGCCGTTGTCACACATTAATCAAGTATTAAAGTTAAGAGGAAGTATCAGTAGATGACGTTATAAGGACTATATCTTCATTTAGAAATTAGCTTTTTTCTTAAAAGTAACTGGGTGTTTTCCACCTCTAAAAATTTGCATAGAAATGTATTTTGTTGCATACTATAACATACACATAAACACCCAAAAGAGTTTATTTTGCTTATTTCACAAGAATTTATTAAATATTTAATAATAAAAAATTGCATAATATTTAAATAATGTAAACATTGCTAAACATCACCTCATTGGTTGAGGCATGGATGATTCAGTTAAGCGGTTTGGTTTGTGGCGATTTAATACTTTTTATTTTTTACAAAAACAATTTCTTACTTTCTGTTTAAAGTGAAATATTAAGTAGATATATGTTTATAATATTTATTGGATAGTAGTTATATCCTGTTACTCTTGATAAAGGTTTAATAAAACCGAAACAATTGTAGAGTCAACAGATTTTAACTTGAAACATTTAAAAGTGTGTCTTATTTTCAAATGTTTATTGGTATGTTTGTCCTAAACTTTATTACTTACATTTAAGGGTTTGAAATTTTTGTCAATGTCTTTTGTGTTGTTGTGATTGTCAATTTAATTGTGTGTGGTATTATTATTGCTTTTGTGTAAATATTCTCTTCTTATAATTATATTTCTATACTTGCTCTCTATCAGTTAGAGTGTAGAATTCCAAAGAAGTCCCCTAAGCGTGAGAATGAATCATTTAATTTTATTTTCATTAGTGTCAAAAGCACCCTATCTTTGCTTGGTTTATTTTTTGAGCAGATCAAATCGATGATGTGAGAAAACCATTTATCAAGAACACCTACATAACTTTAGGGTTTTCCTGAGATCATAGTTCTTGTAACATGCAAAGCTTGTTTTTGTTAATCTTTTTTTGTCTAATAATAACTTTGCTTCAGTAAGGTCAGTATCAGATATTGCTGTAAAAACTGACACACTGTATTCTGTTTCTTCAATTTCACTACTTGTTTTTGATTTAGTAAAAAACCTCAAAATTACAATACTATCATTAATACTATATTTACTTACGTTTAAATGATCCTCGCAACAGAAAAATGTTGATTTTGTTTTAGAAAAATCCCGTCTGGCTGCTTTAAACCATTTACCTAAACGAGAATAATTTTGTGGTGCAGTTATAAATATTTTGTTTTGGGTACTTTTTGAAGTATTTTTGCATTCCGGCACAAAACACCACTTATTTTGTGATTCATACGTGTTTTAAGCCTTGCACAATACAACAATTATAAAGCATTATAATAAAAAACTTAATAAAACATAAATTAAAGCAGAAATAAATTTAAAAATAGCATTAACAGGCTACTTTGTTGATTATTGATATGATTTACTACGTCACATTAGTATAGGCAACCTGTCGCAATCCCTTAGCTGTTTTTCGAGGCAAAAATTTCGTTTAAACTTAATTGATTAAAAACCATTATTTAAAAAAAAGTTTATATTAAGTATATATGACTTAAATACTTTCTATTTTTTAATATAAAAAAAAAAAATAAGTGAAAGTTCCCTATCGCCTGAATTGAAGGCACTGTTGACATCCCTCATCCATTAAAAGACTCAACATTCCTTATGGTAAGTACTTTTTTTAACAATTTGACATTACAAACCATTACCATATATTGCTATTTCCTTAAAAACCTACGTAGAGTTACATAAGGCCTTTCATTTTTGAATTAGCATACAACTAAATATATTTGTTTTAAATTAATGAGTTATTTCTGGACAAACAGAACAGGGCAAAGCAACATTTGTGTATTACTATTTGTTTACTTCGTCCCAGATTTGTTTTGCAATTTTCGTTCTTTGCAAGAAAGTTTTAAAACCACCCGCTAATTGCCTTATAAAGAATACGGAAGAAGTCAGAGAATGGCGTCTTTGTTTCTTAATAAAGCCCATTAATTTTGACCGAAAAGTTGGCAAGCTTCTTCGTCCAAATTTTATCGTTTTACTTTTTCTTCATTGTGAAGGGCTTGCTGTGAAAAGTATTAAAGAAACTTTTCTTTGTGCTTGTCGCCAACTCACCTATTTGTCTTGATTTAAAATAAGGCACCCTGATAATTTCACATTAAGTAATTTAATAATACAGAAATTAATTTATGAGATAAAAAAATATTTTTTGAAATTGGGAGCATATACCGTTTTTATTTATGTAATAATTTATTATTAAACTGTAAAGTATGGTAATCTGCTTCTGCTTGTGCAGAAGTTGTAGAATTATTTTACGAATTTTTTTCCGGGTACAGTTCTGTTTACATCACATACGGTAGATCAACAAGAATGCAAAACTTTTCGCCCATAAAGCAGGTGAATCCTGAGCTACGGTGTTTTTATGCTCACTCCCCGCTGTTGCTAATTACGTTTGAGTGTTCCCCCTGCAGGGAAGTGGAGGCAAAAGCTCAAATGCGTAAAACATTAGAATGTTTTAAGGGCACTGAGGTCAACCTCCGAAGCTGTTGCTACACGCGATGCGTGACTTCTTGACTACTCGCGTTGCGTCAAGTGCACGAACAATTTTTATGAACACTTAACCGCAAACAATAGAAAACAAGAATGTTACAAAAAATTATTCAGATAGGTACATATAAAAAGTTCATCCAATGTTTTTATGTTTATTGATTTCTGTACACAATAACTTTCTTTATTATGACGGCAGTAGGATAAAGGAATATGAACGAAAGAAAATATGTGAAAATTTGGTAACCATAATCATTATATTTATTTATGATATCGGTAATTGTATGCAATAGTATAGATGAACTGATAATAGCTTCATATATGCGGTTTTTCGTTAGGGTCACCTTATCCGATTTTGTTTCCCAAGATATATAGAGCAACCCTTGGTGTTAACTTTTACAATATCTTCTTCGCTTCTTGCCGTTTTGTATTGTTAAATTGGTATCCTAAATTATTACAAAAAAAACTTTAACGAGAAGCCTTAGAAGCGAAAACACTTTGTACATATGTATATGAAGTCGTAAACATGTGCCATTTGATAGAGACGCTGTACGCGGTGTCGTTAACGTTTCAATAAAGAGCGTAGGCGCCTGAGAAGGCAAAAGACGCCCTCCGGAGGTGGTGTTGATGATGCGGTGGTGCGAAAGTGGTGAAATGCATGCGAACAAAGCAACGAAACAGGGCAAAAAGTAGCAAGCAATAATTCAGTGGCGTGGTATCGGGATCCACCACAGGTCTGTTTGGTCCGTTTGCACTCATCGGCAGGATCTCCTCTGGCAAAACAAGCGACGCCCGCCGTCGCCGGCGTCTTCGTCGGCGGCCGACTTCTATTGATCAGGCGCCACGTCGCTCGTGTCGTCTGGTTAGTCGCTAGGCAACCTGCAACCCCGATGCATGTTCTGCCTGTCGGGAAATTGCTCTTGTATGCGAGGATCTTTTTCCACGATTTGCTCAGAAGTTATCTTTACAACGACATGAAGACACATAAATAAAATTTTAAAATTGGACCTTCAAGTGAGATAATAGTATAGGAGACTGTGACAAGAAAATATTTTGAAGACTCACCCCTATTAGTACACTGCAATTTTTAACTCGGACACACTTGAAATGGGCGAGTTAAATATTGTGCGTCTCTTCAAAGTTTTATAAGAACTTTAAACCTACACGATATCAGTTTTAAATTTATTTTCAAATTTTTGCATTAGTTGCGTTACATTCCACAGTTTACCTTAACATTGACATATAAATTTATTTCTAAAATCATAATTTCAAGTACAAGAATTTTATAGGAGACTGTGGCATGCAAATAATAAAAATAAATTTGAAGACTCACCCCTATTAATACACAATTTTTTACTCGGACACATGGGCAAAACGCGTGCCCGGAATAAGACTTGGAGGGATAATGAGGGTAAATTTTATTAGGACATGAAGCTGTACAGAATATCAGTTTTACTTTTCAGGTTTTTACCTCAAATTGACTTTCCGCACACAATATTTTTAACGTTTCGATTTTCCGTTTGATTTTTTCCTTTTGAATTGAGATTAAAATCACGCACTAAGCTATATAAACTTTTTTAAAGTATAATTAAACTACATTAATCTATAATATTATAAATGCGAAAGTAACTCTGTCTGTCTGTGTGTTACGCAATCACGCCCAAACTACTGATCCGATTTAAATAAATTCGGTAAGAGATAGATAAGTAGATATATAGCTAGAGGCTTGAAACTTATTATTTAGTCTTTTGATTAGATATTAAAACGACGTTTAAAGTTTGTGAAAATTTTACCCTAGAGGGGGCAAAAATAAGGAATGAAAGTTTTTGTGTTATGACTCGGCTAAAAGGTTTAGGGCCCAGAAAATAAAAATATAGAAGAAAAAAAATTTAATTGCTGCCGAAAGTCACTATTCCACGCGGGCATAGCTAGTCTAAAAATAAAATTGATTGAGGCTGGATATGTATTTCTTTTCGGGGTTAAAAGAAAACGCTGTTTACGAATTGACTTTATTTCTATTTCAGTAAAAAAGTCAATAAAGCACAAAATATCCAACAATTTTTTTATTTTTGTCCTAATTTATTTTGTAATTAATCGGAAAAAAATGTTGGATATTTTGTGCTTTATTGACTTTGTACAGTTATGACTTCCCACAATAGATAATATTGGTGGCGTTGAGAGTCGTGCTCAAGAAGAATTTTAAATGATACTTACAACAAGCTAAAAACGTATCAAAGCAATTACAATTGTAATGGCATCTAATTAAGAATTAAAAATAGCTTTAGATTTTGTCATGAAAATAACAAGGCCGTATTACAAAAAATTAGAAATACAATCCTCGAAAACGAAACGTCGGGTTTCAAAAGTGTTTCCACCATTTGATAGCTCAGAAAAAGTAGCATACCAAAATGCAATTTATTTTGATATCCATATCAAATAAACCCGAAAAGAAAATGAAACGATTCCATTCTCATCTTGAACACAGTATATTGTATCTACAGAGATGATTTCTCAATTTCTTATACAAATAGAGAATACTTATCTACCTATTAATAAGTACATAGCCTGATATGTGGCTTATTATATTATAAAGTAAGCAGTTATTTCAATAATAATTTGTAAAATAATTGACGTTAATGTAATGGTGTAAGAATACTGATGAATAATAAGTAAGTAATCCACTTATTTAGCAACATTGGCTCTCCGATATAAAGAAAAGTGTGCTGATGTTGATCCGACAGGCAGCAAAAGGATTCTTTGATGTTCTCTAAGGCGTGAAAAAAAATTCCACTTTTATTTTTGGTAATTCAACCAGTCGCTGGCAGCTACCCTCATTTCATTAAAGGCGCACGAAAGCAACGTATGGAATGCTCTTGCGCTCGTGCCTATTTTACATTAGTAACTACGAAATTCGCTTCAATGAAATTTAAAATATGTGATACCTAAAAATTCAAATGAAATCGTTTATTTATGTATTGATTAAAAATTTGGGGAAAGTATAAGGAAACGAAAAAGAAAGTTTAGAGGGTTGTTCTGCTTTAAATGGGGCTTATATATTTTGGAGGTTATATTAATATTCAAAGGACCTAAATTAATGAATTTTAAGTATGTATTCTTTTACACACTTGTTAATTCATACAGATTTATAATTAAAGTTCCTTTCCAATTTTTTATTATTCGACACTTCAAATCACCTTCATATTCAACAAAATTATTCAAATCGTATATAAACAGTAACCTTTAAAATGTTATTAATTGGAATTGGTGAGTTTTATGACCATTTATGTACTATGTATTTATTTGAATTGGCTTTTATAAAGTTACCGACCATTGTGCAAGACAAGGAACTGTAAGCCTTGTCTTATTAATAAAATCAACAACTATTGTATTACTAAAAGGTCTGCGTTTGTATTTGAACATTTTAATACGCGTAGTGTCATATTCTTTTGAGATGGTAAATAAATTATTATTTATTAATTACTGTTCTAAAGTTTGAATTAAAGTCAATTGTACCTACAAGGCATTTAACTTTTAAAAGCTACACGCGCACAAAATAGTGATAAGAGATACCTACGAGTCAAACTGGCACTTGTCTACGTACAAGAGTATGAATTGTTTTGACAGTATGAGATTCCCATTGTCCTTGCATAGAACAACGTGGGAATTGACTTTTATCTCGAGCTATCCGAAGGTTATTGGCTCGACCAAATAAAATGCAACGGGTAAAGACAATGCTACAGCCACAGAGATAATTGGGCAGTAACAGCATTTTGAATATTACAGATCGCTTCCCTATTACAGCAGCCATTGACCTCCAATCGTGTCCATTACGTCGATACCTCCTGCATTTGGTCGTTACGACTCAATTTACCGATAGCTTTTACACAGTAACCATCGGTAACATTGACAAAAATTCAAGCTACCTGCTCCAATTAGGCAGACAAAATCAAACTGTGCTTTTGTTAGAAACGAATTTTCTAATAATAAATCAAACGAATAAAGGCCATTTCACATAACATAACCAATTATTATACAGAAATAGATAAGTATAAAAATTCTTCGTTTTAATTTTGCTAGTGAGACAGGAACATCTAAAAAAGTAGAGGGTGATTCTGAAAACCTTTCTATATTTTCATTTTAGACATG
Source organism: Agrilus mali (assembly GCA_029378335.1). NCBI lineage: Eukaryota > Metazoa > Arthropoda > Insecta > Coleoptera > Buprestidae > Agrilus > Agrilus mali. The sequence continues at coordinate 15,900,234 of CM055657.1, forward strand.
AAAAGTTGCAGTTAATTTTAATTTTAAAATTTCCTCGAAATAGTTACTATTTATTAGTACTAAAATAATTGTTTTCTTATTTAAGTAAGTGTCCTTAAAAGTGTGTATAACCATTTAAAGATCTACTAATTACATCCTGCAAAATGTCTGATTGGAAGTATCAAAAGTATTCAAAATCAATTTCAATTCCTGTTTGCCTTTAGGTGCATTGGTAATACCAAAATTGTTACCATGGGAATATTGTCATATTTACACCTTTTCCGCGAACATAAAAGGAAATCCTGAATTAAGGATTAACTAAGATCAATCTTCCGGTTTTGTTTAATCTCATGACTGGAAACAGTAGCTTTATGATTTCCAACGATCCCATTTACATGACCAAATTGATCAATTAGTTTTAGATGAGTAAAGGAAATTGTATCTCGTAGAAACATACGGTACCTACCTTCTCGCAGGTAATAAACTTTAACTTTCATACCTTGTAATAACCTTTGGGCTGTAACTGTTTCATATTTTTTTTTACAAAGGCGGCATTTTCATTAATTAATGTATCGCTTAAAACTAATTAAAATACTAGCCCATCACAAAGCGAAAATTACTCGATTGTTCTTTATCAAGATAGTTTCTCTCACTCTACAGGAGATTCAAGAAGTTCACATACAATCTATCAGTACAAGCGAATGGTTATTCAGAACAAAACAATTCTTTTGTGATGAACCTATCAGTCTTTATTCGATACAAAGATTTATCAACAAGATTAGATCTGCACGTATACAGCTTCTAATTAAAATGTATATCTTATAATTTATTTTTTCAATTTTAACCAATTAACGATGCAAGGAAATTAAATTGATTCCATTATTTAAATAACATATAGGTAACAACTATTGCTTCTCGTTCACGTGAGAGGTTCCACAAAAAGTGCGAGGTCAGTTTCAAACGATGCATCCAAAAATTAAAATCGATTTCTCAGAATGTCAGGTTATTATCAACTAATAAAATCGGCGATCTTTCCAATTGCATAAATGATTAAAAACAATCTGATAAACTAAAAAAAATACTTCAAGGTAAAGGTATGTTACCGTTGAAATACCTACATATTTCTCCTTAATACTCCTATACACCTCCACATATGTGAATTAAGGGTTGTTACAAGGGTTGCGGGTCGCATTCAATATTTTAAGTGTCCTTTACAAACGAATGTTTGTGAAAGCACGTGTAGCACAAAGGGATCGAGAAATCAATGATAAAAACAGGGTGACTTTGAATTCTTCTAATTAACGTAATGCACGTCACGTCTGAGGGTGCAAACAGGGGAAAATGAGTGAGGGGAAGCGTGAATAACGTAGGGTAGGTAGAGTATCCTAGGAGGACTTCTGACTTTTTTTGGAAGATAAAACATAAATAGGAAAAAGTCACCGACGGTTATGGTTCAAGTATAATAGAAGTTCTCAAGTGCGAGTTGGACTGGCGAATTGAGGATTAATGGTCATCTAATCAATGACCCATTATATCCGGACTACAATTTGTATTGTAATTTTTCCTTTAAAACGGTTCGACTGCTACTATCCTCGATACCTTCAGTGGTCTGATTTAACTTAGTCAGCGAACAGCTGATCCCAACAAACTTATGAAGTATCGTGATCGTTTTACACCATACTCACTCTGGAGAGAGTACGATTTCTGGGGCGCCACGATTTGACAACTGTTTAAGGTTAAATAAGCCAAAATAAAACCAGAATTAACAATAAAAAATTTCGATATCTCGCTTCGTTTTCGAGATATCGAACTATTAAGATGCATGCACCACCAAGAGTGTACACTTAGGTTATAGTATGAAGTGATTAAAATGTTTAAAGTGCTATGCACCATCGAAAAGTGCTATGCACCACCAAGAGGGTTTTGCTTAGGTTACGGAATGAAATGGTCGCTATGATTATAATGTTTGAAAAGCTATGCACAACCGAAAGGCGCTCTGCATCACAAAGAGGGTTTCACTTAGGTTATGGTATAAAATGGTCCCTATCATAAAAATGTTTGAACTGCTATGCACCATCGAAAAGTGCTATGCACCACCAAGAGGGTTTTCCTTAGGTTACGGAATGAAATGGTCGCTATGATTATAATATTTGAAAAGCTATGCACAACCGAAAAGCGCTCTGCATCACACGGCCAATTACATAATAAAACACATTTGTTTCATTAAAGTTTTCACTTTGATTTTTCGACTTTCGAACTTCGATATCTCGAAAACCAAGCAAGATATCAAAAAATTTTACTTTCAAATTTCGTTTTATTTTGGCCTAATTAGCCTTAAAAAGTTGTCAAATCGTGGCGCCCTAGAAATCGTACTCTTACCACTCACTCTTCTCATTATTACCGCTATTTTTGTTTTTCTTATTATATTATTACCACAACTACATAGTAGAATTCTTGATGTTGCTCTCGTTAATTAGAAGTGACGTTAGCTTTAACAAAAAACATTTGACAAAAAACGCGATAAAGTAGGTAATGCGATTGATATAAGTAAGCAATTTGATCCTGATTGTGGGTTAATTACATTGTCTCAATAGTATTTTGCGATCATTTTTATGCACGAGAGCTTTTTGCAGATGATAATCAGTTGCAACACATTTAACAAATCTGAACGACTAACAATAATTAAATAATTATTTATGAAACATACAACCGGAAATAATTTATTTGATTTCCTTTATTAATAGTCATCAGGTGTAGGTAGGTCACTTTTGGGAAACTTGTATACTCATAGTTTCCTTTCGCGAAACTTGCTACGGTTATAATATGGCGAGGATATAGTGTAATAGGTATGTATGGCAGTAATCAGGTCCTCTGGGTATTTAATCAGAAATGCGGACTAATTACCGTGACTTAACTGTTTACTTTCCTTAATAATGACAATAGCACGTGACCTGTACACTTGTCTGATTCCGTGTAGGCATTCAACCAATCGACTCTGTTTGGTTTCGTATGGTTCACTTCGTTGCCAGTTTAGTGGGTGTAAGTAAAACTATTTGTGCGAAACGGCTAAAATCCATTTTATATGAGACCTATTTTAGGTACATACTACTATACGTATTAGCTGCAATCAACCAACACACAACAGATGAACACGGTCGGGCACGTAAAAATTCCTCGATTAATTTTTTTCTCATGCATTGCGATAACTAACTGTATTGGTGCCGTATTTCAGATTAATTACCGATTTAATTGCCTCCGTCGATGTTACAACAAGAGCCACTTTTTTTATTAGAAGTCCGCTGCTCTCCCCTCTCTCTCTCTTCCTATCTCCCCCTCGTTCTGTTAAACACCCCGCCGATTGTTTTAATTAGTCTCATTTCAGTTCCGATTTGTTCCACACTAAAAGGTGATGTACAGTCATATACAAACAAATTGTTATAACAGAAAACTGTTGAAATATAGATATTATTTAAAAAAAAAACAAACAGGTGTTCTGCATCGATTGCAGCACAACTCTTGGCCTAAATTCTTGAAATTGTAGAAATATGCGTGTACTTATTAGTTTAGAAAAATCCTTCGCTTTTTGAAAAATGTAGGTCAGTTTCTCTATAAAAACAGGAAACAAATTGCGTTATTGGCCCGGTTTTTGCTTTTGTAAATAAGCTGCAAAAAAATGAGGTTCGAAAAAGAAGAGAAGTCCATAAAATTTTATAGGAAGCACGATCCGTTACTTCCTTGAACCCGGAACTTTTTGCCTTCCTGACTGAATACAATTAGGTAGATAAATAATCAACTCCGTTCCTTTTAACAATCGCAACGACTTGGATGATGGGCCACGACATTCCAGTAATATAAGCCTATAAACGGTGAATGATAGATATCGCGAAAGCATTTATTACAATTTTTCAAAGACAGTCGATAATTTTGTAAGCATTATTATGCAACTTTCACGAAGGGTATACACACCGTACCGGTAAATTAGGCAGCGAAATGTTTTTACTTTATTCCTCTATAGGCACATAAACTTGCGGTGTAATTGCTTGGGGAGATGTTATCTGAAATTAAATGTCCTTTAAAGCAGAAAGTCTAATGCATATATCTGTAGTCACGCACGTGGAAACGACCGGCTGTTGTTGGGCAATAATTTATAATTTCCAAGAATAAAAATGCAGACTTCCTGGGGTTGTTATCTATCCTAGACAAGTGTATGCATATACGGTAGTGTTTATAAGATAGCAGATAATTAATAGATAAAACAGAATACGAATCGTACAAGGACAGCTAAGGTTTGCTAAATAGATGACTTCTATAAAAAAAAAAAATAAAAGTAACTTTTGTAAATTTGTGATTTCATTCCATACGTCTGCTTGTATAAGAATTTTAACATTTTCAAAATATTGTCTTGTTGATGTATTTCTTTCTTTTACACTTCCATATTTCGCTATGAAGCACATTAATCCTTTATTAATATTGTCATGACAATCGTTTACATGCAATTGCTTCAGTGCAGTCTACTAAATAATCCAAAAACCTGAGATGTAAACGTTTGTCCAGAGCTCAGAAGGTGGTCGAAATAAAGTTATGCTGTTTGAGATAATGCAATATTCTTGTCCTAAATAACGACAGTTTGTTTATAGAGAAGATCACGCAACATGTACACATGTAAAAAACATCTACGGAGATGGCAATACGTGCGTGAAGAAAATCGAAATTCTGCCATTCCTCTTTATACGTTCTCATCAATTAACCGCGACTTCCGACATCACGCAATTTGCTAATGTGTTATGTCGTCGTTTTTCTTAATTGGATTCGATATGAAAGCAACAAGCAACAACAACATAGACTGTATCGTGATAATCACGCAAACATTTTGCGAATAGTTTCAACAAAAATTAATTTTACTAAAAAGCAAGTTGAAAAAAAATATTAGGTTTGTTATCATTGCAACTTAATGTTGATAATTAGTTAATGTTGATTTTGTCTATTTGATAGTATTTTATTATCTGACAAATATAACAAAAATTGTTGCACTGCCCATGTTCCTTTCTATGACTTGAAATAAACAGCAACAAATATCTGTAATGTTGCCAATTAAAAAAAAGGAACTTTTGAAGGATAATTGTCCTAAACTATAATAGCATGTAATAAATGTATAATGAACACAAGAGTGGGTACGTGGTTTAATTATTCAATAAAATACCTGTTATCGTGGCTGTCAATCAGTTAAACACAGAGTTGAATGATTATAGCTATTATGTAATTGAAAGGCATACTCCACTACGATGGTATGTTTGAAGATGGTGTGATTAGGTTTAATTTAGCAATAGTTCTCACAATATACAAACACTGCAACAAATAAGGGTTACTGTACTTATTTTATTAGTTTTGTAATGTCATGAATTTACTTAATTTTTGCAAAATAAAAAGTGTTGCTTCATATTCAAAACAACAAACGTGTGTTGAGCGTTTGGCTGTGATTTTTTTAAAAGACAAAAATGTACATTTGTCAACAAATTTCATACCTATGTACATTAAAACTACAGTTGTTATGGTAAGATTACGAAAATTAATTAAAAATTTATGTGGAACAATTCATTTAGAAAGCAATTGTCCGTTAGTTCCAACACATTATAAACTATAGTGCATTCGTCACAAGAAATTTCGTAAACACCATCGAATTCTCTATTTCTAATAAATAATGAACAGTTTTATCGTTTAATTACATTAGATTTTTTAATGTAAAACCAAACCTACTTACTAAATGTTTTATCAAAAATTAGTCATTCATTCATAAATTTCAAAACTGTATTTTAAGTTTTGAAATTGATATCTTAGATAAATATATATGTAGAAACATTACTGGGCTTTCTCTTCGTCATAAAAAAGGTTTTTGAACTAGAATTATTGGATACATGACCCCGTGAGCCTATAGCAATAGATAATGTATGAAAGAACTGAGATAATTTTATGGCGTTTACTTACACATTTTATTGCCTACACTTTTCATCAGAAATTTAACTTTTTTAGTTAGAGTCAGCGAAAGCTCGTGGATAATATATACACAGAAGGTCACTCGCTTCCTATATTTCTTTCCTTTTTTAATTTTTAATGCATCTCTCTTTAAAAAGCCATAAGTCGTCTGCAGGGTCAATCTGAAATACGGCCCCGAACGAAGGCATTCCAGAAGTAGTTACACGTTTTGAAAAATGAGACAGAGTCAAGGCATTGTGTGTACCTTTATATTTGTTGTAATTAAACTAGAATTATTAATGTTTCACCGAATGCCTTACAAAGTGGTATATCGATTCGTATTCAATTTTTATAAAGACGTTTCAGCTCCTACAGCAATTACTAGTGTCCGATTTGTGCTTTGCGGTGCAAATTAATTTCTTTATTAGTGGAAGAACCCTGTCGCGCTGCCATTACCAACGTCGTTCCAAAACGGCGCACTGTCTTAAAACTGGCTAATTAAATATCTTTTATTACTTTACAGCCGTATAAAACACGGTATTGTACAGCTTTATAAGCGGTTGCAAGGCGAAACAGTCGACCAACATCTTTTTCCCAGAATTAAATATTGCAATTCACCGCACACCTTCTTTTTATAACCCGACATGACGGTGGTTCAATTTACAACATTACACAGGATATTAGTATACACAAAGGGTAAAAATTTAACCGAGCATAGAAAAATTATGTTGTGCTAGAATAACAATTTGTATAATAGACTAATTAAGTTGCTTGATGTTTTATCGAAATATCTTTCAACGTCCTTACCAATATTATTTTTGAATGACATAATTACATATATTCATATTGTAAATTTTTTTGATTGTGAAAATTAAAAGCGACAGATAACAGCAAAACAAAACAAATGTTCCAAGCAGGTCAAAGTTCAACAGCCTGACAGTCCGTCAGCTGCCCATTGACACAAGAAGGCATAACTAATATCAATTTTCAATTCGCGAACACGTAAATGAAATTAAAAAAGTTGCACTTGTTGTACTAAAGTTGTTCAATGTAGAATATGTAGAGGTAATCTATTGATTAAGTGAATTTAAGTGTTAACTGTCAGTTTGAAAATTAACAGCAACATCTCAATGCAAAATCTGTTGATGTTCGCTTTGATTGGTTCAGTGATTATTTGATTGACTCTGATAAAATTAGATTTGCATGTAGGTGTCATTCATACAACAAACAGTCAATCAATACACACAAGCAATGACGTGAAAATTTCTATTAGCGGTCACATAGGTATACATAATGGATTGCGAGAAAACCGGCTTATAAAAATTTACATTTAACAATGTTAATAAATCAACAATTATTGTAAAAAATAACTGGGCACAGCCAACAATAGATTATTTATTTTTGTTTGTTTTGACTGTGTCAACAGAGCAGTGCGGTAATTAATTAAGCTTTTTTTGTAAAATATTAAAATGAGTTGAGTATGCAATTAATATAATCGTTAATAAAAATGAAAATCTGGAAACAATTTTTTATTTATTAATTAAGTACCAATACTTTTTACCAGTTACAAAGTAAAATAATACAACAATTTCCTTAGCAAAGAATTATTACATGCAATCGATGATTTATAGTGTAGCAAATTGATCATAAACTTACTGCTACAAAGAGACTGTGATATCGTATTTCTGCTGCTCCACATTCTTGCATAAGAGCGTCGAAAACAGTAGCATACGGTCAGCAAGCAGGTAGGCCTTTGTATATCACGCACAAATGTAAACGTTACTATAGCAATCCATGTAAATGTTCAACCAACACAAGTGCAAAACGATCCGAGCACGGTGACTAGCCACTCTCGCAACAACCCCACGAAAACTGCCTGCCGATGCGGGCATTTAAAAAAGTTGAGGGTGGTTTGCGACGTTGTCAAATCGGAAATAAAATTGTATCTAATAAAACGTATTTGGGCTGCAATTTTCAAAATGGTTTCAAATTGAGTATTACGAATAAATTATTTTCTAATTAAAAACAACTTTCATTTGGTACGTTTATAAATATGACTAAACCTGAGTAGGGATTAATGTTAAAACCTCTGCGACTTGTAAATGGTGTAGGGGGTGTAAAAGAATGTTACTGTTTCTTCCCCTTCCATATGCAATATGGACATTTAATGTCAACCATTCTCATTTTCAAAATTGTAGAACTTTTAAACATTTCCTTAAAATAACCTGAATTTACCAAGCCTTTTAAAGCCACAGAAAGTTTTGGAAATAGTTTGTTACTTTGTAATTTCTGCCGTAATAAAATTAATAGTTAACGAAAATAATTAATTAATAATCTTTTATTTCTGGAATGCATTCTTCCTTATATTCTTCTCAAAATATTTAAAAAGGGCATTCATTTGATAGAGAAAGTTATTTTACTACAGAAAACGAAACGGTGTCGACAACCTTGCAGAAAGGGTCTCGCATGCGCCGGCTTGTGCACGGCGGTGGTCTCGCCCCTTCAGTAGATCCTTTTAACAAGGGTGGCTTTGGATGATTTGATCCCTCACCAGCGCACGTACCTGTAAATAAAAATTTCTTTTAATGATTACCTGGATTAAGGTCGTTGACGTTTTTTTAAAATAAAAAACGTGCATATGCACCACAAAATAAGGGTCACTGCAGTTGACGATAAATATTTATAAAAGAAACCTACAGAGATTGGAAATTAACTTTAATAGCACTTATTTTGCAACTATGTCGCGCTTAACAAGCGTATTGAAGCTCAAAGAGTTACAGGCGAAAACGAGGTAGGCCATTAATTTGACTATGATGGACACAAGTGTTTTACTTCCACAAATTACTATGTATAAATCGGGGGGCAGGGTAGTGCCCCCGCCAAGTCGAGCGCGAAGCAAACACTGCCGTACCATCCTTTACTGGAACCATTTCGCCGCATTTATAGGCCCCTATTTGAGAACCTCTGTATAAGACCAGAACGCAGAAATTTTCGTCATCCAGTAAGCTATAATCACATACTTAAAATCCAAAATTTCAAGTCTGTAGGTCATTTAGTTCCGAAGTTAAGCGAAACCAAAGTTTCGCATTTATGACACTCACTTACTCACTCACTCACTCGTGATCATCAGAATAGAACTAGTACTTCCCATAAACTCAGAGAGCTGAAATTTGGTATAGAGTTAGGGTTTAATGGCCACTAAAGGGAAAACTCACGAAAATTTAGGGGTTTTAACAAAATCTTGGGGGTTTACCTGGAAAAAAACCTTGATTAAAAAACGTAGGGCTGCAATTAAAAACTGTTTTAAAGAGATCGAATACCTCTTTTTTAACAAAAAAATTTAAATTTACTCCTAAAAAGACTAAACCTGTGTAGGTTTAAGAAAATCTGCATAAAATTAAAAAATGCCTACGTTTTTTCCCCCAAAAAGGGAATTTAATTCCCACCAAAAAAACAAATTTCCTTAAAAAACCCTAATTTCCAAGTTTCCACAAAAATTTGGAAAAGTTGTTTTTTGTTTTCTCCTAAAAAGTAATGAAATTAACAAAGTAATGCAATTAATATCCTTTACGGGAAATTTCTTTTTATTCTTTAATGTTTGGTGACTTTGATAGTTGAAATTTTTTTATACGAAAAAGAAGGGTACAACTTTCAATTTTGGGGGTTTGCAGGGGTGTTTGTTAAAACCCTTTTAACTGGGGTTTTTGGGTATGTTTGTTAAGCGAGATTAAATACAATTTCTTTAAATTTTGGTTAATGTTCAAAAAAAGGGCCCAATCCCCAAAAACATTAACTATTAAAAAATATTATAAATCGAGAGTTAACTTAAAACCTTAGAATTTGGGCCCCAACGACTTTGAACAAAAGAGTTACATTATTTTTAGGATTAATTTGGCTATGAGGACACAGGGTGTTTTTTACAAATTACTATGTATAAATTTATTATTACCTGATTGGAAAATGATACTTACATTACTGCACCCCAAAGTGTTTAAAAGCTCCTACATAGACATTTATTATTTGCCAAAGTGAATCTACGATTTTTTCAGAGAAAATCGTAATGATAGACAATATGAGTGATCATACAAGGATTCTGTTTTTCTTTGTGAAGTAGGAAAACTTACAAAGTAACCGAGAAATGTTTTCTTTGAAAACTAATAATCTTTTTCTCTCTCTTAATTCTGTACAAGTCTTCTTTTCGGTATATGTAATTAAGTTTGTTGTTAAGTTGTTTTACAAAACTTCTTGGTTGATTAAATTACCAGCAGGGGCTTATGAAGAAGTAATCTTCGAGGGTGTGTTCGTGATTTTTCTAGCTCAGATGAGGCTTCCTCTGGGTATTACTGTCAGTAATCCTTACATTATCGAATTTTGCCGCACTCAACAAACACACTTATGCTTTTATACTCGTTATTTTTCACCTGTTGGCAATCTTCGACCGGAAAGAAAAAAGTCAAAAGAAATTGACAGATCGGTCACGTTTTTAGTGGGCGTCGTGATCGAGTGTAATGGATAACGATCCATAAATACTTTCCTCGAGTTTTTTTAAAGGGCTTGTTGTTAATTATTCTCGCGTCCTCGAGCCCATGTACGCATGTAAACTAGCGATATTATTGTAAATTACGTTCACCTTTGTGGCCGCGATCATTAATCTAACATCGGCTTTTAGCAAAGGTGTATCGACGTTTGTATGTGTGTTACGTGTTACTTTTTGAATACGATTAGAAGTGTAATAAGCAAATTGAATTTTTCTCTTGGAAAATTTTCGGTACATAATAAATCAAGAAGAATTTCGTTGACAGCTCTCTTTTTTTGGTCTAACCGTATTTCTTTCAAAAGTTACAAATTAATTTTATTTTGCAGTTAATGAATCTGTTGTACGTAGAAGGAACCTTATCAAATTATTTAATTGATTTTTCTTTTCAGACATAATTATATTGTAGTTAGGTTTACAGTGAAAGTATGTTAGATAATAAATTTGGTGTGAAGTTTTAGTAACAAAATTTAATAATTAGTACAGTACTTAGTTATTTCCAAAATTTGCGATGTATTTGTAGACGATAAACTTTAATCAGGTTCCACATGTTAAATTTCAAGATATTTCAAAACCAAAGAAGGATTTTGAAGGTAATATTTCAAAATCTTGATATGTTAAAGACGATTCTGAAACCAGATACAAATCTAGCGACTACGAATTTGTTATCCTGCTTTTTTATTTTTATTTTATTTCGCGTAATAAACTTTCAGTAGGTAGTCAAAATTGGATAATCATTCAAAACTGATTCGGTTTGGATCACGAATATAATCAAATCAAAATAAGGTCCTTTTTCACTTTTATATGGAATATCTCCAGAGATATTTTCAGAAATACCAAATACTCAACAAAATGTATTTTGTTCTTATTTATTGCTAATACCTACTACTACTAAAATTATGAAATAAACTGTTTCATGACTTATTCGGAAAAACAGAATTGAATATTTTATAGCGTTCATGAATTTAAATCTACCAACAATCGTTTAATATTATGGCCCTAAGGCCAAAAAAATGACGATATGGAACCCTCTCCGGAGAGTTGAACTCGTCCTTGGCCGAGTTTTTTATTTGGAGAAACGGAATAAGAAATCGTATCATAAAATGAAACGGTTTTCTTTTATTACTTCTTATGTTTAAGCGGAAAGCAATAACCTGGTAATGCGGAGATAGAATATTATATTTAAGCATTTCTTAATTTAACTGTAACTCATAAAACCGGGTTAACTGTTTTCCACTGTCAAGAAACGCAAGCACAGCGGTACCCGCTATTTTGGCTTACTTATAAACCTTACAAGATTTTCATTTTAAACGTGCCTTGTTGCGATCATCACAAAAAAATACATATAACGTACCTAGAGTTGACAGCAACCTGTCATAGTAACCGTTTTAGCTCTGGGAACCTAAATTTTTTCTCTCGTGGACGCGAATGCGAAATTGCGCATGTAGACGACGAAGAATAATACCAAAACGTATCATCATATTCCACACTGAGCGGGAAAGTAAATGAAGCAAACGAATTCTCGTCCTCCTAGTCTTTACCATCATCTTAGGCTTGTTCAGCAGTGAGGTGTTGCGGTTAACCTATCTGGACGTGCATAATATGCAAAGCAGTAAACCAATATGCTATTAACCTCTAGCTGGGTCTTACATTTCATGTCTGCACGTTAGCGCACAAGCTGTTTAATTTGAGACGTAGGCCTCTAATAAGCATAAACCAATACCGCTGACACTACATTTCCTCCGTGAAATGCGATTATGTTTCTCAGTTTATGAAATTTCCAGCGCCGACAACTGCGAGGACTTTTAACCGTCTAGGCGTCTACTGCCTTGTCGCGCCCGCAATAACCTCCGAGAATTTCACGATCTTCGCACTTTCCACTTTACTCGTCAGCTATTAGATTCACTATCAATTTTTACGCGATACGAATGGTTCAGCATGTGCAATGTTACATATGAAATAGCCGAGATCGATAGCACACAATGTTGCAGTCAAATCGGCTTCCTATCAAAAATACTTCGGACTTATACCTAATAAGGAAGTGCAGTAAAAATACCGTATGCAACTATAAAACATTAAATTGCGCTCTTTCACACGACTGCTTTTGATTAGGCTGCACGTAACTGATGGTCAAAGCATTCTATAAACGATACGAAAAGTTTATATTTTACGATGCCCAGAGTGCAAACACGTAGCTAATGCAATAAATATCGAACAATTTCGAAAATTAGCAGACATTTATAGGTTATTTCTACTTATTAAATTCTCATTACCTTTGTGGTTTTCAATAACATTCTATTGAACTTCAATTTAATCTTCTTTTATGTATGTTCGCAATCTCTACATATACTCAGAGCAACGTAAACTATAATTTAGTGTTAGTGTGTATATAAACATTTTTAACGCTTCTTTTTATTATAATAATTATCTTTTATGTTAAATTCATGATTTTCGTTTTTAATATGATTCATAAACGTTGGTTTTCCTGCGTAATTTTTGATGTGTTAGTTAACCTCTCTTTAAATATATGGGACAGACAGGAAGAACATTTAAAGAGAGTTAACGAACATATCAAAAATTACTCAGGAAAATAATTGAGGGAGTATGCAGGTATAGATAAAGGCGAAATTCTTGCTAGAGCTAAATGATAGTAAGATAGTATAATATTATAACAATAAAACTAGATGGAAAGGAAACAATGGCATATACACGATAAGAAGTTGAAAGTTTATAGATAGATAGAATTGGAAAGTATGAAAACAAATTTTTGAAAATTGGAGAAAAAAGAGAAAACCCTATTAAAAAAATATACATTTTTATTTCTGCCGGAAGATCTCCAAAAGGTTGCAGAATTTTTAAGAAAACGAAGCAAAATTACCGTCTAAAGAAAAAGCGTCAATTCAGAATTTCGAAAAACTTTCAGGAACTTAAAAGCGTAATATCTTATCGTATCATCTTTAATATTTCATTAGTTTATCCGTCTCTCATGTCTCATCCTTTCGATTTTAATTAACTCTTGAAAATTACTCTTCCCGTTGGTTCGTTTCCACACACTTCCTTTGAACTCTCCTCAACATACTAAAATTTACATTAAGGTTTTTTGACTTAACTTCAAACTTTATTATTCAATTAGAATTAGCAATCATCTAAGTAATGCCCGGAGAGGGTAAGAATAAGTTCTAAAGCTCTAGATCGTGCCATGTAATTATTAATAATTATCATGTACCTTTTTCCATGAAAATATTTACTTGTAACGTTGCCTTTACGATAATCTCTTTCTTTTTTTTTTTTAATTCGACCATTGCTTCTTTTACTTCCTTTTCTCGTTGTACTTATTTAGAATTAATCAAAAGTTTAGTATATTTCATCCAATCTGACTGTCCCTAATAATACCGCACGCACAAATTGCTTCGCTTAAAGTGCAATAAGTTGCAGTCTTAAACACCAACCGTAGCGACAAAACAATGAAACTACAGCGTAACGTAGTTAACTACAGAATAGAACAGTAATCTATTTCTTGTTTCCCCTTTCATTAGAAAAACAACTCGGAAAGTGTGTTAGTGCAAAGAAACTTATTTGCGCCGGCTTCTCAGTGATCCTTAATGGAATAAAACAATTACCCCATTCTTTCCATTAGTGTACCTTGCCAAGTAATAAAAAAGGTCTTTGATTGATTGAACCAAACAACAAGGTAAACAATTTATTAGGTGAAAAATAATTAACAAAGTAATGGTCCTTCGAGCCGGAAATCAAATTTTTATAGAAGTAATAATTATTTGGATAATTCTTTTACGTGAAGTTCGAAGAATTCTTGTCAGTTTATACATGTATATGTATTTGTGATTGCTAAAGATGTTCCTTTCTCTGTAGAGGCCAGTTTGTGGTTGAAATTTATAATTACAATTATCGCTCTGACCGTTGGTTCTGTTGGTGGTTAATCATATTTTCGTTGTTCCGAGAGCAATTGGTAAATTATTGTTTATGTTACGGCCGGTCTGTAAAGTAAATACGGCTCAGATGGTGGCGGTCTATTTTATAGTCATTTTCCAACAAATAAAAACAACAGGAGCATAAGCAAAACGCGGCATGAGATATAAAACACCGTGATGAGCGCGGTACATCACAAATTATGGCACATGTAATTTACTCCCAGTCTTTTAGGAAAAACCTACAGCAAAATGCTTATTGCAAAATAGTCTTATGTGTCTCGAAGTAGCTTAAGTTTTCGATTATTTATTTGATAATAAAGTAATGACAACCATTAGAAAAATATACGAAAAGCACTTGACCAACCAAAAAGTAGACTAGGTATATTCTGGTTTTCTAAACTGCTGTTAATAAAAAGCTTTGTGTCCTACTTTTGGGTGTTTAATTTCCACCAATGTTGGTGGACGGCCTACAGTGTAGTGCAAAGTCGGAGGGTAGGACGGAAGAACCTCTTTAACTTCCTTTGGAAATCATGGGAATGGGTGGGTGGTGATCAGGGGAAGATAGATGAAGTCAGAAGAGAATTGAAAGACCGTCTGTGGAATATTACAGCCCCAGCATTTGTCTAAGTGATCTAAAGAAACCACAGAAAAACTTGGACCAAATAGTAGGGGAGCCCAAGCGGGGATTTTGCGTGTTACTCGAGCGCGACAGAAAATCATATGGGAAGAAACCTTACACCCTCTTATGTACGCCTACCAAATATCCAAATATGAACCCTTAATATAGTGAGTTGCTTGGAGGGCAGGCCGTCAGATTAGTAAAAAAAATTGACCCTCAGAAAAACTGGAGCGCGTCAGATTAAGAACAGGTAAGTTAAGTACATCCAGAGAAGTGTATATTTCAATAATCTGACAATTTGAGCGTGACATACGGAAATGGGGATCACAAAGTTGTAAAAAAAACGTCACCTTGCAATACTCGAGCGCGATTAATTTTTTTTTTATTTTCAAGATAATTCTATCAGGATTACGAAAAACATATAATCTGACGGTTTTCATGGGGCGATGTAGCTGAAACCATCGACAAAGCATGAGCGTCCAGATGCTGAGAGCTGTCCCCACTCTACGCCTATCGTTTCTTTTCACTCTTTCTTAATCTCTCACTCTCTCGTTTTCGGAGGTGGACGACGGCGACGCTTTGGTTTGTTTGTTGTGTTTTTAATTTTTTAAATTGTCCAGATTATCATTTAGGGTGATTCTGACATCGAATTGAACCCACAGTAGAAAAATCTGACGCACTCGGGTATTTTAAGTTAACAATTTTTTTAACATGTTCAAAAATTAGTCATGAGTGTAGGTCACGTCCTAATCGTCAGTAATTTCAATCGAACACTGTTTTGAGTTCACTAAACGTTCCTTTTCAATGTCTGACACGCTCGAATAACTTTTTCTTTTTCTGTTCTTTTACCGCTTTTTTCAGCCACCCCTCACTATCTAACCGTCAAATTAATATATACCAGTTATCAGAAAGACAAAGCGACTATACTCTATTAATATCTAACGCGCTCGAGTAATTTTATGTGACTGCTTTTTTTTACATTTTTAAAAATTTTTACACGCTGTTTTCCCCACTAAAATGGAAAACTGAACAAAAACTTTTTTCGTTTTAGAACCTAATCTTCACAATCCAATAGGTTCTCATAACGCTCTAGTAACTGCATCCCGGGCTCCCCTACTAAAAGTAGTCGGGCCCGGAATCGAACCGGTGGACTCCCGAGTGTTAAGCAATAATCTAGACCAGAGGTTCCCAATCTTTTCCGGTTTGCGGCTCCCTAAATAATCGGATTTTTCCGCGGCGCCCCTAATACATCGGATTTTTTCTAAATTTCTGACTCGAAAATTGGAAAACTTTCCTTTTCAAAGGCGATTATCCATTTAACAACGAAAAATTGTAAACCGATACTTACCAATATTTTTTTTTAATTTTGTCAGCATACACGATTTTTGGCGCTAAAATTCGAGAATTGGAAATTCCAAGAAAATAGCTGAATTTTTTATTGAATATTTCGCGGCGCCCTTATGACGGCACGGCGACGCATACTTTGGGAATCACTGATCTAGACGACTGGACCATGCCTATTGGTGCCTGTGCTAGAAATGAAGACGGTATTTCAACATTTTCAATTATTTACGAGTAAATTACGTATTTATAATGATTGCTTATAATTTCTTGTGATTTGCTGCATTCCACAAATCTACAAATACTTTCCGTAAACTGACAGCATATTTCACGTGATCTTTTTTTAATGTTTCTAATAGAATAAGCCACAAAGAAATACAAATACAAACATATTTTAGTGCAATCTGGTTCTCTTAAAAAAGTTTCTTTGACTTTCGGTTCTATTTTGTCCCTTACTACGTAAACTATAATACTATGTTTTTCTAAATTAAATACATTAAATAAGTAGTAAACTACTTTCCTAAAAGATGCCCTGTGTCCTAAACAAAGCCATAAATTTCACATTCAACGAAGCCTGAATGGAAGAGGGTATCGTGTAAATTACAGTTTCCCTATAACAACGATATTAATGGGTACAATACTCAATGCAACCATACGTATGTACGCCTTGTTAGAAATGCATCGCGCACATTACCATTTATCGTATGATTAATGAGTTCAATTAGTTTGTCTTGATTTAATATGTGCAGAGGCCGGTTCTTCTTTTGCGCTCGCGCACCACACGATGACACAGAAAGATAACGCTGCTTTTGAAATATAGTTTGGCGTGTGCGCGATACGAATTCCGCTCTTTTTTATGAATAAATTAATTTACATTCCATGGGAGAGCACTGATGTGGCGCCCTTGCATAATTATGCCGCTAACGCTCTTTGCTCTCCTCTTCGCTATGGACGCACAAAACATCGCGTTACCGCGCTGTCAACGTTTCAAACAGAAAACGAAATGTTATCTGACAAAGAAGAAAAGGGATTATGCATAAGTACGTTAATTATTACCACAATAGAATACCGTATGAGTTTTCATACACCTAGTATCAGAAAGAGAATATTAAGGGGGTAAAAGATTATTTTGAGAAACAATTGTTCAACATTCTTCTCGAACCTTTTAGTTTGCCTTTTATATTAAGCTGGCATGTAGACGTAACGATCTCTTGACGACCAATACAAAGGCATCGCTATTAACAATTATAGCCCAAGGCACTTACCCAACAAGCTTATTCCTGGCTCCTTCTTTAATCCCAAAAATGAAAGATGAGCTTCTGGTAGATTCATTTTCATTAAAATTAAAAAAAATATTCCAGAAATGTCATAAAACTACTATTTTTAGGTATTTTATATTGGAGTTTAACTGAATTTTTTATTTTAGTGGAAAACGTTTCCATTTCTAGAAATTTCAAACAAAAAACATAAATGAGCCAGATTAAAACAAAAAACTGTAATTGAACTGCAATTTTGCTTCGAAACGAAATATAGGTCAACCACAACTTTTACTGTCACCACCACGTTTTACTACCCCCAGGTATGTAATTTATACCTGAGCAATAATAGGTACTAACATAGATATATAAAATACACAAACAACCGTCTCGTTTGTTGTTTTCCTGAATTTCCAAACGCAATGCAATACAAGCAAGCACATAATAAAACTAGGCACCACGATAGAATTTTCCTTTGTTTTCTTTTAATACGCTGTTATCGCCTGTATTACTTCGTTATACAGCAATAAACGCTTTTTGTTTGCAACCATGCCTCGTGAAAAACGGATTGTTTGAATAAGTCGTATAACCAGGTACGTATGGATGTATGTACTGTAATAAATACACGATTCTGTATATGTATACGTATGTAGGTATGCATTTTTTCCAGGTTAGATAAAGCAGAAAACAACTTTACCCCGTGCACGATAAAACCGTGGCATTTAACACGCGAGAATTCGCGGTTAAACTTGTATCATTTTATTAGGAAACGTTCCAGATTATAACCCACTTTGAAAGAAGTGTAGCTGAAGCAACATATCACTAAACTAAATTGAGTCAAACACTTTGCACTAATGGAACGTAGCGAGAGTATGTCGTAATATTTTCAATAAAATTGCATGTTAATGTTAAACACCAAGGCCTATTTAAAATGATTACAACCCGTTACATTTTTACCAACTGGCAACTTTTATTGCATTTTTACCATGATCATGTTCAGAAAGACACCTGATTCTCCCATACTGGTCCTAGATGCTTCTCTGAATCCATAAATTTAGACAAAGGAAATTTTAACATTAAAAAAGTATCATTGATTATGTTCATTAATATTTTTGAAGCACTTAACTTAAGTTTATTGGGTAATTGATAAATTGTGGTTAATATTTTAAAATTGAAATGAAATGTGTTTTGTCAATAATTTCCTAGCATCCGTTTGTTTCAACTACCTGTTGCGATTAACGTTATTCACATAACTGCATATTTCTTAAATTATCTTAAGTGAGACGGACTTTACGCTATTTCCCGTTCACTTCGTGCTTCCAAAGATACCGTTTTCTCGTGTTCAAGTACCGCACTGGGCGATTTAAAAGCATTATTGTGTTCTCCTGGTCTTAAATTGCTCGGAATGATCTTCGCTCGTTTGCACTTCAAACTCATAAACATTGCATTTAGGCATTGGCGAATTGTTTTCCTTAAAACTATCCATTTTCTTACCATTCGTACTAGCACTTGATTGTTTTTATTAAAAAAAAATGCTACATGGTGTTAAAACTAATTCAGATGACTTGGTTGAAAAATTAACAGATAATTCCCCCTCTGCATTTTCGAAAATCTCCCCAGAAGACAAAATTTTTTGAGTCTAAATTGAATAAGGTAAATTATTATCTATCAACACACAACATACTCTGTATATATTATATATGTCGGAGATGGCGCCTGAAGGCGATTATTTCTTATTTATGGTGACATAGAGGCACAATTTACTGTCACCCTTAAGTTTAGTGCATGTTCCTTTTTAAAAGGCTATTAGGTTACAGATGTTGATATTGTTTGTATTAGCAGAATAATAAGATTTAGAAACCATGTTTAAAGTCGAGATGACGAGTGAGATCATCGAACGTAGACACGGGCTGTCCTGTAGTGGTGTTTCTGAGAAATTTAGGAAAAGGGGCCATGTGTTGGCATGATCCCTGCCGCAAGGGGCGGCTGAAGAGGACTTCGGTATTGACTGCGAAATAGAACGGACAGCCCGTGTATTCGTTTTCGACTTGTAATAAAATTGAAAGATTGTTATTATGTCCAGTTGTACTCAGTGTTCTTGTTATTTTAATTACCATGGATAATAATTAAGTAAATACTACCATTCGAGAAATTACGCCTGTTCCGACATCAGGAGTGGGATCTGAACGATCTGAATCTTCCGAGCCACCAACAGAAAATTCACAAAACAAATGGCGAGTGCTTATCAAAATGAAAAACTTAATGGTGTTAATACCAGAAATGAAGAGCCCACAATCGTTTGCGAAAGAAAGTGTTTTACCTCTTTTCGACCCAGAAAACAACAGTGCAGATTATCGTGCATAGTGTTCAACGGTCGACATTTGCATATCAGAAAATGCTCTTGAGGGTAGTGCGCTTATTATGGCGCTTAGCAAAGTGTTTAAAGATAGTGCAACCCAATGTCTATCCCAGGTGTGTTCTACAGGTATCACATGGTGAGAATTAAGAAACCTATTTACTGCTCGACTTGACGGGAAAGAAACAACAGCAGCACCGATAATGAAAATGAGATGTAGTTAATAAGTGTAGAAAAAAAATAGCTGTATCTGCATACTGCATAGTTTGATTGTTACAAGTGTAGGATTTTACAACGGAAATCAAAACCAGAAGCCAGTTATAAAAGGAATTAAAAGCGTTTTCATTCACTGAACGAAGAATTGCAACACCCCACGAAGATCTTTCCATGTAGCTAGCTAAACGTCTACGGTTTTCTGTGAAGTGTAATTTTTGTGGGAAAATCGGGCACAAAGTAAAAGAGTGCAATTCGATGTAGGAAAGTGCGAAGTTACCATTATCAGTGCATCAGTCTCATGGAGACCCCGCATTATTATTCTATAAGGAAGTGGTGTGTTTAAATTGTCGAATTAGTTGCTTTATAGCTGGTAAGTGTCCTAATGAATCTAGTCCATCTACCTGCGGGGAGAATAGTAGGAAACATGAAGGATGTGCCAGTATGTGCACAGTTGTTGGAGCCTCAAAGGTTTGGTTATACATCCCGGTGAGTCGTTTCCATTTTTATTTTGATTTTGGAGCAGGATGCTCATTTATTAAAGGACGTACAGTCGGAAAGTTTTCTGACAGGTTTTTAATAATGTTGTGATTTTTATATGGGTTGACAAAGGTATTGTTGAGTGTAGATTGCAAATCCTATCAGATAGAAACATTAGTGGTTATGTTTTGGGAAGTTTTGTTTCATTTAGTATCAGATTATTATCTTAAATGTAATATTCCAAACTAAGGTTTTAATGTAAAGACGATTTCAGACGCCTTTACAAGTTCAAAATTAAAGTAGTGGATGTTTGCCATAACCCAAGTTAAACAGTCGATCTTAATCAAATAGATACCGACTTACTTGTCACTGACAAGCCAAAACAATTGTTGATCTTAGGGGAATTTTAATTCATCATAATTTATAAAGGATATCCGCGTAATTAGCGGCGAACTTGAAATACAATTCATTGACTAGTTATTCCATGCTAGTGTTATTTGTCCTAGTTATTCATCTTTCGCTGGCCCTATTTTGCTAGTTAAGAAAAGGGACGTATTCAAACTACAACCAGAATCGATTACAGCGACGTCGAGGGTACTACTCGTGTTTGGTCATAAAAACCAATAGTTGTAATAACCGGTGATGTTATTCTTAAACGCGAATTTTGTTGGATATCAATTTGTTTTCTTTTTCTTTTCGACATGTCAAAAGTCTCACAAATAATTTGACAATATATTTTGATGCGTCTTGTGTACAGAAAACAACGACTGAAGAGATATGAAGAAGCAGACTTTGATTATATTGCATGCACGTGTAGCTTTAATATTGACGATAAACGTGTTTAAATCAATAGTAACGATTACGAAAGATTTGGAACCCCAACTGGTGCTGGTAGGTTGTTAGGGTTGCTTGTTAACATGTTAAGAAGAAAGATACAAGTCACGATCTTTTATTGTTATTAACGCTGATTTTTATCTGTCATTGTCCTGACAAAAGTTTACAACACACGTGTATTGTGTTTCTAATTATTACAAAAGTGCCTAAACTCGGTACGTTTTTATTTACTTTGACAATCTTGATAATAGCCATTGACCATACGGTACCAGATGTGGATATTGTTACCTATTCAAATTGTTTACAATACAGCTTGTTTAATTCCCCGAAGATATTAGTTAAATGTGGTAGCAATATCGTAAAATGCAATGTTTCTAATAAAGCGATCATAAGGCATTCAGCATTTAACTGTCAGCTTCACCAAAGTTTTAGAGTCCATTCAATGTAATAGAAGTTCACAAAGATGACAAGTACTTGATTAAATCTGTACCTAATAATAATATAGTTTATGAATAATCTCATGATAGTGTGAGAAAGTTGCCTGAGTCATGTGCCCGTCTAGTTGGATATTTGTGATGAAAACGACGAGGAGGCAGAGACCTCAAATGTGAGCCTGAGGTGGTAGATCCTCAGATGAGTTGTGAGCCTGAGGTGGTAGATCCTCAGATGAGTTGTGAGGTGGCAGATCCTCAAACGTGAGTCCTGAGGTGGTAGATCCTCAGATGAGTTGTGAGGTGGTAGATCCTCAAACGTGAGTCCTGAGGTGGTAGATCCTCAGATGAGTTGTGAGCCTGAGGTGGTAGATCCTCAGATGAGTTGTGAGGTGGTAGATCCTCAAACGTGAGTCCTGAGGTGGTAGATCCTCAGATGAGTTGTGAGCCTGAGGTGGTAGATCCTCAGATGAGTTGTGAGGTGGTAGATCCTCAAATGTGAGTAGTGAGGTGGTAGATCCTCAGTGAGGCGGTTAGGTCCTCGAAGTGAGTTGTATACTCCGGTTGCAAAAAGTCGCAATGTAGAGTCGCACCACTTGTCAGGTCATAGTCATAACTGCAGTCCATTGTTATGGTCTGATCAGGGCGTGATGCGTGGCTGATAATGTGGCGGGGACTTGGTATCTCATGAGGAGATTGAGTGATGCAGAAGGCATCATGTGAAGTCGTTATTTTTCATCTTGTTTTGTATCAACTATGAGGGATCATGACATGCATATTTAATAGTGATAATATTAATGTGAATAGTAGTAACGTGCAAAAACAAAGATTTAATCGAAGTACGAGGTCAGTATTGCACTATAACTATTTTGTTTTAACGTAAACTGTTTAATGTTATATCAGGTGTTATTCAATTGTAGATTTCACACACGAGGACGTGTGATTTGTCAGGATGGCCGTGTCGGAGATGGCGCCTGAAGGCGATTATTTCTTATTTATGGTGACATAGAGGCACAATTTACTGTCACCCTTAAGTTTAGTGCATGTTCCTTTTTAAAAGGCTATTAGGTTACAGATGTTGATATTGTTTGTATTAGCAGAATAATAAGATTTAGAAACCATGTTTAAAGTCGAGATGACGAGTGAGATCATCGAACGTAGACACGGGCTGTCCTGTAGTGGTGTTTCTGAGAAATTTAGGAAAAGGGGCCATGTGTTGGCATGATCCCTGCCGCAAGGGGCGGCTGAAGAGGACTTCGGTATTGACTGCGAAATAGAACGGACAGCCCGTGTATTCGTTTTCGACTTGTAATAAAATTGAAAGATTGTTATTATGTCCAGTTGTACTCAGTGTTCTTGTTATTTTAATTACCATGGATAATAATTAAGTAAATACTACCATTCGAGAAATTACGCCTGTTCCGACATATATAACAACTCAGTAGGTATGAATATCTTCAAAGCAGTTGGAAGCAGCGAAGAAAACCATTAGTATTTTGGCCAAAGATATTACTGTAAATCAAAATTCACTGATGGATTAAATGCTCAAACATGATAGGTATCGAATGAGCTCCTACATGTATTTCAAAACAGCGAACCATCTTCATATTTTTTTGCCCATAGAAGTACAGTGTTTGATGTGTGTAGGTAACGTTTGAAACACGAACTCAGCTGTCAAAAACCTTAAACGAAAGAAGTCCATTGTAAATACTGTCAAAATGTACCCGGCCTGATTGATAACGGATTTTTGAATGGATAACGACGAAGATAAGTCATCACCGATCAAACCAAGTCGACCGTAATAAAACGTCGTCGTAATGTCCGTCAAAGGTGTGAAAAGAACTGACCTGCTGCAGGTACTTTTATTATTATTAATGCAAATCAAACGTAAAGATAGCGTAACATGTTTCTGATGTTACACTATCACAATACACCGTGGAACTGATACACTGAAAAATCTCATTTGAATAAAATTTTTCATTGTTTTCTCCGCATACTGACATACACACTGTTCCCGAGAATAAACACGGACAAACAATTGCTAACTTTTTAGTTTCCATTGATACCTAACAGCGCAATATGCACATACAATAATGTATTCGTGTAAAACTATTACCAAATTAAATTTTAATGTTATGGATCCGGCTTGAAGGACCATAAGTAACAGATTCGAATCACACTAATGTTATAAATGCGAAAGTTTGTGAGTGTGTGAGTGTGTATGTTTGTTACTTCTTCACGTCTAAACGGCTGGAGCGATTATAATAAAATTTGGTATGGAGTTAGCTGACACCCTGGATCAACACATAGGCTACGTTTTACTGCGGCAAAATATCTTATTCCCATGGGAAAATCGATGAAAATGAATTCGCGGAATATTATAAATGCGAAAGTAACTCTGTCTGTATGCTACACAATCTCGCCTAAAATTTACTGAACCGATTTAAATGAAATTTGGTACAGAGATAGTCTAGAGCCTGAGAAAGGACATATGCCACTTTTTAATGCGAAAAAAGGGTTGTAAGGGGTTGAAATAGGAAAGTTTGTGCGGAAATTCCGTAATTTTTAAAGATAGAAGCTTAAAACTTATTGTTTAGGCTTTTGATTAGATATAAATAAATACTACATTTAATGTTTGTACAATTTTTACCCTAAAGGGGATAAAATTAGCCGATAAAAGTTTTTGTGTAATGACGTCGTCCAAAAAGCTTACGGCCCAGAACATTTAAATATTAAGTGTAAAAAGTTATAGAGATTTTGTTTATTTGGATCAATAAAAGTAGTTGAATACTAAGCTATATTAACTATTTTAAACTATAATTAAACTATATTAATCTATAATATTATAAATACGAAAGTAACTCCGTCTGTTTGTGTATTACGCAATCACGCCCAAACTACTGAACCGATTTAAATGAGAATTTGGTACAGAGATAGATAGATATAAAGCTAGAGGCTTGAAACTTTTTTTTACGCCTTTAATTGAATATAAATACGACATTTAAGGTTTGTAAAAATTTTACCCTAAAGGGGGCAAAAATAAGGAATGAAAGTTTTTGTGTAATGACGTCGGCAAAAAGGCTTACGGCCCAGAAAATAAAAATATAGAAGAAAAAAAATTTAAATGCTGCCGAAAGTCACTATTCCACGCGGACGAAGTCGCGGGCATAGCTAGTTAAGTCTATAAATCACTTTTAAGCAGCTTAAATATTATTATCTGCATTCTATTATATAAAGTACATATGAAGTAAATTAAAGTTCAACTTAAATAAACCATTGCGCTTAAAAATATAGCGGAAGCCACTTCAAATGTCTGTTTTCTGTTAAGAAACCGATACGTAACACCTTATCCGACAGTCTCAGATTTCAGATAAATAATTAAGCATTGGCAAACGGCCTTACATAGTTCTTTTCCTGAAAAAATGCAAATAGAAGCGCCTTTAAAAAAACGATTAAGTTGGCTTGACAGGAAGTAGTTTTTCTTGTAGCAGTCCCACGCTCCGGTTTCCTTTTTTAGTTGAAACAAATGTTAATTACCAGCCATACTGCAATACCAGTGCGGTAGCAAAATGCTTTCAATTAGGCTGGAATAAAGATGAGGAAATATCTCAGGTTGGCAGGCAGCACGTGGTGGGCGAGTGATTTTTTTCCTTTCTCGCGATCGCTTCTCTTGCCTGATTAGCTTGCTTACACGTCCCATTAATATACCAACAATAAAACGACCTCTACACGACGGGACGGGATGGCGTCTAACGGGCGAATTTGATATTGGGAGACAATGTCGTCGATAAAACACAAAGAAATTGCAACGGGAGTTCTAGACGAACATCGCCCACAACATCTCTTCTGTTTACAGCGTATGTTGTCATTTCATTGTACATGATATATAATCAGATTTGTTGTTGAGTATATCCTATTCTAATATAAATACACTAGATTCCTACCAAAAAAGTGACACTCCGAATTTTGGGTGTAACTTAGAAACTTGCCATTTGAACCAAATTTTTTTTTTTTTATTAAAAGGTTATTAGTACACTTTAATTTAAAAAAAAATTTAAGGAGGTGGAAATTTTTTCAAAGCCCTACCATCCAGAAAGCAAAAACTCGAACAATATCTTTTGACTCACCCTGTTTATTAATAAAGCAATGGTAAAAAAGGTGCGTACAGTCTATAGTCTATATCAAAGATGCTTAATTTAACAACATTCTATTTTTCAGAATCCTTGCACCTTTGTGAATTTGTCAAGAAACAGTTTTTAGTGAAATAAACTGATAGATATTAATTTAAAAAAATATTTTTATTAAACATAAAATTGTAAATAAAAGGATACGCTCTCGCGAAAGATTTCCGAAAAGCCTCACGGAAACACCTGATGCATTATTGAAAGGATGGGATCGTAAACCAATAGAAATGATAATAAACTTCAGCATGCCGCGTAGATTAGGATATCTTAAAGTTGTTGGGGTAGGCTATATGCGGTATTAAGCAGTTATTCCAGTTTATAATTTTGTGTTTAATGAAACTAATGTTTGAAATTTTATCAGATTATTTTACCAGAAAATCGTTTCTCGATTAATTGAGAAAGTTGGTAGTAATGCAAGGATTAAACAGAAAAGCTGTAATTCGGACAATTTTAGAAATAAATAAATGAAAAAAAAAAATGCCCTTAAAAAAAGTGTCTTTGATATAGACTGTAGGCACTTTTTATATCGTTACTTGATAATACACAAAGTAAGTCAAAAATTAAGAATAAAACTTTAAAAATTAAATAGATGAAGCGTTTAATGATTGTAACTCCATTATAAGTAAAACACACAACGTATAGTTACAAAAACTTTTATTGAACACAATATTGTGACGGATGTGTCATTCTGACGTTGACAAGCGCCAACTACGAAAATTGAGTGGAGGTAACCAATGACGCGTTCCAGAAAGTCCGAGAGTTGCCTAGAAACGTCCATAATATTATATAAGGAACAGCGTTGGACAGTTTGACAGTTTTTGATAGAAGAGAGTCACAGATTTAAGCGAGAAGAGAAGAAAAGCGATTGACAAGCGAAATAGTTATTGAATCGTCGTTGTTATAGAATTAATTTAATTAAAGTGTTGAGATAAATACGTGATATTATAAATTACGTAACAATATATATTTCAGCACACTGTGCCTTCTTCAGGTGTAGAAGTAATATAAACTAAAACTAAAACAATTTGACTTATATACTAAACTTATTAGCTAAAGAGAGAGAGGGGTTAACAAACATAGCTAAAATATTTAACAGAGAGGAATTTCCAACGTCTATTTGATCATTTATAACACCTAATTTATTAAATTTGTTAATTTCCATTGACTCTAACAATTTTAATTTTATTCCTTTATTTTCTACATGTAAAATTTTTAAATTGTCACAAAAATTATGTTTATTAGCTAATAGTTTAAATATTTAAGCTATGTTTGTTAACCCCTCTCTCTCTTTAGCTAATAAGTTTAGTATATAAGTCAAATTGTTTTAGTTTTAGTTTATATTACTTCTACACCTGAAGAAGGCACAGTGTGCTGAAATATATATTGTGTTCAATAAAAGTTTTTGTAACTATACGTTGTGTGTTTTATTAATAAAACTTTATTCCCGTTTTTGTACTACCATCCAGAATGCTTTCAATAAGTTTCCAACCCATTTTTTTTTTAAGACAAAGTATTTACCTACTAATAAAAAAAATAAATTCGGTCCATTTGTTCACAAAGTTGAAGCCAAAATTAGGTGTGGCACTATTCTTGAAACTGAGTGTGTTTACGATTATTTTTTCTTCCATTTCAGCTCAAACAAATTGAGATAATATGTAAAACTGTAGATGTCACGTTTTCTCTAGCAAATATCAAAAAACTGAAAAATTTGAAAAAAACTAGTTCAAATTTCGCTTCACAAGATTGTGAGATATTCTGAATTTAAATTGAACTATAAGGAAAAGTTTTATTTAAATTATTCGATCGGATAGGTATTTCGTTACCTAAATGTAGTACAGTCAGTATCTTCACATCAGTAAAAATCTAGCTACAGTTTCAAATTTATACTCCACGATTCATACTTGATTTACCAAAAATTAAGATCCCACAGTCCTACACTGGAATATGTGTCGAAAGATGCGATAATACGTGTGCTATTGGTCTGCTTATTATAAAGTTTGAACGTCTGATTGCGAAATAATTGCAACATTAATTTTCTTTCTCTGCTTTGGCTAATCAAGTATTAACGAAATATCGAAATACATCAGAAATTTGACTTATTCACGATTGCCCAACGCGTTTGAAACAACCAATTATATCTCTGTATATACACATACATACATGGATAATATGCACGCGCTGCTCAGGTGTTATTCGAACTTAAATATCCTTGTTCTGATTGACAGGTACAGTATTAGAATCGGAAAGTGGAACAGGCGTTTTAACGCTTTATACATCTGCAAAGACATGAGGACGTGGACATAACGCGAAAACGTTTCCTTAATGAGTTTATTTGAGAAACATATTACGGTACAAGACAGTAGTGAAATGAAAACAATAACGTTTTAGCTATTTAAGGCATACCTGGCCGATACCAATCTTTAGACTACGTATTAACATAATAGCTTCAAAAATAAGCGATGAAATGATCGATAAAAAATCGACGGTAGCAGCTGGACTTGATACCATTTGAATCGACTCTAAAAAGGTGTTAATCTTAATGTGGGTTTTTATATACCGGATATGAACCATTGTTTGTATACATTTATTTAAATCTTTGCCTAAATGTAGTAATTTTGTTTCTTTAATTTGTAGGTGGCAGCAACATAAAGTGCACTTGGTAAGTTTCACTTTTAATAATCCATTCATTTAGTATTTAAGCATCTATGAAGAATGGATTACTTGTAAGTTCATCGTTGAACAAAACTGTTGACATTGTTGAACATTTTAAGTGTCGCAATCCCTTAGGATTTTGGGTTTTTCATTCGTCGGTGGGTTGTTAAAGTTATAAAATGTGCTCTCGAAATTACAACGTGTGTTTGTTTAATCCGGGAACGAGCTATCGAACGACCTATTTCGCTGGCGTGTTTAAGTTCGCTTAGAAAAGTTAGACGATGATAACGTGCCATTGTAATATTGAAGTTGATTCCCAAGTCTTTACGGAGCTGCATTGAAAGTGTAAAACGTGCTTCTATTAAAACGGGCTTCCGTAAAGTAGCAATTCAAACTTTTACGAACTCTTCTTCTTTCTCTCTCGGACGTGACATGATTTGCTGAGACCCCGTCCGTCAAGCAAAATAACATGAATACGGGAAAACGTGTACGCCGGAAGTAACGTAGACAAGAGAGTCGGGTTTAGAAGAAATAAAATAAAATAAAATAACAAGAAATAGCGTTGCACTCAAGACGCATCCGTAGTGCATGAAAAAACTTTAAAAAACAGCCAGGAACAGCGAGGGTAGCATTAAATACAAATGGCTTGTTTAACTAACATACGTAAGTACTAATATGATGTACTTAGTGTCTAACGGTATTCTGGATACATTCTTGTCCAGCAGATTTTAATTTCTCTAACTTTAACGCATATATTTTTTATCTATTACACTATTACAATTAACAATTTTATGTAGATTAAAACAGTATCAAATTTCAGACAGTCAAAATTTTAAAAATTTAAAAAAAAAATGTGAGCTGTCACAGGACGCCTGGCAGATGTGAAACATCGAGTTTGCACAAGTAATATGCATGAAAGACAATATTACGACAGGAACTAAATATGGCATAATGAAAAAATCAAATATTACGAATTTCCACAAAATGATGACTTTTCTTTAATAAAAATTTATTTTTATTGAATAAAAAAATTTAAATAAATTCAAAAATTTATTTAAAGTTGCGACAACTCAATTCTTTTAATCAGTGGCTTCAGTAATAGTTAATATTCCATGTTGCCTCTGACAGCATTACTGTGATAATTGGTCGAGGATAACTGAAGTATGTTACAAAAGTGTTGGACATAACACTATCAAGACATCTAATAAATACAGCATCTATTGTTGTTGCATATCTGGTGGGTAGGTTCTCTTTTGGAATTTGTTGTTTTTAAATTTTGGAAATTTTTTTGAAAATTCCTTTCCCAGCTAAAATCAATGGTAGTTTATCTTTATTGGTTTTAAAATTATTGAACCTCTGTGACTGTACGGAAATAATTTCTCATGTAAAAATGAAATATCATTCATTTTTTTATTAGGCGAAATGTACACAACAATCATAATTAATTCACTTCCATCTTCTAGTTTACTATAGTAAACGACACCGTCGAACCGAGTGGGAAGAGAATCGCACAGGCACTTGCGCATGGCGAGCGTCGCCACGGCATGCAATCGCCACGTTCGCCACGCCAACAATCCAGGGTTTTCCCGCCCCTATAGATGTTTCACATCAAAAAATCAATATAACTGTAGATTAATATTAAAAAAAACAGGGATTTTTTTGGTGAATATTCACTTTTCTCCAAGAGCTTCTACTTACACCCTCTCGTGGCGGTAATGGTAGATAGCTTTTAGTTATCTCCTCAATAATAAAAGAGTTTGATCTCGATAGGTTGAAATAAATGGACCTGGGTGGCAAAAATGTGTGATAGGATACATCTGTCTTTGTCCAACACATTACTTTTTCTACAATTGGAGTTGAAACGTTTTGAGCAGCTTTTAGTGAATTAAGGAGTAACAATAATATATCTATTCAAATTTTCTAACACATTCTAAAATTTGCTGGAATATCACAGATTTTTAGAAAAAGTACCAGAATGTTAAAAAAAAGTAAAAAAATGTTTTATAACATTCTAGAATGATTTGGAATGTTCAAGAATGATATAAAACGTTCCAGAATATTAGAAAATGTTTTGAATCATTACAGAATGTTCTGAAATATGCATGGACAAAGCCTGACAGCAGCTAGTTTAAAATAAAACTTTTTTACCTTTATTCAACTTTAATTCAAATTGTACCTATTAAAAAAGGAGATAATGATGACTGAAAATAATTTAAAATTATAATTCTTTTGATGATATCATTAAAATCCTTGGTGTCGAAAATGTATTTGAATACAGACAGCAAGTACCCTTTACATTCGTTTATCAAATAATTCTTAACATCAATACAACAAGGAGTACAAGATCCCAGTCTTCGCCATAAAATCTTTGGATTGACAGTCATATTCCTAGGTGTTCAGCTAATTATGCTATTTGAGATTAATTAATTAGTTCTTAAAATTCATTCCTTCTGCAAATTTAAGTTGCCCTACCCTAATTATTTTCTCTGTTTCGAAGAAACGTAGCCATTCTTACTATGAATATTTTAAAGTGTATCTTTTGCACATTATTTTTAAAAAAGCATTAAATTTGAAGTTGAAATTTACCTAATTCCACTTGAGAAACAAATTAATTTTTAAGAAATCCGTTACTGTTTATTTTATTGAGTGTACTTTTAAAATTCATTTTTGTTGCCATATATGTAGTTGAGTATGTCATAAATTTATTCAAATTTTTCTTCGATTAATATCCAGTATTTTCTCATATAACCTTCAAAATTCTTCTTAAGCGTCATACACGATTTTAGACAAATTGCTATTATATTAATGCAAGATCTCTCCCATGTGAGCAATTACTTACCATGTTACACTCATTAAACGATAAGACAAGTTAATGTTAAAAAGCTATTGGTATGCATGATGACATGCATACCATGTACCAATATAGAAATAATTACACCATAATCAGTATCACCGGCTGATTAATCATAGATTTATTGATTAAACTGATTAGCAAATTAATAAATGATTTGTTTTGATTCAGTAACTAATTAAACATCTACCTACGTATCTGACGATGGATGTAATATATTATGTACAACTATCTTCCTATGCATGTAAAATATATACCCACATAAATGTATTACCTAAATGTACAAATGCTACATTAACGCAAGTACTGAATAAACGGCTATAATTAACTTGCATCAATGACTGGATAACATATCACCATTACATATTTATATGTGTCGGTACTTTCTTATTAATTACTGAGTAAAAGTTATAAAAGTATAAAGTATTTCACACTCACACACGTTGTTGTTATATGGAACCGCTTAACAGTTTAATTGTTGTTACATTTTTAACATTAGAATATTAATTAAGCACATGGGAAAATGATTTGCATATGAAGTAATTGAGCGTTGATTTTACTTTCTACGCCGAATGTTAATTGTGCATTTCGTTATGCTGTTTTTTTTTTCAGTTACGGAAGCACTTGCAGAAATTTCATTCTATTTCCAGCCCTAATTAGGTGCCAAAATAATTATGTAAGTTACTTCTGGCAATATACATACGAATAAAACAAAAGGATGATTTCATAAAAGATCCCACAATATTTACCTACATATAATCGTCATTATCTACGATTATACCCAGCTGCGACTGGTGATGAAATAAAGGGAGTGTTCTGCACCAAATGCAGCTCAATTCACAACTTCATGATAGTAAATGCCGAACTTACGGTCTAATTAAGAAAGGGTTTGTTTAATTTATTATAACGCCTGTAAATTGACTGTTTTTGTCTCTATTTTATGGAAACTCATGATCTATTACGAGTAAAACAAACAAAATAATTTCCACTGTATATTTACATTCTTAACAATTGTTTCGCCCTACTAGGGCATCTTCAGAAGACATACTAAAATATTACAAATTACCTTATATACTATCTTACATTAGATACTAGTGTGTGTGGGGGGATGTTTTTCCTCTAATTTATTGAGAATTAGATTCATATACATTTTCGATTTCATTTAGAATTTCACTACTGTTTTGTTTAACATGTTTTTTTAATTTCATAAGATTCAACCATGTCCAGTTTTTTTTCCTTTTTCTACGTAATATAGTATTTCACAATTAGATTCCACATTAAATTCATGTTTACACCTTTTTTATATGATTCATGAATAACGATTTTTCAGCATAATTTTGAATATGTTCGTTAATTCTTTCGCTAAAAGATCTCCCTGTTTGTCCAATGGACATGGTTGAATCTTATGAAATTAAAAAACATGTTAAACAAAACAGTAGTGAAATTATAAATGAAATCGAAAATGTGTATGAATCTATAATTCTCAATAAATTAGTGGAAAACCATCCCCCCACGACACTTGTAATGTAAGATAGTGTATAAGGTAATTTTTAATTTGTAATATATTAGTATGTCTTCTGAAGATGCTTTAGTAAGGTGAAACGTACAATGGAAAATATTTTGTTTGTTTTACTCGTAATATGCCTATAAATATCTAGATTTTTAATAAATTATCAGCTCTACTGCACTTGTTTAAAAAGTAAATTCGATTAAATATTTATTTCAAAGTTTAATTAAGATCAATGTTTTATTTAACCTTTTTTGAAGAATGTAATAAAAGGCACAAAAATTTTTCACAAATATATTTCATAATTACACGACTATAGTTTCACTATGATATAGCTTTTTCAAGTGTTGGTATTGTATAAACTTAACTTACAGAGTTGTTGCTTATATCTAGTTCTATTGCTAAGGAAGGGGGTTGATTTTTAAATAAATTCAAAAGAGGTAAACTACTTAAATCTAGCTAATCATTCAATAACAAATTAGGATTACAATTTTTTGTTTTATTTATTTCTAGTGATTCTAATACATTTAGTTTTCCACCTTTTCCTAAAATATGTAAAAATTTTAATTCTGTATTAAATAAATGATTTTCTGTTGATAAATGATTTGCATAATTGGAATTTTGTTTTTGTTTTTGAAGCTTTTTAGATGTTCCGAAATTCTTGTATTGAAACATCTACCTGTTTGTCCGATATAACATTTATCGCACGAACCACAGGTTAATTTGTAAATACCTGTTTTGTTTTTTCACATTTATCTTTATTGTTCTTTATAATTTTTCCTAATTTGTTATATGTTCGAAATGCTATATTAATAGTATGTTCTTTTTTTAATTTGGATGCTATTCTTATTGTTAGATTGCCTATAAACAGAAAAGTGTGATAGTATTTGGAGTTTACTCTGAACATAGGATAAACTGGATTGATGGCTATTTTATATAGTTTTTACTTATTAACTTATCTATTAAATCTACTTTGTAACCATTGTTAAATGCTGTTTTTTGATGAATTTTACTTCTTTGTCATAACTATCTTTAGATAAGGGGATTTTGTTTAATCTGTGGATCATTGAATTGAATGCGGCTAATTTGTGTTGTATTGGGTGAACTGAAGTGAAGTGAATAATCGTATCGGTGTGTGTAGGTTGATGGTAAATGTTAAATTCATGTTTAGATGTGTTTCTTATGATAGTTAAATCTAAGAAGTTCAAACTACCTGCCATCTCTTCTTCTAGAGTAAATGTAATGTTTGTGTGTATATTATTAATGAAATTTTGGAAAGTTTGTAATTGCCTAGGTGTACCTCTGAAACAAGTTATTATGTCGTCGACATATCTAAACCAGTATTGAAAATTATTATTGAATAAGGGGTTTTTGGTAATAATATTTTCTAAATTGTCCATGAATATCTCGGCTAATAGTTGACTTAGCGAATTTCCCATAATTAATCCTTCCGAGCAATTGTAAATGTTATTGTTAAATTGGAAATAATTTTGTTCTGTACATAAATGTAAACTATTTATAATATCTCATAACCTTTTTTTGTAAAGAAATGGCCTGATACGTCAATTTTCCAAAATCGTTTATATACTAAATATCGTTTCTTAACCCACAATATCGTTAGGTACATAAGTTAGAAACAAATCATTTGGAACATATTGACTTGCTCAAGTTATCATAATCTATAAAGGAAGTAAAAAAGAAAAAGTGGTAAATCTCACTTGCCATGCATAACATGTTACCTACTTTGCATGACCAAGAAAATATACAATGTGTGTTGGCGTATTCAGTACGTTTTCTTTAATAAGGCCTATTCACTCCTTGATAGCATCACGAACCATTTGCATATTGGAAGCAAAAAGTTGTACCGCATAAGGTTAATGTGGTATTATAGGTATGGTAGTGCTCATTTAGAAAAATATCGGTGTTTGAGTCGACCTACGAGTTCTAATATAACGTAAAGTAATATAGCGAATATAGGAGATATTTATTGTTCGCATAATGCATTTGTATATTATCATTATTAGCGAAAAAAACACTAAAATTTAAGCGTAAAAAGGGAACTACTTGTGCAACTGAACTGATTATGTTTCGACATCAAATAATACAAAATACAAGCAGTTTACCTAATTCTTAACCAATATTATTTACATTTTTTCTATAAATTCATTTGATACCCTTCTATTAGTCTGGTTTGTATGGCTCTTCCAGTCTAACCAACGTAGCTGTTGCAAAAAAACATTTTTTTTTTCATATTTAAACTATCGTGGGTGCATTCGTGGAGAAACATTTTAATAAGAAATCACAAACAAACGTTTCTGCAAATAAACTTTTATTACTCGACAATTGTTTCGAACCTAGACGGTCATTTTCAAGAGTACCTACTACAAATGGTTACTAATCCTAAAATGTAAATGACAATGTTTATATAGGTATTACAATTAGGGGGTGGGGTGCAAAAGGTAACAATTAGAATTTTGAAATGACTAAGGGTGTATTGTAATTTAAAATTTCTTTTTGATTGTTTACTAAATTTTTTCCTGATTGTAGAGCATTTTTTATTTCTAAATTTTCAAAAAGGGTCAGTTTTCTGCCCTTCGGTTATGAATGTAAAACTAACATTTTATCTATGTCTATGCTATGATTATGGGTGATACAATGTTCGGCTAGGCCTGTTGAAACTTTATGTTTTTTAATGCTATCTAAATGTTCTTTTCCACGTATATCTAGTGAACGTCCACTTTGCCCAACGTCTAGGTTCGAAACAATTGTCGAGTAATAAAAGTTTATTTGCAGAAACGTTTGTTTGTGTTTTCTTATTTTTTTTTTCGTTTATAAACTGTTCAAAAAGGAGTCTTACGAAGGTCGGTGTATGTCAAAATATATCCATGTTTAATTTAAATTCTGTAGTTGCATCACCATCTCGTCAATAAATTTACATAAAAAAAAGTTTCTAAAACAGGACGTGTTTATTGCAATGTCCAAGTCGGATCGCGTCCACTCTCGGGAGTAATCATGCCATTCCGGTATCACGTTCTTTCGCAAGTAAGACAATTATAGTTAGGCTCCTCTGCAATTATTACGACGGGTAACCTTACAGTACGTCGGGTAGATGGATATTAGCATTTCGATATGTCTAATTCGAGCTTCGACTAACCCTAAATCAGATAACCGTTAAACAGTGGATCTGTGCCAAGTCAACATATTCCTCGGTTCAATTGCTGTTAAATCGATCGACGTTGTCTACGAGGATATTCCAAAAAAGATACGAAATTTTTAAGTGAACCACAAGAAACATTCTTGCATTCCTTTGTGATTTTTCAACTAAATTAAATATAGGAATAGGTACCAGTTTTTTCCTTATGGTCATTTGGTTAAGCATTTCTTCCAGCGCCGCGACTTTTTTGTTGTTGCAGACAGATTAATTTGTCCTGTCTTAAAAATTTATTACTACGCTTCGTATTTCGATTGCTAGTGATACTTAATAGCAACGAAACCCAACAAAGATGGAAGATCGTCTTCAATCCATAAATAAGCAAGTACAAAGCAATTAGGATAATTAAATTAGAACCTAGGTAATTATTCGAATAATAAATAGTGTATAAGTCTCGTTAATTACATAAGATACCAACGTGTTCAGCTTTCTAACCGCAGGCAAATAACATGTGTCTCTGCAGTATGGTATTTCACAATTCAAGGTATTAGTTGTAAAGGTAAACCGCAAAAAAATGCACCGTAACGATTATTGTTTATAATAATTCCTAATAACTCGAGACAGGTGGTTTACGTAAACATATACATGGCTGTTGAATAGGTTATAATAAAGTTAGTGTCGTGGCTACCCGGAAATTAAGCGTCTGAAGTGCCCATGTATGTACATGCTGAAATTTTGTAAAGTTAATTTTCATGTTTTCATTCTCCAAGTCCACTTTGAACCTTGGCATATCTGCTAATCATGATAATACTTATTAAATTTTAAACTTCCGTCAATAATAATTACAAGACAGCAAAGGTATGAGGTATTAATTACGTAAGCTCAAAAGGTTCTACAGAATTTTCTCAAAAGTGGGAAATGAAAATCCCACGTCAACTTTTTCATTCAAAGGATTCACTAACGAGAAAGAAGAGAATCACGTAATTAATGGGTACACCCTAATCAGTTTTTCTACATCTACCAAATTACCGTCAACT
Organism: Agrilus mali; assembly: GCA_029378335.1. Taxonomy (NCBI): domain Eukaryota; kingdom Metazoa; phylum Arthropoda; class Insecta; order Coleoptera; family Buprestidae; genus Agrilus; species Agrilus mali. The sequence continues at coordinate 15,937,558 of CM055657.1, forward strand.
AATATTAATGGCATCAGCTATCTATAGTGCTTTTACAATTTTTCTGTCAACCATTTGCCCTTAGTAAAGTGCCGATTGTATGCATTTGAAACATTCGATCTAAATTTTCTGTTTGTGGGTTCATAAGAGCACTCTTTAACATAAATGTTTTTAAGTAGGTACGTCAAGCCTTTAAAGTAAAAGCACGCGTTTGATCTGGATCAGTTTTACTGCAATGTAAGTAGCAATAAGAAGTTGTTTAGCGGCAATTCCTAGACTTGATTGATGTAGCAACTTATTAGTTACGATGTTCAATGATGGACAGTTCACAAACTTAAGTTTATTCCAACACTTCTTGAGATATTTAAATTTGTAAGTGCTGTATCGCTTGCAAAGTTTTAATATTGAGAAGTCAGATAGATACTAATTGATATTTAAGTTAATAATTGCAAGTCAAATCAATTATTGAATGTAAAAAACACACTGATTATTTTTCTATTAAGTAGGTAGGTACTCAACAAAAATTAAGTTTTGTCCGGGTTTTCTGCAATAAAAATTACAAATGTAAATTTCGTTGTACGTTTTCATATCCTGTAAAATTTGACATGAATTTTAGCGGATATTTCGGTGCATCCACGGCAGGAACCGTTATTAGTCGATGCAAGTACCTTTTCAGAGATGCTCATCTTCTTAAAAAGAACGTGATACAACTAGACTATCTTATTTTCTTAAGAGCTATTTTAGATACAGCGTGCAGGTTGGTAGCATGAGAATCCGATTTCGTGACTAATTACTACAAGTACTATTTACTTTTTTCTGCACTTTTACGAACCACTTCTTGACGATGATACGGACGAGTCGGCTAAAAGGCTTTCCATTTCGTTTACGAAGAAAGAAAAAGACAAATAAGGAACGAATGAATGGTAAAGAGAGAGAAACATACGAAGTAAACGCTTTGCTCACCGAGAATAGCTAATTAACGACTTTTCAAAGTTTATCTAGGATTGAGTTAATACTACATGAAAAACTGGTAGTGTTGCGAACGTGAATCGACTTCGTAAATTTCCAAGAAGAGAAAAGAAAAGCGCAAACGACTTTAAAGTTTTCTACTTTTCAGTTTCCATAGTTTTTTGGCGGAAGACGCGCAACGTTTATTAACTCAGAGCACAGTTTCAAATAATTGTCGATATATAAGGGACTTTGAAGTCATAGGATTCGCCTTTAATCGCTAAATATTTTGTATAATTATTTAAGCAGGTCTGTTTCTATATTAGGGTCTTTCAATAAGAACGCTCGATTTTGAATGAAACTATAACACGTTGGGGGTGAGATACCCACCTAATTATTTTTTTATATATAGGAAAATACATATAATGACATTAAGTATGAAAAATAAAGTGGTTCAAACATCCGCCGCGGCTTGGTTGGTGGCACGTATTATAAAAAAAACTTATTTCTCTTACAATTAAGTATATTACCAAAAAGGCGAGAGATAATGATATTTTTCTATAAAACTGGCATACAGGGGTTTTCAAGTTGATGGGCTATTAGGAGCATATAAATTAATAGAAGGAAGTCAATTCTGAAACTTGGGCTCATTTGGTTATTGTTTATGCCGCTTCTTTTAAAAATATTTTCAAGTTCGATTTACATTCGGTTATACCGGAAGTCGACACCAGTTTCGTTATTTTAAATGGAATGGTATATTTTTTTTTGCTAAATTCGAATAATACGTGTAATTCTAAGGTAAGTTTGATAACCATCTTGTACACCTATGAAGATCGGTTTCTGAGTTAATTAAATTTATTAAAAAATAATCGTTACCGCAACCAAAATTATAAAAATTCGTTACTTCCACAAAATACGACTGAGAGTGTTGAAATTTTTACTAGTAATAGCCGAATATTAGTGCTAACGCCTTGACAAAATTGAAATTAATAATTTCTATAGGGCGTTCGAAATAAAATTCGTTTTTTTAAATAGCACCTACCATTTTTTATTTTGTCAATCGATTCCTCTCTTGTCCTCTTTCGATCTATATGGATACTTCCTATTGTTTTATTTGAAAATTTTCGAGTAATTTTGAATTATTAAGTACCTACTTAAAATAGCCAATTTTAATATTTTTCGCATAAAAAGGTGTGCCTTGGAAAAATGACAACTATCGGCAATCAATGCAAAATGAGGCCAAAAATCCCATTTTCGATTCATTTCTCTTACAAGAAATAATCAAAAACGAAAACTTCAATTGAAGTATTTATTATAAACATTTGTCTCGAACATCTCCTCGGCAGAAATTAAGCGATTAAAAAGGTTTTAGTGTGATTTGCTTTGATTGTCGTTAATTGTCAATTGTCCAAGGCACACTCTTATTACGCCAAAAGTAATGAAATTATCTATATTTTAAAAATTCTAAATTACTCAAAATTTTTCAAATAAAATAGTAGGGAGTATCTATATGGATCGAAAGAGAATAAAAAAGGAATCGATTGAAAAAATAAAATACGGTAGGTGCCATTTGAAAAAACGAGGTTATTCGTGTTTAAAGTTCTTAAACTTTAGAATTTGATTTTGAACGCCCTGTATAAATTATTTAGTTCAATTTTTTCATAGCGTTAGCACTAATATTCAGCTATTACTAGTAAAAATTTCAACACTCTGAGTCGTATTTTGTGGAAATTATGATTTTTTATAATTTGGATTGCGGTAGCGATTTTTTTCTATAAATTAAATTAACTCAGAAACCGATCGTCATAGGTGTACAAGTTGATTATGAAACTTACCTTAGAATTACACATTTTATTCGAAGTTAGCGTGAAAAATATACCATTCCATTTAAAATAACAAAGTTGATGTCGACTTCCGGTATAACCGGATGTAAATCGAACTTAGTAAATATTTTTAAAAGAAGCGGCATAAACAATAACCAAATGAGCCCAAGTTTCAGAATTGAATTCCTTCTACCTATATTCAATTCATATACTTCTTATAGCCCATCAACTTGAAAAACCTTGTATAATTTGGGTCATTCCCAGTTCGTGACTTCCCACTTCGGGATCTGGCTTATATTTTCCAACTTTGGGACCTGCATCTTAATTGTCATTAACTCCCACATTTTTAATTACTAGTTCGTGATTTACGACTGTACCTCCGTATTACGTAGCTCAATTTATGTACTTTTATATAGCTACGAACCTTAACGCACTTGAGCTGGGTAAAATATGTTATATACATTACAAGTAATTTAAAAAGGAATCTTTCTTTGATTCGTAAGTCAAGATGAATAAAAGTTGGAAATGTGACCCGACCTAAGACATTTGTTAAGATTTGATTTCAAAGCGATATTCCAATTCAGTCCGAAGATGTGTTTAGGGTGTAGGTTAAAAATGATCACCCTGTATATTTTTCCAATCGCGATTCGTTTTCTTAATTTTAAAAGAAGTTAAACTTAGTTGTTTAGAAGCTTTTACAACTAACGGCTAAAATACGTACTCATTTAGATTTATTTCCATTAGTATCTCCTTGGCTACATACCTAGTTATATAGGTAGTACATATGTAAGTACATTACCGATCGGTTCCGAAATATGGGAAAATTAATAATACTATGGCAGAGCAGGTCACGAAGTGGGAACTAAAAACGAAAAATTTTAAGGTCCCGAAGGGGGAAGACACCGTTAAAAGTTAAAAATACTGTTAATGTTTGATAATTTCCAAGTATGTATAATGGATACTTTACCCTTTCGGATGATTTTCAAAGAACATTACTGTATCTACTAAGGCATTGATAGAAATTACGGAGAGTAAATTTGCATTGTTTTTGACCTCTGCATTGTGTCGTGACTTCTTTTTCAATGTCGTCAAGACACAGTTTGCAGAAGTAAAGAGAGAAGGTGGCCTAGCCTACAGAGTGGCTGAACGAACAGACACCAGCAACAGCAGCAGCAACAACAACAGCACATGCACCACGTTAATATTTCATTACCACGGCATTGTTGTTTTATTCGCGGGTTCTTTCGACCGCAAGTATTGTTATTGGATTTTTTTAATCGGCGAATGCATGCGCGGAATCCGAATCATCGCGGCTTTATGGCCGGTACGTGGACGTGCCAAAGCACTTTAAACACGTCCCTGATTTGACTTACGTGAAAATATTTTCGTATCAACATCTCTCAACTCGCACTGACCAAGATGTAATAAGACGTCAATGATATGGGAATATGTATGTGCGAAAAGCAGGTTACCGTATCTTATTCTACTCTGCTTTGAAACAAGAGCTTTTTAACCGATCGCAAATTTAAATACATACACGCTTTATAGCACTGGCGGTAATGTATTGAGAGCAAGTGAACAATTGCACCCCCTTCAGTTTTGAAGTAAGAAAAGCATTCTCTAAACCCCTACATATTTTATTTCCTTTTCTTATCCATTTCAGCATACAAATCTAATATATAAAATTCTCGTGTCACAATGTTAGTTATCATACTGCTTCGAAACGGCTTGACCGATTTTTATGAAATTTTATATGCATCTTCAATAGGTCTGAGAATCGGGAACTATCTATTTTTCATACCCTCAAGTGATAAGGGTTGTTAACCCCTAACTTTTTAATTTTTTGGACAAAATTTTATTTTTATTTTTTATAATACAGCATATAAAAATACATACAACCCTTAATTTTCACCCCTGTACGACCAACCCCTATTTTTTAGTAGCGATATTAGTACTGTAACAATCTTCAACTCTCAGTGGTCGATAACTGATCAATTATTATCAATCGATTAGTCATCCCCGCCAGGCGTCTACTGATTTCACTACTCAATCAGCAAACACCACGAAGTGGGGATGAGAATGAAGCAGATTTTTTTAGAATGTTACAGGCAGTTCAAATATGTTCTAAGAAGTAAAAGAATGTTTTATTATAACATTTCAGAATGATTTGGCAATGTTCAAGAATGTTCCAGAATCTTGAAGATCATTCAAGAATGTTTCAGAATGTTAAAAAAAGTTACAAAGTGTTTTGAATCATTATGGGATGTTCTGGATACTTCTAAATTCGCGAGTATTCTAAAATGTTCCATGCAACGTGTAATATATTCTTACCCGGGTAACGCCGGGTATTGCTGCTAGTATTATTATAAAAATCAAAGCCAAGTGAAGAATATCTTTTATTATCGATAACAACCCTTAAGTTCCGTCTTTATTGTCTTAGACCATCTGCATAAATAGTTCTTGCTTTATCCCTTCTTACTGAGTTTAGGAAATAATCCTTTGGCAAAGAAAAACCAGAAAAAGCTCCTCCCCACCATAAATGTTTTCTAATTGAATTTCTATTATAAAACTGTACCAGCTAATTACCTTACAATTAATTCTTTATCAAATTTATCTTAGACTTATAAGCTACTTCACATCTTGTTAAATAGAACCCACTAAAACTAATTATTTTACTAGTTGTTTAAAAATGAATGTTAGATAACAAATTCATAATGATTTTCCGGAGGCTTTTATTTAGGCGTTTTCAGGTTTTCTTAAAATTGTTTCTCAGGGCTCTTTTTCAAGATTTTTTCCTGAATGATTTTTTCCCAAGATTTCTTTTCACTGCAGTTTTTGCTTCCAATATTGTCCCCATTCTACCCTTCACACGCCCTTTAGGTGTCATAACGACCCTCTCCCTTTTAGATTGTCGCTGTACCTTTTGCAATTTGTTTTAGTTTGGAGTAAAATTGAAAAGTATATGGATTGCTATTCAGGTTTCTAGTGGTCGTTCGCAACTGGTTCAGGTTCTGTGGAAATCGCTCGATCTTTCTACTGTTCACGTTGCCTATCTATTGTATTAAAACCTACCAACCTACCGCTAACATGGCGACGTCATTCACTAGGGCACGCTCTCTTCAATAGCTCGCTTCCTGCTTCTTGAAGAGGTCAAACTTTGATTGATTTACTTACTGCACTTGAGATGCAAGAAGGAGGTTCTCGGAAGGTGATACTATTATTTCACCTTAACCGATGTTGCAAGACGTGAAACTTGAAATTCAACAGCCTACGCAATACATCTACCCAATACAATGGAAACAGATATCTTGTAAACATTTCATCATTCCGTCCTTCTAATTACATGAATATTTTAAGACAATATTCCTGTACTGATATAAGCAAACTGTAAAGAAGTAAAGGACATCAATATAATAGTGATTAGATTAAGTAGAAACTCATATATATAACATTAAAAAAACGTTTGAAGAGGTTAGATTTCCCTAATCTATTTGATTTGTTGAGAAAAATTATAAGCCAGAAAAATTTTATGTGGTCCTGTATCGGTCCTGAAAATTTTAATTTTGGTAGGTACTATTCATGGAGAAAATTATTTTTGTGTTCTTTTGGTTTGTATTTCGTAAAAAAATGTTTCACTTCACAAATTTTACACCTCTAATGAAAACAAACAAATAACGACTCGTGTGCTCAGGCTATTGAAATTTGTTGTACAACACAGACGGAATTCGTAAGTACGTTTCTTATTTAAATTTTGAGATGGTCTCAAGAGTGTAATGTACCTCCAAGATTATTTGCATAAGCCTTTGAACAAACCTGATTGATTATTCATTTGTTGTCCAAAGTAATTACACGCAAGAGGTTGCACACAGATGGTTCAACATTGACTTAAAGAACGTGCGGTCTTTATACAAGTTACTAATTTATTAGTTTTTAATGGCTGACAAAAAAAACGAAAATTTTTGTTCCCTTAGTAAATTTGCTTGTTTATGAAATAGGTAATTTTGTGACTTTATAATAAGGTGGGTATTTAACCCAAAATTTCAAATTTCATTTTCAATCACCATAAGAATAATTTAGAGATTGAATTGAGTCTCTCCTCTACTATAAATCGTATAAACAGTTGAATTTTCTTTATATAAAAATTCAGGACATCAAAAGGACGATCAGGATCCAATGTAGATGAGTAAGCTACTAAACTTTATTGTCCAGAGCTCTCCTATGAATAACAAACACTGCTGCTTTCAAGTAACCCTATTTACAACTTTATTTTTGTTATTTTAGACAATATCTACTGCCTCTTGTTTTCGGTAATAAAAACTGATATTGGTGGGGTGTGTTTTTCAATTTCGACTACAAAAGTTAATCTAGGAAAACGTTTACAGGAAAACTTTACCACAATATAATATAATATTAAAAAACAAATAAATTTATTTAATGAATCGACTGAAGGTCTTCAATACATGTATTACACGCAACGATTTCTCAAAAATTAAAATGACAAGACAATGATTTAGAATAAGATATCATTGTTAATCAGGAAGGATTAGCACAAAAATAACAAAGGTCATCAACGTATGACATTTTATACAAGATACGGTCAAAAATGTAATTTTTTTGTTGTTATCAAGGATTGTACGTAAAGTATCAAAATGCTTAAACGTTTACACCAGTATTTTATTATTTAAAATACAGTAATCCTTTATTACTTGGTTTTTAAGAAGAACTTACTGAATCAGTTGTTCGACATTAAAAGTCTTTAGGATTTTCCTAAACGGTCTTAATTTAATCGGTCAGCAGGTTGTCACGAAATTATTATTGGTAAATCGTAAATACCAAAATATAAGTGTGAGGTCGTGTTAGAAGATTGCTAGGTTAACGGTAAAACTGAGGCGTCCACGAATAACAAATTTGGGACCACCGCGTCAGTTAATAATACAGTGCTCATCGTAAAGATTAGACCGACGATGTGTAATAAATTTTCAGTCTACAAAACTATTAGTGATGAGCAAAATTGGTCTTGGTCTTGCAGTTTTGGTCTTGGTCTTGCGAAAAAGCAAAAAAAGAACAAGACCAAGACCGAGACCAGATGAATTTGAGCAAGACCAAGAGCAAGACTGAGTAAACAAGGCCAAGCCCAAGACTATCCGAGTCTTGGGCTTGGTCTTGCTTTGCTAATCACTAAAAACTATATAATTAGGTAAAAAATAATATAGCAAAGGACAAACCAAAAAATACTGAAATTTTGTCAAAGATTGAAACCTATACTGCTGCTCACTTTGGCATTTTGCCACCGTTGTACGCCTTACATATTTCAAGACATTTGATGAAAACATGATTTGTAATAAGATAAATCCAAAGTTCTTCCGCTGACAATGAAAATATGATGACCGTGTCGCCAGTATGTCGTTGGAGAGCTAGCTCGGCACTACGCGACAATCGCGTTGCAGTGGCGAGCGTGCTGGAATCTCGCTGATGTCATTATTTACATTTGACAGAGTTCATTTCTCATCATTTTTACGGCATCCAATTTCATTTGCATCACGAACAGTATAATGCGCCATTATAAATACTGCCGATTGTTCACTATGTACTAGCACTGATAGTAACCGACAGGTATATTTGTAATACGATCTAAATAAAGGTTTACTTACCCTGTGTTATACCTTAGTCATCGCACGAAGAACCAAGGGCGTAGCTAGGATTTTGTCGAGGGGGGCTGGGGGAGAATTTGAAGACAACATAACATTGTTTTAATTTATAAAAAAAAGTTTCCATTGTTACAGCTTAATATTTTTATGTATGTAATGCGATATGTAGCCAATAAATATGTATTAAGTTCGTGTGATAGCCAGAGAGACTGTTTGATAAACAATTTGAGCCTGAAAAGAGTTACTTAAAATAAGTTTGAAGGTTTTCGTTAGAATCATATTTTTGTCATATTAAGGCGGAAAGCTCGGTTTTCCTACCACAAAATTTAAACAAAAGGGGAAAATTTTTCCAAGTCGACTATTTGACGGTAATCTAGTTATAATTATATATATGACTATATTACCGTCTAATATTCGACTAATGCGCATGCCATCCCCTTCAAAGTAGTCCCCTTGGGCAGCTTTACAACGATTCCAGCGCCTTTTCCACGCTTCGTAACATTTCTGGAACGCTTTGATTGGGATATCCGCGAGTACCCTCGTCACGGCTGCTTGGATGTCCGTAATCGACTCAAAATGGGTTCCTTTGACCACCAATCTTGTTCTAGGGAACAGAAAAAAGTCACAGGGTGACATATCGGGCGAATAAGGCGACTGTTGCAACACGGCGATCCCTTTAGAGGCCAAATACTGGGACACGCTGAGGGCCTTCGGCTCGGGCGGCAATTCACACGTAGTCTGAAATATCAGCTTTTCGGACCTCGATACGTAATCTACTATTGAATATGATTGGTAGATGAATTGGACGGTTGAATGAAATGATTGAATTTATTGGCTGCCAAAATTATTTGGAATGAATGGGGATTAAGGTATAAATGAGCGGGAATATATGCATGAGAGAACACACAATTAGTAGGGTCAGGTGGGTAATTGTAAACGGGCTGTTTATTTCGATGAAATAGGACTGTTGGTTATTCCAAGTAATGGGAATTATTGACTGTGGTGTTGACTTTTGACGGTTGGATGCTTTAGCGCGCTAAAAGGCAGAGGAAGAGTGTCGCAATATTTTATGTTAAACAGTGAAAATATTTCTATCTAATATATAATTTTTGGGGTAATTGTGAACATGGCTTTATAAATATAATTTTCATTGGAATTCACATTTGAATGCGAATTGTTCACTTTTGCCCCTTTAAAAACCTTTATCAAGCCAGTACAAACAAGATGATTTTTTACATTTACCCTAAGTTGTCGAGTGCGTTAATAAGTGAAGAGGTAATTGTAAACTTAAGTTTTTTTGCAAAAATAAAATTCGAATTTGCATATGTAACAACAGAAATTCACTTAAAACCAAACAAGGACCTAAATTAATCATATGGTTGCCTAAATTTAATCTTCATCTAAGATACATCGAGCTTCAAAAGTCCAACTTCCAAAATAGTTCACAATTTCCCCACCTGACCCTATTATAAACTGCTCTAGTGTATGTATAATCAATGTACATAATGTATATTAGTTCTTTCTAGTAAACAAAAAGAAAAAGATCTTAACACCGTTCCTAACTACAGAACCAATAGTAGAATTATTTTATCCTGACAATCAGGTGACCGGAATGTGGTGTATGAATAAAATTATAATAGCTCACACGTATGGCAAATGTGGTCAGATTGTTAACAGTATAACATTATAGCTTATGTTATGCATAAAAAGAGTTGACATACTCTAAGTAACAAAAATTTTACAAATAATATTATTACCCACAATGTTTGTACTTTTTTGTACAAATGTACCACATATTCTCGAAGGACCAATAATAAGACGCGTTATAAGAATGATTAATTTATTTTCAAACTTACAACTAACGAAACTTACACTAATTTGAAATAATTTTGTTTGTATTACTGCTTATTAAATAACAATAAGTTATCTCCAGCGAGACAACACTGAATCTGATTTTAAAAACGTTGAAAATATTCGAAAGCAACTTTCATTGGTATTATCCCTACCATGGTTATTGATCTTATAAACACTCAAGATAATTATGGGAAAAAACAGTTACTACCCTCAACTGCACATTCCAAGAAATTAATTCGGTGGTAGTAACTGATAGAAAGTATTTCTTATAAACGGCCAGGTCACAAAATAATAAAAGAAACGAGGAACGTGTTCCTTAACACACAGTATATTGCACATTTTTAAATGAACTCACAAGAAAGAAATATTATTAGGCAAGGTGTGTACACAATTACAGAAAATGTCAAATGTGATAACCAATTCTAACCTAACCCATTTTCGTTTCTAATATTGCATAACCTTATTAGGAACGATATACGCAATACAAAAATTCAAAAACCACAAATTCGTAGAAAAACCACCTTGATTTAATCATACAGTATTAAACTTAAATAAAACAAAGTCTAAATGCCCTTTTTTAATTCAATATTTAGGAACTGAGCCTTTAGCTTCTTGTTTCTTCTTTATATAAAACAAAATAACTCATATTATTATTTCGGTTTAATTTTCTGTTCTTTAAGTAAATAGCATGCAGCAATAAATAAAAGTGAGGTAAATTAAGACACCTCCTAGCCCACGCCTTATCTTTCGTCTTGTTTCGTGTACTCATGTATTGCCTTTGATTTCAAACGTTTTGAGTTTATCGTAACAAGACAGCTAAAGCTGCGTGTGTAATAACAAATACGAAGTAATAAACAGATACATGTAGAGTTCAACCGATATTTCTTCAAATGGTTGCAAACAGCACGTAGGTAGATGAGTAACTAGTAAGTGAAATGAGTTGCGAAATTCAGCAAAAAGAGTTGCATGTTAAATGCATTTATAGATGTGGTCGTTAAACAGGAAATATGTTAGTGGAACACAATGATCGAAACCTCTATTGAAAAATAAATATGAAACTGCGAAAAGCGACAGATAAAGAAAACGTTTACTAATTACTTAAGGATATGAATAATTACTTAAGGAGTTCTTTTTTTTCTTAATTTGGGATACTTGGTAAGATATTATGAGAGTCTCCTCGCCTCCTTTTATGAGCTTTACCCAAAAATAAAGTTTTACTTAAAATAAGATAGGACATTATCACTCTTCCATTTTCAGCTCGCTAAATCCAACAAGAAACGTTATACCTACCACCCTTACAAATACTTTTTTTGTGCATCTTAATTTTCCATGAGAAAATTCTCACAAGAAGTTTTTCTTAAACTGTTTGGTAATTTTACATTTTCAACTTAATTTCATCATGTATATAATATATATTCATACATACTATTCAACTACTTACATAAGCTTTCTATGGGTGTTTGCGTCATGTTCTGTTCTTATTATTTAAGTAAGAGATAGTGAAATATGTTTTGGTTGCACCATTTAACTTCCAGGAAAATCGTAGTTCTACTTTAGGAATTCACTGATAGTATTTTTCCGGAATCGTATCGTTTCTGTCATTGTTCTCCTAAGAGTTGCTTTATGTTTAATACAAACCCGAGCGCGGTTTTATAGAGCCGGAAATCCATTTATTTTGAGATGCCTTTCTATCACTATGGCGAATGCTCTAGTTCTCTTCCCAATGCTTTTTTTTTATAATTATCATCATTACTTTAAAACGCCTTAAAAATAAATGCTATTATTGCATCCATTCCGCAGCTTCTTATAAATATATTATACCTTCCTATTGGTATAAATAGGTAGTACACTGACTCATTCTTCAACATTATAATAGAGCAAATCTAACGGTACATTTTCTTCATTCATCTTTCGCATACATACCTACCTATACCGTCATTATCATTAATCCTACATTTTTACAACTTTGCACACTTAAAGCCTATTTCTATCTTAGAAAGGTAGCCACAGCCATCGCATCTACTGGTAAGTAAGCAGCACGGTGTACGATCTACTTAATAGGTTCGAAGTAAGGAGTAACGTTACTTTTCGAAAAGGTGCTATCCCACAATTAAAATAAGAACGTGGAAGTAGTATAATTTAAAAAATAAAATAGAATAAAAACATGATGGCTCGACATACCTGCATATAAGTCACTCTGAAGATATTCGTTTGAAAATAAACCCTCGTAAAACTATTACAATTAACTGACGGAGGAAAACCTTTATGTTCAACCAGCTGCAATTCCCGGCATTGCTTGGGCAAGAATATACCACACGTTTGTTGATTCTGGAATATTTTCGAACATTCTAGAATATTCGCGAAAAATAAGGAAATTCCAGAACATTACACAATAATTCAAAACATTCTTTAATATTTTTTAATATTCCGGAATATTCCAAATCGAAATATCTCGAAGGTTCGGGAACATTCTAGAGCTCTCTCGAAAAATCAGGAATATTCCGGAACATCCTGTGATGATTCAAAACATTCTGTTACATTTCTGGGACATTACAAATCATTCTGGAATGTTATGAAACATTTTTTTTACTTCTTGAAGCATCTTTGAACACTCAGGAACATTCTCGAAAAATCTGGGTCAATCCAGCAAATTTTAGAATATTTTAGAAACTTACTGTCAGCTTTGTTTCACTAAAAGCCGCTCGAAACATATTCGACTTTCACACAAAAAGTACAAAAGACGTAACTGTGTTTCGTACGCTATTTTCCGTGTTATTATTATATTTTCTACATCACATGCGAATAATTGTTAACTTTCCTTTGATATTTCAATGCTCATGTGTGTAGGTAACTATCCATTGCACGTTTTTAATTAAAGCTTTGTTAATACACGCAGTTAACGAGGCAGTAAAATGCTGTAAGTGTTCGTTCATTTAGTAAACACATAAAAGACAATCTGACCGTTTCAGCCAGAACGTTTTTTTTTGTATCGTGGCTTTCGTTCGTCCGTTCATGTCATTTCATCAACAAGCGATTACTATTAATATTATATGTATCTCATCTAATAGCATCGCATTTTATTGCAAGATGTTGTTGGTCAAGTCAAGGAAGTGTTTCCTCATACTCTTGATGAAATGATCCCGATTGACACTCGCTAACGAACTAAATTACTGTTAAGCCACCGTCGTCTCAGAACCACCGATTATGGAGCTACTGTTCGCATCAAGTCAACTTTATCCTATCACAGAAATATAACCGTACTCGTAAATATAATACACACGTCCCTCTTATATCATGTATTAATAGCTACATGCAACCACGTCTTATAATATACCTAAGTACGTGCGGTTTAGTTCGTTTTTGTTCTTATTTCATTCGTTTGTTGAATAACGTTTACGTATTAGAAGCATGCATTTTGTCGCGTTTTATGCGTTATGTATCTTCTCCACTGTCCACCGTACTACGCCAAGCAAGCCGAACATCTTTGCGTACCTACATACATTATATACTTATGTAGTCACGTATATAAATATAATAATCATACGTCCCAGAACACTTCCTGCTCCTGGAATCCTGCAGATATCGCTGCTCTTCACTCTCGCCTTAAAATATAGATACTCGTTTGAATCATGAGATAACAGCGGCAACTCCAACCGGATCAAGTTTAACTGCTGACCGCTCAGTGTGGTTAGCTCTACAGGAAATTGTGAAACAAAGCAGAAATGTAAAACAAATAACTATTAACATTGGCAATAATAGTGAGATATTAGAGCTACAACCATACATAAAATTTCTGGGAGTCACCATTGACTCAACATTTAGATGGAAATTCACTGCCAAAACTTAAACTCAAAATTGTCAACCATTTGCTCCCTAATAAGAAACCGTAAGCAAGTACTCACAAAAAAGCAACTACTTTGTGTGTACTATAACGCAGAAGTACACTCCCGCCTATCCTACGGAATCTGTTACTGGGGATCCTCTGGAAAAACTATCTTTTAAATCCAAAGCGTTCTATTGAAACGTTACTCTGGATTCCTTTCTGCAATTATTTATAATCACACAGACAATTTTAAAGTAGAACGATTTTTATTCTGTATATATATCATTTTAATAAAAAGAAGTATCCACTCAAATTTTTACATAATTATCTATGCCACATTACTTCCAAAATCTTATAAGAATGTATGTAAACAATTCCTTTACTAACTTTGAAATTTTGCAAAAATATTTTGAAATACAAAATTTTTTATGATTTCATCGAAATCTCTCTGTTCCTTTTCTATTATAGTGTCAATTTCCTTTGTCAGAGCACAATTGGAATATTAATAGTAGCTAATTTTAATTGATTACACTGACTGAGTGATATTTACTTTGCATTAATTAATTATGTAATTATATTAATATATGTATTTTGAAAGCGATTGTTTTAACTCGGTACAAATACTTATGCAAATGTGTGTTGTTGTTTCTCGCACACGGTTTTCCTTTTAATGGTGCGATTCCAACAATGCTATTTTTACCTTGCCATAATAAATTCTATTCATTTATGTTTCTCTTAATGAATTCAGTGAAGCAGTTTCAGTTGTAAGTATCGTATCACATCCTTTCAATTCATAACTGTACTTGTCGTAGACACAAGGAGGCAGTTATATGTTAAATTGTATATATATATATATATAGCAATATTGTTGTTGGCCGTTCGTTTACAATTTACATCATAATTTGTCGCTTAAAACGTCGTAGGCATTTATCACGACTACTTTTCGACGGTTCTAACTGTGAAATCCATAAAACATAACACCTCTAACCAGAATTTTATAACGTTAGGCAGTTTGTTTTACGGTTCTATCTCAATTATTTTAACGAAGCAATTTAATTCGCCGATAGGTATAATGTATACGAACAAATGTTAGATCATTTAAAATCGCATACCTACCCGCCATATGCAGTTAACGTAAAATTAGTTCTTTGCTACATTCCTGTTATATATTGTAGACACTAAGCGACAAAATGCTAGACATTTGTTTAAAAGTTTACGTGACCGTTTTCTTTTAAATATATCCTTGGTGTAAACTAGAAAATATTTATCGTTAATATCAGCCTCATCAGTAAGGGTTTTGACAACTTTGAGAGGATCATCTATAACCACAATTGTTTAGCGTACTTTCACTGCATTCTTAAAGCCCATTCGCATACATCACCTAACAAAATTAACGACCTTTTAAAAGGTATATCTATTGACTTAACTGTGCAAGAACTAATTCGCTTACACCGTCAAAGTGGGGTCAGAACGCATGGGAAGTCTTTTACAACTATATGTAAAAGACGGTTGTTGTGTGGTGTGGCAAAAAAAAAATCATCTGTTTATTAAATTTTTAGAAAGATTGAATAGGTTATAGAGAAGAGAATTTTTGTAAAAAATAGACAAGATACAGCGGTATGGACCAGAATAAGGTGAATAATGCAGAAAGAGCTTTTAACAGTGGCGGATTTACCAGCAGGCCGAATAGGCTAAAGCAAAAGGCGACAGATTTTAGAGGGCGGCAAACTTTGCTCAAAAACTTTTTTAATAAATTTACACGTAATACATTGCATATTGTTGCACAGAATTTCATAAATATTACACATTTCTTAGAATGATGATAATTAAAAAAAACAACAATGATAATATTGTAATGAATAAAAGCCATTCAACGAAAGCTTTCTTAACATTCTAACATTTTTAATCCTAATGAATTCGTATCAATATTTGTTGACTAGTCTGATTAAAATATAATATAATCATAAAGTTGCAATTTCATTGACAAAAAATTGATTGTGAATTAGGGGAAGTATAGAATTGCAGGTGTCACTAGAGGCGGCAAATTTTGAATAGCCTACGGGCGGCAAATGTGTAAATCTGCCACTGGCTTTTAAACAAGCATGAAAAAGAGGAGACTTGTTAATATGTGAAGGAAATAAAGATAAAAAAGTCCATTAACGAATATAGTTATAAGACTAAAAGATGATGCGACAAATTTAAAAATTAAAGAAAAAAGTTGCAAGTACCTTAAAAAAATTTTGGGCTCAGTTTGTGAAGTAGAGTGAGTAAAGAAATGTTTAAATGATCATGAGATAAAATACATCCTGTACAACTCCTGAAAAATTCCTTATGTTAGAAACTATAGTATATGTACTAGGGGAGTGCATTTTTTTTTTCTCTTCCAAGTTTTTCAGTAGATAGCCACCCTTACTCACGAAACCACCCCTGCTTGCATATATACTTCATATCAATATAGGATAAATATTGTTGTTTAAATATTAAAGTTTATTACTGACTTCGCCTTTTTAAATTGCCTTGCCTGTAGAATTTTACCAATTTTCTCAAGGTGATAAAATCTTGTTTGTTTAACTTCG
Source organism: Agrilus mali (assembly GCA_029378335.1). Classification (NCBI taxonomy): domain Eukaryota; kingdom Metazoa; phylum Arthropoda; class Insecta; order Coleoptera; family Buprestidae; genus Agrilus; species Agrilus mali. The sequence goes on from CM055657.1 coordinate 15,954,209, forward strand.
CCTTCCAAAAATGCCTCGGCTGTGGAACTCTGTCAAACAAATTAATAGACGTTTACCCTAACGGTTGCCTTATTGAATTGTAGTAATACGAGAAGTGCGGAAACGTATAATGATGTTTTGTACTGTGCCGGTTTCCTTTACATAACAGAATTGAATTCCTTTTGACTGCTAATCACGTCGTTGTAGCCATATCAGAAAAAGTTTAAAGATTCACTTTCAACGCTTGAATGGTGTTCCGATGTAGCAAGTACAGTTATGATCTCCGTCGACGTCGTCGTCGCCGTCGTCTCTTCATTCGTTTGCTGTGACCTCAAATTTAAAGATCTCCAAGATGTTATTGCCTACGAAGTCGCGGCTATGCGACAATAAACCCTGTTCCCACAACAACAACAACTGTCCGTACTTTATTCCATCATAAAACGAAACACGCCCTTTTGAAACAATAAAAGCTCCGGTGGCGTCGTTGGTATTCCGCCCACTTGAAAATCTCAAGCGTACAGGAACGGATTTTCTACAAACCCTTCACAACTGCCTAATGAATAAATTATTATATTACCCTCGAGTAGTTAATACCCTCACGAGTCACCATTGCATTTTAGATTTAATTAAACTTCCTTAATTGTCGCCTTTCAGCCATCGACACGAAAACTTAATCATGCAAAACAGACGCAACATCCTCAATAGATTTCGATTATACTCCTTTGTAATCACGTCAATCACTTTGAATAACGCATCATAATTTCAATACATTATGATTGCAAAGTTACAGATAAAACAAAATGTAATGCAATTTCATAAATGGTAGAGACCGTTTAAGGGCTAATTTATTTAAAATTGATTTTGTTTTATTTCATGATCTAGAGTCTAGACCTACAAGTAGCAACGAGAAAACACCAAAAACAATTTTAGTAAGTCTGTCTATTTTAACACTATGCTTTTAGTAGAAGTCCGTCCCTGGACACAGCTGTAGGTATTCTATGCACTCTATTCGCATTTACCTACACAAAATAATGAAGTACACACATAATGCACGGACACATTCATTTATGTACATGTAGAAATATGCATACATGTGTAGAAAAACGTCCACTTGTTTTTATTACAGACCACAAAAAGGGCTCGACCGCTGAGTCTCTAGAGGATTTCATAAATTTACTACTTGCACACTGCTTGCATTTTACACTTGCGGATGTGTAGCATATTGTTTGTCTCTCTCTTCTATTTTCGCAACTGCTCGCGAAGTGAATTTCTTTACTTTACTAATCCACCAGGGATGCGATTTAATGTTAGAATTCTCGGTAAGCCCTGAAGTAGAAAATATCATCTGAAACTGATGAAAGTTTTGCCCAAAAGCGACTTTCTGAGAATATTGTCTCGTCATCTATTATTTCTTATACGAATTTTGTTTTATATTTCGCGAATAATTTCGCCTTCTTTTAATTTTTTATTCTCTCTTTATATATTACGCTCATTTGAAAAGGAATTGGATGTGAGCTCTATTTACATTTAATGGAATTTTTGAATGCTTAAAGCATCTATGTATTTTGTTTGCTTTCCTCGGATTTTATTCAAGAACATGTCCACGTATATCATGTTGGCAAACACTTCACATGTGTTTATTAAAACAGTTTGAATTATTGTTTGTACAATAACCATCCACACATACTCATCGTTGTTAAGTGAAGTTTAAAACATATTTGTTGTTGACATTCATACGTTTGATAAATTACAATTGTGTAGCATGTACGAAGATATGCACACATATTACGTATATAAATAATATGCAATACAATCGTGTGAAAATGCAAATTTTATTTGTATCTTTTAATAAATTATATTTTTGATTATCATGCAGATTCTCTTGTTTTGTTAACAATAAAATTGAAGGTACCTTTGTGCTCATTAATGCATATTTTGAAAGAACGTCCTATTTAGCCAATGTACTCGTGTACTTTATATTTTTTACTTTAATTTAAGAAACTGTGCGTTATAAAAATTTCTGGAGCTTGCAATATAAGTTTGTGAAGCATATTTGCGTATTGAATTTATTTTGGTTAGTTAACTGCAATTATTGACGATTTTAATTTACAGTTTTTAAGCGAATGCCAATTGGCTTTGCATAATTGATTCTTCACGACTTTTATTTATTTAATTATAAATAGCTTAACAGTTCATGATTAATCATGACGAACGGCAATCTACCGTAATAATTTGTATACAGTCACCAACCAGTAACGTCTTCTTTAACGTTATTTATTAGTTAGTTTTATTACTGCTGAAAAACCGCGAAGCCGTTCGTAGCGGTTTCAATATATCATCCTTTTCACTTTTAGTTTTTTTTTTCGTCGCCCCGCAAATTAAATTCTATTAAATTAATTACCTATAGATTATTACACTAACTAATAAAATACTTACTTATCGTTAGTCTCGGTAAAAACAAAAAAAAAATTAATGACTCAATTATTATAAGTAGTACAATTTATAGGCGAGTACAATAGACTGATGGAAGTATTACATGTCTAACTTTAACAGCACGTGTGCACATACTGCTTCACAATGTCATTAGCTTATCAGTATAAATAATATGTGATTAATTAGCCGAAGTTTAACTTCACGTGAATTTAGAAAGTGCTCAGAAGATGGAAGTAGGCGGCCGGTTCACACCGTTGCATAACAGGGCATATCTATACCGGTGCATTCAGGATCAGTGGTGGCGTAAAATATAAAAAAAGTACAAATAAACTTTTACAAAATGCCGAGAGTTGTATAACTATTCTTAAATGCATCTAACAAGTTTTCATGAAAAACAGTTATTACTCTCCAGTCAGCGAACAGCAGCGACTACCGAAACCAGTGTCTCTAGTTCTGGGGAAAGTTAAATTTAGGAGAAGTAAACAAGATCTAAGCTAATAATGTATTTTTAATACTTTTAAGGACGTTCCCAAAAAAATAAATTTTCTTACGATTCTTTTGAAACTTAAAATACACATACTTATAGTGCCCTTTATACGTAGAAATTTTTTTCAATCGTTCTTGCGTTAGTAAATTTCTAAATATTGACTATTGAAATTTGACATTTAACATGGGAACCCTATCTCGATCGATGTTAAACTGAATGTTTTATTAAATAATAATAGTAATTTTCTTACAATTGTTTTAAAAAACTGAGAACTACTGATTAAAGATATAACGAATATCTTTCTGTAAAAATCACTGACAAGCGGTATTGATTTTGTTATAAAAAAAATTAAAATGAGCTAATTTTTTATGATTTTCACTTCTCGTGAAGTAAGAGATGGCGACTTGGCAACGTTACACTGCGCGGTAAGTTTGAAATATTATGAAAGCACAGTAGTTCGCAATAAATGACGGTAGCTCACAGATGTAGGTTAACTATGGGTTACTGTAAATGAAAAGTCAATTTTTATAACAAGTAAAATATTTATTCGTATTTAATATAAATAAGGAGCATATCAACATTATAAACTTTGAATTAACATAAAATACTAGTAACATATTTTTTCTCTACATAAACACGAATCTCAAGCACATTAAAAATACAATGCTGCCAGATCTGAAAAACGACGCAATGGAATGATTTTTTTAGTTCTGCGCATGCTAGCAGAGGCGAAAGAATGTACTGTATCTCAACTATTTTTTATTGTAGTCATGGTAGTTTATATAGGGAGAATTTTTTAACAAGTTGAGCACAACTGCTCTATGAGAACGTCCTTAATGTAAATAATCAAAAACTATTATTAACTATTGATGATCGTAGGCTTTCACGGCCGGCGTTTGTAAGGTAACCAAGTATTTTCCGGGTTGTTATGCCGTGGTCTTGTCTTCCTTCTTTAGTAAACGTTTCGCCAGCTCGACTGCTGGCATCCTCAGTAGATTTCTGCTGAGGAGAAGAAAGAAGACAGGACCATGGCATAACAACCCGGAAAATACTTGGTTACCATATTATTAACTATTATTATTTTTGAAAATTTGTTTTAAATAAATATCGAGGTTACTAAAGTAGCCCTTCTCCAATATTTATAGAAGGATTAGCAAACATGCTTACCCTAAATGCTTTTGTTTTTAACTTTATTACCCTTCCAATTTTTTTACATAAGTTTGTAACTATATATTTTTAAAGAATTATAAATTAATCACTAGTAAACAAATGTATGACCTATAGAGCAGAACTCCTCACATCTTAAAATTATAAACAATGTTTTCTGACAATAAAACAAGATACACTGCCCACAAACAAAATACAGTGGATTTCATTTATAACGACTTCGGTTGTTTAACGTACATTTTGTTATAGCGACATAACACTTTAGTCCCTTGAATTTAAAGTATACTTTTAGAGGGAGATTATTTCGCTATAAGGACTTGTGATATAACGTCAATTTCGGGTACAGTTAGTCACTAATTTTAATTAACCACCTGTAACAAGTTCCTATAAATCCCATGTAGATATTGTGACTGAGTCTACACACAAAACTTTTTTGTACATTCACAGATGATCAGCAGCTGTAATAAATTTACGTTTTTGTTTATAAATGTTTAGGTAGGTAGAGTGAAATCTAAAAATCAGATGCTGAGTAATTTTCTTGTCTGCTTTCATTATTTCGCTTTCTTTCTTTGTATGTAGAGATATAGCGACGGAATTTATGGCCCCTTCATCGTCGTTATAAACGAAATCCACTGTATTTCACTTTAAGAAATGACACCATACTATAAAATAATCGATCGATTCATTTTCATAATTTTATATATTGAAATAGAATTGATTCTAAAAATTTTCCCTCTCAAGTTACGCCACTGATCGTGCCGTTAGCTGCGTGTGCTTTATAGTGCAATGCTGTAAATGGTATACGTGCTCGGACCGAAAGTAAATCATATAAAAAGGTTAAGTTCAATATTAAAACGATAATAATTACGGCTTTTGCGGTAATAGCTGTTATGTGTAGTTTCGACGGGGAGAAAGGGAACATGATGAGGATCGCGGACGTGGAGTTGTGTTTATGTATTTCTGATTCCGGGGGAACGAATGCAGCTACTGCCCTTTTAAGGAGATCGTTCCGATGAACTCCTTTGAACTTGATGCAAACTAAATACTTCTAATAACAAGCAGCAGTAAACGTGGACGAATAAAAGCATAAGTACACTGTAACCAGAGATAATTTCACATAGCAGCATCCAAAACCGTAAGAAAAGTAATCTTTAAAAATTAACAAATATTTCTTTATTAGATACGATTATATATATTAGAAACCTTATAAATTAAAAGATTATTAGAAAGATAATGATCCTTGACAATGTCCCTAGAAATGTTAAACAACCTAGTGAAAATTTTTGATTGTTATTTTTTAAACCATACAGTAATTTCTGATTGATAAACAAACAATATGTTTTTTTCTGGTTTGCAACAAGTTTAAAAGAACAGCAAAACGTCTTGCACGCTACCTGTCAAATTCATCGCGATCGCCTGTGCAGTATTGCGAAAACAGGGGGAACTGAAAAAGGGCGTTCCCCGTTCGTTTGCAACAACGATCAGTGTACCGATAAGGCATTTTTTAACCTAATTATACATTTACCTTGAGTAATATAGTAATTAAAACGGTAGTTTGAGTACTAATTTTCAGTAACCGTACCGCGAGATTTTGCATTCTTGAAGGTACAAGCGGACTGCGCTATTATAAAATCGATCTGTCGAAAGAACATGACTGTAGTCTCCTTGATAGAAAACGATATCGAATTTGGAAATCTAAATAAAAATACCGGTCATGTGCGAGTTAGGCTCGCGCACGGAAGGTTCCGTACAAACTTAATTTTTTGGCAATGTTGCCACAAATTTACGGTTTTCGCAATTTTTCCTTTATCTGTGCTATAAGACGTTGCTTCGTACCAAATTTCAAGAGTCTGAGTTCACGGGATGTACCCTGTATGTTTTGATTCCCTTGCGAGTTTCGAAAATTTGCGGAAATTTGCGGCATAAACGGCTGTATCTTTCGATTGCGTTGGCTTAGAAGTTTTTTCACAGCTTCAAGGGACAATAGACCTGAGTATTTAGTATAATTTTTAGCCTGATACCTCGACGCGTTCCTGAAAAAAAGGGTATTGACAGACGGACGGACGAGCAGACAACAATGTGATTTTATAAGGGTTCCGTTTTTCCCTTTTGAGGTGCGGAACCCTAAAAACGGTCAAGTTGGCGTCATATATTTCTCATTTTGAAATATAGTCAGAAAAGTTCAAAATATTTGCGATTTTATTCAAAATTTCCGATGAGACAACAGAATCCTCGTTAATCCCATCTTTTAAGTGAGTCCTACCATATATTCTTAAATAGACAGCTAGTTGAATAATTTTGAATCATCGGAGGAGATACTGCACCGATTTATTTATATTGCAGGCAGTGGCGTACCTAGGTAACCAAAGGCCCTAGGGCAAAAAATAAAATAGGGCCTCAACTAAACTATTTAAAATCGTTTGTTCCGAATTCGACGTACTTCAGATGTCATAATTTAGATTCGTCGAACTCCAGATTCGTCGCCGACTCCATAATAAAATAAAAAACCAAATACAAATTGTAACCTATTTTAATGAACAAATTAAAAGTATTTTATGAAAATAAAAGAAAATATCTACCTGTTACCGTTCAAAAATACGGTCCTGTGACAGACACACAGACAGCGGAGGCACGTTAATAGGGTCCCGTTGAGCACCCTTTGGGTACGGAATCCTAATTAAGTAGAGATTTTTAATCCAATAACACCACCTTCTTGACCGACTATAGTTACGATTTACGACGAATCTGGGTTACGACAAATTAAAATTTTATCAATACAACTCAAAATATAAATATGTAGTTACATTTAAATACTTTAAAGTTGCAAAGCTAGTTCTTTATTGTGCATAGCAGGGCACGTCCTGGTTCTACACGCAGAGTTTAGGAATGAATAAATGGATAAATTAATTAATACAGGTTTTTTTTAATAAAAGTTAGTAAATATTTCCAACACAAATGATAGTTTGTAAGTCAGAGTCCGAGGGGTCCCCTGAGCTTGGGGGGCCCGTCTAGCGCTATGGTACTTACGCCACTGATTACAGGCAAGACCCATTGATACATGCGTAAAGCACTGTTATTATATACTTTAATATATACCTGTATTATTGTTAAAGAAAAAAACAAAAAGACAAAGACAAAAAATTCGAAGAGAACGAAAATAAACAAAGTACCTACCTCTTACGACCAAAAAGAACATAAAATCAAAAGATCCACCCACCCTGTTCTTTCCCAATAACACCTTTTAGGGGAAAGCCCAAAGCAATCATAAAACATTTTGTATTTCAATCCCTTTTTCGTTTTTTAACTATTTCTTTCAACAGGGTCTTTACTTTTTTTTACTTCTTTATTTAACGCTTTTTACATTCCTCCTCTTCTATCCTTTCGTCACATCGTCCCCATACATGCATCAATGTTTCTTCTCCTCTTGCAAAACTTCCACATACTTTGTCTTCATTCCTCTTCCAATACTTACATCCTCTGCTTTCATTCCCTACTCTAAACCTTGCGAAAACATTAATCTCCTTTTTTTGATTTAGGTATTGTGGTTCAAATTCTATTTGCCAATGTTCCCAAAGTACTTTTCTCACATTTTCAGCATATTTTGATTTGCCTATCCTTCTCAAGTCCTTTCCTCTTATAGTTTCCTTACATCTTATCTTCACAAAGCATTGTCATATGGGTTTATTATGAATATTTACCACGAACATACACATAAACGTACAATTAAAGGTATTTCTGAATCTCATGAGCTGCGAAATGCTCAAGAGACCACTGGTAGAGCTTATCCTAGGACACTTAGCTAATATCAGATGAAGTTATGACTTTGCGCACCCTCAGGACGTTGCTCAAGATATTCTGAGACACGTCTTCTTCTTTTATAATGCCATTCATTTATTACACAGTTAGTTTTTCTCATGAACAATCAAACAAATACATATTTTGCTATGTTAATAAATTGGTGAATATTGTTTTCTCAAATTTATGGACGGATTGATATGGGTAACAAAGAAAATCACAACGACTTATCTTAGTTTCATATTTTATTCATTATTTCTTTATGTGTATACATATGTCTTATTGTTAGTCATTCTATATGGCTCTTACTTGGCATAACTCAATTGCGATTTCTTTTAGATGTCATAAGTGAACTTTACTATAGGTGCTAGAAAGACCCTCAACAGTGTAATTCAGTATCATTAAATATACAGTACCTCCCATAAAAACATTATTTTCACAATCGAACAAATTAAAATTCTTCAACCGCAAAATTAAACGAATTGTACCAGACAACTTATTGTTAGATTTCAAAAATAAATAATGCCTTATTGGTTGCAACGCTGTTTTTTTTTTTATTTACTAATGGGTTATAGGAACGTTTTTATATTAGAATTGTAAACACATTTCTAAAAGCGCTGTATAATAATAACACAAATGGCAATCCTACAAAGAGTCTTATTTAAATCCCGTTAGTTAATGTAAATTTCAACTGTAAGCCTCTTTCCCGAAACGTCTTAATTACGTATCATGTTTTCGGTATTATTTACGTTCGTTGTAAGATTGTACTGACAAAAAAAAACCATCGAAATTATATTGTTTGTTACTGGTAACAAACAACACGCATACCGCAGTCAAGAAAAAACTCTTCTTTGTCAGTCTGTTCTCCACAGCTATATTCAAACACCCGTTTTCTCGTTGATTTGTATCATTAATTCGTACATGTTGGTTCGGGACCCCGAGGCTACCCAGGTATCTTTATTAAATTCTTTAAAAACATTTATCAGGTTAACCTTGGTTACGATTATGTTCACAAAAAACCGCCATAAAAACATATTAATCAAAAGGTAATCGTATAGATACAATAAACACACCTGTCGGCCTGTCCTAACAACACAATACCCTACAATCGTCGCATATACAGGGTGGTCTCTTCATTTTAATGACTTCATTCGAAGAGAATCTTCAATAATAATAATAATGGCTTCACTTAAAATAACTTCGCATCTCAGATCTGGGATAATCTCCTGTGGTCGTTATGTAAGATTGATTTTGTTCGCCCTCTAAAAAACCAATAATAAGAACCGGCTAAATCGCTAAATGAAAACACATATACTAATGTTACTTGATTGATATCTGTAAATGTATCTGATGTCGTAACCTAACTAAAATCTCCCGCTGTATTAGTATTCATTAGTTTCACTTTTCAAATACACATACCGAGATAGTACTACATGAAAAAGAGCTTAAAGCTCGGACGATAACGTCAGTTTGAGTGACCGAAACAACGGAAATGGTTTATGGGATTTCGTAAATGCTTTTAATTTTTTAACATGTCCGTTTTGCATTTTTTTTTGGGTACCTGTTGCTATTAGAATCAAAAGAAATTTCTTTGCACTGGTCCTTACTAATGTTTTCTCTTTCACCAAATATTCCAAATAAAATACCCACAATTAGCATATACGTGAAGTTTTTATATTGTATATTCTATTAAGATTTATGCTATTAACAAAAAATCAAAAATTTCACTAAAGGTGAACACGTAAAACTGATAACACTTAAGCAATACGATTTAAAATTTAAAAATAAATTCAATTGGTTTTTTATTGATTGATATGGAAATAATTTACGAGAAACCACTACAGTAAAATAAATATAAATAAAATGGTGTAGGTATTCCTATTTCGTACTGTCCCACTTCGTATCGCGGCGTATAACATAATTATCAATATTCCTATTTCGTACCGTATATAAATATTCTACCTAATGATTTACATTACATTGAAACAAATCTATTTATTTATAAATAGTTTAATCTTCTTAGAAACCACAGAGATTTGTAATAAATGTATTTAATTTTATTATTAATTTAATCGCTAGGTTACGGTATGTAAAGATAACATGAACGAAATGAGTGTCGTCGTGCTCATGTCATTTCCATATATTATAAAGATGTATTGTGTTTAACTCTCTTTTTAGAAGTTGTTTTTCGTAAAATACATCTGATTAATATCATTAAACCTGCTTGATTACCTATAAGACGAGGTACATTTAGGTCGCGGTGCGAAATGGGAAATATAAGGGTAACTGTAGAAAATGGGACGGTACGAAGTGGGAATAAACTAATAAAATCTCCTAATCCTAGGACCAACCAATTAGGCACTTACTTACCTGTTAAGAATGATAAATATTGTAGATCTACTTATTTAATACAACATAATCCGGTCAAACCAGTTTTGCCTAGGCCAAATTAATTATTTCTTCAGAACGGTAAGACGGTGAACTAATTTTGCCTAATCAAAATTAGTTTCGTCTGAAATGCTACCAGCCAACCCCATTGTAGCAGAAATTATAATTTTGCCTGATCATAAGCCAAACTAGTCTTCAAATTTTAAATCAAGGAATCCTAAACTAACTATAAGTTATTTATTTTGTTATTTTTTTTTTTAAGTTTATGCACCCCCTGAAGGTAGATTGATTTACGTTGCCCTTGGCCTTAGGCAAAACTGGTTTATCCTGAAGTCATATTTAACATATTATACAAACTTAATATAATTAGCAGCTTATTTATGGTATTATCAAATGCGTATGTACATATCATATTGATAAGTTTGAAAACTGAAATTAGTTTTGTTTTTTATTATTTAGAAAATTATTGTAGAAAATGTCATGCAAAACGATTTTTCTAGAAAAAACGATCATAACCAGATAGACACATACGAATATGAGAAAGCAAAATGTTAAATAAATAATAAAAAATGCGACATCAAATCAATGCTAAAAGATACCTAGAAATTAATGTTAAATTATTAAAAGTATAAATAACTAAAAATTAACGTGCAGCAGGCAATAATGTAGGGGATGCATATTTAACCCTCCTAGACATACCACTACGGCACATCACACGGTGTTAAAAGCGTGCTATGTGAAGTAGTAGCGGGACCTGGAGAGCAAGGTAAAAACCTCCACCAAATAGCAGTGCTCAAAAATGAATCCATCACCAAATAATATCTAATAACGACTATGGGTACTGTTATGTTTATTGGAATTAGATGCAGGATGATAGCAACAGGATAGTAAGTATCACATTGATGTAAAAAAATTCAATCGTAGTATGGATTTAGTTATTAATGTCTTTGGTTACCATCTGTTCTGTCCATTTTCAGTAAACACAACTGTACATGCACAAATGCACTTCCTTATCAGTGGCGTAGCCGTGAGAAATTCGAAAGGTTCTAAAAACTTGATTATGTAAATACAATTTTTTGCTACGCTTCTGTTAGGAAAAATATTGAAAATAGTAAGTCTTTTTATCAAATGATGAATACGTTATTATTGATCAATACTGGTTAGTATTTAATTAGTTAATTCATTAATTAAATGACTTACTCTTTTCAAATTATTATCAGATGATTTTACAATAAATAAGAAAAGCATAATTGCATTGTAAACTTGCAAAAGGCTATCAAACAATACAAAACGCAATTATCAAGCATAATATGGTGCAGTACGATGATTTAAATTTAACTTCAGCAAAAAAAACATTTGTCTGAATTTTTTATACGATATATCAAACAAAAAAAAATAAAATTAAAGTAAATAACACATTTTAAATACTACTAACTAAGAGACTAAATGTAAAAATACTTAATAGCTAACTAAAGTGTTATAAAAATGTGCATTGGTAATTTTTTAATTGGGTTTTAAATTACAGTGATTGTTAACTAAATACCATACACAATAATGTGTCCCAAAACCATATTAATTAGCTATTGTGTACTTACTTTTAGTAGTTGGTCATAAAGTGCTTCATAATGATGGAAATGATAATAAAAACCATTATGCCAAATTATATTTTGCATAAAGCATTAAGTAAAACTGAATTTGACCAAACGGAAATCTGAAATATTACAGTTACTAACTAGTTAATATGTATGTGTAAATGACGATACACTAACATTGATTTGATGTTCATAGAATAATTTCAGTTTATGTTGAATGATATATTAACGAAAATCAATATGTTCTATGTTCACCTACTGGTTTCGAATGTCGAACTTTTAACGTTCTTTAGTCATCAATAAAAACTACGCTTTACCTTTAGAGGTGATTTAGAGCCAAAAGTCTAGCAAAAACTTCACATTCATCTTTGTACTTAAATACACCGTGAGCAGCAGGGAATGCTGCCAGTATGCACCTATATTGTATTGTACGTATAAGTTGATTTCGTTATAAAGCTCACAGCATAGACACCACGACACACCGGAGTGGTTCTATTGTTGTACATGTTCTTGTGGAATATCTCGATTATCGATTACGGTTTTACTCAGTCCCATTATCTAAATTCATACTTAGTCATCACTACGTCTTGTCCTAGGAGAATCGCTTGTGTAATGATCTTTTTTTTGTTAAAGACGTGGCTCCCTTCAACATTGGCACGACTCTCCATCGATGCGCGAAGGAAAAAAGTGCCTCAACAGCTATTGAGATTAAAGACCCGACTCGGTTATTTTGAAAAGTTGCTAGAAAATAACAGACTAAAACGCTTAACCCAAATTCCCTCTTAATCTCTAAATAATCAGACACGTTCCTTAAAATGGTATCCTTTGTTTTCATAATTATTACATTCATTAAGCAGGGACGTACATATAAGTTAGGTTCAGGGAATAAAGACAAAAGTTTTGAACGGGAAAATTGAAAATAAGAAATGATTTTACATAAAATAAATCCAAAACGTTTTAGATTTTCACAGCTCACGATAGTTTCGCATAATATTGGCTTCATCAGATCTATGATAGACAGACTACTACGATCGTGAAGTTCTAGAAATAAAATTATTAAAATCTAAAAGTTGCTGTGTTGTTTTTTATGTGATAATGGATTTTCATCAAGTAAGTAAAGGTCGATTCTATCCAATTTTAGAATTGATTTTGCAATTCTGTGATAAAATTGCAGTTTGTATAAACTTGTGGAAATTCTCTTTAAATGCTGCTAAAAATTGGTACTCAAATCGAATCGTCCAAAAATTTAGCAAAAACCTTACGGTAACAGATATTGACGCGATATGCTATAGATAAAAATTTTACGTATATCAAGCTAGCACGACCAAGTTATTTTTCCGATTTCTAACTTGCACTATAATTTGTCGCTAATTTGTTACCAAATCCAAAAATTTGTCGCTCGTGCCGTTTAGCCATAATCAGCTGTAGTGCTAGCTTGATATCAAGCTAGCACTACACATAGCGTATCTCGAAAACGAAATGTCGTAGGATATTATTCTAAAGGCCATAATTTGTCGCTGAAAGATGACACATTCAACGAATTTGCCGCTAGTCTTATCTTCAACTGATAAGCGAAAAACTGCTGGAAAACCATCAAACTGGCACTACATATGGCATATCTCGAGAAAGAAATGTCGTAGGATATTACAGTAAAGGCCATAATTTGTCGCTAATTTGTCGCTGAAAGATGACACATTCAACGAATTTGTCGCTAGTCTTATTTCCAGCTCTTTATTACATTTGTTTTAAGAGATCGGATTTATTTACCAAATTTTTTAAATTAGCTTTTTCCCTGTTTCCCCCAAGTCGGGCAACACGTTACCTTTCGAGAGTTTGATGGCTTTCCAGCAGTTGTTTGCCTATCAGTTGGAGATAAGACTAGCGACTAATTCTTTGAATGTGTCATCTTTCAGTGTCAAATTAGCGACAAATTTTGATCTTTACAGTAATATCCTACGACATTTCCTTCTCGAGATTTGCCATATGTAGTGCCAGTTTGATGGTTTTCCAGCAGTTTTTCGCTTATCAGTTGAAGATAAGACTAGCGACAAATTCGTTGAATGTGTCATCTTTCAGCGACAAATTAGCGACAAATTATGGCCTTTACAGTAATATCCTACGACATTTCCTTTTCGAGATACGCTATGTGTAGTGCTAGCTTGATATCAAGCTAGCACTACAGCTGATTATGGCTAAACGGCACGAGCGACAAATTTTTGGATTTGGTAACAAATTAGCGACAAATTATAGTGCAAGTTAGAAATCTGAAAAATAACTTTGTCGTGCTAGCTTGATATACGTAAAAATTTTAGTTTGTAAATTTTTAAGTACATACTTCTCGTACGTACGCCAACGTCTTTAGAAAACATTAAAATGTTTCCATTAATTATTGCAGATTCTATTATATTAATACTTAGGCTAATTACTGATAGTTTACTTTGTCGGACTGCTATAAGCGTTATATTAAATATTACATTTGATGATATACATTTTATTCTAATTAGGTTTCCATTAGAAATCAATTATAAGAACCCGTTTACCTCTAATTTACATAATTTATGCTTATGTAACTGAAATATTTCATAGTAATTGTCACATCAAAAGAAACCTCTTGCTTTTTGTGGAACTTGGGCAAAGCAAATATTACTAACATATTACTTCAAGATCACTTTTTTGCCGCCTTTCGGTAAACTTCACACTACGTTGGTCGCAAGCAGTAGACAATAATAACAATTACAGTAAGCTTACACGTATCTTATACATATACGTAGATGTGTATGGGACAAAGCAGTGCTTAATAAGAATCGTTCGATGAACTGTACACCAAGAATACGGAACAAAAGTGCCCACCGAAAAGAGTTTCTAATAATTAGCATGAATTACGCTCTGGCCAAACCGATATTTATCACCTTCAGCTTGTTTAGCGTGATTTAAGCTCATACGCTAAGCCGGTAAATACTATAATTGCAATTTGATTGATGTCACGGAATATTTTATTGTCAACTCTGATTCCCTTTGTATTGACTGTCTAACAAAGACAATAACAACGACAGTAAAATTGCATTTGATTGGTAAAAATCCACTGCGCAGTGCTGCCCCTATTGGCCGGTGTGCAAACTTACCCTAATAGCAATCGGAGGTGACCGCTAAGACCAAAAGATCAGTCTTGGTCCTGCCCTGGAATTCTAGCCATGCATGAGGTTCATAGGCTTTAATTTTTTAGTTTTTGGAAGGCAACATGCTTTTCACCACATTTTCGGTAATACCTACTTTTGAAAGTATACTGCTTTAAGTAGGTACTCATTATACAAGCAGAAACAATTTTATCGGAGTTTTCAAAAAAAATTACTACCATCAGAGCTTTCTTTTTTATTATCTAATTCCTTCAAATGTTCCTAATTTGTTTACACCACTCACTTACCTATGCATAAACTTTCCACTCAGGATGACCATTGGATAGATACATAAACACCTTAAAAGTTTGACTAATGTCCAGTCGTACGTAACATTGTTTGACGTATCCAATTGAATCCTTTCCTTCGTTAGTGTTGAAGTGTTAGGTGAGTGTGTAAACTTTCGTGAGTGGCTATATTTTAGCGAGCACGTGTGGTGTTGTAGATAAGTGTAGCCGTCTAAACAGGGATTTACATATACGCGCTCAAGCTTTAAATTACATTTACAAATAAGAGTAGCCGAGGAAGATCGTGCTCGTGAACTTCTTAATTATAGAGCGCAAACATTAATCGTGCTTATCATCAATAGCGCACCTGCAATAATATGCAATACATCCATTGGTAATAAATCACGATCGAGAGGGAGAATATTGGCGAGGAACGGGAATGATAAAGGAAGGATGTTCCATGCCGACAGACGCTCAATGTTGCCATCAATATCGTCTTCTTCTTAAAGAAATCCATACCGAATTAGAAAGCTTGAGTCAAGATCTTTTCAATGGTACCACTCACCAACCAACACAACAACAACAACAACATTAACTTCGTTTATATTGCCTTTATCTACCGTAACCTAAAGTTAAATTATATTTTAATAATTAAAAGACTCAACTATATAAAGCACAAACTTTTTTAAAAACAAACAGGCTTTTGTCTACTTTTAATGAGAGTTTTATTAAAGGTACGTGAAATTCGTCTCTATTTTTGAAGAAGTCCTCGTAAATAAAGAAAAACGTCATTTGTGCCCATAAATTATTCAGGAGCTTGCAGTCTCATACATTTTTAATTAAAATATATACACTTTTAAGGTTCTCTGCTCAACTAGGTCAACTTACAAAAGTATCCAAGATACAGCGTTCAAATTTTTAAGATAGCTATATGTCAGATATTTATCGCTTTGTTATAAACAAAATGTAATCACTTTTGGGATGATAAAAAGTATATCCTCAAGTATCTTAAGGGTAAAATTGAAAAGCGATTAATTTTGTACCTACTCGTGGTCAGGTAGGTATTTACTCATTAAAAAAATTGGCAACAGTGGATGGATGAAGTTGAGTACGGTCGCTGTAAGTGAAGAGTATTGCCTCTAAATAAAACAACCAATCAAACAAGAATAACAACAATAATAACAATAGTAATGCAATTCCTTATTAGATACAAATCGCGCTTTGCGCTCTGTAATGAAAGTGAAAGAGCTCGCGCATGATATAAGACTATGCAACTTGAAACAGGTATTTCCGAAGCTGCCGCTGTTGAAGGGATGTCGATTATTATCTATCGGCTTTAGAGTAAGTTGTTCGCGTTGTCGCATTTTTTTTCTAAAATTTCTTTAAGCCTTAAGACCATCTGTAACAATTTCGAGTCGTACACAAGTAGAACTTCAAAATGTTCTTGTAATTTTACTGCATGTGCTCTTCAGAATGTTGAAGAAATTTATTTTTTATTAAGCATAAAAGTAAATTAAAAATATATTAAAGCTACTTCTTTAAATATTTTCATTTTATGCCTAATTTCGATGATTAAGTAAGTACCTATGCACAATCCTAGCAAATATTCGCAACATTGTACCTATAGCACGGCTGCCATAGTTATCCTCCAAATAGGTGGCAGGAATGTAATAAAATCCAAGTCGTGAGCTGCTCTTATCAGAAGCATTAATTACCTGTGTTTATACAAGGCTAATGCACATTTGCTGCCCCTACCTTTTAGTACTTTATGCATTACAGCCTTCTTCTTATCGAGTCACTTCTGTTTGGAATCTACTTTAAGATTAAACGTATAAAATTAGCTAAAAAGTGTTTGCTGTATTAAATATATTATGTTACTGTAAGAAATCAGAAGTCTATTGAGCTCTGATTTCTCACATGCCTGAAGGAAAAATGGTAGTTATTAAATTACTGTCTAAATCAGATTCACCCACGTAAATATTCTTTAGATCGCCCTACGTTTGCGTTTATTACATTGCCAAAGAACAATTTGTTCTACTTCTTTTACTTCCTTCTTCCTTAAATATTTCGATAGATGGGGGTTGGAAAGAATTTGAAAGCATCTGGTGTCACATTCCAAGTTTTCCTCTTCATTCTTATTTTATTACTTTGAAAATAAAAATAGATACTTACTAGCAGCAATACCCGGCGTTGCCAGGGTAAGAATATATTACACGTTTGATGGAACATTCTAGAATATTTGCGAATTTAGAACTATCCAGAACATCCCATAAATATTCAAAACATTTTCTACCTTTTTTTAACATTCTAAAACATTCTTGAATGATCTTCAAGATTCTGGAACATTCTTGAACATTGCCAAATCATTCTGAAATGTTATAATAAAACATTCTTTTACTTCTTAGAACATATTTAAACTGCCTGTAACATTCTAAAAAAATCTGCTTCATTCTCATCCCCACTCCGTGCTGTTTGCTGGGTGAGTAGTGACATCAGTAGACGCCTGGCCGGGATGACTAATTGATTGATAATAATTGATCAGTTATCGACCACCGAGAGCTGATGATTATTACAGTACTAATATGGCTATTAAAAAATAGGGGTTGGTGGTAGAAGTGCAAAAATTAAGGGTTATACATATTTTTTAATGCCAAACCGTAAAAAATAAAAATAAAATATTTTGTCCAAAAAATAAAAAAGTTAGGGGTGGACAACCCTTATCACTTAGGGGTATGAAAATTAGATAGTTCCCGATTCTCAGACCTACTGACTTTGCTTATAAAATTTATAAAAATCGGTCAAGCCTTTTCGGAGGAGTATGGCAACTAACATTGTGACACGAGAATTTTATATATTAGATTGTTCCTTGTAGTGGATAATATTTTTTCATATGATTATGTTAATTCACCCTGCTATTAAAACTACACTTCGATCCATATTGTTTTTTTACTAAATTAAAACAATTTGGGATGTGCTTTTTGATCAATTCATTTATCAACAAAATTTTTTGTCCTAAATCTAACGACAAGATGAACTTTATAGATCAATTAAGGAAACAAGCAAATTGAAAACAACTTTAGAACACTGTTACTTATGAATTATTAATTCCGTAAGAAGCAGCAGAATATTGCCTTTTTGCTATTTTCCGTATGGTTTTATGCTATCATCATCCACTTCTAACGGTAATATTTAAAGAAGTAAAAGTTGTTACAGTAACTGTGGCCAATGGTCATTACCACGCTATAGTAATTTAATTAGCAATTGCGAAACTGTAAATATTTGCAGAATAATTCGATACACTTCTAAACTAGATCACATTATTAGCTAACAACAATTATTAGTATTATTAATATTGTTGTTGTTATCCTTACATTGAAAACAGTATTGATTTGTTTTGGAATACACGTTTAATTGCAACGGTGCCACGTACCTATTATTACAGCTGTTGTGCCATTGCTGAAATCGATTCCGGTAAAGTATTTCGAAATAGAAAAAGAAAAAAATAATACACGACTCTGTACTACAGTATACTTCACATGCATTTGTACCTACGTGGGTAAATCGTGCGTGATTTTAGTATAATAGTGAATACATTTTAATGTTGTATGTGTAACAAGAATAAATAAAAGTGTTCCTTACAGAATCTCATTAATATGTCCGTTTTCATGATATAATCGAATGGGCAACGCGAATGCTCGCGGGCTTAATTACAATCTTTACCTATTCACAACGTTTAACCACATTAACGATGTGTCGTGATTGCAGTCGTAGACATAGGCAGTGCCGTTAATTCAAAACATTCAGTACCATTTGTAAGGAAATTTATTGTTAAATTTCCAGTTTTCGTACCAGCGAAACATCTCTATAAATCTTGCAGTTTACTGGGATTTTGTGTTGTTAAGTTTACTTGTTGAAATATCAAGAGAATGAAATCAAGATCGTGACGGATGAATACACTGCCGGGTTTCCGTAGCCGTTTACTAATATCAATATTGACCTACATAATTATTCGGTAATGAATACTGTAGATACCAAAGGCTATATTATTTAAAAAAGTTGTGGTGGAACAGCACCGATTTTAAAAATTATTTTTTCCTGGATTCCGTAAACCTTCAGGAACGTCCATCAAGGGGTTAGTGTCTTTGCATTACCTCGAAAATGAAAAAATTGGGAAAATTTTATTTTCTAGTATGATGAGATTCTTGCCGTGGAAAAATCGAAATTTATGTTTTAAAATTTCTTCTTCTTCCTTATTCCTTCCTCTACAGTCGGTAATTTCGTTCTTGCTTATGAAAGGGGACTTAAAATATACTTGCTCTACTTCTATACATATACATAATCAGCGACCCCGAAACCCCCGAGAGACGATTTCAGATGCGAAATTGTAATTACCCTAATTTTCTCATTTTTCCAGGTAATTCACGGGTTACTGCTGACGAATGTTCCTGAAGGTCTAAAGAATCCAGACGAAAAAAGAAATTTTCAACATTTTTCCGTATTTTCCGGCTCATTAAGTGGACTACACTTTAGTTGTGAGGATAATACCATAATGGACTTTTCGTTAGCGTGCTTCTATTTTTTGCTTTTACAGCTCATCCCCATACCGTAGTACTCACAATACTCTCAAAAAACTACTCAAGCGCTAGTTGGGTCTCGCATTATTAGGGTTCCGTACATGTGAATAAAAAAAAAAATGCTTAGTGTTAGTTATAGACCAGTGCTGAAACCTTCACAAATAGTAAAAAGTGAAAACAAAATAAAGAAGGATGAAACTCATTAGAAAAGGAAGACAATATAACAGAAATTAAAGGAAAAATAATTTACGGGCGATCTGAGGTCGGGAAGGGGAAGGAGGTGAGTTTTTAAGGGTAAAAAACGGTTTTCCTTGATTTCCGGAAAAAATACAAGTCTTATGGAAAAAAGTTAAATGGCAAAGTTGTAGATCATAAAAAGATCTACAACTTTTGTATTTACACTTTTTTCACATAACCTCAAAATTAATGTGAAAAATTCAAATAACCAACTTTTTGGTTTTTTATTTTTATCTTTTACAAAAAAAAATTTTTTTTTCACGAAATTTGGTGAAAACTTACCTATTTATGTCCCAAACACGCTGTAATTTTTTTGATTTGAAATATTCATTTTTTCACCTTATGTTTACTTAATATCGAAAAAGCACCCTAATTTTCAATCGAAAATTCTCACGTCAAAATATCTGCTTTTTTAAAAACATTGATGGGTTTTTCCTTCGTTGAAATCTCTACTTTCTGATGGTGTGAAAAAAATATACATTACTATGGTAAGTTTTCTCAGCGTTTTCAGTATTTTGTTTAAATACAGTATATGGGGCATAATACATAAAAATTTAAAATTCCTAGCTAGTTTAATTTTCGAAATAGACCGCGTAACAAAAATGGTCTAAAAGTGGCCCCCCTATTCCGTCAATTTTAAAGATTAAATTTTTTTTCAATGAGCTCTAAGCAATAATACATGTCAAGGTAAAAAAACAGATTTTTGCTGCTTTTGATGTATCTATGGGATCTCAAATAAAAGATAATTATATTAAATTTTTAAATAGTAAATATTCGGCTTTGGTTCAACATTCTACATTATAAATATCCAATTTTCAGGTCTATAACTCATTTCATTTAGGAGTTAACAACCTGTGACATACTGACAGTCGGACGGACAGACAACAGTATGACAGCAATAGGGTACGGAACCTTAAAAATGATCTACTTCCGGAGTGCTGTTGAGAATATATGATATTGTGGGTGATAAATTAAAAATCGTTTTCTTTCTCTGTGTATGTTATCCTATCCTACGTTCGGTATGCAGTTCCCAATGACCCGAATAACCCATTCGCATAGCATACGAACTGATTCTGTCCACCATAACATTAATTTCAAGATACCTAGTAGTATAGTGCATACTCCCAATCAGGATTTATTTGTTAAGTTATAAGTACGTTGGCCATTGTGGCCGTGCACAATTATCATATTTCAGCTTCGTCTAGAGAGATAAGAAAACAAAGAAATAAAAGCATTAATAATTCACTTCGTAGCAATAACATTTATCGGTCCATATTGTTTTTCATACAATGACTCTTTTGTAATAGCACCTACTTTGTTATTGCAGCATCTGTTCTGTCCTACTTTGCTGCTTTCATTCAAAAATGCAAAGTGTCAGTGCAGCGTCAGCTACAGATAGATCCAGATAATAAATCTATTCGCAATCAATCCATAACACTATACATATATGTATGTATACAGGACCTGCATTTAATACTTCTTATATTAGTTAAAATTGAAATTATTTTAAGGCATTTTGATCTTTTCAAGTAAAACAGTGATATGTAATTGTAAGGTTATTAAACAGGAGGTATAGTAACCTCAGAGATATAGTAGAATCCGAAGGGTATTTTTTAGCCATTTATTCGACATACAAGAATTCTCCTGCGGTGTGGTTGCTATAAAAGGTTTTCAAATGTTATAAAATTAGGAAAAGTACTTTAAGAGTCAATGATACTATATCTCCGAAGTTAGTATACATAGTTATGTAATAAAAACAATTTCGCTTGTTGTACTATCATACTTAAGATATATCATAATTATTATAATTTTTCTGAGGTGGTTTAATTTTATGTTGTCATTTAAAAGTAATCCAGTAAAATCTATTACTCCTAAAAAGGTCTCATACCTGAGGCAAAATTAATGACGATAAACAGGAATTTTTTGGTGCTGTTTTGTTAGGAAAACTTTATTAGGTACAGTTTCATATTTATGAAAATATTCCTGTCAGATTACCTATTTAGATAACAAGGATTATGCAGAGTTTATTAACGAATGCAAAAAAATTATTCTTGTTTATTTGTATTCAGTGTTAAAGTTCTTCAATTCATTACCACGTTTGTCTCTAAAAGTGGTCTTGGCAAGCCATTATTATAAACCTAATTGTTATTTCAAAATTACCTGTTGAAATAAACTAACAAAGTCAGTTACTTGAAAAAATATTAAGTCATGTTTCATCACAATATTTGAATTATAAATAGAGCGTACATAATGAAACGTTTAAAAAAGGCAAAGAAAATCGACTCAATAGAACTCTACAAGAAAAACAGTTAACAAGGTTTGATGTATTTTAAACAGTAAAAACATTAACGTGTTACGTGTATTACTAAATATTAACATACACTTTTGTACTTAGCCACTTTTGCAGTTAAAATTCTTCTATGAAAACCAAGAAATAAAAATTAATTAGACACTCCCTGAGCTAAAAGCTAAGTATAACATCAAGAACATTATGTTCTTCATCATTAGTTTATTGAAACTACTATAAATATAAGTTGCTCCCCAAAAGGAAGATAAATAAGAAGCATTAGCCAGTAGACCGCCATTTAGTACATACTTATTTCTTCTATGAAATTTCATAAAAAGTTTGTTCTTCCCTGTAAGGTTACATTCGCCTTCGAGAGATGTCAGAAAGCAAGAACGAACTCAGCAAAATTTAATTTGAACGCATAACAGTTGTAACTAACTTTTAATTTATGAACACAACCAAATGAAGTTTTATTACCTACCGTTCATGCAATAACAATCACGGTTAAACCTGTCTTTCAGAAATTTTGTTGTTCTATCATTAAACAACAGTGGTAATTAAATTAAACGTAAAATGGCAATAAAGCCTACGGAAGTTTATTGTAAAATAACTACAGCATCCGATGCAAATAAATTGTTGGTCGCGTTGTTTACTATTATAACTGCATTTACTAATTTTAAAAGCAGAGAGGATCTAACGAACTTGTCTACAGTCCTTTCAATACTTTAATAGACAACATAAACTGGCATAAGTAAACATTCTCGTTTGCTTAGTTCGGTTATTATACAATAATTTAACAACGTGTTAAATAGTTATTTTACTCTTTTAAAACTATATATGTATGTATATATAATAGATAGGTATTATAGTATAGTTGAGTACGTACCTCTACAAAACAAAGCCAGAGAAAATTAAACTTTTTTAACACTCTGAAACATTCTTGAATGATCTTCAAGATTATGGAAAATTCTTGAACATTGCCAAATCATTCTGAAATGTTATAAAAAAACATTATTTTACTTCTTGGAATATATTTGAACTCTTCATTCTCATCCGCAGTCCGTGCTGTTTGCTGGGTGAGTAGTGACATCAGTAGACGCCTGGCGGGGATGACTAATCGATTGATAATAATTGATCAGTTATCGACCACTGAGAGTTGAAGATTATTACAGTACTTACTAATATCGCTATTAAAAAATGGGAGTTGATAGTAGAACGATAAAAATTAAGGGTTATATGTATTTTTTAATGCCAAATCATACAAAAATTAAAAAATTTGTCCAAAAATTTAAAAATGTGAGGGGTGGACAACCCTTATCACTTAGAGGTATGAAAAATAGATAGTTCCCGATTCTCAGACCTACTGAATATGCATATAAAATTTCATAAAAATTGGTCAAGCTGTTTCGGAGGAGTATGGTAACTAACATTGTAACACGAGCATTTAATATATTTGATAAGGAGGAAACTCTTGCCCTTGCGTAAATACATTTCTTAATATTGTCTATTCTCGTCAGTTTTAAAAATTCTTGTAGATACCACCAGTGGATAATAATGGTACACCTTTTTTACCTTGCTTCATCCTCGTTTATTTCAGAAGTATACATAGGTATATTGACATTATATATCAAATACATAAATAGTAAAAAACTTGTTTCCTAAGAAATCGTTAACTTCATTGGTCTTTAAACCTACCTTAGATTTCTGGTCTGTAATTACAAGAATTGCAAATAAAAAACGGCCTTGTCCGTCTGAATGCTGACGAATTCGGATTAAATATATAGTGACAAATAACTCTTCTCTAATAAAACGGAGGTGATTAATCTTAATGGCGGCGAAAATCAATTGAAAATTCTCTTCAGTGAGACAAACCAAAAGCCTTATCTGAATTATTTGGTTGAGTAATTGAATGGTTTCGATTAATAACAAAAATTACAATAATTTATTACTACAATCGCGCATATAATTAACTATTTCGCGTGTGCTTAGAATGCAAATGTAGAAGCAGATAAATGTGGTGGATAAGGCTCTATAATTCGGTTTGTTTCGTCATACATATGTATACTTAGGTATACTAAGAACTACATAGTGCAAAATAAAAGCGATTATAATGAATATAAAGCTACTGTTATCAAAATCAGTTTGGTCTCGATCATGAAATTTGTTCAAGTATTTTACTTGGTATGCTTGAATCACTGTGAAAAATCATCAATGCTGTTTGTTTTTTAATAACAAAATTTGGAATTTACACAAAAACATTTCTTATCAGGCGGATCTAAGCAAATATTTCGTAATCACGTTTTTACAACTTCAAACATCCGTTTTTACTCACAATTACCTCAATTTAGTTATTAAAACGTAATTAATATCGCAAGTACCAACTGTAACATTTTTTCTCATCTAAGAAAAATCTGTTGTCCAACATAATTATACGGCAATTTAGACAACTATACAAGTGGCAAAATCTACTAGGTACTTCTAATTGGTTTCATTTTCAGGGGCGCACAGAAAATTCTGATTAGGAAAACTAGATGAATTTTTTACATAGGTTATTAGTTAAATCCAACAAATATTAATAAAAACTAACATTTCGGTAGATTCAGGTTGGAAACTTCAAAGATAATGAAATTTTACAGTTAGCAAAATTATCTGCAGATGGTAACTTATCGGCACTTGGCTGGTGTTAATCAATTTTTTTCAATAAGATAAGTTTGGTTTGGTCATGATATATGTATCTACTAGTCCAGTAAAATCTTCCATTTCCAGGACAAGTCTGGGAAAGTCCTCGTTTTCGATATAATATGCATATTTGGTCCACGAATAAAATGATATAAAAATTTACCATCAAATTTAAAGGGGTGGCGGAAGAAAATAAAAATACACTCCCAAAATGGTTTTTTGCGTTTTTCTTGAAAATCAAAAAAATAGTAGAGTAAAAATATATACCTATAAACCAAAAAAAAATATAGTAGGATGAAACCCATTGGAAAAGGTAGAGAATATAACAGAAATGAAAGGAAAAATAATTTACGGGCGATCTCAGGTCGGGAAGGGGAAGGGGGTTAGTTTTTAAGGGTAAAAAACGGTTTTCCTTGATTTCCGGAAAAACTACAAGTCTTATGGAAAAAAGTTAAATGGTAAAGTTGAAGATAATAAAAAGATCTACAACTTGTATTTACACTTTTGTCACATAACCTCAAAATTTGTGTGAAAAATTCAAATAACCAACTTTTTGGTTTTTTATTTTCTTTTACAAAAAGTTTTTATTTCACGAAATTTTGTTAAAACTTACCTATTTATGTCCCAAACACACTGTAATTGTTTTGATTAGATATATTAATTTTTTCACCTTATTTTTACTTAATATCGGAAAAGCAACATAATTTTCAATCGAAAATTCTCACGTCAAAATATCTGCTTTTTTAAAAATATTGATGGGTTTTTTCTTCGTTGAAATCTCTACTTTCTGATGGTGTGAAAAAAAATATACATTACTGTGGTAAGTTTTCTCGGGAAATGCAAAAAAAACGAAGGGAATTTTATCTAAAAAATGTGACCGCTGCTATTTTTTTGAGGGTGTTTTTATTTTTTTTTTCCACCACCCCTTTACGTTTGAAGGTAAATTTTTATATCATTTTATTCATGATTTAAATAAGCATAATATATCAAAAATGGAGGACTTTCCCAGACTTGTCCCCGAAATGACAGATTTTACTGGACTATAATACAGAAAACAGCAATGTAGTCCTAGTAAGATAGTGACTTCTGTATGTTGCTAACCGAGAACTTTTATTGTTATTCATAATTTTCAAATTTGGTGATATTTATGTTTCATCGTCCTTGTGGTGTCCACAGCAATTATCATGCGAAATTAAAATATTGTAACGAAACCGTCCAGCTGTTCGCGAGAAGATTCCAGTCTGGGATCGATCCTCGCGAAAACCTCGAATTGTTTCCAGAAGAACTATTGACTATATAAGGAGATCGATCGGTCGCTAGACGACAGACAGAGCAGAGTACAGTATAGTGCAGTGCGAGACTTTTCGGTGAATAAATAAATAGCAAAGAGTAGTGACAGACAAATAAATTGTGAAAAATAAATTAGTGACTGAAGTGCATAGAAGAAGTTGTAGACTGTATATAGATGTTGTTAATTTAGTGATTAGTGTGATAAAATGTCTAGGAATTTCATTACAAGCTTACGTATTGAATTATTGGTTTCACATTGTAAATTGTAAAGGTAGAAATTCCTAAATTACTATTAATTTATAAATAGAAAGTGTAGTAAATACCTATGGGCAAAATTATTTTGTATTATTGTATTTAAACAAATATTCCAATTTATGTAAAGTAGCAAATAAGTACAGAAGCGGTATAAAACTCTGTTCTGAAATATTATAAAGGCATTATTTAATTGTAAATGAAATGGCAATAATTTTATAAATTTTATTTAACACTAACTGGATGCCCTACAGTTTCGTGAACAGCTCGAATTTTAGCCGAATGAGGCGAATGATTATCCCATTAAAAAATATTCTGAGAAAGAGCTTACCCCTTAGCCCAATAAACGTAGAAAATATTTTAATTACAATTTTAGTGACTTGTATGGTTCATTTCGTATGTGCGCCACTGCCCATCTTACCATGAAATAAGGTCAGTGTGATCGCCAAATTCTCTAAAGTGTTATTATCCAGGTGTAATAACATCATGTTATATCATCTGCGTCCAAATGACTTTTTTCAGGGTCGGTCACAGCATTTGCTGTGAGCACAACTAATAATTCTAATAACGGTATCGCTTATGATGGAACGACGACCGTTTACGGTCACTATTACATCCTAAAGATCGCTGGCGATGAAGTTGCGATTTAAATTCACGCCAAAATAACTCGAGAGACAGAGAAAGATGTATAGAGAAAGAGCCATGATAATACTATAATAAAATCGCAATGTCATCTGTCGCGTATACATGTAATGTACCCACAGAGATACATGACATTGCATTGTGTACAAATTGTGTTATTGTCTTTTAATGAGTGACACGCTTTGCGATTGAATGCGAAGAAAAGAAGTGGTTTTTTTTTCAATTACATCGGCTTAGTCTTTGCCTGCTTGTCGGCACCTCAAGGCTCTCAGTATAAAAATTTGCATAACGAAAATGTTATGCACGCAAATGAAAGAAAACAACGTTAAATTGAGCAAATTCTATTAGGTACTCAGTTTTATTTTGATGGAATAGATATGAAAAATAATGTATGGGTAAAAAAAATTATTGGCATGACAAATTTTCCAGAATGTTTCCACAACTGGCTTCCCAATCGGTTAATACAGTAGTTGCCCCTTAGTAGCGACGAAGACTTTTTAGTGATGAGCAAAATTGGTCTTGGTCTTGCGAAATAGCAAGACCACGACCGAGACCAGACGAATTTGAGCAAGACCAAGACCAAGACTAAGAAAACAAGACCGAGACCAAGCCCAAGATTGTCCGAGTCTTGGTCTTGGTCTTTCTTTGCCCATCACTAAAGTACATAAATTAATAATTGATTTTAGACTATCTTTTTATGATTGAATAATAATAAGCAATAACGTCTTAATGAACTTTTTTTTCAATTTGTGGATAATGAATTTAGATTTAAAAATTTTTGCCAAATGAAAACATGTTTACAAAATTTTTTGAAAAATGTTCGTTATGACGTTATTGCAAGACCAAGACTAAAACCAAGACCAGACGAAATTCAGCAAGACCAAGACCGAGACCAGACGAATTTGAGCAAGACCAAGACCAAGACTAAGAAAACAAGACCGAGATCAAGCTCAAGACTATCCGAGTCTTGTTCTTGGTCTTGCTTTGCTCATCACTAAGAGTCTAAGATGAAGAATGAAGATGTACGAACATTACAAAATTTTGTGTAGAAAGTTTTAAAACATTAAAAAAACTTGAATTTTCCAGAATTTCCTAAAAGTTTTTGAGAGTTCAGATGTTCCAAAACGTTTGCACGTTTTAGAATGTTTTCAAAGGTTCCACTGTTTCCCACAAAGTTTCCAAATTCTCGCAAAATTTCTTTAACGCCATAGATTCGTCCCTAAAAATCTTTCTATTGCAGAAAATCTAACAATTTCCGAGAAATGGTCGATTTTCCATTATTACAGTATTCCAGTAGCTTAGTAGCTAAGTTACCTCGTTTATAACCGTTTTAACGAGAATATCATGTACCAATTCAAGCGCATCTTTATATGAATTAAAATAAATAAATTTTACTTATTGATATTAGTTATAAACAAATGTGGAAAGTCATTAAAAGCAAAAATAACGCCGTAATTTGTACACATACCATTTAGATGTGCTTTGTTCACAAAGAACGAACTGTTAGCCCACATACTTAACCGTGAACGATAAATTTAGTTTCCGTCCCATTCTGGTTTGTTTAGAGACATAAATTTGTTCAATTGCATGACAGAAAATGTAAATGTGCAGTTCTGTGGGTTTTATACAAATATCTGGTAAAACAGATATATCTGTGTATATTTATAACTGCCCATATGTATATATAGGTATTATATTTTATTAAGTGTATTATTCCTATAATGTATTTTAACTACAAATAAATCAGCCAACGTGTCAATTTGCACGAAAGTTTTCAACAAAAGGAAAAACAAAAATTGCAGAATATATCTGGCCATTTATGTGTAAAATCTACTGTAAAATATGGAGTTACAATAAAACAAAATTTTTAAAACGTATTACTTCACAATTATATTAGAATTAAAAGAAAATCAGATAAATGTATTCACAAGAAGTAATACAAAAATTTCTTTATTCTAATTCATTAATTAAACGCTCATTTATCCCCTCAGTGCACATTTTTTTAACATAAGGGAACAAATTTAGATTAATCTGTGAGCTGCATCCGAAGCAGCTCAAGCACGTATAGACAACTTTGCAACCACGTCCGTTGTTACCTAAATAAATTAACTTTCACAAAATTGATGAGTTCACATTTACAGAACATCCGCTTCATTTCATCAAGAACCACTGACCACAAAATTTAAAATATACCTATGAAGAGTTTCTATAACAAGTTCTTATAAAAGTTTGATGATTAATCTAAGGTTACATTACAATATTACATTATGGATATGTTTATGATTAAGCAGTTCTGCAAATGCTGAAGCTTAGTCCGACCCTGCATACGTCACCGCCTATTTATGAATGTGTACGTGTTACGTCGGAGTACTGGTACCTATGGCGATTTCACATTGTTTTATATGGAAAAAAAAAGCCAAAAGTTGTAGGTGGCTTGACGTGAAATATTGTGACTATAGAACGAGTTTCGCCACGTGTGAGTCATGCACTGTGTTCATTGAAAATATGCAGTACAAAAAAAGGAACAAAGGAGGCAACTCCTCAGGTCCTCAGCACCACCACTACCACCACCAGGTCACCACACGGTCTTGATTCTTCAATTACTATTATTGTCAAAGGCTACGGCCCCGTGTGGTGCTGTTGACATTGCCAGCCGCCGACGCGATCCGACGCGATTCGATACTGTTGTGGTACGTTTTTGTGTACCCACTCAAATTAGTAGTCGTAGTCGCCTTCCAGGAAGACAAATAATAGAAGCCTTTAATACTTTTGCACGTGCCTCAAAAGTCGTAAAGATATCGTTAGAACCCGTAAAATTAATCCACTTTTTGCTCTAGACTAAACGTAAACTA
Source organism: Agrilus mali (assembly GCA_029378335.1). Lineage (NCBI taxonomy): Eukaryota > Metazoa > Arthropoda > Insecta > Coleoptera > Buprestidae > Agrilus > Agrilus mali. Next base: position 15,984,263 of record CM055657.1, read on the forward strand.
GTTTCAACACCTCACCTTCGACTCCATTTGAAAACAAAGACCAACAAGTAATAAAACTGTAAAGCTGTTACATGTTCGCCTGCAGTGACGTAATTCGGTGACAGTTGCCACCCTAGAAGTATTCTACCCGGTATTTTACCACATCAGAATTCTTAATCTACTACACTGACAATTTAATGGCAAGTTTTTAAAAATTCCTGGGCAAGGATCCCTAGACACCTGTTTTTCGTGTAAGGACACTCCACACCTCCTAAGCAATCAGTAGACATTTCCAACCCAGTTGATTAAAATTCCGTGCGTCCAAAACATAAATAGCGTCAAAAGCGTTTCATCTTTAGGAGCTTCACGTTGTCGACGTAGGATCCTCAATTGACAGTTCTGCAAGAGCGTCGACAACGTAAAGTTCTTGAAGATGTTCCTTGTGATAGGAAACGAAACATCGAACATTTCTGACGCCCTCATAATACAGTATGGGGATTTCATCAACAACACTAGGTTAGAATCCAAAAATACAGTTTTTTTCAGACTACAGCCGTAAAAGTCTCAATCAACTTATAAATGTAGCTGCTAAAGACCATGATGGAAATACAGTAACGATATTAAACTCATAGAACGTTCAGAGTTAATGACATATGAAAATTATTTTTATGCAGCAGAGTCTCATTGTTGATCATACAATTAGTCTTGAAGATTAAGTCTTACAATAATTAATCTTATACTCTGTTTAAAAAAAATACGTTTGAGACTTTAAGCCTTGATCTTAGGTTTAATGGTCAACATCGGATACATAGTAAGTACTAATTATAATCGAACTGCTGTAAGTTTTCGTTCCTGCTTCTCAAGTTAATTTACGAGTAGAAAATTATGATAATAATATGAAGACAGTTTTGCTGTTTGTTATTTAAATTCTTCCGTGTACATTTGCATCATTTGTAGCATCGATCAGGCAATCACTCTTACTAGCTGGACTGGTTTTGTTTTAAAACGGACGGATTATGTATGGTGGTCGGTTAATTTCGTATGGAAATAGTGCATGTGTTATGCAAAACATTTATAGGCTCCGATTTGTACAGAGAAATTCTATGAGCAGTTTAACATAATCTTTACTGTAATAGTGTTTGTTTCATTTCATCAGAATTACAGGGAGTGTACCCACTCGTATTCATACTTCCGAGTGTGTCGTTCCACTAAAACTAGAAGCAAGCATATGCACAGTTGTCTGTTTTGATTTATTTATTACACGAGCTTGTCACTGGTCAGGAGCTTTTTACTAGATAATATTATGGCACACCGTAACAGCCGTCAAATTTCTAAGACGCAACAACCAGCAAATTCTAGTAAAAGAAAGTAGCATGCCCTATTCCATTAATAACTGAAACTACGGCGCCTGTGACCCTTCTTCTAGAAACGTACAAAGAAATTATTTTTTTCACTTTTCAATTTCATTTCTTGTTGAAATAAGTTAAAATTAATAAACTCGACCCATGGGTCGTCCTTATACGTATCGTCTCAAAATAATAAGTCAATGAATGGTACATTACATTAAAATTCTACTCTAAAAAAATTACCAAAGTTTATAGCTGTTATAAAATATAAAATGTACCAGACGGTGAAAAAACGTGGTTGTCCCGATAAGAAACCAATTCCGAGACTAATTAGCTCCTCTGAAAGGTGTTATTTCTTCATTTAGGTTAAACGTTGTCTTTTTGCCTTTTAATGGTTTGCAACGTTGTGTAGTGTAAGTTTAACTTTTTTTCTATCCGAATTTGGAGTTGTACCAGCTTCCTGGACATGAGTATTTCGAGATACAATCGTCTGTTACGGCATCAGTCTCTGTCAAATTTTTGTCTCGACAACCCAATAAAACTTTACTGTATACAATGTAACACTAAATTGAGCCCACACTACTAGCGTAAAATTAAATAAGATACCATTAAAAATTAAGCGTTCAATGGGTAGTTTTATATACACAATAAAAGTTTTATGAAAATTACTGTCGTCTACTTTTAATAAAGTAAATCTAGATAAGTATTATTTAATATATCTAAATTCTAACAGCATTTCAAATAAATATCTAATTCGTTTTTGATTTTAAACTTTTTTGTAAAATTAAATTACTTCTTTTGTGCAGTATTTCGTAATGGTGGGTAGGTACTAAAGAATATTTTAAGGAATTTCTACATTTATTTATTTCTTGTAAACTAAAATTGTTCGCGCGGTGTGTGCCGCCCGGTGCAAACATATCTTTCTTTAGATGGCTCAGTAGGTAAACCTAGTAGGTAGATCTCGATTGGAGACATTTGTAACAAAATTTCTGTGTCAATCACGATGATCTTGCAAATTAAACGGCAAATTCGTGAGAATATCACGTTCGACTTTCACCTGATTAATTGTCGCCTGTACAAAGTGCTCTCGTACTTTTTAATTTCTTTTTTTGCGGTGATGTCGTGGGCAGCGGAGATATAACTAAATCTTTACATCGCTTTATATCTCGCAGTAACTTTTACATCTGTGAATGTAATCTTTTCGCTACGGTGATAATTAAAAATGGAACTGGACCAACAATGCATATAGTTTGTTATTATCGCATGCGGAAAATCAACGATGGCAACAGCATAACTGCGTTTAAAGTATTCTAAGAATTGTTAGGCATATAAAATAATAAAATCATACGTCACCTACCAAGTGTATCTAATAATAATTCGTTATGATCATGTCTCTATAACGAATACATTGATTGAATCAATTTCATTTAGCTTCTGGGTGAAAGTATCAACTGTTAGGTATACACAAAAACAAAGTGAATTGTTAGTAACATTCCACAAATTCCTGCGCACATTGGGAGTCTTTCTGGAGTTAAGTACAAGTTGAATAAATATGAAACGGCCGGTTTCAACTATTGTATAGAATTGATGAAATCCGAGCTGGTAAGCAACGTTGCATCTTTTCACCGTCCACTGAAGATGTCTCCTACAGTAAGAGATGAAACGTCTGACAGATTCAACTACCAAGGACCACAACCTACCAGCCCGGATTTCATCAATTCTACAATAGTTGAATAAATAACTAAGGGCAGACATGGTGGGTCATTGACCAAATGGCCACAAAGAAAATCCGCTACTATCGCCTGGTAGTCATACCTAATGTTTGTTGTTAGATTATTGACAAGATAAAAGACCAAAGGAATTTATTAGCTGGGTGCCGATAACAAAGAGGCTGCATTTAATCTTTCGCCGAATTATTATTTATTAAAGCTCTGTCCTGGACGCTTGCGCTCAATCAAAACTTGTCTTATTTTCTTGCTAACTGAGTAAGTAAGTACAATTATTTTCTATATCACAGAACAAATGGAATTACGTACCTATCCAGAGACTTTGTATTATAATAAAAACTTCTTTATGTACATGTATATAATGTAGATCAGTTACCTAAATTATTTTTTTGCGCGTAAATATGTAGTTTTAAACGATAAGTGAATACTTATAGGTACACATTTTCTATTTTAGTAGCCTTGTTTCCTGCAGAATAGAAAATATTGTTTACTTTCCTGCTCCTATAAGTACTTATACATTAAATCAGGCCAGGAAGTAACGTATTTACATAGAAACTAATCCATTAGCATTGGCAATTAACATCCTAATGAGGATCGCACACAGGAACGAAAGTAGGTAACAAGAACTAGAATTCAAAACAAAAATGGATAGACAATAGATAATGGTGGCAATGATTCGTGTTCAGGATTATTCTCAACAGAGTAAAAGCAACATTAATTAGTCTTACAGATTTATTAGCATATTCTTTAAAACAAAAAAATTAACTTAATTAGCCCAAAAACACCCTTGGTGAAGAACAAAAATAATTTAAAAAAAGTTTGTTGTGCTAGTTTTGAGACAGGATTTTTTGCTTAGAAGTTCTTCAAATTTGACTCCACTTTTAAATTCTTGTCAGAACAGTGAATGAAACAATACAAAATTACTTATTGGAAAACAAATAAAAAAATATTTTCTAAAAATTTTCAATATTTAGATTTATTTATTTTGCACAAAAGTTTGCCACGACGAAGTTTAGGAAACTTTTAATTTAAAAGTCTTTATTTTACATACGATGACAAATTTCTTATCTTATATTTTGTAAAGAAAAGCACTTACCTACCTTAAGTTCTCCACGAATTCAAATATCCTGGAAAGTTAACCAACAATATTCCCTGTCTTGCCCTTACTTCCAGAAAGGCATCAATCCTATTTGAGCACAGCGAAAACCCCAAGAAATAATGAACACACAGTGTAATAAAAAAGCACAACACACTTTTTCGTTAAATCCAGTCCAGAATCGGGCACTGGAAAAATTCCCAAAAAAAAAACGCAATTTCAAACAAAAAGAAAATTACGCGCGTACCGAAAATCCGCACTTTTTCAAGAAGTCGATAGTCGAGGGCCGCGTCGCATGTACTCGACAGTCGCGGACCAACTAACCGATCACCTTCTTCGCGGTTCGTACGTACAAGTTACCGGCGCTTTGCAGCTTTGTCCGTAACCGCGACCGAAGAGAAACAGAAGAAAGAAAAAGGTAAGTGGATGGACGGATCGCGGACGATAATGGAATTTCGCCAAGGGTCGTCTGCATATATGTATAGGTATGCGTTCAGCCGAATCAGCATAATAATCGCCGCCGGTGTACTGCCGCCATGTGCCCTGCCCGCACCGACAAAACTGCATCGCTAACAGAAAATTGATCGATACATCATCACTCGATTAACATATCAACCAAATATCTTTAAAAAAAAAAGCTGTTGAATCCTATAAAGTTTCGTTGTTGACTAGGAGATGGTGTCCTCAATATCCTTGAAAATAGGCATTAGTGGATTCTACCACCATTCAAACCACTTAGAAATTCATGTCTTACGCCTCTTCAATATTAGTCTACAACAATTTTTTGTACTCTGTGGTATCCGATGGTCATTTTTTTTTTTATAGTTTTTCAACCAGGGTATTACAAAATTATTTGTTATATTTCCTGATAACCTTCTGAATATTTACTTGCATTTTAAGTGAGTAAAATAAACTAAACAACCACATGTTTTTTTTTGTGTGTGGTCCGCCTAATTTCTGTTGGGTGTTCTGGCGTTTCGCACACATGGGGTGTAATAACCATAAATACTCTTGAGCTGACGTGAGACATGTCCTCTTTTCGATAAAATTTTGGTACTTGTCTCGTAGATCGATTTCCTGTGGGAATTTTTCTTAGATGCGGCGTGGGTTCGATTAGTTTTGATGACGTATAATACGAGTCTTTAAAAGAGCTGCGAAGTAATTTTTAAGGCATTCAGATTCAGATTTTGAAATCCGGGTGTAAAACTTATCTTATACGTTTATTTTGTATTTTGTGTTGTTTGTGTATTTTCTTTGTAAGCTTTTGTTCCAAATTGGATTAACATTTCCTATCAGGTAGGATAATTATTTGAAATAATAATTTTATTTTTACCATTTTAAAATTTCAATTGTTTTAAATTTAATTTCACTTTTTATTACAAATTACTTACATTTCTAACAGGTATGATAATTATTTTATTATTCTAAATTAATATTATTTTGTTTTATCATTTTTATAATTTTAATTGTTTCAAATTTAATTTCACTGCTTATTATTTTCTTTTATAACTATAGAAATTCTGTTCAATCATTTATACATTTTTAAAACAATTTCAATTCAGATAAATCTCTCTAAATTAAATAAACTATTTTATTTTTAAATAATTGCAATTCAGGTAAATCTCACTAAATTAAATAAACTATTTTATTTTTAAATTAATTCCAATTTAGGTAAATCTCACTAAATTAAATAATTTACATTTTTAAAATAATTTCAATTCAGGTAAATCATACTAAATTAAATAATTTACATTTTTTTTAAAATAATTTCAATTCAAGTAAATCTTACTAAATTATATTTTTTAAATTATTTCACTTAAAAAGTTTTTCAGGCTTAACATTAATATTTCATTTTTCATCTTTTATAATAATTTGTGTATATTTTCGAAAGGGGTAAAAACATTTTGTGGTTCAATCTAAGTATGAAATGCCTTGTTGTAAGTACTAATATTTTCTCCCGTGTGGACGTTGATGGGAGTATAACAGGGGCTTTTGTTATATTGAGGGTTTTATCGATGATGCCTCGCTCAAGCAGAAAGATGTCTAGGCTAGATAGAAAATGCAAACAAATATTAGTCGTGTAGCCCGATGCGTTCCAACGATCATCGTTATCTGGATTGCTTCCCTAGGGACTCCAGACTCCTAAATTAACTAACAAATATGTTTTTGGTTTTAAAATGTGCTGCTGTTTGTAGGGATTGAATTTCAAATTGTGTCAAAATTTATCAAACATTCGGAAATTATAATAAAATTTGGGTGTTTTACTTTTTGTAAATTTTTCATAAGTTTTTCTAAATTTTATTACACAAATTATTTTTAATTTTTGTTGAGCCTGAAAACTACAAAATTGAATTTATCTTTTCCAAGTTGTTTTTGATCTCATTATATTTGAGAATTTTTAATTATGTTTACAACAATTTCTTATTGATTATTTTTATACATTTTATTTGGTTTTTGTCTTATTGTGTTTTTACCCTTTTATGTGTACCTATTTGTGTCCCCTGATTTTTATGTGTTTTATTGAATTTTCTTATTGATTTTATTTTTATGTGCCTTTTATTTTGTGTTGGTTATACTCTGCAATTACATGTTTTATCTGATTTTATTTTTGCATTGGATATTTTGATTTTTATGTGTTCTACTTGAATTTATTTTTTTTGCATTGGATATTTTTGATTTACAATTTTACTGGAATTCGATTTACCTGTGTTTTACCTGAATTGATTTTTACATTGGATATTTTGCTTTTAATGTGTTTTATTTGAATATAATTTTTACATTTGCTACTTTGATTTACATGTTTCATTGGAATTTATTTTTTTTTATATTTGATATTTTGATTTATTTGTGTTTTATCTGAATTTATTTCTACATTGGATATTTGATTTATTTGTGATTTACTTGGATTTGATATTTTGATTTTTATGTTTATTTGAATTTGTTTTTAATCATTGAGTGGCTGAGATCGTGGTTTTCTCTGTCAGGCTCTTTTTCCACGCTAGCCACAGGCTGAGTCTGACACTCTCATTTCCAAATTTACATTTAATTTTGATTTTGAATTAAAAAGTAGGAATGAAGTCACTGTGTTTTATTTAACCTTGTTCCTCTATTGGTAAACCCGTACCAGAGTACAATTTATCATTTTTGGCAAGACCTGGCTTTTCAACACAACGAAGGGTAAGAAGTTTTTGACGATCACGTTGGCCTAGGTAAGTTACACTACAACTCACATACCAAATAGTACCTATAAGCAAGTTTTCACAAATTTCCCGAATCTTTTTTTAACGTGAAACCCCTGTTTTGTCGCTGATTTAGTTTTTTAGTTTATTTAAATCAACGACGGTGTACTAAGTACCACATGAAATAATAAAGTAGCAATCCGACGTAAATTAATTGATTTGAATATTTAGGAACACTTATAACTACTTACACTGATTAACTTAATTACAAAAAAAAATATTGTATTATGGAACGTTTTTACTCCAGCGAGTCTATATCAGATCTGGTACATATTTACAAAAAATTCGTATTTATAGAATGTGTTGAGACTTGTATTTCTGTAACATATATTTATTCACATCTTTATGTGTACATGTAACACTCGAGTTTTTCTTTTCATTGTTTATGCGGGCGGCAGATTATATTTTATTGTATGTTTCTCTATTCAAGATATTGTTTTGTCTTTCTTTTTGTTCATTGTCTGTTTTTTATGAAGTAGCAAACAAATGAGTTCTTTAAATTGGTAATCAGTAAGCAACCTCTGTAGAGATCGAAAGTACTTAACGTTCAATGTTTAAAACAACAAAATAAATGCATTTGGTTTATCAAATTGCTCTTTCTAATCTAAACAGACTATTATTCACAGATCACAAAGGATAAACACTTAACAACCCTTTGCAGTACTTATATCTCTTTCAATATTAGTTTATAACAACCTTTTGTACCCATCAGATGCAAAGTACGGCATCAGCGAGAAAATTGTCTATTTCCATAATCTTTCTTACAACTTTGTGACTTACGCCTTCAATTTAGGTACCTTTCGTTGTGTTCAATTTATCAAAAACGTTTGTAAGGCGTAAGTGAGAAAATCCAAGAACCAAGCTGAAATTTTTTACTAAACTCCTTAGAACCGATTTTCATTCAGTCTGCATATCGCCTATATGCCAATAGTTTTAGTGGACAGTGTAAATTGAATAACTACAACATTGGCAACGACGAGAAAATAAGTAATATCAGTTTGGCAACACGAGAAACCGCTCAACTTACAAAAATATCTCTAATACAATTTTCAATACCTACTCTGAGATAAATGAGTAACAAAGTGGTAAGTACTTGAACTTCTGGTCTATTATTAGACTCATTTCTTTATAAACTATAAGAAGATTAAAAGCGACCCAAAAAATAGTAAATAATTACTACTATTCGTACAATAACGAAAGGAACATGTTATTCTAAAAATAATACATTAAGTTAAATTAAGTTAGATTAGGTTAGGTTAGGTTAGGTTACATTATACTTGGTCTACAATTCACCTTATATCAGCCTTGACTGTTATTTGCAACTTAATTTCTCAAGAAGTAAATATTTACTCACAGATACTGATTAACTTTAAACCTTTAAAACCATAGCGAAACGTTGGGATTGTTTTTAAACAACGCTTAATTATTTTACCCCTAAGTGTCTTGATTCGTTCGTTGTTATTCGGAAAAGAATTTGGAGACAATTTGTAATCATGATGAATTTCTCCAATGTGATTCCTTTCTTCCCCTTAGTGAGATTAGGTAAAATGTGGTGGAACCCCATAATGAATTTTTTTAGTTAAATAGGGATAGAAGTCATAAAAACTCTTTGAATTAACAGGTTCACGTTGCATTTACAATAACCTTTCTCCCTTTATATGTAATTTTTCTAAGCTTCCTTTTGAGTTCCCGTAATCACTGGACGTTAATTAATTGACCAAATGGCTACAAAGGAAAACTGTCACTGTCATTCGGTAGTTATGTTTGTTAAATGAGACTAATTTTTATTAATTCTTTAAATTAAAAGACTGATACATTTAATTTATTAACAAAAGGGAACGTCGATTAATTATGTGGTTCTCCTTTCCTTCTTACCAAGATTTAGCAAAATGTGGTGGAAACCCGTCCCCAATTTCCTTCATGTCAGATTTACCTTATAACGATAGATCTCAACCCCTTTCTCGACGAATTTGGCAACCCCTAACGTTCTTTCAAACCCTTCCTGGTCCCTTTTAAATTATTTTTTTGTGCAATTAATCACCTTAAAAATTGTTACCATTTGTTTATAAATTCCTGAATGAAATGAAGTTCCGCTAATTAATAATTAATGTTTACAGATCGAAACGAGTTTCTAGAAAAGAAAAAGGAACTGCATATGTTTAAATACATGTGCACATAAATATCTACATAATATAAGTTTGCAAATAAAAAATGAAAATAAATTGCAATAACTTTTTGAACTAAAATTTAAAATAACCTCCGTTCCTTTAAATAAGACTCTATCAAATATTCCTGAGTTTTTCCCCTGTAAACGTGAATTAATTGACTAAATAACCACAAAGCAAAACCGCCACTGTCATCCTTAAGTTATAATGTTTGTTAGACGAGATTAATTATTGTTTCTTTAATTTAAAATACTGATGTAAAATTTCTAATGATCCCTTTCCCTTTAGAGGACATTTTACTCCCTCCATCTTGAGTTTAAGTCATTATGAAACTCCCCTAAATAAGAAATATAAAAAACCAGTTTAATTAGTGGAGATACGTAAATTGAAGATCGTGTTTCCCCGGCGCATCCATCATTTCTGGTTAATATCAAATTAAAGGCTTATTTTGTTGTTGTTGTTATTATTATTATTACATCTAATATAAACAAATATACTTGTGATGAGTACTATAAAAATTGGTACAAAATCGTCTCTGCATCCAACAAATCAAATTCACCATTTTTATCACAGTTACATTAATATTTTTCGTTTAACCTATAATAATAGGGTACGTTGCATACGTTATTAGAATAACACCGTTCACTATCCTTTATAATTGACATTTTCATATTCTTGCAATATTTGCTCCATTTCCTAAGATCAATAAACTGCTTGTAGACTATATCGGTGCTTGGTATTTTTAGATTTAGAAAATTTTTGATCTTGTTCCAAATATTTCCCACGTTTTTATCGAAGAGGAAGTATCTGGGAATTGCTAAGACCTTTACAGGTGTTATTGCTACGATTCGACGATTGTCCAGGTATTCGCCGATTGAAAAACAGGACAGCTCATTAAAGAAACAAATCTGAAAAATGTTTCAATGCTGTGTCTTATATTTATAGTGTTAGAATTTACGTACTTTCTCTCGTGGTACTTATTAAGAGAAAACAGATCAAGACATTATGAAATTGAACTGATCGTGAGGGATACTAACAAAACATTATTTGATAATTTAATCATTTTATTATTTTTGGTTAAATTAATGATGTTTTATGAAATGATATTCCTTTGGATATTATCAGAATTTCTATACTTCTTTTAATAACGTTTCCTGAGCAATGGCAATTTGCTCTACATGCCAAGTCGTTTGGGTTATTTATGTTTATACTTTGAATATTTGAATAGTCTTAATTAACAATCACTAATGAAAATAACATCTTTACTTGCATATAATACTTCTCTACAAAGGAAGGTAAAATCCCAGAAGATATCGTCTTTGATTGAAGAGCAAGTGTTATTCTTCGATTCCTCATTCTCTCTGTCTCCGTAACAGTTCTGATAATAAAACGTTAAATTTTACAAATCTTACATACTTATTTTTCAATTTTTAATTAACTTACGCTCTGTAAAACGCGTCTACATCAAATTCGTTTTCTTCATCAGTAGCAACAGATAATTCCGAATCTTTTCCGATTTTATTAAGAGTTTGTGATTTGCTGTCGATTTTAAGAACATGTCCCGAGGCTACTAAATTTCTTTTGGAAATTTGCAGATTTTCATTTTTGCTACGCTCATATATTAATTCAGTTGTTGATTTTGGTGTTAACGAGTGTCTCTTTTTTGACTCTGCTTCAGCAATAGGATTGTAACGTTTAAGATATTTCCTTCCATTTTCAATTCTAACGGTGAAATTTAAGTTTTCGACTAGTTTACAACGTCCTTTTAGTAGGAAATAAGTATATTCAGTAGGGCCCAACTCGTCGCCAACTAGCGTCACGCCTGCATCGTATTGTTGTATTTTTGATATAATGCAACAATCTTGTTTTGTCACAGCATTCCATCCATCAAAATATCTGAACCTGTCCATGGCATCAAATATCGCATTCCACTCCTTTTGAACATATCGTTTTAAAACTTCGTCGAAATCGGTTTTTGTAAGTATTAAAAATTCGCAGTGTTCTTAAAACAAAGAAATATATTAGAATCAATTAATGTGACTATAAAGAACTAAAAAAAGAAAATTCAGTCGCATCTTTTAGGGCGGATGTGGTGATTAAATGAGCATAAACGAACTGCTAAGTATCTATTTTCAAGATAACTAGATAAGTTGTAATCACACTGTCACACTAATATTATAAAGGCGAAAGCTTGTGAGTGTGCGAATGTGTATGTTTGTCACTTCTTTACGTCTAAACGGCTGGAGCGATTTTAATAAAATTTGGTATGGAGTTATATAGTTAGCTGACACCCTGGATTAACACATAGGCTACATTTTACTGCAGGAAAAAATCGATGAAAATGAATTCGCGGAATATTATAAATGCGAAAGTAACTCTGTCTGTATGCTACACAATCTCGCCTAAAAACCGATTTAAACGAAATTTGGTACAGAGATAGTCTAAATCCTGAGAAAGAACATAGGCTACGTTTTAATGCGAAAAAAGGGTTGTAAGGGGTTGAAATAGGAAAGTTTGTGCGGAAATTCCGTAATTTTTAAAGATAGAAGCTTGAAACTTATTTTTTAGGCTTTTGATTAGATATCAATAAATACGACATTCGATGTTTGTAAAAGTTTTACCCTTAAGGGGATAAAATTAGCCGATGAAAGTTTTTGTGTAGTGACGTCGTCCAAAAAGCTTACGGTCCAGAAAAATAAAATATTAAGTGTAAAAAGTTATAGAGGTTTTGTTTATTTGGATCAATAAAAGTAGTTGAATTCTAAGCTATATAAACTATTTTAAACTATAATTAAACTATATTAATCTATAATATTATAAATGCGAAAGTAACTCTGTCTGTCTGTGTGTTACGCAATCACGCCCAAACTACTGAACCGATTTAAATGAGAATTTGCTACAGAGATAGTTAAGTAGATATAAAGCTAGAGGCTTGAAACTTATTTTTTAGGCTTTTAATTGGATATAAATACAACATTTAAAGTTTGTAAAAATTTTACCCTAAAGGGGGCCAAAATAAGGGATGAAAATTTTTGTGTAATGACGTCGGCAAAAAGGCTTACGGCCCAGAAAATAAAAATATAGAAGAAACGAATTTTAAATGCTGCCGAAAGTCACTATTCCACGTGGACGAAGTCGCGGGCATAGTTACTAAATCATAATTCCTACCTTGAGTGTAAACGCTATAGGGTCTCGCAACCCCATGAAGTAGCGAAATTTCCCCAAACATATCACCCCTCTCCATTGCCCCAATGTTAGTCGTTACCGGTTCTTCAGTTGCAGGATCGACACTTTCTTGATAAATACCCACTTTTCCGGCAAATATAAAGAATAACTTTAGGCCTTCATGGCTTTGTCTTACAATATAGCGATCTGGACCATAATATTCAAAATACGTTCTGCCTGCCAATTGTCTCTTTACTTGCTATATATTTTAAAAGTTATTTATAAACAAAATGTAAATATGCAAACTATATTTTTTATTATTAGTAACTCATGGTATGTCCATATAATTAATGTAGAGACAGAATAGTTTTCTTTACTAATTAATAAAATAGTATAAGCTTAAACATCTATCTACTAATAATTTTAAACCACAAATACGTACCTCGTTGTATCTTTGAAAACATTTTAGTCCACCTACAACTGTATATAATACGTCAATGTCTTCTAAAGTTCGTAAAGTTACTGGTTTTCTCAGGAGTGATTTTTCCTTAAAGAAAATTTATCGTTCAAATTACTGTTTCCATTAAGATGTATCTATAACTATGCAGGTATTTCAAATATATAGTTTTCTACTGTAATAACCTATTAATTTATTGGAACACCGTTTTAGCATTTTATAGTAACAGAAATCACAAATTTCAAAATTTATTTAATTTTAAACACAAATAATTCTTTTGCCATGCGATGGACTCTTTAGGCGGACGAAGATGCTGCACAATCCTCAAAAGAAGGGTAAAAAATTCTGTTATTCTGTTCGTCATTTCCTGGAGTTTGTTTTGCAAAAAGATAAAAAATAATTAGGGTAGGTATTTAGTAACCACTTCTTTGTTTGTGTACCTTTAATGAAAGCATCGTTTTTCCTTTTCCTTTCTTGATAATCATAAGAAAGTTTTTCTTAACATTGTCGCCTAACTCTTGAGTCTCGTCTACTTCTTGTAGCCAATGGATGTTCGCTATAACCAGTCGTACTACAGCACGAAATTTTCGTTTATATGTCAAATTCCGGTTCAGCTTTTCATCTGCCGTCTACAATAAATTACATTATTAAACAAAAATTCCTTAATTTAATCAGTTTTACTAATTATTTTATACATAGACTCACAAGAGATTCTTTGCGCCTTTTCTTGCTTTTCTCTGCCATGTCTGTTTATAAAGTTTATAAAAAAAATAATTTGAGAATAATGTAGGAACTGACAAAATTGTCTTATTGAAAATTGTCAAAATAAACGGGGAGAGTACGATTTCTGGGGCGCCACGATTTGAAGGTCGTTTTAGATGTACCTAATAGAGGTCGCTGAGTACGGTAAAAGAAGTAAAAAAATTCCTACTCGCTTGGTTTTCGAGTTATCGAAGTTCGTAAGTCGATAAATCAAAGTGAAAATTTTTATGAAACAAATGTGTTTTATTATGTAATTGGTCGTGAAAAACACGAAAAAGCTGGTTAAAAAATTCCAGGTACTATATTTTTCGAGATATTGAACCAAAAATTTGAAAAATGCAATGGTCGCTTTGATTAAAATATTTAAAGTGCTATTTTTTTCGTGTTTTTCACGGCAAAAAAATAATTAAACATTTTTTTCATAAAAATGTTCACTTTGATTTTTCGACTTTTGAACTTTGGTATCTCGAAAACCAAGCGAGATATCGAAAAATTTTATTCTTCATTTTCGTTTTATTTTGGCTTAATTCGTTTAAATCGTGGCACCCCAGGAATCGTACTCTTCCAAACAAATATTCCTAGTAAGACCAAAAGCCAACAGTAGCTACCTCCCCAAGAAAAGTAAAAAATAACAAGTTCATATTAGAAGATTTTATTATATCTTAAAATAAGCCCTTTTTTTATTAAGCATTACTAGGATAATCATATTAAATTGTAATTTTCCTCCTTTTTCGTGTTATACTTCAATTGATCTCGAATTCTGATATAATATGGGACATTTGATAAGCTGTTACCGTAACAGCAGGATCTGTATTTAATAATCGGCTTCTTCATTTCCTTACAATGCCTTTCCCATTTCCGTAATTTGACAAATTCCTTAAACACCCTATCGCTTGAAGGAATCTTAAGGTTCAAAAATTGCTGTATCTTAGTCCAAATATTGCCAACGTTTTTATCAAAAAGGAAATATCTGGGAATTGCCAAAACTTCGATTGGCGTTAACGCTATTATCCGACGGTTCTTCAAGTATTCCCCAATTGAAAAACAGGACAGCTCTTTAAAAATACAAAGCTAAAAATAGAAATAATTAACTTTATTAAATTCCATTGTCTCTATTTTGTGAGATGAGAATTATTAACAAATAACAATTTTTTTAATATTATTATTTAAAACGTAGGTATTTGTTGAATTGTACATTTACCTGCATATAGTAAGTTTCTACAAAAGAAGGAATATTTGAATGGAGCATGTGTGCACTTACGACTGTAAGTCGTTTCGTTCGCAATTCTTCAGTTTCAGTTAAGGTACTAAAATAAAAACAAACCCTTAAGGAAAATATTTTCCTCCTTTTTTTATTTTAAAGCAGTTATTTTGTGGAGAGGTTGGCACTAGATAATATTTTAATAAAAAAAAATAAACAATTTCATTTGTGAAAAAATTCTGCAAAAAATCGCTACTGGAAAATACAAATTTATTTATTTATTTATTTATTTTACTCAAACGGGTATGCACCCTTTTTACATTGAAAGGATACAAAGTATTGATAATCATAAGTGACTACTGACTAGACGTTTGAAAGCTAGGTACGATAAAGAAAAATCATCTCTTGGCGATAAAAGGTTATTGGCTGATCTCATTAAACGCGGAATAGAGCTAGAGTAAGCATATTATGTTCTATAAAAATCAATATCAAAAATTAATGAACGTCTAACAACTCTGTTTGGTACATTGAAACGAAAGAGATTATACAAATCTATGCAGAGCATGCGACTGTTAATAACAGAGTATAAAAATAAAAGATCATTTATGCAACGACGAGCAACAAGAGTGTTAAGATTTGAGAGATTCAGTGCAAGAGTGTAGTCATGGTTTAACGGAGACATTCGAAGGTTACTTTTGAGCATAAACAGTGAGAAATATGTGTTGGACGGATGACGGATTCGATTGCAGAGATTGCCTCATCTGTGGAAGGTGACCACACTACAGACGCATATTCAAGTTTTCGTCTGACTAGCGATACGAAGAGTGACCTCACGGTGTTGGGAGGAGACCTAAGATGTTTGCTGTTTCTGGAAACGAAACCCAAGATCCTGCGGGCACTCAGCACGATCTCGTCAATATGAGAGTTAAAGGATCCACTAGAGGAATACTTGACTCCCAAATCAACAAACTCGTCGCAGCCTGATATGGCAACCTCACGGATGGTGTAGAGACAGTTGATGGTGGTACGCTTGCGGGTGAAGTGCATCACTTTGCACTTCGACACATTCAATTCTAGCATGTTCTCCGAACACCAGTTTACCAGCCGGTTCAAGTCATGTTGGAGCAGTGTTGCATCGTCGATGGATTTGACAGAGTGGAAAATCTTCGCGTCATCCGCATAAAGCAACGAGTGACTGAACGTAAAAACAGATGGTAGATCGTTGATGAACAGGTTGAAAAGTATTGGACCCAGGTGAGAGCCTTGAGGTACCCCAGAACAGGCTGAGTAGGTGGTAGTAGCCGAACCGTCAATACCGATGGAATATCTGCGATCTGCGAGGTAAGACGCAATCCAAGACAGAAGTGATCCACTGAATCCAGTTGACTCCAGCTTATGCAGAAGAACACAATGATTCACCCTGTCAAAGGCCTTGGCAAAATCCGTGTAGATCACATCTACCTGTTTATTTGCGTCAAGATGTAAGATGTCGGAAGACGTAATTGTTCAGGAGAACCAGGTTGGTCGAAGTGGATCTTCCAGATCTGAAACCATGCTGTTCGTTGGCTAGGATTGGTTCTACCAAGGGCTTCAATTTGTTCGTCACAATTTTCTCAAAGTACTTTGGAATTGCACTGATGAGGGCAATTGGACGGTAGTTCCTGACGTTAGATTTGTCCCCAGATTTGTGGATTGGTTGAATCAAACTCGTCTTCCAGATGTCAGGGAAGGTGCCAGATTGGAGCGATTTCTCAAACAGTATCCAAAGCGGCCGGGCCAGTCCATAGCATGCCTCTTTGAGAAAGAGGTTGGGAATACCATCAACACCAGGTCCTGCAGATACATCGAGTACAGTGAGGCCCTCGAAAATTTCCTCATGTTGTAGGTGTAAGTCAGCGACATCTAGAGTGCGTGGAATGCTTCGAGTGCTCTGAGGAACGGGGGCACCTTTATCACAAAAAACTGACTCAAAAAAGGCAGCAAAAATTGAGCTGATAACGTCAGGTGATGAGAAAGAGTAATCGTCAAGATGCATGACTCGAGGTAGAGCCGGTGACTTTCTCAAATTATCCACATATCTGAAGAAATACTTCACGTTTGTGGAGACGGATGACTCGACCTTGTTGACGTACTGCCTGTACAGAAAATCCGAGTAGTTGGACACACGGCAACGCAGTTGCAAGAACTTGAGCTGGGCTGCTAGGCTGCCAGTTTTCTTGAAATTTGTGTGCGCTATCTTTTTTTTGCAGAATTAGTTTCTTCAACTCCCTTTTGTACCAGATGGGAAAAAAATCGCATTGTACCGATTTGGTAGGGACGAGGTTGTCAACAATGTGGTTCACATTATCCATGAAGAATTCAGCGGCAGTGTTTAGGTCTAGCAAGCGGAGAGTGTCCCAGTTTACAAGATTAAGAGCCATGGTGATAGCTAGATAATCAGCTGACTTGAAATCTTTGCAAGATTTTAGTTTGACCCGTTCGACGGAGGATGGATGGAAAATCAAGTTAATGGTAAGAGGAGGATGAAAAGGAAAGTCCTCCGGAAGGTGAACGTCTGCAGAGCGCCAGATTTGGACCGGGTTGAAAGATGAAAAAAGCAGATCCAACGTTTTGCCCTGGTCATTTGGAATGGTGTTTTGTTGTCGTAGGCCAAGTGTTGCAGGTGATACACAGCGAATTCGCAGCTGAGATCATTGGTGTTGTGGCTTTAGGAAGAGTGGTGAAACGAGTGATGTTTGTGTCATTGACCCAGGAGATGTGAGGAAGATTGAAGTCCCCAGCTAGAAGAAAACCTGCGGGTTTACGAAGTAGGTACTCTAGCTTGGTTCCAAGGTTTTCGTAAATAACAGAGGGAGATTGAGGTGGTATATAGACGGCTCCAATGATGGTAGGTTCATTTGTGAACATACATTCTACAAAAACATTCTCGGTGTCATGGAAGTCGAGGTTGATTCGGCGGCATGGGAAATTTTTTCGAACAGCAATAAGTACGCCACCTCCACCTTTTTCAAAAGGTCGATCACAACGAAACACCGTGAAACCGACAAATCCAAGCTCCTGGTCCTCAAGGTAAGGTTTCAGGCCCGTCTCAACCAGCAACACAATATCAGCAACAGTGGTGGCTCCAAACTTGGTTTTGAGGCCACGAACATTTTGGTAAAAAATTGATAGGTTAAATGTCGAAGGAGTAGAATTTGCGCATACCCGAGTTACACGTTTTTTGAAACGGTAACAATCTCTGGGGAGCCGTTGGTGAATTTGATGGTTAAATTCTGCTCTCCAGAATCGAGCCGACGCTTGAGCTCCTTACGAAGTTTAGCGAGATACCTTCTTTGATCCAGCGTAAGGTCATTTCTAACCAGGATACTAGCAGCACCAAAAGCAGAACGACGTTTGAGAACACGTATCGCGTCAGCTTCTGAACTGAAAATCAATTTCAGTGGCCTCGGGTGACCATCACGAGCTGTGCCAAAGCGGAAGGAGGATACCGGTGGCACCAGCTCCTGGAAATCCTTGGCTAAGTTGTTGAAAGCTCGGAGATAGTCACCATCATCTGGTATCTGCAGATCGTACACCAGCACATTTTTGGCATGAACTCTACGATTCTCAAATTCTCCAAGTAGGTGTTGCTGCGTAGATGTTGACATGTCTACTGGGGAATTGTTAGTCGTAGTCCTTGATTCAGCTTCAAGTGCGGATATGCTTTTCTCAACTTCAGAGACTCTAGACGTGCGGTCAGAAAGAGATTTTTCAATCACAGCAGAGAGTCTGGTTTCAAGGATGGTGGACCACTTCTCAAATTGGCCTTCAAGAGGGTCCAAAGTAGTTTCAGCATCCTCATGATCTGAGGCAGATGCAGTTCGATTGGTGGCAGACTTTTGTGCGGCTGCTGAATTTACAGCAGACAGCAGTGACGAGCGACGACTTTTTCTGAGCGATCCACAACAAAATGCAAAGGCCCCGGTTGTCAGCTTCGGAATGTTTTCCGCACAAGTAGTATGCACGACAGTTATACAAGAAACACATTTAGATTTCCTGGCTTTGCGTGCAATTCGAGCATTACAAATAGGGCAGACACTATTGTTGGCCATGTCGCAGAAAAATGCGTCCTCGGGTATAAAAATTCAGCACAGAAGAAATACAACGATCTTGATAAGGAAAAATCGTCGTTAATTGCAACACAGCTGTTTTCTGATCGTTCTATCACTCTTTCACTGTTAATTGTTTTCCCGAAAATTATGTTTCGTGTACAACGAAAGAAAACTGATATAATATTTAAAAATCAGATCAAATTTGTTCGGTTTTTTAAATCCAAATTGTACTTACTGTGTAAAAAAATCTTCCAAATTATCCTGAAAATATTCAAGAGAACTTTGTGTTGGAACAATGGTTTCTGAGGGAATAGTAGATTGTTCGTAATCTTGAAAAGGTATGGATGGTAGCATTATGTTATGATGGTCCAGTAAAGGTTCAATTTGACTTAAACGACCTATAGTGGATCTGACACGCAAAGAAGACGGCCAATTAACCTCCCTGCTTTCTTCACTTTCAGGAGGTTTCCATAGCTGAAAATGTTTAACACCATTTCTAATTACACTTGTAACCAATAAGTGTTCTACTAGTTGACAGGATCCTTTTAACAGGAAAAAGGTGTACTCGGTTTCTCCTAACAAATCGCCTGCTACAGTTTCACCAGCTTCATAAGTTTTCATTTTTGATAAAATACAACACTCCCGTTTCGTATCGTTGTTCCATCCATTAAAATAAGTGAATTGACTCATTGCATTTTCAATTCGATTCCACTCGACTATTAGAAACTTTTTCAGCACTTCGTTAAAGTCCACCTTGTTAAGTGTGAGGAATTCACAATCACCTTTAAATCAATTTTCATTTACATTGATTCTGATTAGATATAATGAATATCTAACGTATGTATGTACCTACCTATGGTAGTAACTGTTGCCAATCGTTGTCTTCCGTGCAGAAGGGAAAATTCCCCAAACATTTCTCCCTTTTCCATAAATCCAATTTCAAAAGAAACTGTGTTACCAGTTGCTGGATCAATGGCTTGTTGTGAAACAGAAACTTTTCCGGAAGATAGAACAAACAACTTCAGTCCTTCATGATGCTGTCTTACTATGCAACGATCATGTCCGTAATATTCAAAAAACATTCGTCCTGCTAGCTGCCTTTGAACTTGCTAAATATACAAAAAAAAATTATACAGGATCAGTAGAAATTAAACAAATATACACTTTCAGAAAATATTTTAACAAAACAACACTTGTTTCGCTATGGACCATTAAACTTGAAGAAGCTACTGTGATAGCGAAACAATTGTTGTTCTTTTAAATACTAGCTATGCCCGCGTGGAATAGTGACTTTCGGCAGCATTTAAAATTTTTTTCTTCTATATTTTTATTTTCTGGGCCGTAATCCTTTTTGCCGACGTCATTACACAAAAACTTTCATTCCTTATTTCTGCCCCCTTTAAGGTATAATTTTTAGAAACTTTAAATGTATTTATATCTAATCAAAAGCCTAAAAAATAAGTTTCAAGCCTCTAGCTTCAACTTATCTATCTCTGTACCAAATTCTCATTTAAATCGGTTCAGTAGTTTGGGCGTGATTGCGTGACACACAGACAGACAGAGTTACTTTCGCATTTATAATATTATAGATTAATATAGTTTAATTATAGTTTAAAATAGTTTAATATCGCTTAGTATTCAACTACTTTTATTGATCCAAATAAACAAAACCTCTATAACTTTTTACACTTAATATTTTAATTTTCTGGGCCGTAAGCTTTTTGCACGACGTCATTACACAAAAACTTTCATCGGCTAATTTTATCCCCTTTAGGGTAAAATTTTTACAAACATTGAATGTCGTATTTATTTATATCTAATCAAAAGCCTAAAAAATCTTTAAAAATTACGGAATTTCCGCACAAACTTTCCTATTTCAACCCCTTAAAACCCTTTTTTCGCATTAAAAAGTATCCTATGTCCTTTCTCAGGCTCTAGACTATCTCTATACCAAATTTCATTTAAATCGGTTGAGTATTTTAGGCGAGATTGTGTAGCGTACAGACAGAGTTACTTTCGCATTTATAATATTCCGCGAATTCATTTTCATCGATTTTCCCATGGGAATAAGATATTTTCCCGCAGTAAAACGTAGCCTATATCCAGGGTGTCAGCTAACTCCATACCAAATTTTATTAAAATCGCTCCAGCCGTTTCGACGTGAAGAAGTAACAAACATACACACACACCTCACACACTCACAAACTTTCGCCTTTATAACATAAGTGTGATATTTCGTAAAAGTGTATATTTGTTTAATTTCTACTATGATTGACTTTCATCGACTAAAGGTAGTTACATGGTATTACTTTTTATTTGAAGGTATGTTTCTCTATAGTAAGGTTAACTCATTTTTGAGATCCTCTAATTTCTATTTCCATTACTTGTTATTTCTATCAAAATAGGTAATTTATTATAATTGTCAACATAGGAGCGTCTTTGACTGTTATATTATTAAAGATTATAATAAAATGGGATATTAATTATGAAATAATGTAAATCTTACTTCATCGTATTTCGTAAAACATTTTAATCCCCCAATAACAGAAAATATTTTCTGCATTTCTTCGGGAGTTCGTAATTTCGTTGGTTTTCGTAGAAGAGCTTTTTCCTAAAACGCTTTTAAAAACAATACGGTTTATTAATTTAATCTTTGTCACCTCCAGCTTAAGATCCGTTCTTTTTTTCTTTTTAACAATCAAAAGGAAATTTTGTTTGACATTATCTCCCAATGATGCAGTAGGATCCATTTCTTCGAGCCATGGTCGATTGTTAATCACGTTTCTAACTGTTGCCCGAAATTTACGTTTGTACACCAGCATACGATTTAATTTTTCATGTTCCGTCTAAAATTAAGGGGCATGTATGTGTTAAAATTTCTGTAATTCATCAAATTTTCACTTTTTACTTACAAGGGACTCCTTACGCCTCTTCTTTTCTTTCTCTATTACTGGCATTTTATTTATAAAAAAACTTTAAAACATAAAAAGTTGGAATCTTGAATTACACGGTAGGTACAAAAAATCGTGATAGACGCCAAATTTTCATAGCATTCTAAATGAAAATAATGCGTCTTCGACAGTTTTATATGCATTTAGTAAGATAAGCAATACTAAAATGTTAAAATTAAAACACAACACTTTTAATTTTTATTTTTATTTCATTAGCTTACAGTAAAATATCTTTTATTCTAAAATAGTAAGGAACATTTTCTATTCTATTTGAGTAACAACGCCTTCTGTTAGATACAAGATTATTTTTTATTTCTCTAGCGTGGGCTCTCCACCTTCTTTCGTTCACAAATTCTTTAAATAATATTTTTTTGTTTGGTAGGTGTTGTTCGAGGAATTGTCTGAGTTTATTCCAAACGTTTCCCACGTTTCTTTTAAACAAAAAATGCCGAGGTATTTTAAGAATTTCTACAGGGCTTTTTGCAATAATATAGCGACCCTCGAAACTCTCACCCAACGAAAAACACGAAAGTTCCCTGAAGTAGCAAACCTAAAAGAATATTTTTTTGTATTTAGCATTTTATAATTACCTACTGTTTATTTTTTATTAATATATTTACTTTCATAAAATAAGTTTTTATGTTATGTGACACAGGTTTTATTACTCTGATATTCACATCTTTTTTCCATTGTACCCTTCGTTCATGATTTTTTGTTGCTGATAGGTTCCTGAAAAAAAGTATACATAAAATTAAGATATATTTACTATTAATTATTTTTTCTTTTACAGGTATGTACGTGAATGAGTTAGAAAATTGACTCTAAGCCCTGTTGTTGCATAACTGTAAAGGTAATTTTAATTACATACTTAAAATTTTTAATTCGGAAATATTTCTTAACTACTATGCTCTACATACTTACTCTTCATTCTTAACATTCTCCTGTGAAGCAGTGCCCTTTGTACCATTTTCTTCAAGTTCTTTCCCTGTAATAGTCCCTTCGGTTTCTTCTTTATTTTCATTGTTACTTATTGTAGTGGTTGACTCATGGAAATCTCCAGGTTTAAATAATCGGTAATGTTTAACCCCTCGCTTCTTGGTAATGATTATCGGCAAACAAACAATAACCTGGCATGTACCATGAAGAACGAAAAATGCAAAATCTGAAGAATGTTCGTCGTCCCCTATTATGATTTGTCCAGGTTCGAAACTAGCAAGACTGGTGTAAACACAAAATTCTTTTAATACATCTTCGTTCCAATCGGAAAAATAGGAGAATCTTCTTAATGATTGTATAATATATTCAGATTCCTTTTGGACAGTTTCCTTCAATTCAGTAGAATATAATTAGTAAATATTGAAAAATAAATAAATAGGACATATTAATTTAGTGTAACAACAAATCAGTGGCGGATTTACACATTTGCCGCCCGTCGGCTATTCAAAATTTGCCGCCTCTACTGACACCTGCAATTCTTTACCCTAATTCACAATCAATATTTTGTCAATGAAATTGCAACTTTATGATTGTATTATATTTTTATCAGGCTAATCAACAAATATTGATACGAATTCATTAGGACTAAAAATGTAAGAATGTTAAGAAGAACTTTCGTTAAATGATATTTACAGCTTTTATCATTACAATATTATCATTATTGTTTTTTTTAATTATCATCATTCTAAGAAATGTATAATATTTATGAAATGCTGTGCAACAATATGCAATTTTTTACGTGAAAATTTATTAAATTTTTATTCTACACTCAAACAGGTTGTTAATATCATCACAAATTTCAATAGAAAAGTATTAATTTTCCACATATATATCTATATAATATTTGTTATTGTTATTTATAAGCAATTTTTTTTCGGATCCCATTTCTCTTCGAATAGATATATTTAAGTGGTGAAACATATTACACATTAATTAAATAGCGTAGGTGGACCTAAAGAAAAAATTACGGCAATAATTAATTTAAAAAATAGGTAAAAACACTAAATTTAAAATGTAATACTTAAACGCTAATGGAATTTTTTTAAAATTAATAATCACAATAGTATATTTTATAAATAAGCGTTTAGTAATTTTTCATATACAGGCGTTCGTGTATTCAGTATACCGTATAGCACTAAAATATTGTAATTTTTGTTGATTTTTTGAGCCTTTTCAGTGTATAAGATAATAATTTTTTTTAATTTCTGTAAGACAAAAAAATTTTTGAGCAAAGTTTGCCGCCCCCTAAAATCTGCCGCCCTAGGCTCTAGCCTATTCAGGCTGCTGGTAAATCCGCCACTGCAACAAATGTTGAAATATTTTCAATACAAACAAATAATATTGTTTTGTAGTTTAACGATACGCAATTTAAAAAAATTATTTTTGGTTTATTATTGTACATACCTCGTCCTTTGCGTAATATGAAAGAATTATCTTATCTATCTCATCCATTACAGAAACGACAAACGCACTGGTATGCAAAAGACTGTTCAGAATTAGTTTAATCGATAGTTACTTGGTGATTTTTCCTCATTAGATACGAATTGTGTATGTGATCGAATTACTTCGAAAGTTTCTTTGGTCAATTAACATAATTTCATTTTGGTTTTCCTATACAGTCATCTAAAATAGTTTTTCTTTTTGGACCTAAAGCCTTTATTCTTCCTGTAATGTTGACAAAATTATCTGCGTGTATGTTAATTATTTTAGATTTTTCGCCTGCAACTTCTAAAAATAAGGGATGAATGTTAGATATTTGCTTATTCTTGATTATAAACCAAAATTGAAAAAAGACAATATTTATAGAAACCGCTCAACTGTCGTAAAATAGGTGGCGAGAACGCGTAACAGGATTTTTAAAAGAAAGCTTTCATGCGGACGTCTGCGCTCTCCCACAGGGACTAATTTGCCATTTTCGATCCTTAATAACATTGGTCAACAAAAACTAACTTTTTTTGTGACATTCTTATGTAAAACTCGCCAAAATGGCCAAAACGACCTTAGTTTTTTTTTGCTATAAGGAATTATTGTTTTCTAACGGGATATAACTACTTATATATGCATTATAATTAATCTTAGATGTGCTTTATGATGTTATTGTCATGTTTTATGACGATATCTTGTTTCTGGTGTATCCTTTAACAATATTCAGTAATAATCAGCAAGCAAATTAACATCCCATTTACCCTGATATCTGTTTCTTTTATCGCAAAAATGTCTTCATATTCGTCACTTACTGTATTTAAATTTTCGAGAAAGAAATCGAAATGGGAATCTAGAAAGTAAATTTGGAGAGGAATTTTACTTCTTATTTCTTCAACACATTAAATAGTTCACTCACTATAAGTATCTATGTAATTGTCAAATGGCACATTTCTAAGAAAATTATTTAAAAGTGCACCAAGCTTACCATTCAGTTTTATTTAGCACTCAAGTATTTCGCCCTTCATTATTTTACTTATTTCAGGCCCACAAATGCGCCCTCTTTTTGTTTGGAAATATAAAACATTCTTCCGTCCGACACATTACTTTAACAAAATTCTTCATAAATCCAATTTGAATTAAATAGAGATCTTTAGTATTTTTTTTTTTATTTTCGATGGAAATGCTAATATTCGGTATCTATGCCCTTGTTATATAAGTTCTAAAAAGATAAGCCTATTACTTTTAAATCGCCATTTATAACCCACGTACATTCATTGTAACAAATATATTCTAAAAAAACTCCATGAAGTTTAGGTACAGATCGATGTTTATTACCGATACCAACTAATACTAAACTAAGTTCAGAAGAATAAGCGAACAGACGCCATTTAGATCATGTTTCTTTTCTAATACGTTAAATAAATCGTTGTCAGTACATTAAATCTCTTTCTTTCAGGGTATCTACCAAAATACAATAGAAACACGTAATGAACGTCATGTTTCTGTATGTTTCATTATTATCAACATGTACATTTTACTTTGCGAAGGTACTTCACACGGTTTACAATTTCGAAGAGGTTTCCATCATTTCAGCAGTACTCTGTTTTCTTTCTGAGCTGGTCTCTTTGAATACAAGCAGATCTTCTTCCTTACCATCCCACTTCTTCTCGTTCTTCTTCCCATCCACATACTTCTTTCGTTCTTCCTGAGCACTTTGTAAAGCTGCTTGTTCAGCTCCGTTCAAAACCAGCAACCGAGGATCCATCCCTAACCAATCCGACGTTAAAATTTGACTAACAATAAATCGCTTTGTGGTATCGGGCTCCAAGAGATTAGCTGTCAACCTTTTTACTTGTTCACTTAATGAATCCGCCACTTTCGCTCTAAATCTCCACCGACGGCTTATTTGTTGTTCGTATAATCTTTTTATGTTGTTGTCGTCGAAGGGCATAGCTTTATTCAACATAATATACAATATGACTCCAACAGACCACAGATCAGCTATTTTTGGATGATATGGCATTCCTCTTAGGACCTCAGGTGCTGCATACGACAGCGAACCACAATACGTATCGCTAGTTACTTTTTTACCGTGGTTATCTATAACGTATCGTGCAAAACCAAAGTCTGCGAGTTTGATGTTGTAGTTAGATGTAATTAACGCGTTTTCACACTTTAGATCTCGATGGGCGATTTCCATTTCGTGTAAATACTGAAGAGCTAACGCTATTTGACGAAGCCACACTCTAGCTTGTCCTTCAGCAATGACACCTTTTTTCAGTATGTATTCTAGTAAATCGCCATTTTCAGCATATCTCATGAAGATAAAATATTTAGTTTTTCTCTGGAAAATGCTATGTACGTGAATGATGTGCGGGTGATTTAGTTTAATTAAAATTTCCAGTTCTCTTGGCAAAAATTTCCTCACAAAATCTTTCGGTGCTTTCGCAGTATCAATTATTTTACATGCTAGTTGAGTTGATTTCTTCTCTTTGCCTTTAGAAAATTCCGATAAGTACACTTTGGCGTATGAACCTTCTCCCAGTTTCTTAATTAGTGCATAACCCCTTGAAGTCAATGTATATTCTTCAGATGGAGTGCTGTTGAGATCCTTCGACATTTTACGTTAACCATTAGAAGGGTTAGAAGTAATTCAAGCGTCAACATCTTCCATCGGGCTAGATTGTTAGTCTACTAGAATTTTTCCATCAGTACATATTACCAATAATTATTTTATTTTATTTCATAAAGAACTAACCAATTTGCTTTATATTTTGTCATTTTAATTGTCAATATGTGACACCTTTTGCAATAAGTATGTAATAATTTGCCTACATATGTTAAGTTCTTCTTTTAAAATAGGTAATCTAAAAATAATTCATAAATTAAAAAGAATACTGTGTATATTTTTGGCACTTCTTTAATCATACTTTTTTATCCCTAAAATTTTTAAAAGTATATGCTATTAATACAGAATTCAATATTAAGCAGACGCTTTAAAAGTTGTAATTACCCTTGAAAATAAAAAATATTCCTACGAAAATTATTACACACAAGTACCAGGAATTTTACAATTTTAAAATTAAAATAAAAAGCTTGGACAAGTTTTACAAATTATCTTTATTGTTCTGCAAGATATTATTTCGATGTGTATATCATTATAAAGAGTATCTTAATACTAACTGAATACTTTAAACACCACAATTTATAGTCTATTTGAAATAAGTAGTGAGAAAAATGTTTCTAATTTAGCAAATTTATTGGTTTATACCACGCTTTTTTGTTTTTAAATATTCTAACGGTGATCATTTTTTACTCTTATTTATATTTATGCCTATCACAACGTTTTTGTTCTAAATTTGAAGAATGTTCCTTAATAATACAATGGTCAGTACAACCAGTTTCTTTATCGAAATCTTTAATACTACCTAGACGTTCGTTTATTCTAACATCTACTGCTCCACTAGTTTGGCTTAAAAAAACAACGTTACAATATTTACAAGGTGTTTTATAGATGCCACTTTTTTTTGTCTAATTTGAGTTTTCAAAAGATGAAACATATGCTAAATGAAACTGAATTTCGAGTTTGGAGCACTTTTAAATCAGTTGTTGCAAAGTATCTTCACCGCATAAAATTGGCCTTGTAACTTTTTGAAATCTCACAATAGAAAGACATGCTCTTTCCTTTATTTTGATTTACTAAGGTGCTCCATAAACTGTTTTATTGCACTACGTACGGATCTCAGGCGCATTAAAAATAATTAAATACAAATACTTTTAATTATTGAAGTTATTGATATACAGGGTCTTTCAAGTTGATGGGCTATTAGAAGTATATAAATTAGTAGAAGGAATTCAATTCTGAATCTTGGGCTCATTTGGTTATTGTTTATGCCGCTTCTTTTAAAAATATTTTCAAGTTCGATTTACATCCGGTTATACCGGAAGCCGATACCAACTTTGTTATTTTAAATGGAATGGTATATTTTTCACGCTGAATTCGAATAAAACGTGTAATTCTAAGGTAAGTTTGATAACCAGCAAACGAGGTAATTCGTGTTTGAAGTTTTTCAATGTTAGAATTTTATTTTGAACGCCCTGTATAAATTATTCAATTCAATTTTGTCAAGGCGTTAGCAATTATATTCAGCTATTACTAGTAAAAATTTCAACAGTCTAAGTCGTATTTTTTTATAATTTGGGTTGCGGTAGCGATTTTTTTTCTATAAATCAAATTAACTCAGAAACCGATCGTCGTAGGTGTACAAGTTGGTTATCAAACTTACCTTAGAATTACACGTTTTATTCGAATTCAGCGTAAAAAATATACTATTCCATTTAAAATAACAAAGTTGATATCGACTTCCGGTATAACCGGATGTAAATCGAACTTGAAAATATTTTTAAAAGATGCAACATAAACAATAACCAAATAAGCCCAAATTTCAGAATTGAATTCCTTCTACTAATTCATATACTTCTAATAGCCCATCAACTTGAAAAACCCTGTAGAAATACAAATATTTTACTGACAATTTTCCATGTGGAAATAAAATTGTACTATTATTTTAATAATAACAATTTATTGAGCAATAAATATGTAATTTTATATTCTGTTGAGTTTAATTATTCATGAATCATTCATAGACAGAAACGAAAAAATTATCATAAGTATGAAAAAGTATTTGCAAAATCAAAAAAAATACTAAAAAGAATTGTATTTAAATACAAATAATAAATGCATTCATTGAAAGTATTCAAAATATTTTATCTCAAGTACTTTAAATTCTGGCTTTTTATACATTTTTTTTATACGTTTCTTTTTTGTTGCATTATTTCAACAATCAACCTCATATAAATTGGACAATAATTCGATTTGACTAAAAATTTCTATTTGACTCGTTTTTATTTTTTGCTAATCGTTTTTGTTTTTTATTGGCTTTTTCATTTATTTTAAGTCAAAAAAAAACACTGGATGTTTATAAATAAAACACATTTCTAATTAAATAAATAACATTTATATTATTCAAATTGTAAGTCAACAAACATTGTTACACATCTTTGACACCAAACAGCTCTCCTAAAACTGCCAGTCTTTGAAGGAATGGTTGAGCTTTACAAGTTAATAGATTATAATCATTTTGACCAGTAATATTGACTATATAATTGTGTTTTTCACGTACACTTTTGAACATCCCTTGAAAATCGTGTTCTTTATTTAAACTTTTATTTTCGTAAAATACTTGTTCTAAGAACCCTTTCAAAACAACTGTTTCACTTGTTTCATTCTCATATTTAAGTTCGATGGTCCCCTCTGCCGTCATTTCATTTTGCATATCCGGATCTAAACCCTCATTTAAATGTATTTTTATATGTGCTACAGCAATATCAGGTTCTTGTTCGTTCTTTTCCTGATGTTGAGAATTTATTTCTTTTTTGTGTTCTTCAGTTTCGTCTGTTTTTTTCATTACATTGTATTTTCGATTTTCTCCTTTGAAAAGTTTACTTCTTTCGTTAAGTTCACTGATATTAAAAAGCTTTAGTCTGGGTATGTTGTAGCAACAATGAAGTGCACTTGGGTCAAAAGGGTGAGCTTCTGTGTTGAAAATATATCCCCCCGCATCGATAACGCACTCTCCGTTTGGAGTATTAATAACTGTTCCGTGTTGTCCTTGGTTATGTATAAAATTATCAGGATCGAAAAGGAGGTAGAGATATTTGGTTGTCTCCGCTAAGAAAAACGACTCCATCCTATCTTCTTTCCTATGATCTCTAACGTCTTTAATCTAAATTAGAAAGCAAAAGATTTTAATTTTTTTGTTTCCATACATTTGTAGTTCTATAAAAAAAAAATACCGTTGCATATCCACAGGGTGTTTTCGCGCTGTGTTGTATACTTCTGAGTATGTCGACTCCCATTTGAAGCAAAAAAGGATCTTCAGTAGCCCTATATAGATACATAATAGATTCAATCAGTTCAGGTCTCAAAGGATAATGTTCTCTGTTGGTCCCTGCTTCTGTTTGGATTATATTGTAAAATTCTGGAGTAAATCCGTACTGTATCCACACCTGATGATAATTATGTAGAGTTCTCATTGCAGACCCAGTATCACCTTTAAGAAAAATTCCATAAAATTATAGAACCCAATACAAGACAACTTCTATTTACCTATCATACTCAGTAGCCCCGGCCAAAAGGCATCCAATGATTGAAAAACTGGAATAGTAACCTGTCCCTTGTTCATTGAGACCCACAAATACCAGTCATCTTTTTTTAAATATTTGTCAATTGCTACCCTGGCTTCTTTAAATATTTTCATAAGCTCTGGTTTCTGAAGCAATATAGCACCTTTTACCAGATACTCAAAATATGAATCTACACCTGCACCAATTCCAGCATCCAATCCAATCCAACGACCTGTAGCTGTATCAATGTGATTACCATATAGCCCTATTGGAGATTTGTGATTATAAAGAGCATAAAGTGCATTCAATGCCACCTAAAAAATTAACCAGCCTCAATTTTCTACTGTATATCCATAATTATACAATTAAATAGGCGTTCATTACCTCTTCATACAATGGGTCACCAGTCAATCTACTTAATGTTCCAAACTCCAAAATAAAAGTTCCTATACCAGCTGTGCATGTGACTGTTGTTTCCCCTGGAGGTACTCCATGTCTTAAATTTACTGTACCATATGGCATACCTGTTTTTGTATCAAAAGCCACAATAACTCTTTTGGCAACATCTTCTGCCAATCGAAGCAAAGGTCCATTACAAGGCCATCCAGGTTCGGTATCAATCCCTGCCCTTAAAAAAGAAAAAAACAAATTCATATCATTTCTCTTTTTGTGTATATTATAATATAAACTTACTTATTTGATAACAAATGTGCACTTAGGAGTCCTCCTATGATTCGAATGTTTGTTTCAAAGACAGAGACATTTATGTTGGCATCAAAATTTTCTTTGGTAGTTAAGATATTGACTACTCGCTGAAATTCAGAATAATTTCCCATTATAACTAATGTATCCAGTGCATCAATTAATGTTAGAGAATAACTAGAAATTAAGTAATTAGCATGCTAAAAATAAACATTTTCTTGTTTTACCTTCCCCAAGTATCTATTCCATCACAACTTAAAGGACGTAATTCATCATAAGGATATGCATATTTTAAGTAACTATTGTATGCATGTTGAAACATTTGTCTGACTTCTTCTCTGTAAAAGAATTTAAATGATGATAAGTACCGCTTACATAACGATCAAAAATAAATACCTCAGTTTTATTAAATCATCCCTGTTAAATAATTTACTTCCAAGTACGAAATCTCCAATAAAAATTATAAAAATATATAACACCTTTAAAACACCATAAACATTCATCTTTATAATTTAAGTTTTTAACATTTTACATATAAATATATTATCACAATATATTATTAAGTAAAGTAGTCGCGTTTATTATTAGAATATTATAAATATTAATAAGTTTTACGAATTAATTAATGTAGTGAAATTCATTTAACCTAACATTTCTGTATTTTGAATTTGATGTGACCTTTTAGTGAACAGTTAAATTCAGCCCTCATTAAGTACTGGTATTATAATGAATACCTTGATTTATGCAACAATACAGTAAAACTAGACGTACGCTGCATTTTTAATACTATAAACTCTAAAATTTTTACAATAAATTCTCGTTATGAATAATTAATTTATTAATGAACTATGTATTAATATTGTTTGATTATTAGAAACAGGAGACACTATTGTGAATATTTTTAAAAAATAGATTATGTATATTTATTTAACTTTAACTATGACTTTAACCTAAAATTTGTTTTAATAAACACCGAAATATTTTGGAACAGATTGATATATTTCTAAAATTAAAATAAAAAAAAATGACTACATTACGCCCTTTTACGTGCAACGATTTATATAAGTTTAATAATGTGTAAGTAAATATCACTAAACATATTTATGTGTATATAAGTTTTTCACTGTAGGAATTTAGACCCCCTTACGGAAACTTACGGTTTATCATTTTATATGCAGTATCTTGCTCATTGGCCAGAATATTTTACAGTAGCAGAATCCCCCAGTGGCGAAATAATGGGCTATAGTAGGTATTCATTTACTTTTTTGAATGGACTTTAATATTAGCTACCATTGTTTCTCTAACAGTTATGGGTAAAGCTGAAGGCCATGGTGAAAATTGGCATGGCCATGTGACGGCTCTAACAGTTTCTTTAGAATATCGACGTCTTGGTTTAGCAGCTACACTTATGAACTGTTTAGAAGATGTTTCAGAAAAGTAAGCAGTTGCTGCTTGTAATTAAGGTTTATAATTTTTGGATGTCTCTTTCAGGAAAAGAGCCTATTTTGTAGACTTATTTGTAAGGGTGAGCAATAAAGTGGCAATTAATATGTATACAAATTTGGGTTATATAGTTTACAGAACAGTTTTAGAATATTACTCGGGGGATCCTGATGAAAATGCATACGGTTAGTGTTTAAAACTATTTTGTAATTCATTCACTTATGGAACAATATTAATTGTTTTAGATATGCGAAAAGCACTTTCTAGGGATGTAAAACAAAAGTCGGTTATACCTTTGTCACATCCTGTAAGACCAGAAGATGTTGAATAGTAAAAATATTTGCCAATAATCTATTGAAGTGAATGTATGCATCTTTTAAATGTTATTAATAAATAATTGATTTGATTTCAATTATAGAATGATATTTTAATTTTCTGAGATTCAGAAATAAAGATGTAAAATACTATTTTTGACTTCTTTTCACTAATACTAAAAAACCAAAGCTAAGAAAAACAACTCAAATAGTTAATAAGTAACTTTATTCACATGGATACATTGCGTATGAAACCTAAAAAAATTTATAAGGTTTTAGTGATGCTACTTACAAATCTACAATATACTGCGCATACGCTCGACAGTCTGTTATTTTTTCAATACTGTTTTTAATACAATTAGTATTCTAATTTTTCTAATGCTATGTTAAATATTTTTTTTCATATGAATTTCACAGAAATGTCAATTGTATATACTTTTTGTTTAACGTGTACTTAAATGTGCAGAATTTAGATTTTTTTTAATCACCAAAAATTTCACGTAATATGTACTCAAGATAACGTGTCAATGTTTTAAAAATTGTTCCCTTTTTCCGCAATTCCAGAAAACCTGCGTACATTCCAAACAATTCAATAAAAAATGCAATAAATTATCTGCACCTGAATAATACTATCTATAATATTATAACAACAAGTAATGGTTCGACTACACTATTTAATACTACAGTTTTTGGTAGTTAAGGCAATTAGGGAAGACTTTACATAGTCACAGTAATTTTATAAATTCGGTTAGGTACAGGGGTTTCTTTTTACACAATAATTACTGCATTGGTTTCTCCATATGCAAACTGTATGATCAGATTATTAAACATTATCAATATTAAATTTAATTCCTCAAGTTTTGTAAGTACTAAAATCCTTTTGTTTAAAGTATATAATATAAAGGTATAGATAGGTACTTACTGGAAGCTGAGAGCATCGTATAAAAATGCTTCCTATTACATAATAAGAAAGAAATTATATACAGTACAATGTTAGGAGAATCGTTTTTATTTAAATATTATATACTGATTAATCAAACGTCTACTTTTACTGCAATGTTAAAATAGCTGCCCATACCACGAAATGTTTGCCATTAACCCAAAAATAAGTTAATTTAAATTATGTACTATTAAAAGTTATTATATTTTTAATTTTATTTACGAAATAACAAAAACACATAAATAAAGCTACCCTGTAGCTGTCTTTCGGAAAGGTTTTTTATTATTTTGTTAATGATAATTTCTTTCTCATTATTTATATAACTTACATTAAAACAGATTATTTGCTGTATCCGTTTACGGAGACTTTTTTGAGCAAATAACTGTTTAACAATTAAAGTGATAACAATTACACAATAAAAGTTTAGGAAATGAATACAAAAAGTTCTATAAAAAGTTTCACACGACCTTAAAAGACCCTCAGAAATAGTAAATGCACGATGACGGGGAGACAACTCACGCAAAAAATTAATATAAGTCCCATTATAACAGTGGCAGTGCGTTAAATTTTAGCATGCCCTAAAGGTTTTACAAACTTTTTCCTCTTTTCAGCAAAGAAAAGACAAAGAATATTCCCATCACTTATCACAGTTGCGAATACAAAGCTATCATGCATTACACAATTAGCAAAACAGTTTGAAAAGTTCCTAAAAGTCCTTCAAGATGTGCGTGGTTTAGAAGCTGCGCGATCAGTTCAACATTTTTCGTCATTTCTTTTAACGTGCGTCCTTTTGTATTATTTTAGCCTAGTCCAGTCTCATCGTTAATCATTTCAACAAATTACGCATGATATTGTTATCATTGTATAATCACTTATAGTAATATATTAATCGAACAGTGTAAAACTTTAAAAAACTAATAATATTATTTTTCTTCATACGTACATACAATATTTGCGCTATTGTCTTTCTAATGATGGTGGGTCAGACGACCGCGGAGAGGGTGTTGTGTTGTCATTTAGTTGACAAGCATCCTCTTCTTCGACTTCGTCCACTTTCGTCATCTATACAAAAAAATTCTTCATTTTAACAGTTATTTACAATTTATTATTATTTCTCTACTAATAGTTTTACTTTTATAAGAAAAGTCTAGAAGCAGAGAGCATGGAAATCATTAATCATTTGACTTACTGAAAACTGAATGTTTACTAACTAATTTTGAGTTTAAGTAGTATAGAATAAATTTGATTTTATTTTTTTATATTCTAAAGTTAAAAAACGATAAGTGCATGCATAATTTTCAACTTTTATTACGAACTTTAAAAGTTTGAGAATGGTAGTTTGGAAAAGTAGTTAGTACATTATAAATCATACGCAAGCAAATCTAAATTTTATCGAAACTAATTCTAACACGATTATTAAAAGCTTATGTTTAATAATCGTGAATATTAACTATTTACCTACGTCTAAACTACTTCGAAAAACCAACTGGAAGTATAAATTTAATTAAAATAATGGTAATCAAAATGAATAGCCACATTCAGCTAGCTGTTTTTTAAATGGATTCTTTATTTTAGTAGCGTTTCATACTTTATTGAAAACCAGCCAGTTGGCTATTATACATTTTACAACTGTTTTGGAAATAAAAAAGCGTCACACTAATTTATAACTATTTAATTCATAGCATAATCAATCAATAAGGATAATTTTGCAAACTACCTGAAGTGCTCTTAACATTCAATGATTAGTATTTGGGGTACCTATATCCAGAATGAGCATGAAACAAAGAGTATTAAAACTAATATTCTCTCTCACCATTTGTTATAATAACTGAAAAAAATCCTAGTGTTCAATAATATACATATTAATTTTTATTGGTAAACACTGAGAATTTATTTCTGTTAAACTGAATATCATTTCTTGAAGTAGGTAGATTTTTATTTGATAAAATTTCGACAGCATTTTATATACCTACGACAAAAAATGAACTCATGTTAGAAAGTTAGAGGTTAGTCAACTTACACCCCCTAAACTGCTAATAGCACTTTCGCTGTTTTCACCTGACTGACTGTTGGGGTTTAAAGGACATACAAGATCTCCGTAATCCACTTCACCTTTACTCTTTTTTCTTTTTAAAGAAAACTGAGACTTTTTGGGCATCTGGAAAAAAAATTTAGTATTAAAAAAGGCAAACCACTAAATCCCATAACTTACTTTCAGTTTCGTTGAAGGCGTTAACGGTATATACCCCAGAGTAGCTTCAGCTTCTCTTTTGGCTTGAATGATGTCCTTTCCCAACAATTCCTTGAAGTGTGTATTTAGATGTCTTCTGAGCAATGTTTTCCCAGGGGGAATATTAAGTAAAGTGGCTAGTAATTCCGAAGTAAATTTAGTTTCTAGAACCATCAAACCTCCGTGCACTCCTGCTCCTCTTAAATTTGGTGCATATTCAGCCAAATCAACGGCTCTCAGCCACTCCATTACTCTAAAAGAAAAATTATTTATTCACTAAAATTTGTTTTCTTGAATATTTAGTTCAACAAAATCAATTCCATATCTTTTCAAAAAATTTATTGTGTTTACCTGTGGGAAGTCCAGAGGCAAACCATTTTAGGTGTGGGATGAGGAGGATCGTCTGGTAAAGATCTCCTTTGCAAGCATCCTGGTTCAAAGTTGTTTTCCCTTAATACTTGAATGCCCCTCTTTAAACTGCTCACATGTAACATAGACGTAACATGCATAAGCATCAAATCATCTGTGGTGAGACGATGAAGCACCCTTCCGTCTACCCTATTTATTAGGAATGCTTCTTTGTGTTGAGGTAACCCTGTATCGTCCAACCACCTCAGAACCCACGCAGTATCCAATTTTCCCGCCTTTGTTAAATATGGATCACTCGAATTATTCTCCTGGGTGTCAATTATTGCAAGCTGAAGTTTCTTTCTGTGCAATGGATTTTTTACGTTCAATTCCTTTTCGAGATCATGTACAGACATCTCTTGTAATTGCTGACCGTTTTTGATCACTTTTTTTGCTTCAGGAATATATTGATCGAGACCTAAGTCTTGTAACCAATCGCAAATATTGTCTATCGTCCATTCCGAAAACGGAATGTCGGGTCTGAAAAAATAAAGTGTTTAAAATTTACATTGAAATTCTTCAACTTTAAAAAGCTTAACGTCTTAGTTCAACAGCTTTCGCATTATCTGAAATATCCGCTTCATTCCTAATTAAATACTGTTCAATATAATTAATTAATAATTGTGTTTCTAGAGCAGACGAAATAAATTTTCTTTCTATCAAGTTGTCACTTCTACCCATTTCCTTTGGTTGAAATTTGTTACAACTTTTCTAAAAGTAATTTATGATTACAATGTAGAGACGGCGTTTTACTAATCTACAACTACACAGCCATGGAGTACACTTAAGTATCAAAACTTTCATAAATTTTATGTGTCGGGAAGTCTGTGCCCTAGCGTTTATAGTTGACTTACTTTTTCGAAAGCCGCAATGGAATTATTAGATTCGCGAAAATCGATAAGACTACTTCCAGTTGTTTCTCAACATTTTAGATGAATTTGGTTAGCTTCAGAGATTTCTATTATCATTATTTATTTCATAACTTGATAACTTAGAAGTATTATGAAACTTTTTATTTTATTACTAAATGAATAATGTATCCTGTCGTTCCAGAAGTCTATTTATTAACAGAACAGCAAAGAATGTTATTATGAATCAGCTTGTTGCTAATTCCTTTATTAATAAATGTTTGGAATAACAATAACGAGGATTTCTTAGTCAACAATTGTCACTTCTAGATGTGGATCCCGTTTTTACACTTAGTGGTTCTCATTGATTTTCCTAACACATATCAAATTAATTTTTTTTATTGCTCACTTTGGAGACATTTGTGGTTCACTCCATCCCAAACGAGCTGCTGCAGTTGCTCGAACTCCTCCTCGTTGAAACTCTACGGCTCCTGGAAAATCTTCCAGATTTCCAGATCCGGACCTCTTTATCCTCCCAAATATTTTTTTAATACCCTTCGTTTTATTGCCTTGCATGGTTGGTGATACTGGCTGATTATCGATTGTATCATCTATGATAATTTTTTGAGTTTCAGCTAAACAAAAAATAAACACATAAGCAATTAATTTCGATATTTTTTCTGAAATTCATAAAATATATATATATATAAATACATGGGTGAAACAACTCAAAAAATTGCAAATAGTTAATAGGTTTTAACAAATGAAAGACTATAGGGTGTTCCTTAATTAAGAAATTAGAAGTGATTTTCGTATAATAAAATACATTTAATTTTAATTTTTATCATTCCCTGTTAGTTTAGCAGATGATATCCACATAGTATTTTTATATTAAGCTCTTCATGCATGGTTAAATATTTTATTAATTAAATATCATACCCTGTATATATTTTAACTGTTTTTTTTTTTTCGTAAATTAAAACGGTATAGGGACGTTCACAACATTAACTTACGTATGGATTAGGCAGATTATTATATGAAATAAACTTATTTCCATACGAAAAAGGAAAAAGTAAACAACTAAATTAATAAAGCTAATAAATATGGTAATAATAATAAAGGGGTTAGTATGAAGCTCGTTATAGCACGGCACATGCTAAGATTCGAGCTATCACCTAGGTTGGGGACCGAGTGGCCCCTGGCCTGACCCCCTAGCAGTGAGGTAAATCCCCTACCGAAGGCTACGCCCTTTTTAACTTCTCCGGCTGGATTGGCGTTAGAATCCACTTCCAATTGTCCGTTGCTTATGAACTGCTGTCGAGGTAAACTTCCGTAATGAACGTCGATTTGTCTTCGGAAGTTAGCAGGTGGTGTCTAAAATATAAAAGGGAACTTATTTCCGAAAATAAATGAGACAATATGTGCTAACTTCGTTCGAGAAAAAATTCGCTACAAAAAGTTTTTGAATAATCGCTAATACTAGATGGCATCGATAGAAAACAATATTTATCTTTTATTCTTAATTTAAAGGATTACCTTTGGTTGTTGTGTAACGTCTTGCTGTGGGGACAATCCGTCGGTTTTTAGCGATGAATTGTTGGATAACGAATTTATTAACGGACTGGGAGACGGGGATGATCGGAAATTTAGCGCCTATTAAAAAGTAGTAGAATTTAATTTACTATTAGTATTGCACCCTTTATTTGTAATCTCGAGGAAATTTTGGATATTAAGTCACCTGATTGCTTCCTTGATAAATGGGGGTAGAATGTTGTGGTTGAGATGAGATTCGCTGTCTAAAGGGTGGCTTAATAATACTCCCACTACTACTAAAACTAGATTTCAAATCCATTATATCTTTCTCAAGCTCCGCGTTTTGAAGCTTTAATTCGCTTATAGTTGACATTAGTTCTAGCTTTTGAGTTTCCAAGGAAGATCTGGTTAACATTTCCTGCAGTCAACAATTTCAATGTATGTTTTTTTATTTGATTTAAAAATATTTTACAAACCCTTTGCAACAAATCTTCGGTGCTTAAAAGTTGCTGCTTTCGTTCTGACAATGACTTTTCTAATTCAGTGATTTTTTCGGTTTGAGCCTCAATTTGTTCGTTTAATACTTGTACTTGAAGGTGTAGATTGTCCTTTTCGTTCTGAAGTTTTCTGAGCTTTTCGTCTTGATCTGGTCCCTGAAATTCGTTTTATAAGATAATACATTTTGTTGTTCCTTTTATCGAAAAATGCACACCAACTTAAAATAAAATGAATACCCCCTCTCTCTCTCTTTCTTTCCCTTATTTATTAAGAAAATTGAGATATAAAAGAATAGATAAACTTTGAGAAAATAGCAGTATATTTCGTATGTTGCCGTAAGTAAGCATAAAATTATCACCATGGCTACAAAGGAAATATATAAGTAATGCATTTCCGATTCGTAAAACTTACTTACCTTTGCATATTGATAAACATGCAAAGGTAGGTTGTGCTACGCTGAGGCGAATACATGATCATTTGCAAAAGGTTAGTTTTAATTGTCGGTGATGCAAATACATTTTGGTACGTTACAGTATTATTTACAGAGGGACACAGTATTACGTTAAAATAACAAAAATATATATTATTAAAATCTTTACCATAATGATATTTGTAATCAAATAAAAACGTTTAAAGTGATAGGGAGATTTCACATATAAAAATAAAATGATTCAATTAGATATGTATTATTCATTAAATAGATATACAAGGTGTTAACTTTGAAAAACCGTGTTTTTAATCGAATCACTTCAAGCCACATATTTGAAAATTTTAGATAATTTTTACTGAACATAATTAGTCTGTCATTTAGATGCAATTTCCCTGTTTTTCCTTTGTTTAGAAACGTCTTTGTGTTGATACCATGGTAAATGCAGAAATTACTATTTTATTCTAATAAATGCGAATCTA
Source organism: Agrilus mali (assembly GCA_029378335.1). Classification (NCBI taxonomy): domain Eukaryota; kingdom Metazoa; phylum Arthropoda; class Insecta; order Coleoptera; family Buprestidae; genus Agrilus; species Agrilus mali. Next base: position 16,024,874 of record CM055657.1, read on the forward strand.
TGCGCAGACGAGACAGTCTCTGATATAGGATTTGAGCAAATGTGAGTTTTATGCCAGACAATTACACCGAGAAAATTTATCGCAAAAATGAATTATTTGCCATAAACGTCTCAAACCCATGGTTCGTGACAAGTAACCTAGTTTTCAATTTTATGAACCATAAAGCTCGTAATGGAATATCGACAATATAATACAAGTACCTTTCTGGGATAATAGTTTGGCATCCAGTGAAAATTTCTGTCACCAAACATACAACAACTGGACATGGTATGATACGAACAGCAGTCGCAAAAATTGTCATGTCTACATTTTCCACAATCTCCGTATAGGTCAGGGTGACTGCCACCCCTGTCAATGCACCTTTGCTCCATGAGCATAGGGTTGCTCCCATATTTTTGGGGATCGAATCGTTCGTGACGCCGATGAAAATTTTTAAAACAGTACGGCTCTGAAGCGTGCGGATTGCAGCACCAATTTTGGCATCCTGAAGAGGGATAAAAGTCTTCGAGACGCGGAGGACTCTTTAAAATGTGCGTTGATCGTGGTCTTTCTTTTTCTTTTTCTCTTTCCCCTTTTCCGTAGGATCGTCTCCGGCGATCCAGACTGCCAGGGGCGGATTTTTCCGCCGAACGCCGTGGGGTACGCTCCCTACTGGGCGGCAGCCTGTTAATGGGGGGTTTTGTGTGAGGTAGTTGATCTTCCATCTTTGGAGAAGGAGATGGACTTTGAGTTTTACGAATCCATTTAAAATCTTTATTGCAACGAGACGAACTAGTGTCTGTTAACAATTACACTACAGTTATTGTTTTTTGCTTCAAAATTATTATTGTTGCAGTAGTAATGTTAGTTTCTTAAATCGTTAGCGTTAACAGTATCATTTATGTTTAGAAATTTTTGAGTAGTAAGTACTCAATTTTCTCATTAAATAAGTATTCATTTTTTTTATCATTAAATGCTGTTTCATTATTGTTTTAGTTCGGTTTAGTTCGATAGCAAATAAACTCGAAATTAATAAAATAGGAAACCGTCTACTAATATACGTAAATTTTGTGTATTGAATAATTATCAAGCGATTAAGGAGCAAAGCTGATTATTGGTAAATTTTAATTAACTGTCACTGTGTAAGATTTAGTGGAGCTTCATATTAGATTCGCTAACGCGTATTTTATGACAAGATGATGTCCAAAATGTTTTAATCTATCTTGTAATTATTCTCCAACAACTCACGTATTGATCAAAAATCAATGTTTTCTTTAGTTTTTGTACCCAACAATAAATAGTTTTACAATTACATTAACGTATAATAGTAATTTATTGCCTTTTTTGTTTCAGGAGTAGTCACGACTGTTCCCTACCTAACTGCAAGAAGTAATGGTGAGTTTTAATTAATATTTTATTATTATTACAGATCTTACGTTATATTTTCATCCGTTTGATTATATATCAATTGAGTGTATTTCTCACCAAAATTTATCTTATCATATAAACAAATATTTGTGGTAAACAATAAATAAATATTTGACCATACCGAACACTTTATATTATCGACAATAATGGGGAAACAATAATATAAAGAATGAAGAAGTGGTACTTAACTGTGATTTTATTTTCAAGCCTTTAACATCTCAATCTACGGTTTTTTTATTTTTTTTTTTGGAAAAGAAGGATATCCGGAAATTAAATTTATAAAATATAGTTTTTACTGTCTTTTTTCGCACAGAATACCAATTTAAAAAATATTATCAATAAATAAAACAGTTCAGTCTGTTAGTTTGATGTTATGAAGTGTTATCATTTAATAGTAAAAGAATGACCTTTTACAATACCACGCGGTTGATTTTCTGAAGACGTCGAGGAGAGATCCGATGTTGAATCTCGATTTGATGTTGTACCTGACCAAGGTGCATTTCCTTTAACCGTGGAATCATCTTCAGGACTAGACGAATCTTTCCCTATATAAAAATATTTGAAAATACCTACTAAATATGTAACAGTTCTGATGGAGTAGTATTTACCGGGCTGATTGGCCGTGGTCCATTATTTTGGAGATTTCTGAAGATGTCTTCCGTAGTTGGAGACGAAACGTCTAGAAATCTCTAAAATAATGGACCACGGCTAATCCGCCCCGAAAATACTCCATTAGTTGACACCGGCCGTGAAAGCCTAAACTCTACATGTAACAGTTCGTTTATTAAAATTTTATAATCAAGAATTAAAAATACCTCAATTTAATTAAATTAATTATTTTGATGAGTGGGTATCTATTACAATAAAAATAATTTTGATATATAAAGCGTGTTATGAAAACGTTGAATCTGTAACACGTATTTACTGTATGCAGAGATTATTATTGCCTAACATATTTATTCACTGGTCTGTCCATATTTGACTTAAGTAAGTACTTATTACGGTTTTATCGCATAATATTTCATTGCTTTTTTGGATTAAGTATCTTGTTAGATATATAGATAGGTAGGTACCAGGATTTATACAAAGTAGGCCTAATATTAGCATTACCATTAAAGATTGTCCCCATTAGTGTAGGTATATTGTGCATATGAAATTTTCTTATAATTCTTATGCTTTGCCTCATATAGAACTTCAACTAATGTGAAGTCGTAAATGTGTAATTTTATCAGAAAATGGCGCTGAAATTGAATCGGTGACTATAATAAGATGTTCGTAATAAATTTTACATTTATGGAGTACTTATTTCCATTTAAAGATAAATGTTACAAAAATAGAACTTTAGTTTGTGATGCCCAAATACTTTAATACAGAAAAAGCACATGCTTTTAGTATAATTCCATGAACATAAAAGTTTACGATTTTTAAAAAATTATTACCATAAATTTCATGTTAACAATTTTATTTTAAAGGCTTGCCAAAATGTTCTTCCCATAACCCCTTAAGAAAAACCTTGAGGTCTATTTTTAATCCTTTTATCGAGAATTAAACAGTCCGTTGAGAATTTCATTTGAATGCCAATTCAATTGTAAAATGTTACTAACAATCTGACCCTGCCCATATAAAATTAGCAGCAGAAGATAAATAGATGGTTTTTATTGATCACCATTACGCCATCAAATTGCCGGATAAGTACACAAACAAACATGAATTACAACTGTAAAATCACTAGTACAAATAAATATTTTCTGTAAATAAAACAGTAATTACAAAATTGTAGGGAATAAAAGAGAATCAAAAATCCAGGAAAATAAATAACACAATGAATGCCTTTTTGTTTTACTCTTTAATTAAGTTGTTAAATCATGTAACTATTTTTATTTCTTAGTTATGTGTTACATCAGAAGTTTTGCTGTAAGTGCTAACTAAAAGCAACATTTGTAAACTTAGCTTCTTTTAATTTAAAAATAAACTCTCCACGCATGTTCACTACTACGAATTAGACACAATTACATGCACGTTAAAATTTCTGCTTTGCATTAGAAAATTATAGGAAGTTAAAATTAGTCTCGGAAATAATCAATTTAAATTAAAATTAAATGAAACTACACAATTTCTAGACATATTTCTAGAGGCAATTGCAATCGAATAACATAAATAAAATTGTATGAAAAGAAAATTCGCATTTCAAAAATGTTTTTGACGGCTCTATAATAATTTAAATAAACCACGATTCCTATGAGCTTTTGGGATAACATAAATATCGATCAAAATGCTGTACGCGCGATCAACCTGACATTTTTTTCATTTTAAGGGCCCAAAAACTTCCTTCTCAAATAATCAATTCAGTTACCTACCCTTTATATGCCAACGTAAAGTTTTCATAAATGCAAACCCTCATAACACCTTTTTATACGTTTTGCATATAGATACGTACTATTAGTTGGGTTAGTGCTGACATCTTCACTTTCCATAATTTTAGAGCGAATTTTCTCGTTGAAGGGAAGCAATTTCACACACCGTACACATGGCACGCGAAACGACGAAAAAGTATTTTTTACGGCCTGTTCTACAACCACATGACGACGGGTAGGGCGTATAATAACGAGGTACCCAAAGAGAACATGAGTAAACAGAATGAAACACCAGTACCAGCGGCGATTTTACTATCAGTTTGCTATTTTCAGATGATGCTTACTTCTTGGACGGTGTCCAAATCGAATTCGGCACACATTCGACAGTTAAAAGGCGGTCTAATGAAATTAATCGTGTTGAAAAACGTGTACACACTCTCACACATCCCATGGTTAAATTTTAAGACAATCGCCAATTATTTTAAGCATTTGACTTTTTGTAAATACAAGTGTCTATACTATAAATACGATAGTACCTACCTAGGTACTCAACAAATGGGACGCGAACCTTCATAAAAATTGAAACATAAAATTTAATAATTTTATAAAATTTGGCACGAAGGAAGGAAATGATTTCTTTGTTTTTCGATATACGATGTGATGATTTATACCTTCCTTCAGTCAATGTTTGAGCGTATGAGAATGCATGTATGTTGGTGGTCTACTTTTATGCCACGTTCATGTGAATTATGCGATCAAGTTTCCCGCACCCTTTCAAAAAACTGCAAAATACCGAAGTTACTTAAATTTATTGATAAAAAAATTCGTAGCCTTCGAAAAGTAATTTTAAAGATCCTCCCAAGTTCAACATGTTTGTTAAATTAATTCTCTTAACATTATATTAGCTATAAATTAGTGAAATAGTTTAGAAACTTCTGTAAAACCAAGTAAATATATCAAAAAATAAAAAATTCAATTCTAGAAGATACAAGACTTTCAATTTCAGTCGTGTAAAGTTTTAACCTAACCTAACTAATAATTTATTGATAATAATTCATGAGGAATCTTGAGGTCCATTCAATCTAAGGTCCAAGTATTTAATATTTTGGTAAAAGTGATATCTAAAGCAAACTTTTCGAGACCAGTGAATAAACTGCTTTTTAAAATTAAATTCAGTTTCAATTTAAATTATATTATTATAATTGATTACCACCGGCCGATGAGTTGAAACTTATCCCAGATGCGCGTTCTTCCTCCGTGATGGTATCCAGTCCTCCGTTAACCACGTGTTCTCCTTCAAAATCGCTATCACTTTCACTGGTCGACGAGCTCGACTGGTAATCCCCTTCAGTCTCTTTCAACCGCGAAAGTTTGAAAGAAAAATCCGTGGTCGTCGAGAAACCGTCCTCACCACTGTCACCCCTCACTTTATCGCCACTTGTCACCTTGCCCCCCCTGTCGCAATTATTATTGTACTTGGCCACGAACTTCTCCACGTCAATTGCAGTCAAATCAAAATCTTCGACGGCCGCTTCAAAATCGACTTCCCTGCCGAGCCCTCGACAATTTTGGCCGCTCCCTTTGTCATTAGTGAGATCACTCAAGCCCAGGTCGAAGGCATCGGCGGATGAAGGCGAAACGTGATGGTAATGGTTATGTTGACGCCGCGTGGCTAAGGCATCTGGTGCGTTCCACTCAAAACAATGTTTATTTTTAACCGTCCCGGGTCCCGATAGTTGTTCTCCCATGGGAGTAGCAGTAGCAACTTCAGAGGCACGATTATGGTGCTTCCTGGTTTCGAAATATCCCGGCGGCGCCTTCGTGGGATCGTGAAAATTACCACACGTATGATCGGGACTAAAACGGGCGAACGCTGAACATTTTCCGCTAAGCATCTTCTGGACCGCAGGTTCCATCACGTAGATGTCGTCAGAATATTCATCGTCCTGAATATGCACTTGTTGCTGTTCGATGATAGCGACAGCTGCAGCCACCACAGTACCTCTCCCCTTCATTGTCTTATTCTATTTCTACTATTGTTACGAAAATAAACCAAAATAATGCGATGCTTATGTTTCTCGTCGAAGAGCTACGACAATTCCAACACCCCAAGTTCTGTTGACGCGCCTAGCATTTTTAGGTTCCAGAAATAAACGAAATTTTAAAAGGATGTGCCAAAGTAGAACAGAAATGAGCACGACGCATGCTTTTCGAATTTTAATTTATTTATATCATTATGAGTCCATTCACATTCGAGATGAACTGTCACAATAGACTCGCACACGCTAAAAATAATAAAGGGAAATCCGAATTTTATTATTTTCTATGCTGTGAAAAATCGTTAAAAAGCAACAAACCTTAAAATTTATTTTCTTTAAACTTATTTCTGTCCAAATACGATTAAAGCTGTGGGACAGTCTAATAGATAGAAATTCGTGTAAATATTTTTGTCATTGCCTTTTTAAAATATCCTCAATCTTTCTTATTCCAACACCTACGAGAGCCTTTTCAAAATGACTAATTATGTTTAGTCGCAATTTTAACATAAATTTCCCTACTAGGTATATCGAGTTAAAACCTACGGCTCTCAATGAACTGTAATCAATTCAATGTAACTTGTTGTAGCCCATTTTTTAATGTCAAATTAACAAATTATTCCATTCCATTTCATCATCCAAAGGCAATGACTACAATAACTATCAAAGTTTCATGTTGCAAAGTAACCGGGTAGGTTCAGATTCTTGCGTTCACAATTTTCCAAAAAAGAGAAAATAAAATTAAATTAGAAACTAAAAAGAAAAATAATTGTCATAAGTTCAAATTGATAATACTGCTATTAAAAATTTTGTTTTGAATAAATTAAAAAGTACGTGCCTGTATCTTTTTATTTCATTAAATTTTGACTTTGACCAACTTGTTCAGCTTTCTGAACAATTTCCCACTTTATTGCGAAAATATGAAAAATTACAATTTTACGTTCTTTTTGTCAACGAATTTCAAATACTCTCAACCTACTTTATGCCTATTTTATTATATAGAAAACTGTGAACTGTGTAACAAGACTTCAATCAAGGCTGATGTCATGAAACGGAAACTAAAAGCGGGCAAGGAGAGAGGGAAGTTTCAAATTAAATTACAGAAAACCCACGAAACAATAAACTCATTGAACCGATTCGTTGTGTATCTATTTTGATAGATTACTGTTTCTAAGCGTATTAGAATTACAGTTTTATATATGACGGATTTAATGGCATTACTTAGATCGTCCACTAATGAATCAAATTCTTTCATTAGATTGTATGCGGGATTATTAACTAAATTGAATTATAATTACTCAAATCGTTCAAATTCCGCTGATATAATCAGATCTAAAGAATTAAACCGGAAGTAGGCAGATATTTCATAACAATTTGTTTTTATTTGTTTTGTTATCTTCTCTAACTCGAAATAGGTACTAAACCTTTTGTATTCGTTTAAAAAAATATTTCTTTAACTCAATTACTTTAAACTTGCATTTGTGTTGGAGATTTAACTACTACAATTTACAATACAAAAACCAACTTTTAATTCCCACTAAACGAACCACAGTTATTTTAGCACATTCTGTTGTGAAAATATGATGCATCACAGTTGCACTATTTCAAGTAACAACATCAGAGCAATTTTATCTACTTTAGCATGGATCGATTTTTACGACGCTATTAAGTATTTAAGTGGATAATCACTTCAATTATTATAATCGGATACAAATATTGACAAAATATCTAGATATGTATGTATTTATAACAAACCGTGGGCATATTTTATTGTTTAAAGTAATGCATTTAATTAATATGACATTGTCAATACACATAAATTTATAATTCAGTTAATTATGAAGTAATGTCCAAGAATTTGCTTTGTAATGATAATTAATTCATTTCCAAGGGGATTATTGAATGGAATTTCCATAAACTAAGTTGAAAATTGCAGAATTGTTGATGCTCATTTTTCTAATCATAAGGTTTTTTTTTAAGATACATTAATTATTAATTTATTTTTGCAATGGCATTCGACCGTATCCTAAACGATAAAAATTATATGTATATAACGTACTGTAAGTATATAAACTCGGTTCAGTTTAATTTTTTGGATTATAAGTCAAAATTGTAAATCTTTTGGTTTATTATTTATTACTAGAACAATAAATCTACTATGGTTTGTTAAGTGTGTCCCTCTTTTATATTTTTTATTATAATTACCGATTGCTTCGTGAATTTTTTCAAATTATAGTGGCGTCGACAAGTTTTACTCACATCTAATATGATTTTTAAAAAAGTAATCACCAATGTACATATTGGGGTAATTTAGTATTTGCTTATTTTCGATATAATTTTCTTGTCTTGACAATTAACCCTTTACTATAAATTAATTGAATCATATATTTGATTTTATTATGTTAATCATTATGATGGATAATAAACTTTTACACTATAACATTAATATTCTTTATTTTTTTTATATTTATTTACAGTTGTATTACTTTAATCAAATTATATGCATGTAATTGAAATTTTGTGTACATGCCATTCCACTTTTGTTTGTTACAACTGTCTTATGCGGGGCATTTACACGTTAATAAATAGATAAGCATATAACTAAATAATCAAATAAATAAGTAAATAATTGCCAAATAAACGCATTTTGTATTTTTATGTATTATTGTTATAAATGACTTTCAAAATCTTCACTTACTTTACTCTTAATAAAAGGGATTAATATGGGAAATATACCCCCGCAGCTTTTTCGACTCGCACTCAGGAGATCGATTTGGTGTCGAATAAAAATAATTCACCTTAATTTTTAGCACTTCAACTCAAACGGTTTTCGACGTTTTCAAAAAAAAACTTTTTTTTCGATTTTATTTTTATTTTTTTAGTGAAATTCAAAATTAATTGATGATTATTTTTTTCTAATTCTTATAAGCCTAAGACATAAAAAAATAATATGATCATGATTCTTAAACGAAAAGCCGATTTTTAGGAGAGGAAAGAAAATTAAAATCTTTATTTTTTGGCCTTTGTGAAATATGTCACTCACCAAAATTCGTCAGAAAATGTATTTTATACTCCTTTACACTCAGGAATTTTTTTGAATTTTTGGAAGTGGTGGAACAATATGAAAAAAATTAAAAACTCATTTTTTTTTCTAAACTCAAGTTTTAACTAACATATTTTTTTAGTTTAAAAAAATGCATAGAAAATATTTCTTTTACTTAAAATTCACAATAATAATAATAATAATAGCTTTATTTAGCATCGCTATACAATTTCAAATAGGAAAATAAAATTACAAATCCTTACTTTAGCGTTTAATGCGTTAGCTTGGCGCGAGTTTTAAAAAACATAGTCTAAGTAATAATTGTGTAGCAAATATGATTGAAAATGTTTGATAAGCAATGTCATTGTGAATTTTAAGTAAAATAATGTTTTCTATGCAATTTTTTAAACTAAAAAAAAATATAAGTTAGTTAAAACGCCAGAATTCAGAAAAAAATGAGTTTTTAATTTTTCACTTCAAAAAAATTAAAAAAAAATCCTAAGTGTAAAGGAGTATAAAATACATTTTATGACGAATTTTAGTGAGTGACATATTTCACAAAGGCTAAAAAAATAAAGATTTTAATTTTTCTTGATTTTTTCATGTCTTAGACTCATAAGAATTAGAAAAAAAATAATCATCATTTAATTTTGAATTTCGCTATAAAAATAAAAATAAAATCGAAAACAGGTTTTTTGGAAAATCTCGAAAACCGTATGAGTTAAAGCGCTAAAAATTGAGGTGAATTATTTTTATTCGACACCAAATCGATCCCTTGAGTGCGAGTCGAAAAAGCCGCGGGGGCAGATTTTCCATGTTAATCCGGCTATACCCTTTAAACTATAGCTTTATGCACATTGTTATTAAGCTATTTTAATAAATATTGAAAAAATGGTTTTGTCCACTTTTTAAAAAATCTTGTAGGATGTGTATATTAAACTTGTCAACGCCATTGTACTTTATTTAAGATTCATGAAGTAATTGGCGGTATAGTAATAAAAGAGAGACAAACTACAAACTGTTTAAATAGGAAGAATAATGCACAAATTTTATGAAAATATCAATAGTGTTAATTATCTGCAACTAGCCAAAAAAGGTAAAGGTTTCTATCTCGTTGTGGTAGGTATACGGTTTTTAGTAAATTTATCGTTCCAGTAATAAATAATAAAGTAAAAGATTTACAATTTTGACTATAATCCAAGACCGGCAAAATTAAACTGAAGCAAGTATAGTAGAATATATGTAGTGGAAAATATTAAAAAAGCCATGGATAAGAAGGTAATAAATTTCACCTCAAGTTTATCACCGGAGGGGTGTGGAAATCGCCCGCACTTTCGAATTTACGACCAAAAATCGCAAATACATACCGAAATAAAATTGTGGGACAACAAACTAAAACGGCACACAAACGGGTTGATTTCGCACCCGGCGACAGGGTGCATCACAAGCCATTTGTTTGCGCTATTCGTCACAGAATCCTTACCGAACTCGTTAAAGCAATTAATGATATTGTCCTCGGTTCGGGTCCGAAATTATCGACAACATCCACTCGACTCGCTTTTCCGACCGGCAATTATTTTATGACGTAACACGACGTGATCCGCCACTACACACAACAAGCAGCAACAATGCCGACGTATATGTGTAGAACGCTTAATTTATTAACGTCAGTGGCTGCACGATAAGGGGATTTAATAAGGGTGCACATGCACACTACTCTACTACTTCACCATCACTACCTACTTAATAATCACTGCCGACAGCGGTATTAATTAACGACTACGTGTATCACTACCTACGCGGCCTTTTATGGTCCATCTTATCCAATGTATCATTCGAAAAGTTGTTAAACAATAATAACAACAACTACTACACCAACAAAAGTACTTTTTTTGAGTATATAAAGTATTTTTTTGTTTATTTTAAATCAGTATGTGTGCATAAAATACATTATTGTGTACACATGTAAGTCTCCAAATACATCTGTATGTATATATGTGTACTAGACTATGTAAATGTCACTAATAAATGTCTGCACCGAGTTAAAGCCCTATCCGAACACCGGCCAACTAACTAACTAACTAACTAAAACTAACCAACCAAGAGTATGGTAGGTACGCTATGACGACTGTGACTATAACTGTGACTATGGCTGTCTCGTCGGGTTGAATCTTTTCTTTACTGCATACGCCGTATACATACATACATTTATTACCGGCGACAATCTGAAAATAGCATCTGCATTTGTTTACGAAATGTGTGTGTATATAGCTCATACTGGTGGTGTTATGTAGTCGCCACAGTTTCATGTATATGTAAATAATTTACAGACGTTTCCCTAATTAATGCGCAGGAGATTGTCTGTCTTTTGTCTGTAAATTTTGGAAGTAGGTACAATGAAAGTCCCAAAGACTTAAAAATTTACCTACTACTTCAATACATAAGTTGGGAGAACTTTAAACACATTGACAATGTTTTAATTTCGCCCAACTTTGATATAGGTTGGAATTATGTAGATATATAACGCGGAGATATCATAAAAACTGGGATTTGATGCGATCCTTGATTAGGAAGATAAATACAGATAATATATATCACAGGAGATCTTTGAAATTGCCATTTGCCTAAAGAAATAAAAAGTATACTAAGGATCACGACAGCTTTCATTCTTTAATTGTGTAACCATCTACTTTATGAAACTTCATTATCATGGTCACTTGCACAAATAAAACAAGATCTAATTCCACTTTTTAATAGTACATTTTCTTTACAATCGTTTCACTAAACATTAGCATTTTCAGAAGAAGTATTATTGTAACTAAGACTAGGTTGTTACTGTATTTATATCTACTTTTTTTGGAAGGGATAGTTGTTTTCAAATTGTTATCAGGGTGGAGTTATTTATATTTTCTATTTCATTTACAACTAAGTTATTTCCATTTTTTACATGTCTTTTTTTTATGGTTTCTAATATATCTAGCCATTTTCCCTTTTCCCTTATGTGTAATATTTCTAGTCGTCTTCTATGTTAAATTTGTGTTTTTTATCAATTACATGATTCATGAATGCTGACTTATTGTTGTAATTCTTTATGTGTTCATTAATCCTTTTATTGAATGTCCTACCAGTCTGACCTATATACAATGCTTTACAAGTTCCACAGTTTAGTTTATATATTCCACTTTTTTTCATTTTTGGTGTTTTATTTTTTTTTGTTATTAATATATTTGAACAAATTGTTATTCGTTTTAAGTAGGTTTCTGTTTTAATTGTGCTGCTAATACATTTGATATGTTTTAAATACGTGATTGACTTAAAATTACAATGTTTTTCTTTTTGTTTTGGAAAGATAGAACAGATGCACTTTTATTTAAGTTTTTTGTAAATCATATTTTCTATCATTTTTTCTTTATACCCGTTGTTTTTTGCTATTTGTTTAATTATATTAACTTGTTGTTTGAAATTGAATTTATTTAATTGAAGAGTAACCAATCTATTAGGCTATGAAAAGCTGCTAATTTATGTTGCGTTGGAGGATTTGATTTATTATGAATAATGTTGTCTGTGTATGAGGGTTTTCTGTAAAATGAAATATCTATTGTATTGTTGATTTTCTAACGAAAAACTACCCCCACCGAAAAAAGTAGATATAAATACAGAAACAATCTAGTCTTAGTTACACTAATACTTCTTCTGAAGATGCTAATGTTTAGTGAAACAATTGTAAAGAAAATATACTATTAAAAAGTGGAATTAGATCTTGTTTTATTTGTGCAAAAGCTTTCATTCTGTTTGTGTTGTCCATTCTTACTGTAACCTTATGACATAATGACCATAATCAATCAAATAAAAATATTTTTCTATTAAAGTTCGTTTAAGTTATTTCAGGTCAAATATTTCCTAATTATTTATGAAAGTGTTAGATTACTTTGATCAATCTTCCTTCACACTTATTCCCTGCTAGGACTGGCAAGATAAAAAGTAAACTTTAATCACAGCGACCATTTCATACTATAACCTAATCTAACCTTTTGGTGGTGCATAAAACTGGTAGTGCATATTTGCTTAAATACATCTTCAACCCTAAATAACCTGCTTTACCCAATGATTACACCGCGAGAGTGGGGATTGCACGATAGCGAAAGGATAGGTGACGAAACAGGAAAAGAAGTAGGAAACCATAAGGAAAATATCCTACGAACAAGATTAAATGTGTTGTGGTCATGTCCTTTTTTATCCTTTATTTCTTTAGGAAAATGGAATCATCAAATTGTAATATGAACACGTCTCGTGAGTATATCAAATCTCTTAAGGATTCGATTATTGGATCTCCGTTTTCGTCATTTCCCTGCAACATATTCATAACTTTCAACATCCACACATTTTCAAGCTCAAATACTCCAGATACCCATTTAAATTTTCCTTTTGTAAACATAAATTTGGTTTTCAGTTATGTATTGGAATTGTGTATCTCACAAATTTGAATTGTATTAGCAGTTGTTTTTTTTGTGAAACATACTGGAAATAATACAAGGAAAGAAATTAAAACTGGTTATCATCTGGAATTCTCTATCTATTAAGCGTTTTTCAGTGTAATTTGTACTCTTTTAATCAACCGAAACAATTGTAGAGAACCTTAAAAAAGCAGTTTTAATTTAAGTATTCCCTCATACATATTATTTAAGCATTTAAATTGGTAAAAATTACTAATGACTTGTCCCAAGCCTTCTAAGTAAACGTATAATTTAATATAAGAAATGGAGTCTACAATTGCTTGGTTGAAATTCATAATGTGAATACAAAAAAAAAACCACTGATAAACTTCATTTTTTTTTTAATTTATTTATTAATCAATCATTTAATATTTGTTTCGCTAAACTTAATCTTTAGTGCAGGCGAATTAGGTCAATTTTGACGATTTTTGTGAAAAATGTGGGCTAAGCCAGTTTTTAGCAAAAATGGGTTCTAAAAACCCTATACAATAAGACTATTGTTAGCAACCGATAGTCGGGGGACACGAAGTCCGATCGGGCCGTTCCGAGGAGCGTCAACAAAAAAAAAAAAGCGCGGGATAGGACATTGGGTGATAGAGCTTGAGTGACGACGGGTGGACTGATAAGAAAACGTTACGATTGAATTGAAGGAAAGTGATCAATTGTTACCTAAGATTGTTAATGTGAATATAGTGGTGCCTTAAGTAGTTTCTCTTTATTTCAAATAAAGTCACGAATATCACTAATACTATCATGTGCACAATTTAAAAAAGTTATGGGAAATTATACAAATTTAGGTTGAAAATAGTATTTTTTTTTATTTTATCTCTATACCTACCTTTGTTATCTCCAAATTTAGATAAACAACTGAATAAAAGTTGTTTAGAACCATATTTTCAATACTTTTTAATAAGATTTCTTGATGCTTCAAATCGATCTTGCTCCTTAAAAAATCGAAAATTCAAATGCTCACCTCTAAAATAACTATAATAAAATGAAAATATTTGAAATTACTTGGGCATAAAAAGGAAGGATATTTTACGACGTACAATTATCAGAATAGCCTGTTTTTATTTTTTTATTTTTTACCAATCTTTAAGTGATTTTCTGATTTAAAGGTTCAGATCCTTGCAAACAAATTCATATTGATATCAATTTTCAATATCTTTTAATTTCATAAAATTAGAAGAAAAGGCCCTTTCTGCTGCCATGAACTTGAAGTTCTGGAAAATGTTCTACTGCAACAGAACACTAAATTATTGGAAATTATACAAATTAATACCAAACTACTAATTTGAAGAAACATTTTTCAAGGAAATTCTGGCTGGGGAAGGGTGTGAGACAGGGTTGTAAAATTAGTGCACAGCTATTCTATATATATTTAAGTGATTTAGAGAATGAAATAAGTAAAGTAGTTGAAGGGGGACTAGTTGTAGGTAGAAAGAAATTCTGGACAATTTCATATGCCGATAATATAGCAATGGTGGCAACAAGCAGTGAAGCGCTAAAAGATATGGTGAAAGTTCTGGAAAAATTTCTAGGCAGAAAGGGTTTACAGTTAAACAGTGAAAAAACTAAATATATGGAATTTGGGGAAACTAGGGGAAGAAAGGGTAAGGAAAAAAAAAGGAAGTAATTTGGAAAGGAAAGGTAATTGAAAAACTTAAAACTTATACATATTTGGGGTACGTTTTGGAGGAAAGTAATAGCGATAAAGTACATATTGATAATCAGGTAGCTAAAGCTAATGCGATAATGGGGCGTATATGGTCTATAGGAAAAAAACTATGTAGGGACGATTTCAATAAGAGAATAAGTTTATTCAATGCTGTGGTTAGGAGTATTATACTTTATGGGGTCGAAGTATGGGGGTGGAAAGAGAAAAAACAGGTGGAGATATTGTATAGGAAATACATAAAGTGGACTTTAAATTTAGATAGGTGTACGCCTGATTATATAATTAGAAGAGAAACAAAATGTGGGAAGATGGTTGAAGAAACAAGAAAAAGAACTGTAATGTACGAAGAGAAGTTAAGAAAGCTGGAAGAGGGTGATATAAGAAAAGAAGTTTGGAGGAAAAGAATATTTAGCATAGGGAGAGAAATAAAATACGATAAAGAAAGGAGGGAGACTTTAAAGCAATTGAGTCTGAGTCAGGAGCAAATGAAAGATTGGGCTGATATGGGACTAAACGTTGGAATGATGGTGAGAGAAAGATGCAGATATAAAATAAGGGGGGAGGATCTTAGAAGTATTCATAATTCGGAGTACGCCAGAGGTTTGAACATAATTTTATGGGTTGAGTGGCAGAGCGACTGGGTTCCTGAATATTTGGTAAATAGAAAGGAGATAAGTCTTTGTGCAAGGTTTAGAATGGGTAATGAGTGTAATGAATGTAAGTATTGGTTGAAAGAGGAGGATAGGTTGTGCAGAATATGTAGGAGGGAAAGGGAATCTATATCACATGTTTTGGGTGAATGTAATATGAATAAAACAGTAGATGAATGTAAGGAAATGCTAAAAGGAAGTATTATTAAAAATAATAGACTAAAAGAGATAAAAAATATGAGAAACAAATAATAACTAGAAAGAGAACGAAACTCTGATAAGGGAGTTTCTATGGTAAGAATGGCAAGGGGATAGGGTGCCGGGATATTTAAGAGAAGGGAAAGGTATAGATATAATAGTTAGATTCAGAGAATGAGAATAAGTTTTTTATTTTTGGAATACTCTGGCGTGTATTGAGAAGGGGGGAGATTAAGGAAGACGGTCAATGGAAGAATATGTGGAATAGTTGAATGAGGAAGGAAGTAAGGAGCGTATTAAGGGAAATTTTGTGAAGAAGGAAGCGGTGAAAATGAAGTAACAGAGAAGGGGAGTTTTAAGAAAAGACCCAGTTGGGTTGTAAAGCCTTAATAAAAAATAATTAAATAATTATATTGGGGATTACTGGGAAGTGATTTGCATTGGAGCGGGTTTAAAGGGAGGTAGAAATGACCTTATGGTTCTTTTTATGTAATTTTTGATGGATGCAATTTGTTTTTTGTGACTCTTGTAATTGTTCTTTGTAAGTATCAGAATTGATGGTGATTTATGTTTTTTTTTTTTTTTACTTGTACATAACTTTTTGTTAATAAACTATTTCTACATTTTTCATATTGATTTTAAATAAAATTAATTAACTACTTCATGATAATTATACGTACTTCCATGTTATAGTAAATAAATTAACAATAAAGTTTGAAAACCAAATTCATTAGAGAACTAAAAATTGTCGTTGCAATGTAGTAAGAGCTTTTTATGAGAAGGGAGGTTTTAAACAAAAATTTTAAAAGAACCTAAATCATAATGAATAAAATGATTTATTTATTTATTTAAGGATTCATCCTTAATGTTAAAAATCTAAACTCCAAAAAAGTCCTTTTGTTTAAATATTTAAAAACTTTGTTTTGTTGTTGAACCGTGTTTGAGCGGTGAATAGAATTCGTAGTAATGTAATTTTATGTAATTAGTTGAAGAAAGATTATGTAAAAAAAATTGGATTCCTGAAATACATTTTTTTCCGAATAATTTTGTATGAAAAAATCAAGTTAGTTCAGCAAACACCGAAACAACCCACTCGGCGAAAATTTCAAAATTTTACACGTCGAAAATAATAAACAATTATCATTTTTGAAAATTGTAGAAAGTAATAAATTTACAAATAGCAATTAATTGACTAATTAATGAACAAATAGACTTAAGCACTCCCAACTTTTAAGCCTGTTCCCTATTACCAGTTTACCACACCCTCAACCTGTACCTATGTACATAAGTCCGGTTATTGTTAATAATTTTAAAATGACCACATAACTTCTAAAGAAGCCAAAGTTTTACGAAACAGTTGTACAGTGAATTATAAATAAAAACGTTGACATTTATCAGTAGTTTACCTATTAAGGAATAAAAACTGTTTAAGTCATTCATATTTTTAGTTTGTAGATATGCAAATTTCACAAAATTTAATAAAATAATATGAATCATGTACCAAATTTATACTGCCTGCATTATATTTGATAAATGCTGTACATTAACTATACAATGCATATGGGTGGCTGCGTTAAGTCAGTAAGTCCTCGTCTGTATTCAAAATTCACGCTTCGTTATCGCCATTAACACAGTTGAAGTGTTGCTTGCGGGTAAAGTTTGTCTATTAATAATTTTAAAACAACGCTGACAAGAACCGCGTACACAGGGTGATTGACATAACCCTCACGCCTAAAATGCTTTCAACAACTAAAAGAGGGAAAACGTTCGTTGGCTGGAAGAAAATAAAAACTGTGTATCATCGCCACTGTTCATCCTATAAATACGATAAAGACAAATACCATAATCAATTTCGGTCCATAGTAAACACACACGCCGATGAATTCTTTTTTCGAAGAGATTTAATTTTAGATTAAAAATATCATCTGTAAGTAAATAATTTTTTCTCGCCTTCGAATTCAGAACGACCGACCGATAGGTACCTACAGAATAAAAAGAATCCTTTATGGGTAGTACCTAACAAGAAAAGGAAAGAAATTACTTTCCTAAGCTGTAATTAAAACCTATGATAGTAATAATAGATATTCTTATTACGCTGGTATACTGGAAACAATATAACTTTAGTAACATTAGATGTAGTATGGGTTTACTTACCTTCATTTACCTTGCACGACTCATTCACCGCGAGGATTTTTTTTAAAGTAGCAACCAACTTACAATTAGGACACCAAATTTGTATATCAGGAAAGAGATAATACGTAATTACCTTTAAGAAATGATAACAAATACTGCTTATAAAACTAATTTATTGTTTATTTGATAATAAATCACATCAATTACCGCATTTAATCCAAAATACATAATAAGAAATGATGAAGAATGAGAAATGCCAACTGTAGGTATGACCCATTATTGTGATGATTTTCATTATCGTTTTATTAATAAAAGTTTTGAACTCAGACGCAGTATGTAATTAAATTATTTCATAGCACAGTATGCACTGTAAACTTCTGAAAATGCGCATCCAGAATTGCTGAAGTTTGACCAACTGTTCAAAAAACTATTTTAAACGATAACTAGCCCGAATAATTATCATTAGTGAACCAGAAAATTTTACATTAGGCACTTGGTACTTTTAGTTTTTATTTCATGAGAAAACAGTAACTTTAATGAATAAATAATAAAAATATGTGGTTTAGACAAAAATTATCCAGTTAATTTGAAGCATTCAATTCATTCGGGGAAACTTTATATAGAATCAAAATGGGAAAATGCAAAAATATTTGCATCTAAAGGTTTTTAGGAGCCACAACAATTCGAGAATTTTCCGACGCGCCGGAAAATTAAACAAGTTGCCTTAGGGCAGGATAAAATGAGGTCGTTGATAGACTTCTCAACTGAAAGTATTTTCTTTAAAGTTCCATTGCTTGATAGAATATTTCTACGGAAACATTTACTTAGGTAAGTACATATACAATAAATTGAGAATTTTCATTACTTATTTGTGTTAGCAAAATACAAAAGATTAATTTTGAGCCCAAAAGAAATCTTGATTTATTAACAAAAATATTTTCAAAGGACCCAGCATTTTAATTTGTACGCACATAAGAAGAATATCGTAGGTTAATGATTTCAAAGCCGCACGAAAATTTGTATAATTAACGTTCATTCTCTGTATTTTTTCTGTATCTTAAAATAAATGTAAATGTCTTCATTCTTCAAATGAAAATAAATCTTGAGTAAAGAGAAAGCATTTTTCGTGTCTTTTACCACAAGAAGTGTAGCAAATGCTCGCAGCTGGCGACAGAGCCACAATAGAAGCGAGACAGAGAGAGAGAGAGAGGAGGGGGGGATAATAAATAGTACGAACATTTCGTTTGTGGAACGAATAACATAGAAAGGCACTAAATAACGAAAACCGCGTAGAATTGAAAATAAAATTTCTTACTGACCTGTATCCATGTCAAGAGGGTTTTGGCGATATGGGGTTCAGGGGGCGGCAGCGAGGGGTTGTTCTGGAGTGCTGAAAAAAGTACATTCGTTGCCTCTCGCACCCCCAGAGAAACTGGCGAATTGGAAAAGCCCCCATAGTCTGGAGAATGAGGACTGCCTGTCGTTAGATTTCCTGAAACAGACAGATAACAATCTGCTGAATAAGAGACTTTCCACTCATGTGAAGTATTGATTCAATAGCTTCAGTTTGATTTCTTGTTTTGGACACGTATGTTGAAGGGGGTTAAATGGGAGCTTCAATAAAGACAATAATGTCCCTCTCAAACAGTCAATTCGATAAGGACAAGGACTATTACATCTTTCCACTTATAGTTTTTTATTAACTTTGTGTCTAATAATACATTTTTCCTTGCAATGATTTGAGGACATTCTTAACTTGTTTTAAGGACAAGCAATGAAAAATAAAATAAATAAATTGTTGAAGTTCAGAGAAATAACTTCCTTAATGTACACATCAGGCGTTCAAATAAGAGAATTAAGATTTTTATCCGTCGTCTGCACAAACTATCTAATTTCATGCTTTCCGATTTTACTTCGGTTTGTGTAGTGTGAGGGGCTGACTGACGTGCGCGAGTTTCTGCATTCTAGATTAGAACGAACTATCCAATAAATGTGGGGCGGTTGAATGATAAAAAGGTGATAAATCACGGCTGATGTTGATTACAATCAACTACGTGACTGACAAACGATTATGTTCGGCTTTGTGCAAGCCGAATGTGTTAAATTGGTAATTTCCTATAGCTGATATTCACACAAAACTACATACAATCAATCAATTTTTTTAAAAGGAAAAACCAACCGCATACAAAAAAACTCTAAATATACAAAATATTCTTTGGTTTGTGCATATAATAAATTCCAAACAAGTTCTTCAGTAAACCAAAATGTAAAAGTTTTAACCACCTAATAGATTTATCATGTCATTATTATCTAAAATTATCAGAAAACATCCTAGCTAATAAAGGAGTAGAAAAGAGGGACGATAAATAAAAGTCCTTTAAAGGCTTTTCCAAAAAGTAAACATTGTTGTGTATTTTACAATACTCTGCTGATTAAAACTTTAATTACTACAAAAGTTCTGTGAATACCGAATGGTAGTCGCAGTAAGTCTAGTTATTACTGCAGCCTTTATAATAAATCTGACTTATTGTAGTGTACGTTGCTTAAGTTTGTAGAGGAGTCAAGTACCAAGCCCAATTATAAATTGTAAACCATTTTATCGTAAATTGTGTCACAATAATGTCCAAAATTCTCTCATATTTCTCGAAATAAAATTGATTAGTCAGAATTCACTTCTACATATGTATTGTTACGTGTTCGGTCACAGAAAACACAATTAACAAAACAAAACAACGAATTTATTTAAATACTAAAGTTAATTTGACTACACTACAGTTATGAACAAGTCCGCACAATTTATTTCACTAAAAGTCTATTTTCCCGTTCGCGTCTACTATAAATACTCGCTATACTATAGACACTATGAATTCTTTCGCCTGGTAATTCGCCTATCGATCACTTCGCTTCCAAACATCAGCTGTTACTGTCAACTAACTCGGTGTGAGTGTCTCGTCCGCCTTTTATAGTCTTCTCAGCCTTTTTCTAGGGTATTCTACAGCCGTCTAGTAATCCAATTGTTTTCCCATTGATCTTTGCTGGTGTTTTCTAGATGTTTCAGGAAAGCGGAGAATATTCCTTATGTAATCAGGGAAGATGTTCATTAATTATGCTCATACCAACTTAATTGGCAAGTACTCGTAACACTGCCCCCTTCTTAGAATTGATCGTCCCGATCAATGACTTGACCTTTGTAGGGCGCCAGGCGGTCCAAGTGTACAACTTTCATCTTGGCCTTTGGTCCTCTCTGAATACGGTAGACCACGTCATTCAGCCTTCTGACCACAGCGTAAGGTCCTTCCCAGGCTCGCTGTAGCTTCGGTGAGCGTCCTTTCCGACGGACAGGATTTTAAAGCCACACCTGGTCCCCTTCTCTGAATCCTGTGCTGTTGGCTCTCCGGTCGTACCTGGTCTTCATGCGGTCACTCCCTACTTGGATTTTGTTACGAACTGCTCTATGGATGGTATCGAGTCGTTCCTCTAGCTGCTGTGCGTAGTCGGTAGCCGAAGGTCGCCGATCTTCTGGGTGTCCAAACCGGATGTCCATCGGTAACTTCAGCTCTCTTCCAAATAAAATGCTGGCTGGTGTTCTGCCGGTGGTCTCATGAACCGCACTTCGATAGGCCAACAGGAACAAAGGTATGTGCTGGTCCCAGTCTGTCTGGTGATCGTTGACAACCATTTTCAAATTGGTTTCCAGCGTCGCGTTAAACCGTTCGACCATTCCGTCAGATTGTGGATGTAATGGAGTGGTCCTAGTTTTCTGTACTCCTAGCAGCTCACAGACTTCCCGAAATACACTGGATTCGAAGTTCCGTCCCTGGTCAGAGTGGATCTCCATCAGAACTCCATACCGACTGATCCATTGGTTCACCAGCATTCCAGCGACCGTAGTAGCTTCTTGGTTTGGGATTGCGTACACTTCGGGCCATTTGCTAAAATAGTCCATCACTACCAAGATGTACTTATTGCCAGCAGTTGTTGTTGGGAATGGTCCTGCTACGTCCAGAGCTATTCTCTCAAATGGGGCACCAACATTGTACTGTTTCATTCGCCCTCGGCTTCGAGTCTGAGGTCCCTTGGCTGACGCACACGTTGGACACTTCCTACACCAATTTTCGACGTCTCTTCTACACTTTAGCCAATAAAATCGCTCTCGCACCTTCTCCAACGTCTTTGTTACTCCGAAGTGTCCTCCACCAACACCTCCATGGACTTCGGTCAGCACCTCGTTGACTCTGTTCTTCGGGAGAACTACTTGATGTCGAATTTTAGTTCCGTTAGGGCTTTCCCACACTCGTTTTAGTACCCCATTCTCGATGATGAGCGAATCCCATAAGGCCCAATAGCTCTTCGTGATGGTACTCGTGCTACTAACATCTGCCCAGGTAGGTCGTGCTGTTCCTGCCTTTTTCCACCGCAGTATCGTTTTAATGTCTTCGTCGTTATCTTGGTCTTTCGCCAGGTCTTCGTTCTGCCAGTGTTCTTCAGGTTCCACCATCGTCTGACAGATCCTTGCCAAGTTGACTGGTTCCTTCTTTTCGGCGGCCATGCAATGTTTGCAGTTCTTCGAGCATGGTCTTCGCGAGAGGGCATCAGCGTTACCATGTTGTTTTCCAGCACGATGCTCAATGCTGAAGTCGTATACTTGTAGCCATCGAGCCAGTTATCCCTCTGGGTTTTTAAATTGCAGCAGCCATTTCAGGGACGCATGGTCTGTCCTTAACAGGAATTTTCGTCCGTAGAGATACTTATGGAAATGTTCGAGAGTTTTGACGACTGCCAGCAATTCTCTACGGGTCACGCAATAGTTTCGCTCCAGCTTTGACAGTGCCTTACTGAAGTAGCCAATGACTTTTTCTTTTCCTTCCTGCATCTGCCACAGTACACCACCAATTCCTACATTGCTGGCATCCGTATCGACAATGAAGTCTGTGTCGAACTGTGGGTACGTCAGTATTGGGGCTGGAGAAAGGGTAGACTTCAGTGTTTCAAAAGCTTGCTGACATCGTTCTGACCATTGGAAAGGGACACCATCCTCTGTTAACTTGTGGAGCGGTCGACAAACCTTCCAATTAAGCCCTTGTTGCACATTTTCCATAAGTCGCTCGAAGGTGGCGGGAGCGTTACATAGTCCAAATGGCATAACGTTAAAGTGCCACAGCCCATAACCAGTCGTGAATGCGGTCTTCTGCTTGTCTTGTGGATCCAGTTCCACTTGCCAGTATCCACTCTTCAAATCTAACGTTGAAAACCATTTGGCACCAACCAAGCTGTCAAGGGTGTCGTCGATTCTGGGTAAGGGATAGCTGTCCTTTAAGGTTACGTCGTTGAGCTTCCTGTAGTCAACGCAGAACCTGGTCGATCCATCCTTCTTCCTAACCAACACTATCGGAGAAGCCCAAGCACTTTGTGATGGTTCGATTACCCCCTGTTCTTCCATGTTCTTCACCAGGTTGTTGACTTCTTCTTGCTTAGCCCATGGAACTCTTCTAGATGGTTGTTTAATAGGACGAGCTGATCCCGTGTCTATACGGTGGTATGTCAGATTCGGTCTCCCAAAGTCGTTGTCAGAGAGGGCGAAGACGTTTCGATACTTGCTGAGTAGTTCTTCGAATTTTATAATTTGGGCGCTGTTAAGGTTTGTGGCCGAACGCTGCACTAAGTCTCGAAGAACGGTTGGAAGCGGTTCGCTCTCTGCCATTGAGGATTCAGCTTCGACTTCGCATTGGAGGATGGACACCACGGATTCAAGGACTCCTACTTCCATTCCTTTACACACTTTCTGTTCGAAGTCCTTCAAATTGACCACTCTGACAGATGCATTCGGCGTCCCAGTTCGAATTAGTGTTCGTCCTATAAGTATGGCTTTCTGTATCAAATCCGGGTTTTTGGCTTCTACTATCCCCACCAAACCATCCGCACCTTCGCCGTCGATGTTTATTTTGAGAACTACCTCGGATCTAGCTGGTAGTAACCGGTCTTCTGCAACGATGACCTTTCGAAGACCGCACTCTTTGGTGGGGTTTGTCATCACCAACTCTTCCTTGCCAATGCGTAAAATTCCGGAGCCCAAATCGAGATTAATCTTGTTTTGTTCCAGAAGGTCTAGTCCGATGATCACGTCGTCGGCGACATCGGCTACTAGTACCTTGTGTCGAAGGCATACTTCTCCCAGTCTCAACTCGATGTCGCATTCTCCTCTAATCGGCGCTGTTTCTCCGGTAACCGTGGTCAAACGTAGCTTCCTCTGCAGGGGACGGATTCTCCACTCGTTAACGATGTTCGGTCGGATTATGGTCTTTGAAGCTCCCGTATCGACCACCATTCTAACCTTCTTGTTGTTGATGTGACCTTCGACGAATAAGGACTTGCTTCCGTTTAGTTGGGAAACGACAATTTCTGCTGGGGCTTGGTGGGGAGAAGCCAACTTGCGCCCCTCAAAGTTGGCTGATCTTAGTTTTCCGACTGCTGTCTATCCGCACGGCGTTCATCGGCCGGGCAATCTCGCTGTAAATGTCCGTGCCTTCCACATTCCCAGCACCTTGGTCTTCCTTTGTTTTGGCCACAGTCTCGGGAAAAGTGACCGACTTTCCCGCATTCCCAACATTTGGCCGATTCTCTCTTGTCGTTGATGGTAGTCTTCTTGACAGTTTCGACGCATTCTTTAATCAGGCTCGTAACTTCATTCTTGTATTCGTCGTCTTCAACAGCTGTTTGGCGTACACGCACGTGGCCCTTGGAAACTTGTTTTGCAGCTTCGAATTCTAAGGCGTGCGCCAGTGCGTCACTCGCAGTCTTATGGAGGGCCAAACGGAGAACTTGCTGTAAGTCGGTGTCCCTCACGCCATCGACGAATGTTTGGACTGCTAGCTGGTCTGCGAAGTCCTGCGGAGCGGTAGGATAGGCCAATCTAACTAGACGTTCCACATCGGCCTCGAACTCCTGTAGATTTTCTGATGTCTTCTGATTGCGACACTTCAGTTGAGTCTGGTACACTTGTTGCAAATGTTTGTCGCCATATCTCATTTCAAGTCGCTCTAGCAGCGCAGAGAAGTCCCGTTGTTGGCGCTCTGGAATACCTTGAAGGACGTCCAATGCTTCTCCTCGAAAAGCTATGACCAGCGCCGTTGCTTTCTCAAAATCGTTCCAGTTGTTTGCTTCTGCCGCTGCCTCGAACTGTCGTTTGTATACAGACCAGCAAACTTTTCCGTCGAAAGTCGGTGGTTTAATTCTAATCGTCTTGGCTTGGCTTGGACTTTACTTCACTTGCCGGTTTTGTGTTCTCGAACTTCTGTGTCATCTTCTCTACTTCCTTTTGTGCTTCTTCTTTCAACTCATCTCTTAGCTTTTCTTGTCGTATCTCCAATTCTTGTCGTACTTCCTGTAACTCTTCTTTTAATCCTTCTTGCTCAATTTTTATTGTCCTTATATCTTCGACCAATTTCTCTTGAACTGCCTTAATTTCTTCTTTGATTGCTTTAATTTCTTCCTTCATTTCTTCTTGTGCTAATTTCATTTCGTCCTGTCCAGCTTCCATTTTATTCTTCAATTCTTCCTGGCCTGCCTTCACTTCTTCCTTCATTTCTTCCTGGCCTGCATTCATTGCCTTCATCATTTCCATTAAAGCCTTTATTTGTTCCTCCATTATTGCTGATTGTTTTCTTGTTACTGGCATAAGGCTTCAAAATTCTTCTTCTCTTCGGACCCCTTCTACGATCTGTCGCACTAACTTTCTTCGGGAATCTTCAATTCCCTTACTATCGCACTCCTGACACCAAATGTGACGTGTTCGGTCACAGAAAACACAATTAACAAAACAAAACAACGAATTTATTTAAATACTAAAGTTAATTTGACTACACTACAGTTATGAACAAGTCCGCACAATTTATTTCACTAAAAGTCTATTTTCCCGTTCGCGTCTACTATTAATACTCGCTATACTATAGACACTATGACTTCTTTCGCCTGGTGATTCGCCTATCGATCGCTTCGCTTCCAAACATCAGCTGTTACTGTCAACTAACTCGGTGTGAGTGTCTCGTCCGCCTTTTATAGTCTTCTCAGCCTTTTTCTAGGGTATTCTACAGCCGTCTAGTATTCCAATTGTTTTCCCATTGATCTTTGCTGGTGTTTTCTAGATGTTTCAGGAAAGCGGAGAATATTCCTTATGTAATCAGGGAAGATGTTCATTAATTATGCTCACACCAACTTAATTGGCAAGTACTCGTAACAGTATATTCAAATTATGTATTGCATTTCTGAGCTTGGAAACCTCGCAATTTAAAATTAGATGCTTTGGAAATAAATCGGTTTATTGATTTTACATCTATTAATTAATTGAGTCAACCATCAGCTTACACTCAAATATATTCTATATTTACTTCATAAAAAACTTAACCTACTATCCATTACGAAAGTAATAAAGGAGGGTTTGATAGGTAGAATAATGGAATTATATAGGGAACCGATAAGAGTTGTATTGGTGGGCAGAAGGGAGAGCAAGGAAATGTGTTTGGGAAAAGGGGTTAGACAGGCATGCAAGATAATATACACAGATATTTAACATATTTATATGTGATTTAGAAGAAACAATAAGTAAAGTAAATGAGGGGGGAATAGGGGAAAGGAAAAAGATATGGACAATATCGTACGCGGATGGTTAATTGCGACAAGTTGGGGTGCAATGAGGGAAATGACCAAAAAGATAGGAAAAATACTTGGAGAAAAAAATGCTTGCAGTGAATGGTGAAAAAACAAAATAAGGTGGGTGGACCATGGAAGGCCACGCTCCTTTGAAGGCCAACTATTAAAAAATCGTAGTTATCGACATGTAAAGATATATTCCTTCTACTACACACTAAGATCCATCAAACTCAAGGCCACAAACGTGGCGGCGAGTCGATCGCACCCCTATTGTGGTCGTGCGATCTCACGCTTCGTAGACATCGGTCGTCGACGTTACAATTGTTATTCGCGCGCACTACAAAACGTAAGTTTCTAGTCAATAACTCATTATTATCTCATATTTTTTTACTGTGAATTGTCGTATAAAGATATGTTTATGGTACAAAAGAAAAAAAAACATAGTTTTTCTTCAATTAAAGTTAAAATATTGGTAGTGTTCCCAGGAAAGCCGGTGGTTCCTAATAAGGCCAATTAAAACTTTGACCGTTGGCCTTGCTATGGTACATGGGCCACACATTAAGCAAAAAGACTTTATAACAATAATAAGTGAGTAATTGAACAGATTTTTATGCGAATATTTCACATTTTGAAAATAAAGTCTTCACGTCCACGGCAAAAGGCTATTAATTATAAGGACAAGAAAATAGTACAAAAACAAAACAGTAAAAGATCGAAAATAGAGAAGAAAAGTGTAGAAGGTGAAGAGAAGGAGTGGTACTGTCACGCATGTGGCGAGTGTAAAATGGAAGACATGAGGCAATGTACCGAATGTCGAAAGTGGTATCATGAGTGTATGAGTCTCACTAAAAAATATATTTATATGCCCAGATTGTAATAAAAATATCCAAAATTAATATCCTTTTAGTTTCTAAGTTTGTTTCCAAATTTAATTTTAATTTTGTTATAATTATTTTCGTCTTTCAATCTTAAGAATAGTTGATTTTAAACATTCCTGACTACAAGACTGACTATGTGCCATGATAAGTTTTTATAATTACAGTAGTCTGTAGTTCCTATTATTTTATTATAATTAATATAAAAAAGTCATAGTCATAATTGTTAGATTGGCTTTCTTAGGAACATTTTGGCCTTACAAAGAACGGACCCATAAGAAGGCCATTTTGGGTAAAAAAAAGTTTTTAATTTCATTATAAAACACGTTGGCAAGTTATTTGATGCCAATGTGATTCTCATTAATACTATTTTTAAATGACTTCCATGAATATATTCTTAGTTATACATACGATGGTGTTCAAGTAATGTTCGTTGAATTTTTTATAGATGAAAATATATTGAGCTTTTAATGTTTCGTTTAAATGATAGAGCTTATTGTGTAGTTTTAGTTAAAGCGGATATATTTATTGTTACAACTCTATTTTTATGTTTAACGACTGATGTATAATATTGGCCTTGTTTGGAGCCGTGTTTCTTGCAAGGCCATTTAGAAGAGCTAAATAAAACTTAAGATTAATAAATAGTGATTAAAGTTAGGTAAAATGAAAACGATTTATATGGTGCACAATAAAACAAAGTATTACTTAATAATTTGTTTCCTTTGTAGCGACCAGTGACACAGTACGTGTGTGCGATAACAATTTGTATGCATGTACTTCTTATCGTTAACATGCTTACTGCACACGGTACTTTTCGTGTTATCAACTTACAAGATGTAAATCATTCTCCGGCGACAAGTAACAAGTTCAATTCTGGAATAATCGAGGACTTTCTAATTATTACTCATCATTCGAGAATCGTCAGGATTTCCTTTTCGAATTGTCTAGAAAGTTCTAAAGGTGTATATATAGTGATCATCTTTGGACCGAAAAACAGTTAGTTGAAGAAAGTATCAGTGCGCGAATTAAAACCGATAATAGACAAAGTGATATAAATAAATTGTAATATAAATAAGTGAATTGTTGTGATATAAATAGTAGTTCTAAGTTAGTGTTTAAGTGTTATAAATAGTGTTAAATAAATAATTGTTTAAATAAATAGTTTGACTAGAAAATTCGTTACAATTGGTGTCAGGTGTGGGGTCTGCGAATCGACCTCCAGAGAATTTTCTAGTGTAATAAAAATACAAAATAAATAAAAATGCCGAAAAAGTTGTTCGAGTTGAAAGTCGCCGAATTGAAAAGCGAACTGGAAGAGCGAGACGAAGATACGTCTGGTACTAAGAACATCCTACAGAAGCGGCTCGAGGAGGCTTTGATACAAGAAGGCTTCGATCCCAGCACGTTTGAATTTGAGGACGAATTTGAAAAGAAATTGGAAAAGAAATTAAATGAAAATTCAAAAGTCCTGAAAGAACAATTAGAAACATTCGAAGGAAGTTTGAAAGAAGAACTGGGAAAATTCGAAGAAGAAACAAGAGAAGAATTAAAAGGAGTAAAGGTTGAACAAGAAGAAATCAACAAAAGATTAGCCCAACTGGAAGAAATGGTTCTGAATCCAGAAAAACGAGAAACCAATCACCAACTTACGGAAAAGAGGCATAGCGTGGTTGACGGCAAGGAAATCCCCGACGTGAAAGAAGAACAGGTCATCTCCAAAGTGCACATGAAGCTACCTACGTTCGACGGTAAAACATCATGGACCACGTTTTTGACGCAATTCGAAGTGGCCGCGAAAGCTTACAAATGGACGCTAGAAGAAAAAGCTTCCTCCATTGCCCTTGCTCTGCGTGATGGTGCTGGCGAAATTCTGAACACGTTGCCACCGGAAGAATTACTAGACTACCATCGGCTAGTAAAAAGATTAGAGACGCGATACGGCCAAGCACATCTGACGGCTGTGTACCATGTGCAGTTAAAGAACCGACGTCAGAAGACAGGTGAAAGTCTTCAGGAGTACGAGGCGGACATTGCTCGGTTAGTCCGGCTCGCCTATCCAGGTACGGCTGACGATACACTGGAAAGATTGGCCGTCGACGCATTTATTGACGGACTAAAGGACGACGAAATTCAACAGCGACTCCGACTGGACCGGCCGAGGACTTTGGTAGACACATTGGCCCGAGCATTGGAATACGACGTCGTCAAACAGGCGTCGCAACGACAATGTCGAGTGCGGGAACTAAAAGAAGAGTCAGCCGGTTGGGACGAAGATAAACTGGAAGAGATGATCCGTCGAATAATGGCTAAAGTAGAAAGGAAGCCCAGACAAATCAGGTGCTGGAGCTGTGGGAAGTTAGGCCACGTGAGAAGCAGCTGTAAGAGCGAGAGATTTGCTTCTCAAGTCAGAAAGCTACAAACAAGAACGGAAGACGCACAACGCCTACCAGAAGCCTTGACGAAATTGCGCCAGGAAGCAGGAGGTAAATGTAATCCTAACTAACGACGCCAGATAGAAGGATTACTAAAAGAATACCAAGACGTCTTTGAAGTAGAAGGTGGCAAGAAGGGACGAGCCAACACCGTCCTGCACAAAATAAATACTGGCGAGGCCCAACCCATCCGCCAGCGACCCAGGAGACTACCACTGGCCAAGAGAGGAGAGTACGACTTTGACATAGAACACCGAGCGGGAAGTAGCCATAGAAACGCCGACGCCTTATCCAGAAGACCTTGCCCGGATAATTGTAAACACTGTCAACGCGTCGAGGAACACGAAGAGGTCAGGAGGATAACTATCCTGGACGAGCAGTGGCAGCCCGACAACATTAAGGCAGAACAACATTCCGACGTGCTCCTAAAAATGTTCCTGGATTGGAGGAAAGAAGGCAGAAGACCAACCTGGCAGGAAGTGGCTGCCAAGTCAACAGAAGTAAAATCTTTGTGGGCTCAATGTGATTCCATTAAAGAAGAGGATGGTCTCCTACAGCGCGTGGTCGAGAACCAAGATGGCACCGAAAGCAGACGTCAGCTATTGATACCGAGAAGCTTGGTAAAGGAAGTCCTGCAGTGCCTCCATGACGACCCTTCAGGAGGACATTTTGGTGTAAAGAAGACCCTTGGCAAAGTACGAGAACGATTTTACTGGGTCAACTGCAAGAAGGACGTGGAAGATTGGTGCAAAAAGTGCACGACGTGCGCCGCCAGTAAGGGACCTCAGAAGCGACAACGTGCTCCGATGCGGCAGTATAACGTCGGCAGCCCATTCGAGAGAATTGCCATAGATGTTGCCGGACCATTCCCAGAATCTGAAAATGGGAATAAGTACATCGTAGTGGCAATGGACTACTTTACGAAATGGGTTGAAGCGTACGCTCTTCCAAACCAGACGGCAACCACAGTGGCGGAAACGCTCGTGAAAGAGTTAATTAGCCGATTCGGAGTACCACTGGAGCTGCATTCCGACCAAGGACGAAATTTCGAGTCAGCCATATTCCAAGATATTTGTAAGATATTGGGCATTCATAAGACTCGAACTACAGCCCTACATCCCCAATCAGACGGCATGGTAGAACGAATGAACAGGACCATTAACAAGTACCTGTCCAAAATGGTCTCCAAACATCAGCGAGACTGGGATCGTTATCTGCCATTGTTCCTTTTGGCATACCGATCTTCCATACATGAAACCACTGGACAAACACCAGCCAGGGTACTGTTCGGTAGAGAGTTGCGACTACCATGCGACTTAAAGTTCGGATGCAAACCTGGCGAAGACGTGGCTGGAGAAGATTACGTCAGTGAACTCCGAAGACGATTGGACGACATCCATGACGAGATACGTTCCCATATGCAGATAGCCAGTGACCGGATGAAGGACGCATATGACATTAAGGCCACTGATGGAGGATTCCATGAAGAAGATTTGGTGTGGCTTTATAATCCGAAGCGTCAAAGGGGTCTTTCGCCGAAGCTGCAACAAGATTGGGAAGGCCCGTACAAAGTTATCAAACGAATTAATGACGTAATCTACCGAATTAGACGTACTCCCAATGGAAAACCAAGAGTAGTCCACTTCAACCGACTGGCTCCATATGCTGGGGACAACCACGAGGAAACTCGAGTTAGAGTTGTGCAGGCTCGATCGCCAGAACCCCAGTACGAAGAATTTATGGCCGAATAGAGCTTACACCGTAAAGCCCGATTTGGAGTCATCACCGAAGTTCAGCAGGACTTATTCGCCGTCCCGAAAGAATACTCGCTGGCTCATTGTGTGGCAAGGGATTTGGACATGAGCCGTGGGATTGCAACGGTCTTTCGGAAGAAGTTTGGGCGACTACCGATGTTACTCGACCAGGCCAAAGATGGAAGAAACGTATTGCAGTTACTCGATGGGACCCAATCCATCTTCTATCTAGTCACCAAAAGCAAGTCGTCGGAGAAGCCTACCTACCTTTCCTTATGGGACTCCCTGATAGAACTAAGAGAGCAATTGCTACACGCTAACATCCTGAAGCTAGCAATACCGAGGATCGGATGTGGACTCGATGGGCTGGATTGGAGGGTGGTCAGAAACATGCTGGAGGTTTTGTTCCGATACACTGGCATAGAAATCTTGGTGTGCGCCGGAAATCCACGACGAGGACCGTCACCATTGAAGACCGTTGACTGCCATTTCCACCTGACAACCGGACGCCGAAGCGGATCCACCTGCAAGTACCGGCATGATCCTCTAAAGGAACGGCAGAATGTGATCCGGGACGAATCACCCTTAAGGAGGGGGTAGTGTAGCGACCAGTGACACAGTACGTGTGTGCGATAACAATTTGTATGCATGTACTTCTTATCGTTAACATGCTTACTGCACACGGTACTTTTCGTGTTATCAACTTACAAGATGTAAATCATTCTCCGGCGACAAGTAACAAGTTCAATTCTGGAATAATCGAGGACTTTCTAATTATTACTCATCATTCGAGAATCGTCAGGATTTCCTTTTCGAATTGTCTAGAAAGTTCTAAAGGTGTATATATAGTGATCATCTTTGGACCGAAAAACAGTTAGTTGAAGAAAGTATCAGTGCGCGAATTAAAACCGATAATAGACAAAGTGATATAAATAAATTGTAATATAAATAAGTGAATTGTTGTGATATAAATAGTAGTTCTAAGTTAGTGTTTAAATGTTATAAATAGTGTTAAATAAATAATTGTTTAAATAAATAGTTTGACTAGAAAATTCGTTACACCTTCATTTATCTAGTAAATAAACGAATAAAAAGTGTTTTCTCGTTAGAGTGGCCTTCCATGGTCCACCCACCTTAATAGTTTTTGGTGAAGTAAGAGGTAGGAAAAGAAAAGAGAGAGGAATTGAGATGGAAGGGGAAGGTGATAGAAAGGGTTAAAAATGCAACTACTTGGGGTACATGCTGACAGAAAACAACAAAGACGATGTGTACATAAATAATCAAGCAGCTAAAGCAAATGCATTGCTAGGGAGGATATGGGGAATAGGACCAAAATTGTGCAGAAATAACTGGGAAAGAAGGGTGGTACTTTTTAAAACGTTGGTAAAAAGTATAGTTTTTTATGGAGTCGAGATATGGGGATGGAAAGAGTATAGAATAGTATAAAATATTTATAAAAGGTATATAAAATGGGTGTTGCGTTAGAAAGAAGTACCCCAGGCTACATTTTAAGAAGGGAAACAAAATGTGGGAAAATGGTGGAAGATACAAGAAGAAGGGTTGTAAAATATGAAGAAAAATTGGGAGAATTGCCGGAAGGGGACTTAAGAAAGAAGATATGGAGGAACACGGTATTGGTGATCGGGACAAAAAATAAATATGATGTGGAAAGGGACAAAGCTTTAAAAGAAATGGCAATAAGTAAAGAACAAATGGAGGAGTGGAGAGAAAAGGGTTGAATGTTAGTAGGATGGTGAGGAAAAGATGTAATGAAATAGTAAGAGGTGAGGATTTGAGAAAAATATGGGAATCAAGATACGCGAAAGGTATGAGGGAGTTTATATGGGTAGAATGGCAAGGGGATGAGGTGCCAGGATATCTAAGAGAAGGAAAAAGTATGCTGATAATAGCTAGATTCAGAATGGGGAATGAGTGTAATGAGAATAAGTTTTGTATAGAAGAAGGTAAGAGATTGTGTAGAGTATGTGGAAAGAAGAGTGAATCAATGGAGCATGTATTAGAAGAAGTAACGAAGAAGAATGAGTGGTCCACTTGGAAGGATAATAAATGCGGATGGTAGTGGTCTGGTCTTATTGAAGCAAATTTTAAAAACAAGAGGTGTGGAAAGGGGAAAGGGCAAATACAGGAAAAATGAATATAAGGGAAAAGGAAGGGAAGCGCTTAGTATAAATATTTAAATTTTTGCAGCTTGGAGAATATAATATGTTTCTTTTTTTTCCTTTTGTGTGTGGAAATGTAAACATAAAATTTTAGTTTCAATAAATCTCTTACTACTACTACTACCCATTACGTGTATAGTTCATTGTAACAGTTTTAGATTAATTAGCAAAGTTTGTAATCCTATTAAGTTTTACTGACACATTGAACTTTGAAATGATTTAGATAAAAGTACCTGCTGTTTAATATCCCTATCAACAAACATTAAGGTGAATTTTAATTAGACCAGTTTGATACATTTTTGGACTTCTAACTTCAAAACTCATTATTCCATGTAACTGAATTATATGTTAGGTAGGTATACACATAATTCCAACATATTGGACATTTAAAATTTTCTCGCCCACATTTAGTATATTTATATATGCGAGCACAAGGAATGACAATATAAATTACCCTAAGCACACTTAGGAAGGTACTTTACAAATAATGAAGGTGGTAGTGTTAAATATAACTAAATTTCTTAAAAATAAAGTACGTAAAAATATTAAATTTATTTTTCATCCAAAACTAAAATCATTCTAATTACTGTTTAAATTCATCGAACTGTAGCTGCAGTTTAACGCCTATATTATAAATCAAAAACTAAGAGATGAAGGAATTTAGTATTGATACTAACGTTTTGCAGAAGTTTTTTTGACCATTACAAGATAATTACGATCTACCAAAATCTCCTTTTAATTAACTCGTTAATTACCCTAAAAATGCCTTAAAGTCTTAAAGAAAACTTTAGTAGAATATGTTATCAATATTAAATTCCTTCATCTCTTATTTATTTGGATTTATAATAAAAGGGTTACATTAAAGCTACTGTACTGTTCGATGAGTTTAAATTGTTTTTAAAAGGATTTCAGTTTTGGATGAATTTTTCGAAGTAAAGTTTGTGAAATACAGCTACATTTAATTTATCACCACCTTCATTGTTTGTAGAGTATTATACCTAGATGTAGCTATTAGGCTAATTCACATTGTGCTCGGATACATAAATATGCTAAATGCGGATGAGAAAAATTTAAATCTCCAATATGTTACAATTACGTATACCTAACGTATTATTCAGTTACATGGAATAATGAGTTTTGAAGTTTAGAATGCCAAAAATGTTTCCAACTTGTCTAATTAAAATTTGTCGATAGGAACATTTTACAGCAGGTAGTTTTATCTGAATAATTTACCCTTTAACAAAATTTCAATGTGTCGGTAAAACTTGATAGGATTACAAACTTTGCTAATTAATTTAAAACTGTTAATACAAACTATGCAGGTAGTAGGTTAAATTTTTGATGAAGTAAAAATAGGATTTGCTAATAGTGGTTGACAGAATTATCGATAATAGAGACCTTCAACCCTTTGTAGCTGGATTTATTAAAACTAATTTAACTTTTTCACTCTGTATGAGTAATTGGATAACACACATTAAATCTCGTTATTTAAGCAGTTTTGTATTTTTTTAGAATTGGAGGATATTACTTCGCTTTTATAAGGAAAGATCTGAATTCTGAAAGATCAAGAGTTTAACCTAAAAAGCGTAATCCTGTTTATTGGTCGATAAGTTTTCCACAATTGCTTAGGTAACTCTGGAAATCCTACCGAATAAACCAACCTCCGGATACAGTTACGTAGAAAATAAAACTGTTATTGCTATCTATAACATCTTTATCTTACAAAAAGTCACGCTATAATAATAAACTACCCCTAAGAGGGCACTTACTATGGTATTTATAACCCGCAATGTTCTGAGGGACAAGAAAATAAAAAAAAAAACACGCAACGTTGAAGTTACTCGAATTTTTTATACGTATATATAGTTAGCAGGAAGTTTTAATATTGCAATTACTTATTCTACCCCTATCCCTAGTGTTTAATAAATTAATTCAAAACCAACACCGACGTTTTGCCTTGTGGAATAAGAGTTCTTCAACGCTAAAAAATACATTCATTGATTTGGAACTAGTTATCAACGAAAATATTTTTTAACCTTGAAGAACTCTTATACCACAAGGCGAAACATGGGTGTTGGTTTCAGATTAATCAATATTTTAGCCCCTTAAGCAGCTTTGGGTTTTGAGTTATAATATTGTGATACAAACCCCAATTTTTAATATCTATTATAATATTAGACCAGTGGTAAAGCCTTCAAAAATAGTAAAAAGTGAAAAACAATTATAGAAAGATGAAACCCATTGGAAAAGGAAGAGAATATAACAGAAATGAAAGGAAAAATAATTTACGGGCGATCTGAGGTCAGGAAGGGGAAGGGGTGAGTTTTAAGGGTAAAAAACGGTTTGTCTTGATTTCCGGAAAAACTACAAGTCTTATGGAAAAAAGTTGTAGGTAATAAAAAGATCTACAACTTTTGTATTTACACTTTTTTCGCATAACCTCAAATTTTATGTGAAAAATTCAAATAACCAACTTTTTAGTTTTTTATTTTTATCTTTTACAAAAAAATTTTTTGTTTCACGAAATTTGGTGAAAAGTTGCCTGTTTATGTCCCAAACACGCTGTAATTTTTTTGATTTGAAATATTTATTTTTTCACCTTATTTTTATTTAATATCGGAAAAGCACCCTAATTTCTGCTTTTTTAAAAACGTTGGTGGGCTTTTTCTTCGTTGAAATCTCTACTTTCTGATGGTGTGAAGAAAAATATACATTACTATGGTAAGTTTTCTCAAGAATTGCAAAAAAGCGAAGGGAATTTTATCTAAAAAATGTAACCGCTGCTATTTTTTTTAGTAAAAAAGTTGATTTATCAAATTCTAATTACATTTATGTCATAGAAAATCTCATAATATATAAATATACATATAAATCGTACTATTGAATTCACATACTTTATACTGATTACGTTATTCATTATAATATTTTTAAAAACATTAATTTAGTTTTTTCGTTTTGCATTTCCTGAGAAAACTTACCATAGTAATGTATATTTTTTTTCAGACCATCAGAAAGTAGAGATTTCAACGAAGAAAAAGCCCACCAACGTTTTGAAAAAAGCAGATATTTTGACGTGAGAATTTTCGATTGAAAATTAGGGTGCTTTTCCGATATTAAGTAAAAATAAGGTGAAAACAAAAAAATTTCAAATCAAAAAAAATACAGCGTGTTTGGGACATAAACAGGTAACTTTTCACCAAATTTCGTGAAACAAAAAATTTTTTTGTAAAAGAAAAATAAAAAGAAAAAGTTGGTTATTTGAAT
This sequence comes from Agrilus mali, assembly GCA_029378335.1. Taxonomy (NCBI): domain Eukaryota; kingdom Metazoa; phylum Arthropoda; class Insecta; order Coleoptera; family Buprestidae; genus Agrilus; species Agrilus mali. Next base: position 16,062,017 of record CM055657.1, read on the forward strand.
TTTTCACATAAATTTTTATGTGAAAAAAGTGTAAATACAAAAGTTGTAGATCTTTTTACTACCTACAACTCTTTTCCATAAGACTTGTTGTTTTTCCGGAAATCAAGGAAAACCGTTTTTTACCCTTAAAAACTCACCCCTTCCCCTTCCCGGCCTCAGATCGCCCTTAAATTATTTTTCCTTTCATTTCTGTTATATTCTCTTCCTTTTCCAATAGACTTCATCCTACTATATTTTTTTGGTTTTAAAAATTATCAACCCTGGTCTATCAATCGAAATCCTAATTATGTTTTTAACTGCTTTAGTTTACGTTTCCGTTTTACTTTTCTATTCAAAATTTAATCCCGATTACCACTGATTATATAGCAATTTCAAAAGCCCTGACAGAGATGTAGGTAGGTAGTTACTTTAAATTTTATGCGCGCTGAGAGGAATCTCGTCGTACTACTCTGCCAATGCCAGTTAAAAGACTATAAATTCTTCTAGAGTCAGTTCACTCAAAATCAACTCGATTTGAAAATGAAAGATTTAATTGCTTTAAGATGGGAAATCGATCTGAATTGTTCGGATTTAAGCGAGAAATAATTGTAAGAATTTTCGCCGGGGTTTCATTGACGCAAAAGTAACTGAAATTACTTTTAAGTAGTTCTAACCGACTTCGCTCCATTACAGATCAGAGATATAAATTTCGAAATTGGGAAACTGGTCTCGGCGTTTCGAGAAATTATTTTTTTGCTTTTAACAAAACGGACACGGAAAAAATATATTCCAATATAATAATAATTAATTTTTAGGCATTAAAAACCGTTAATATTTTTGGAATGTAGTCTAGAGCAAAAAATAATTAACCCCTTATTAAGTGATTAACATTTAGAGGCTTGATGAGTACCTACATGATTAAAATAATTTTCAATGTATGATGTTTGAAAAAATCGTTTCGTTTACTGCAGTTTTGTAATATATCGGGACACAGCTGATGTAACGTGCAAAAATCGAAACTTTGCAACCTAGTTTTTAATAAACGATCGACATGTGTTGCAAAACATAAATTACTTACCGCGCATTGGTTTATGCCCATCTGCCAAAAAGCGTTCATAAATGGTTGATATAAATTTAGCTCCCACAAATAAAAACACTAAGGCAGACTCTAATTTTCTACAAAAACGTTTAATACCTAAGTCTATGAACGTTAACAAACACCATATGTAAATATGGTTGTTTTTAATGGTTCTTGCTAAGGAAATAAAATAAAAACATACGTAAAAAGTGAAAATTGATTTTATAATGTACTGTAATCAACTGTAACAGAATAGTTACTATTGAGTGGGTTTATCAAAAACACTTTAATATCTAACAAAATACATCATACATACTTGTATACATAATTTCCTCTATTATCATTATCACATTACTGATACTGGTTTCATTGACTAATGCTTACGAATATCTAATTCGAAACTCCATATAAATTTATTCCGTCAGTCAGCTGTGAAACAAAGTTGAACGCCTTCCGATCAGATACTACACCCTTTCTCATTTACATACAATGACACATCGCATGCAAACTAGCAACCAACCCCGCTGTATCCACTATGTAAGAAGTTGTTCATGTTCACTATAGTCCTCCTATATAAAGTGTATCAAAGACGCACTTGATTCAAGACACTGTGTCGAACAGGGGAAAGCTCTTTAACCCCGAAGGCGAGGTTAAAAAATAAAAGGAAGGAGAAAGTGATATTGGGATTTTTTAATGTATTCATATAATATGTAATGTATTCATGTCTGAGTTAACGCTATGACGTAAATTATTAATACATATGTACTTAATAGGTTTTGTTTTTAAAATTTGTAACGTTAAATAATTCTATTTTTTGTGAATTTCTTTGAATTTGACAAGAAAACATAATAACAATTTTCTTCCTAGAAAAGCATTAGCACATTACAGATTACACCCACCTAAAATACATTTGAAGGTGATTTTATGGGGGTATTATAAGAATAAAGAAAATGTATTTTTTATAAAAAGAGATCTGAAACTTATTGATAACACCCACTTTTTAATGTGCCAGATTTCTCGATATAATTTTTATTACTTCATGTTAGCATTCAAGTAAAACTATAAATGATAATACATATTTAGAATTTTCTACATATTATTATAAAAGCTTTTAACTTGCAACGTATTGTTACGTAATTTACAATATCACGTATTTATCTCAACACTTTAATTAAATTAATTCTACAACACAACAACGATTCAATAACTATTTCGGTAATAACAACAACTCTATAACTATTTCGCTCGTCAATCGCTTTATCTTCTCTTCTCGCTTATATCTGTCGCTCTCTTCTATCAAATACTGTCAAACTATCCAACGCTGTTCCTTATATAGTCTTATGGACGTTTCTAGGCAACTCTCGAAACGTCCAGCAACTCTCGGACTTTCTGGAACGCGTCATAGGTTACTTTTATGCTTTTACTAAACCTTCGCAGTAGGCGCATGTCAACGTCAGAATGACACATCCGTCACAGTATGTTTGTTCGAGTGGAATCTTGCTACTCAATTTTGAAGCAGATATCTTCAACCGATTGAGCTGAAATTTTGTATACACGTTTAGTTTGGATGACAATACACGATAAGCTGTGTGACGTCATTCTAAATCCAATATGGCGGACCATCCAAGATGGCAGAATAGTTATTTTTTATGCATTTCTACAATATGGGTATCAAATGAAGGGGCTTGCCGAGAATAATTAGAAAAATATTCTGACATCACTCTTAATCCAATATGGCGGACTTTTAGAGTTTTTTATGCTTTCTTATAGTTTGAGTATTAAATGAAAGGGTTCGCTGAAAATAAAAAGGCAGACAAAAAAAAAGATGGTGATTATAAGCTCCGTTGCTATACTCCGCCTGAAATTTGATGTAGAGACGAGATGAACAGACTCAGAAACCTAGCCAGCGATAACTAAAAAGTAAAAAATAAATTAAAAGCAAAAAAAACTTTTTTAAAAAAAGCTTTTATTTAAATGCTCTAAAAAGAAGAAAATAAAAATTTCCTTTAAAATTTTAACTATCAACTTATAACCTCATTATACACTATTTATATGATCATAAAAGCTTGTCGCGCTGTTTACTTGTGTAAATAAACTAGTACCTATTTAATTCAGTAACTTAATCTGCTAAGTTTAATTTTTTTTTAATTTCAGCAAACCTCACGACAAGCTTTTATGATCATATAAATTATGTATAATGAGGTTATAATTTGATAGTTAAAATTTTAAACGAAAAATTTTATTTTCTTCTTTTTAGAGCATTTAAACAAAAACTTTTTTTAAAAAAGGTTTTTTTGCTTTTAATTTATTTATCATATTATCTTAATATCTCAATATTCAGCATAAAAAGTCATGTTTATGATAGCGCTTTATTTATGACCGTATTAGTGAAAATCAACAATGAGAAAAAAAATTGTTGAGAAATAAAAACAAAGAATTTTCGGTGGAAGCGCCGGGAGGATCAATGCCATCGTTATCCTGAGAATGAATGCATAATAAAATTGCAAGAAGAAAAAGCATATAAAACCAGTTTGATTACTTTTTTCAGAAATGTATTGAGGTTTCTGTGTCCCCAATTTACCAGTTTTCATCGTAATAAAACTTTATCTGCTTTATGAAAGATGTAATTTTCCCTCTATGCATTCTACGTTTATTGTGAAGCTTAAATTGAAGTAAATGGTTATAATTCACGGTACGATAGCGCATTCCCGGAGCCTCCAAAATAATATCTCAATAGACGCGTATTTTTCTATTTGTAATAAATGTATTTTTCAAATAATACAAATATTTAGGTTAAAATAACTACTGAAAGCATTGTATGCCCATACAAATACCAAATTAAAAAAAAATGCTCACGATAGGCAGGCACTGTTCCCATACCTACAATGATTGATTACATGCGAAGGGTTAGTGAAAGGGCTATTTTAACTTATTTCGATATACGTAGGTAACTGTCGATGCAGCATATGGGGTGCGTCGTTTTCAAAGGCCATCAACCGAGCTAATAATTACTGACTAATTACGTACTGTATGAACTGCAATCAAAAAGAGTACCAACCTACCAATTGTAGGCACTTAGTTTATGGGAAACTCAATAAACTTTTTACATTATTGTCAGTCGATACATTTCAAATTTCCAACATATTCGAGACGACATTCGATGGAGAAAAGCCATTCTTCAATTAAAATCGAGTTTCCTTATCGATCCGCTTAATTTACCTTTGTAACCAGTGGCGGATGTGCTTTCATATGCACTAGCGTCTATACTAGATATGAAAAATTACTAAACGCTTAGGTATTTGTAAAATACATTTTTGTAATGTTTTTAATTTTTTTATTTTTTTTATTTTGAATAGTAGAGGCTGATACTTGTTGAAGCTTCATTTTTAATTACAATAAAATGAAATAAAGTACACACTTTTTTGAGTTTCAAATGTTATTTACTAAAGTTCCACAACTATAGTTTCGCCACACAGTGGCTTCATCAGGTGGCTGAAAAAATGTACAGAAACTTAATAATAGACCAGATGTTCTGTTCGATGATACGGCAGCATAACACTTTTGTATTTTGAATTTTTAGAATATTCTAATAGCGTTTAAATATTAAATTTTAGATTTAGTGATTTATACCCAATTTTTAAATTAAATGTGTCCATAATTGTTTCTCTGTGTACCTAAATGTTATTAGGTCCACTTACACAATTCAATTAATGTGTAATATGTTTCACCACTTAAATATACACGAAGGGAAATGGGATCCGAAAAGTAATTGCTTATAAATAACAGCAATAAATGTATGTGGAAAAATAATACTTTTTTATTTATATTTCTGATGATATTACCAACCTGTGAGTGTAAAAAATTGCATATTGTTGCGTATAATTTTATAAATATACATTTCTTAGAATGATGATAATTAAAAAAAACAATAATGATAATATTGTAATGAATAAAAGCTGTAAATATCCATTCAACGAAAGTTCTTCTTAACATTCTTACATTTTTAACCTTAATGAATTCCTATCAATATTTGTTGATTGGTTCAGACCAATATCTATATACAGTGTTTTTCAAGTTGATGGACTATTAGAAGTATATATGAATTAGTAGAAAGAATTCAATTCTAAAACTTAGGCTCATTTGGTTATTGTTTATGCCGCTTCTTTTAGAAATATTTTCAAGTTCGATTTACATCCGGTTATACGGGAAGTCGATACCAACTTTGTTATTTTAAATGGAATTGTATATTTTTTACACTGAATTCGAATAAAACGTGTAATTCTAAGGTAAGTTTGATAACCAACTTGTACACCTATGACGATCGGTTTCTGAGTTAATTTAATTTATAGATAAAAATGGCTACCGCAACCCAAATTATAAAAAATCATAACTTCCACTTTTTACTTGTAATAGCTAAATATTTGTGCTAACGCATTGACAAATTGAACTAAATAATTTAAATACAGGGCGTTCAAAATAAAATTCTAAAGTTTAAAAACTTCCAACACGAATAACTTTGTTTTTTTAAAATGGCACCTACCATTTTTAATTTTTTAATCGACTCCTTTTTTTATCCTCTCGTTCTACATATATATGGATACTTCCTATTGTTTTATTTGAAAAATTTCGAGTAATTTTGAATTATTGCTTAAAATAGCCAATTTTAATATTATTCGCATAAAAAGATGTGCCTTGGAAAAATGGCAAATAACGGCAATCAATGCAAAATGAAGCCAAAAATCGCATTTTCGTTCATTTCTGTTACAAAATAATCAAACGAAAACTTCAATTGAAGTATTTATTATAAAAATTTGTCTCAAACATCTCCCTAACAGAAATTAGGCGATAAAAAAAGGTTTTACTGTGATTTTGCTTTGATTGTCGTTAGTTGTCAATTGTTCAAGGCACACTCTTATTACGCCAAAATTATTGAAATTATCTATATTTTAAAAATTCTAAATTATTCAAAATTTTTGAAATAAAATAGTAGAAAGTATCTATATGTATCGAAAGAGGATAAAAAAAGGAATCGATTGAAAAAAAAAATGGTAGGTGCCATTTTAAAAAAACAAAGTTATTCGTGTTTGAAGTTTTTAAACTTTAGAATTTTATTTTTAACGCCCTGTATAAATCTTTTAGTTCAATTTTTCAAGGCGTTAGCACTAATATTCAGCTATTACTAGTAAAAATTTCAACACTCAGTCGTATTTTGTGAAAGTTATTATTTTTTTATAATTTGGGTTGCGGTATCGATTTTTTTTCCTATAAATTAAATAAACTCAGAAACCGATCGTCATAAGTGTACAAGTTGGTTATCATACTTACCTTAGAATTATACACGTTTTATTCGAATACAGCACAAAAAATATACCATTCCATTTAAAATAACAAAGTTGGTGTCAACTTCCAGTATAACCGGATATAAATCGAACTTGAAAATATTTTTAAAAGAAGCGTCATTAACAATAACCAAATGTGCCCAAGTTTCAGAATTGAATTCCTTATACTAATTCATATACTTTGAATAGCCCGTCAACTTGAAAAACCCTGTATAACAAAAAAAAAGTAGTTAACATGATTGTGATTGCAGGTGTCAGTAGGGGCGACAAAATTGGCAAATGTGTAAATCCGCTCATGTTTGTAACGAACATTTATGTTGATACAAAAATTGTTAAGGAAAATGTACCTATCGTAAATTAATAAGTTCCTAATAATATACCTTGATCACCGAGGCTCTAATGTTCATGTAGTAATTAAAATGAACAAATAAGAAAGTCATCAAGTTTACGAAAACGGTATAAGCATATAGGTATAATTCGGATATGGTGGACCATTAAACAAATGACAATAAAGGAAGGTTGCCCCTGATTGCAGATACACACGATGTTCTCGGAAACTTTTGGGCCTTGGATCGATTAATGGTCAAAGAAACTATTGGTAGTAAAAAGAAAGAAGGAAATTAAACAGCGTATACGGGTAGCAAGGTAGTGACAACAAAGATTTCTATTTTAAATGTTCAAAGCGGAGCGGAAACAGCGACAGAACACATAAAATCGATAAGCAGGTATACCGTCGTTTAGGAACAAAAGGCAAAACAAAAAGTATTGCATTCCAACAACTGAACTCAAACATATAATGTATGGTATACCAATTGCAACTTAAATACATAGTTTCCTTTTTTCGGAAGTAAATTTTGTAAATACAATTTATCTTTCGAAGAAGAACATAAAATACAAAAGAAGGAGGTCCAAACCACTTATTTTATCTTTCACTTGCGATACTAGAATATTAAAATTAAAACAAGTCGACGAGACGTTTGTAAATATGGTGTAAACTCTTTATAACGAATTTCAAAGGACGGAGCATTTTTATCGTATCTAATTTTATTATTAAGGGACGGGGTTGATATTTGAACAAATTCAAGAGAGGTAAACTGCTTAAATCTAATTGATCATTTAGTAACAAATGCGGATTACAATTTTTTATTTTATTAATTTCTAATGATTCTAATACATTTAGTTTTCCACTTTTTTTCTAAAACATGTAAAATTTTTAATTCTCTATTAAATAAGTGATTTTCTGTTAATAGATGGCTTGCATAATTGGAGTTTTGTTTCTTATTTTTGTAACTTTTTAGATGTTCAGAAATTCTCGTATTAAGGAACCTACCTGTTTGACCGATATTACATTTATCAGACGAACTACAGGTCAATTTGTAAATACCTTATTGTTCTTAATAATTTTTTTATTTAAATCACATTCTTATTAGTATACATTGTTAGGAATATTCAAACCTGATCGCCATGATTGTACCCACTCATCCTCACATATATCTACACCGAAGTCTGTGCAATATAATATAGGTAGTGTGGTATCCGATGGTCATCTTTAATCCTTCAAATATTTTACGCACGCTTATCAAAAAAAAAAAAAAAATTATTTAGTTTTTCGACCATGGTATTACAAAATTATTTGTTAAATTTTCTGATAGCTTTCTGAATATTTACTTGCATTTTAAGTGAGTAAAATAAACTCAACAACCACATGTTTTTTTTTGTTTGTGTGGTCTGCCTAATTTCTGCTGGGTGTTCTGGCGTTTCGCACACATGGGGTGTAATAACCATAAATACTCTTGAGCTGACGTGAGACATGTCCTCTTTTCGATAAAATTTTTGTTACTTGCCTAGTAGATCGATTTCCTGTGGGAATTTTTCTTAGATGCGGCGTGGGTTCGATTAGTTTTGATGACGTATTAGTACGAGTCTTTAAAAGGGCTGCGAGGTGATTTTTAAGGCATTCAATCCTGGTTCATATTCAATTCTCTATATTCAATTCTGTTTCATATTCAATTCTGATTCAGATTTCAACAATCATATTCAATTCAATTAAATTCATTTCAATTCGTATTCAAAATCAGAGATTATAATTTGGTTTGTGTCTTTATTTGTATTTTGTGTGTTTTTGAGTTTTTCTGTGTTTTTGGAGTTTTTGTTTCCAATTGGATTAATTACTTACATTTGTAACAGGTATGATAATTATTTTATTATTATTTATAAATTAATATTATTTTGTTCTATCATTTTTATAATTTAATTGTTACAAATTTAATTTCACTTTTATTATAAATTACTTACATTTCTAACAGTTAAGATAATTATTTTATTATTCTAAATTAATATTATTTTGTTTTATAATTTTTACAATTTTAATTATTTCAAATTTAATTTCACTGTTTATTATTTTCTTTTATAACGATGGAAATTCTGTTCAATTGTTTATTAATTTTTATATAATTGCAATACAGGTAAATCTCACTAAAGTAAATAAACTATTTTATTTTTAAATTAATTCCAATTTAGTTAAATCTCACTAAATTAAATAGATTACATTTTTTTTTAAATAATTTCAATTCAGGTAAATCTCTCTAAATTAAATAAACTACATTTTTAAATAAATTTCAATTCAGGTAAATCTCACTAAATTAAATTAAGTAATTACATTTTTTTTATTTCAATTCAGGTAAATCTTACTAAATTATATTTTTAAAATTATTTCACTTAAAAAGTTTTTCAGGCTTAACATTAATATTTCATTTTTCAACTTATAATAATTTGTGTATATTTTCGAAAGGGGTAAAACATTTTGTGGTTCAATCTAAGTATGAAATGCCTTGTTGTAAGTACTAATATTTTCTCCCGTGTGGACGTTGATGGGAGTATAACAGGGGCTTTTGTTATATTGAGAATTTATCGATGATGTCTCGGTCCAACAATAGGATTCTAGATTAGATAAAGCATGCAAAGAAACATTAGTCGTGTAGCCCGATGCGTTCCAACGATCAACGTTATCTGGATTGCTTCCTTAGGGACTCCAGACCCCTAAATTAACTAACAAATATGTTTTTGGTTTTAAAATGTGCTGCTGTTTGTAGGGATTGAATTTCAAATTGTGTCAAAATTTATCAAACATTGGGAAATTATAATCAAATTTGGGTGATTTACATTTTGTGAATTTTTCATAAGTTTTTCTAAATTTTCTTACACAAATTATTTTTCATTTTTGTTGAGCCTGAGAACTACAAAATTTGAAGTTATCTTTTCCAAGTTGTTTTTGATTTCATTTTATTTGAGAATTTTTAATTATCTTTACAACAATTTTTTTATTGATTATTTTTAATACTTTTTATCTGGTTTTTGTTTTATTGTGTTTTTACCCTTTTATGTGTTTTTGTGTACCCTGATTTTTACGTGTTTTATTGAATTTTCTTATTGATTTTATTTTTATGTGCCTTTTATTTTGTGTTGGTTTTACCCTGCAATTACATGTTTTATCTGATTTTATTTTTGCACTGGATTTTTTGATTTTTATGTGTTCTTACTTGATTTTATTTTTGCATTGGATATTTTTGATTTACATGTGTTACACTGGAACTTATTTTTTTTATCTGGATATTTTGATTTACCATTTTACTTGGATTTGATATTTTGATTTACTTGTGTTTTTCTTGATTTGATTTTTACATTGATATTTTGATTTACCATTTTACTGGTATTTGATTTACCTGTGTTTTACTTGAATTGATTTTTACCTGGATATTTTTGATTTACATTTTACTTGGATTTGACATTTCGATTTACCTGTGTTTTACTTGAATTGATTTTTACATTGGATATTTTGATTTACATGTGTTTCACTGGAATTTATTTTTTATATTTGATATTTTTATCTATTTGTGTTTTATCTGAATTTATTTTCTACATTGGATATTTGATTTATATGTGATTTACTTGAGTTTGATATTTTGATTTTTATGTTTATTTGAATTTGTTTTTAATTTTTGAGTGGCTGAGATCGTGGTTTTCTCTGTCAGGCTCTTTTTCCACGCTAGCCACAGGCTGAGTCTGACACTCTCATTTACAAATTTACATTTGATTTTGATTTTGAATTAAACAGTAGGAATGAATTCACTGTGTTTTATTTAACCTTGTTCCTTTAATGGTAAACCCGTACCAGAGTACAATTTTGTCATTTTTGGCAAGACCTGGCTTTTCAACCCAACGAAGGGTAAGAAGTTTTAGACGATCACGTTGGCCTAGGTAAGTTACACTACAGTAGTCTATCGACTCCTCTACCACTAATTAATTCTGATAACGAACGGTTCTTGTACCTTAAATTTCATTTTGAAAGGTTTTCTGATAAATAATAGGCCTTGTACAAACGATAGCCATGTCTCGACCATAAGCCCAAAATAATTTATAACAAGGGGTTAATGAACAGAAGAGTAGTTTAAAATTGTTGGAGGGTGGGAAATTTTTCAGCCTCTATTATTATATGCGTTGACTATGTCATCATCACAAAATCTGCTCTTTCCTATCCTGAAAACTAGAAGAACATCCCACCCACTTCCTTTACCATCTTTGTTTTCATTTGTCTCTCTATACTCCTGTTTCTGCTTCCAATGCTTTCCACCTATATCTCGTTTTCCTCGTTGACTTTCACGCTGCCCTCTGTTTTCCTAATTCTTCCAATAACTTTTTATTTCTAGCTTTTTATTCGCGGAATTTTCATTTATTTTCCACCTCGCCCACAATCCACATATTTCGTCTCTTAAAATTTAGACTTGTTTTGTACGCTTTGTACAAATTATACAGCTGAACTTTGGCGTGACTTGTAGATTTAAAATTTTGTGTTTCATATGAATTAATCGTAAAAAAATATGCTATTCATTTTAATTAACAAAAGTTGCATCACTTTCCTGCATAATCGGAAGTGGCCGACAATCAAAATTAGTCTAGTTCATATCTCTTACCCCTTTAGTTTCTGTAAAACGTCTAATGTATCCCATTCAGTTTGAAGAATCCTGTATAAATAAAAATATGGAAAAATGTCAGCCCCATGTCCTCAAACGTCGCGACGCATTGCCCCCAACGAATATTTAATTTTACATTCGATCCATTCTCTAGGTATAATAATGTAGTGTAGCATATGTACAAAAGTTTTCACGTCAGTAAAGTGAGTACCGCTGCGTGCATAATTTAATTAACGACGACAGAACGGCCAACGTTATAAAACAAAACGGCCTCTTTTGCAACAATACGGAATAAACTATTTGCGTGTTTTGTTAACATTCTCCCGGCAACGTGTGTCGCGCCCCATTACATCAAGAGAAGACAATGAAGAGCACTACTGTTATTAACCATTCGTAACTTTTACTAACTCTGTCGAGCTCAAAATAATGTATGTAACACGAGGTTAATGAACAGAAGGGTGGTTTAAAATTATTGGAGGATAGGAAATTCTTTAGCCTCCACATATTATATGCGTTAACTTTATCATAATCACAAAGTCCACTCATTCCTATCTTGAAAACTAGAACATCCCACATATTTTACCATCTACCTCTCTATAATCCCGTTTCTGCTTCTAATATGTCTCATGCATAATCCTATCCTATTTCTCTAGTGCCCTCTATTTTCCTAATTCTTCCAGTAGTAGCTCTACTTTTATGACCTTTTTTATTAGGAGGATTGTAATTGTAATTTCTTTTCCACATCGCCCACAACCAACATTTCTCAACCCTCACATCCGTTTTATAATCTCCAATAATTTATCAATAAAGCTTCATTTTCTTTTCTGTATAATACCCCTAAAAATTATACTACTGTACAGTATTATATGCCTGTGGAAGTAGTTGGCCTATTCTAATTCCAATCTAAAATCTGTTTGAATCGTTTTTAAAAGGGCATTCTTTTGGATATACATAGGTATGTGATCATTTCAAAAATTTGCCAAACAAAAACGTAGGATTTTGATGTGATAAAAATCTGTCTAATGTTTCTTGACATTAATATCTGAAACATGCAAACAACCCTCAGCAATGTTTATTCATGTGTTGTTACACGGTAGGGGTCCTCTAACGAAATAGCCTAAGGACTATTTATTTTAATGACCATTGTACGACCAACATCTGACATTAAAACATGAGCTGTGTACCCAAGTGCAACTTTGTATGTACAGGGTGATTCAATATAATGTCGGCCCCCTTTAACTTTGTTATTTTAAATGTCCCAAAAAAAATAAAAGTATGGTTATGTAGGTGCTAAAAAATACTTTTTTTCTATTTATAACAAAAATTTGTAAAATGATCGGTATACAGGGAAAACCAAAAAGTTCATTTTTTTTAATGGATCACCCTATATATGAATTTATTTTTCGAGTCCTCGTAAAATTCTAAGCATAATTTATATAACATACCGTATATCTAAATTCAATAGTTGCTGAAATATTCGCATTTGAAACATTATCATCATATATTTTATTAAACAACAACAAACCAAGAAATCTAACAATAAATAATATAATAAAAACAATTTTTAGTTAAATATAAAGATGCTCCACTGGGCCTCCATTTTCTTCAACACATTGTATAAGGGTTCTTCGCATTTTCTCTAATGAATCTGTTATGAATACTGGGTTATTTTCATTTAAATTATTATTTAAATGAGAAAATAAAATGCTTTTAAATGTTTCAAAACTTGCTTTATTATAGATATACGACTAAAAGAACATAAAAAAGACATCCGAGATGGAAAAACATCAACAGGCCTGAGTAGTCATTGCATTATAAACAATCACAACATCAATTGTAACGAAGTCCAAATTTTACACAGAGAAAACAAAGGTAGAAGATTAAACATTTTAGAACAATTAGAAATCAAAAAAGCCTTTAAACATAAACTTCCCATAAATAACGATCAAACAGATTTCAAAAACAACCCCATAATAGACCAATATTTAGGGATTTCCAGTCGTCAGATGACGTCAATACTACCTAGTATTTAAGAACATTTTGTAAACAGGTATATTTAGTATAAACTACTCTTGATAAGGACCTAATCGGTCGAAACAGCTGTATTGGGTGCTATAATAAAGCAAGTTTTGAAACATTTAAAAGCATTTTATTTTCTCATTTAAATTTTCGAAATGTTTCATAATAATCCAACCGCCTCATCTATTCAAATTATTATTAATTTCATTCCATATCAAATCTTTAAGATGATCGAGGTTTTCAATTTGGTGGTCGTATACACGGTTTTTTATATAATGTCGCTGTTAGTTATTTGGTTTCAATAAAAAGCGTGGTATCCTAGGACTTCTTGATTTGTAACAATTGTTTAATAAAATATTTTATGATAACGTTTCAAATGCGAATATTTCAGAAACTACTGAATTTAGATATACGGTATGTTATATAAATTATGCTTAGAATTTTACGAGGACTCGAAAAATAAATTCATATATAGGGTGATCCATTGAAAAAAAAAAACGAACTTTTTGGTTTTTCCTGTATATTAATCATTTTAAAAATTTTTGTTATAAATAGAAAAAAGTATTTTTTAGCACCTACATAACCATACTTTTAATTTTTTTGGGACACTCGAAATAAAGTTAAAGGGGGGCGACATTATAATCAATCACCCTGTACATAAATGTAATATCGTGGACCACATCGTTTTTTTTTTTTCTAAAAATTAATATAATAACATTTTTAAACTAAACATTTATAAAAATATAATAGATATATAAACAGTTCAGCATATTTTTAGGGGTTGTAAAAACTTTTACTTCTGACCACACTAAAATATTGATGTTTTACCTATTATATTCGTAGAAACACATTTAGAGAAGCATTACCACATTAATATTTATATACAGATTTTACAAATCTAATAAGTGATAATTTTGGATTTCTGTTGAAACTACTAAACTAAAGCTAGGAACAAAAGTTAATTAATTGTATTTGGCATTTAGTTAAATAAAACTCTTAAAATCAAAAGTAAAATAACGTCACATACCATTTGAGGCTGCTTGAGACGTATTCGGGCCAGAATGACACATTCCAAACCATCTCCACCGAGTCATTCGGATAACTTAGATCACAACGTTTCGGAAATCTAATCACTTTCAAACCGATTTTCGCTTTTTTTTATTACTAACGTGCGTACGTATCAGAAAAATTGTTCAACAAAATTCACACGCGTTTACAATTTACAATTTATATATTATCTGTACATACGTATGTCAAGTGGTAATTTCATAAGTGATTACGTTTGTTCTTATCAAATCTGGATAAGATGATTATTCTATGATACATATAAGAAGTAGCACACTAACTGTTACTATTGTTGTTATTATTGTCACACTTTCGAGATAATTTTTTCTCTGAGGTTAAACTTGAAGTTCAAGAGTTTTTTATCTGCACACCAAATTATATTAAAAAGTTAAAAATATCCCACAAAAACAATAAAACAACCAAAAATAGAAAATATAGCGATGATATGATTCTAAAACAGAGATTACTTCCTTAATTAAGTAAAGTTCTTTAGGAGGTAGCGTTTCGATGCTTGGATAAAAACGCCGACTTACAATGTTAGTAACTTACAATAGTTGATTTTAACGATTCAAACTTCCTAAAAAGATTTATCTTTTCCCAGAAGACTGTATGCACCGATTCTAGAAAAGCTTGCACAAACTACAAAGGAACAGGGTTGAAACATTCGTAAATGTCTGAAAAGTAGAGCGTGCATTAAGCACGTATAAAACTTGAAGTACATTCTCTTTTCGGAAAAAGCTGCTCATATTTTGTAGGAAACCCTTTGTTTATAGGTACCAACCGCATATATTTTACAAAATTATAAGCACTTTACTTTTTCAAAAAATAATGTACCATAATCCTTTTAATTCTGATTTGATGCAACTGAAAAAAACATAAATAAGAAAAAATATTTATCATTGTTTTAAACTGAAAAACAAATCTGAGGATGGCCCAGTAGCAGCTAGCTCTCTAATGGGAGCATATGGAAAGTACTGAAATCCGTCGATCATTATAGGGAGTCTCTATAATCTTCATCAACCCTACAATATCCCAGGAAAAACTGTACTATTGCTCCATATATCTAACATACCATAAGAGCATTAGCTAATTCATCTTTGTGTTAAAATAAGTAAACATGAAAATTTCGAAAAAATATTTAATCCAACTATGTTAAAAAAATAAAATTGGGTACCCAGGAGTTTTTTATTATGCCTGCTAATTTTGATATTATGCACCCCTAGGTAACCGCTACTAGAACAGTTCTGAATGTACTTTATATTTAGATATTAAAATATGTTTCGCTATATGTATGAAATAGGTATGTTACCATAAAAAAAATATTTTTTCTCATTGTGAAAAGAGTTGGTATTTGGTCGATGTAAAAGAATGAGTATCGCGTTAGAAGTTTCCGCGGATTTTCCCGATCACTCACGCGTCAGTTTTCCGACTCATGATAAATCCACAAGTGAGTAAGTTATTCGAAATGCGTAACGACGCTACGCTTAGCGTTCGTTGATGCCGTCCGAGGGCCGACGCAACTGAACGTGAAAATGCGGGCAAACGAGGGAAGGTAGTTATATCCCCGAGACTGCGCCTGTGAGACGCGGAAAACGATCCCCCGGGAGCGACGGACGGTCACGTTTCCCGTCACATTTCTACACGGAAAACCAGTACCAACGTTTCGCCCTCATCGTCGTCGTCATCAACGTTGTCGTCGTCGGCGAGTTTCCCGAATGAACAACACAATGACAGGCACATTATCGCAGCCATCCCCGTTCCTTCGTCGGGCACACAAATGAATTTCCTCCATAGACGCGACCGGGTCATTTGTTTCAATGTCGAGACAGAGATGAAAAATTCCATGACCATCGGCAATCACAATGCTAAACTCTCCAACAAAAAGATCCGCAGTCCCCGTTTAAATCAGTCGTTGAAACAGTTAATCCAGGAGTTATTGAATTCATTACAAAAGTCAGGTTCTCCTCATTTCACTCCATTCATTTTGATTCACCAGTTCAAATTGAATTTTAATTCGTGAAAAAGTTCTTAGATCACTTTTCTCTTAAGTCATTTTGGAGGACCTTCATGTGAAAACTCTAAAATCTCATTGAAAAGAAGATTTTAATGGTCGTTTGTGCTTGATAACAGGAATACAAATAACGATTGAGCAAAATAAGACAAAATAATTTCAATATTACAGATAAACTATAAAAAAGGTCCTAAAACACATTGTTCAGTTGATAACCATTTCTTTTATAAGTACATACATACTATTTGTATTTTGTGTCAATTGCATTTTCGAGAATATTCTTCGTAAATTTATCAACCTTTGCTTTTTTTTAAATGTACTTCAAGTAAAAAGATCCTCCACCTGATTTTATGTCTTTTCCTTCTCATTGTCAGTAACCATTGACCACGCTAGTCTTACCAGTTTTTAATATTTTGCAGTTCTCAAAATGTTCCCTCTGGAATAAAACTAGCAACCCTTATGACAAAAAAGAGAAATCAGAGAACAGTCGTCGTGTATCAACCGAATTATAATACCCTCAACCGAACAAACTATTTTTTGTACCGATCAAAGTGTTTTTGTAATCATAGTTTTGTATACAGGGTTTTTCAAGTTGATTGGCTATTGGAAGTGTAGATATATAAATTAGTACGTAGAAGGAATTCAATTCTGAAACTTGGGCTCATTTAGTTATTGTTTATGCCGCATCTTTTAAAAATATTTTCAAGTTCGATTTACATCCAGTTATACCGGAAGTCTACACCAACTTTGTTATTTTAAATGGAATGGTATATTTTTTGTGCTAAATTCGAATAAAACGTGTAATTCTAAGGTCAGTTTGATGACCAACTTGTACACCTATGATGATCGGTTTTTGAGTTAATTTAATTTATAGAAAAAAAATCGCTTCCGCAACCCAAATTATAAAAAATCATAACTTCCACAAAGCGGCATAAACAATAACCAAATGAGCCCAAGTTTCAGAATTGAATTCCTTCTACTAATTCGTATACTCCTAATAGCCCATCAACTTGAAAAACCCTGTATAAATAGTGATTATCTTTAGTACACACCCTGTACTATTGCATTTCACTTTGAATAATTCGCGGAAAAACACACATACCCGTTGGGTAAAAATTACCAATAAAATTACAACGAGAGTTTCGTATATGCCGTGCCGATACAAAATATAACCCCAAAAATTTTAGTTGTTCATTGAAATTTCAGACATTCAGCACTGAGTTTTGCAATGCACGTGTAAATTAATGTTTTATTTTTTTCTGCATTAAACGAAATATTGATTCGGTAAATTACGGTCATCATTAGCAGTAACGGTCTTTAACACGGTTTTGGTTATTTTTTGTCGTTCGTTCGCAGGTGTACCTCGTATTTCCAATAATTAATCAGGAAGCGAAAAACAATACTGGTCCAATATTTGTACAAAACCTACTCGGTCGGCATTTTGATAAATTACTTTTCATTGAGTAATCCATCAACGGGGACATTAGAGATCTCATTGCCTTTAAATGGAATATGAACAAGCATTCTCCCTTCGGTTCATTTGATAAAGTATTTTTCCGGTTAAGTAAGCAACCACCACTTCAATTGCTCATAATTTAATCAATTATGCTATTCACATAATATCTATTGTTTCAAACTTTCAAAGAAAATTTAATGCCAAATTATTATTCTTCTTAGATTACATTCAGACAAAATTAATTGCAGGGTCAAAAGTGCATCAACAAATTATGTCGATATAGGTAAATAGTATAAAAAGTATTATTCCCAGTTACAAATAAGTACCTACACAATTTTTATTACTTTTTTTGGTACGTATTTCTTAAAGGTGAAACTACAACAAAACTATTTAAAACATCATAGGACATTTCAAGTGTATGTGAGTCTTGTCCTTGCATAAAACAATTATTCATGAATTTTCAGGTTAAGTTTACTTTTTTCAATTTAATTAAAATGTACCTACATACAAACGCTTGAACGTATTAAAAGAAATTCTAATTATTATATTTTCTATTTTTGATTGCATTTATGTAGATACAAACATTGAATATAACAATTATAAAAATAATTATATTATGGTATTTATAAACAAAATTGAATAATAAGCTGGCAATCTCCTGATGTCTTCTTTTTGTCGAACAGGATCGTGTAATTTATTTAATATCTTGGTCTTCTCATTAACACTTCATTATCGTTCATTCATTTTGAAAGTTTCTTTTTTACCTTAACGAAATCTACTTCTCTCTTCGGTTATTTAAACCTTATGGAATAAATGGCCTTTTTAAAAGCAAACTAATAATTAATAAATGCAGTCGAACTTCGATATCCTGAATCACCATGTGACGCAAGAAAACTTCGAGTTAATGAATAACAATAAATATACATGTGTTTATTTTTTGTAAATGAACATTTGTATCTATTTATTTCATGTTACAGATAGATGGATAGATGTATGTAATATCTATTCGTGCATCACTTTTCTAAAAGATTTAATTTTTGGTCAAAAGATAAAGTTTTGATGACAAATAAATAATTGTAGAAGCTTAACTGCCGCACTGCTTGCATAGTACCCCTTTTAAAAAGAGAAAATTCGACCGAGTTGGCGCCAAATATTATCTTCGAGTTATTAAGATATTCGAATAATAAAAGTTCAAGAGTTCTAGGTATCAAGTAATAATGATACATATTTCTTATAGTTGATGTTATTGTCAATCAAATTAGTACGAATTATCAAAAATTTTGACTGTATATCAAAAACTCTATTCATCTGCTTTTTACCAAAAAATTTAATCCAAAAATGTAAAAAATTATACTCAAATATAATATGAGTTTAATTAACTATTTTAGATAAATATCAATAAAAAAATATTTTATTATAGTACATAGTACAAGGATAATATAGAAAAATATATACAATATCCTTCTTGTTTCAGAACTTTCCGGCGAGTTAACCTACTACTTGAAATTGTTTGGATATTGAACATCGAGCCACCATAACACCAAAATCTACCGTACTAACTGTGCAAACAATTTGCTTACAAACTATTTCCAAGATGCCATCAGACATTTGAAGTAGAATGCACTCGGTGAGTACCTATGTATATATTTATTCACGTACATAGGTACATATTGTTATGTACGGAAATCTAGTTAAGCTCGAACTTTATTATGCATTATGTAAAGTGATAGATAGGTTCAGTTAGGAAACCTGATGACATAATAAACGAGATAGACGCAAAGCAATCTTCTTAAGACAAACAATACAACGCTGTTTGATACTAGCCAAGAGATTTGAATACATAGAATCAAAGCAATCTTAAATGAAATTGACTTTTAAGTGCTCTTGTACATAAACTTTACGAACGTTTTACAGTATAAGCAATGCTTCTAAAATTCCTTTTGTTATCCCTCAACCCTACCAAGCAGCAATTAAATTTAACTTTACCCGTACAGTAATTCTTATTGCCTGTAACTTCAATTTTTTTTTTTTCCAATTAAACGTCCAAACGTCAGACAAAATTTCAACCATTATCCACTAAAAATTTACGCAAATATTTTGCACCAATCATTTAGACCTTGTTAATTTTACTGCACTGTATATTTGTTTAAAAAAAGGTGGATACGTGACTATAAAAACGTCTGCTTCAAAAATGTTTTGTTATATTACTATTTATTTCACAATTTGTTAACGTATCATTGTGAATTTCGGCTTTTTGGGACATCTTCAAAGAAAGGAACAATTTTGTACAAAGTAGCATTAAAAAATGTGAAATTATCGACATTAAATTAATTTCTCTGTGAGCTAGCTTATGCACTCAACTCAAATATTAATTACTCAAAGTTATGCTCTGTTCTATAAAATTAATTAGAAAATCTGTTGACTTTGATTATTTTCTAAACATCATTGGACGATATTATATCTACTCAATATTACTAAGCACTAATTAAATTAAATAATATCAATTAGAAACAAATTGACATCATGTGACAGATTTTTCTAATTATGTTTTTATTTGTAAACCTTTTTACATTTTTAACTCTTTTACGCTAACCTTCAGTTTTAATTGTACTAATATAGGTATTTAATGATTCTATGTTCTTTACATTTACTTTTCTCATGTTAAATAATTTAAAAAACTTACTATCTTCTGTCTCGCAATCGGTAAATATATTGGGAGAATCTCCGTTCAAATTCATATATTTAGTTTCAGTTTCACACTTTTCACTTAAATAGCCGCTTTCATTTTCATTAAAAGACTCGCTTCCTAACAAATCACCGTCATTTTCATTTTTTAAATGTTCACTCTCTATGTTTTCTTCCTCGGTAAAACAATCAAATTTTTCATCAACAGAGTAATTATTGCCGTGAAATCCATTTACTTTTAGCATTTTCAATTTGTACCGCTTTTGAAATCCAGTTAAATACCGAAGAAATAAAAATATATTCATGAAACTCACGATCATTGTGATGTATTACTGATGTTGCACAACAGCCTCAACAACGTTTGAAAATCCATCTCGGTTTACAATTTCCGCAAACTGTGGATTTCGTCAGTTACATTAAACTTGGTCAATTCATGATAACACGCAACTAAATAAAATTAATTATCACCTTTTGCCTATCTTATTTCATGTGACTGATAAACCAAAAACAAAATTACTACGTATAGGAAGTCACGTATTGTAATCTTCAATTGTGAAATTTCTCTCGTACGTTGAAGACAACAAAGACATATCTAATTTTATAAAAATACATACCCCTACAATATTTAGGTATCAGTTCAGAAGTATTTTAGGGACAATACTTTCTTAAACATCTTTTTTTAATAAAAATAATTTAATTTCACTTCTTAGTCAGTAGATTATCGAAACCATAAGTAGCATTTTCGAACTTATTTGTTCTCATCAGCATTCCATCGAAAGTTTAATTCTCACCAAATTAATTTCAGTGCCTAATCATTTATAGGTACAAGCCACATCGTCGATTCAATTCACCTTATCAGTAAAGCCTTTGTCGTAACGTTTAAATTACTTAAATTAGCATTTGAATATTACACACTTTTATGAGACGTCATCACATTAGTTTTGACTTACTGTATGTACCTATAAGTATGTAAGTATCCATTCATTCAAGGAATTATTAGTATTACATTGGACTGATATGAGAAGAGTAATCATTAAAGAATCTATCAACTATCACATAATGTAATATATTTACTTGCACATTAAATTGTGACATACAGTACACAGTACAACTTCTTATTCATAATAAAAAAGATTTGCATCTATCTTTTAAACCTTAGGTCATACAAAACATCTGTAAATTAGTGATGTAAACTGAGACAAGGCTTTATGATACACTTTATAATCCTCTGTGAGATTTAAAATTAATGCTCATAGTCTTCATTAGGTGTATTGTGGTGTAGGTACCTATTTTTATTATTATTCATAAAAGTTACTTAACTGAATATACCTACCAACGAGAATACACATAGGTACAAAAGCAATAATTAACACTTAATAAATGAAATAATTCAATAGGTAGAATGTCTTACAACAGGTTGTTAATTTAACCTTCAATGTGCATGACTTCATGATCACATTTATATTAAGACAAAAAATGGCAATGAAAATAAAAAATACCTTAAATTTTTAACTACTAATGTTAAAACAAAATTATATCTAACATACCTGATATAATTCCATCCATTTGCATAAGAGCTGCTTCCAAGAGCTTGCTGGCCTCAGTTTCAGCAGAAACCCCAGGGATATTGTGACTGTTATCTGACTTTCCCATATCTTTTACTAATAAAAACCACTTATAAAGTACTTAATTAATACAATACAAAATCTTTCACATCAATTATATTAATAAACTTGTTAGGTTATATTGATGTTATCCAGTTTACGTTTCTTTCATTAAACATACACATACACACACAACAACAACAACTAACCGATACCATAAATAATATTTATATATATTTTATATTATTACTTTAGAAACGGCTTAAGAAGAAAATGCAGCCTTTTTATTTTTGTTTACATTTATGTGATTATCAGAGGCAGATCACGAAAAGCGAAAGTTTTCAGTGGCATTTTGACAGCGGTCTTTTGTAGCTCCCATACCGTGCTTGTGTAAACTTCAAAACCGCACTTTAATGATTGGTAGCATAATTTTTGTAGTCCTAAATACTTAGTTTAAATACACCTACAATTTATAAACGTACGTATTCTTGAAAATAAGTAATGGAATGGAAAGATCAAAACTTATCTTCCAATTTGTATTATACGCGTTAGTTTAGACACTGCCCCTTTCTCCTTTTATCTATACACTACCTCTTATACGCTGCTGTGTACGAAGTTGCATATACAAATTACATAAATTTATTAGCATTTTTCTGTAAACTTCCATGTTGTTAGACTAATAATTTAATTAGTAGAAAAGGAAATTTGGCTTAGCCAATAATTCAGTTGTTTTTGAGTTATATTCCTGATTATATTGACTTTTGTTTTATGTATCAATAATTATGCAGAAACAGAATGCTAAATCTGAGTTGTACCACAGTATACTTCTAAGAAGTATACTGTGGTAACGTTGTTAGGCATTGGCCGTACCACCACATAAAGCAAGCATGAAACCGACACCACAGTATACTTCTAAGCAGTAGGGACATAACTGTCGGTTCCTTTGATTTTCGCGTAGCGCGTTTCTGTCACCTTGAGAGGGGTCCGCCATGTTAAAAGTGGATCCTTTTTAAGCGGGAATTTAAATAGATGTCAAAGTAGAAACGAACCAAGCTTGCGATAATGGCAATGGAGAGTACAAAATTATTGGTTTGTTTAGCAAATATCGATCGATGTGTAATATGAAAGAAAACGACTGTATTAAAATTGAAAAGAAATAAAACAACACACAGAAAAGTGAAAACTGTTTATTAAAGATTCATTACACTTTGAAGCTGCACACCATCTGCTAGCTTTTTTCGCATTCATTTTGAAAAACAAGGTAACACGTAACACCAAATACTGCTTCGCAACTTTTCTAACCTTAAATTGCCTTAAATAATTCAATATTTGTAAACGTGAGAAACAGCTGTTTTGTCGACGACATTTTGAAAGTGGATCCTTGAAACGCATGCGTATTAAAAATACGCTACGCGAAAATTGCGTTATGTCCATACTGCTTACAAGTATACTGTGCCGACACCGTATATTTTGCTAATGTAACTGAAAGGATGATTAGAATGGCAAGTCACAACATTAATAAATGAGAATTTGATTTACAAAAATAAATATTAATTAGAGAATGAATCCTTCTTAGTTTTATGCATAGGAATTTAATCTTGCAAACAAATTTTTGTTTGTTAAATTTTGATCATTTTGTTTAAAATATTAATATTAATAATTATCTACAGTAATATTGAATTAGGAAGGTTATAAGAATTTATCCTCTCTAATAAATTTTATTGAATTTCAAATATTTCGCACCTGTAGAGTCCCTTAAGGGACTCTACGCACCTGAGGTGAACAGCGCCAAATTCAGTAACCTCGAGATAATCTCGTTACCAGTTGCATTTCTGATTGATTATTAGTTTTACTTAATTATGCTGTTAAGTAGTAACGAGTCGGTATACTTATTTTAAATTATTGTTTTAAGTCGTCATTTGCAACAATTAACGACAATTTAGCAAAAGAATATGATGAACGTTTACATTTTTTAATGTTGGTATTGACATAGTTCCTTCTTGCTCGCTGTCTTTTTGTTATCTAAACTGCCTTCCATGCTTCCAGTTACTGTTGTATTAAAGCGTAAAGTACGTTTTGTTAGTCTGTGTTTTTAGGAAAAAAGAATGGTACACACAAAAATTATATCACAATCAAAACTAACATTTAAGTTTATATGTGGTATGTATATTTTTACTGGAGTATTGCATTATTTATACGAATTACATTAAATAAGTAAATGAACAGCACGAAGGTCAATGTCAGCCATAATTGATTATTTAGGAAAATCATACACACTAGTTAATTAATTTAATCGTAATAAAATAACTTCTATTTTCCTTTATTAGCCATTTTTGTTCTACAAAATTACTTTTCTGCACCTTGATAAAACTTAATCTTAACTGATTAAAATGTTTGAAGTGCTAAGCACCACCGCAAAGTGCTATGCACCACCAAAGGGGTTTTGCTTAGGTTACGGTAAGAGGTGGTTGTTCTGATTAAAATGTGTAAAGTGCTATGCACCACCTCTTACCGTAACCTAAGCAAAACCCCTTTGGTGGTGCATAGCACTTTGCGGTGGTGCTTAGCACTTCAAACATTTTAATCAGAGCAATAACCATTCCTTACCGAAACCTAAGCAAAACACCCCTTGGTGGTGCATAGCACTTTTCGGTGGTGCATAGCACTCTTCGGTGGTGCATAGCACTTTTCGGTAATGCATAGCACTTTAAACATTTTAATCAGAGCAATAACCATTCCTTACCGAAACCTAAGCAAAACACCCCTTGGTGGTGCATAGCACTCTTCGGTGGTGCATAGCACTTTTCGGTAATGCATAGCACTTTAAACATTTTAATCATAGCGGCCACTTCATACTATAACCTGACCTAAGCAAAAACCCTGCATGCACCTTAATAGCTCGATACGAGAAATAAACCGAAATTTTACCAAACACGAATTAGTCGTGGGACACCCTATATATATTTGGCAACGGACATCGCTGCGGTTCGGCCACTTTCGGATCGTCTCGGGTCTTGATTCCAGTAACAAATAACAAACCGAAGCGTGCATTGAGTAGCTAACCTCTAAATCTGTTTATGTTGAAAATCCAAAAAATCCACCTTTTTTCGTGTTTATTCACCTATTTACACCTTCCGAACACTTTGTTAACTTCCTCTCCATAATGTTTTACAATGTGCACACAAATTTTACACCAGACAACGTCGAATTTTTACTAAAATCACGTAAGTTTTTAGTCGCCTTTTTAGTAGTTTTTTCCCGTTTTTATCAATAAACCATTAAAAATACCACTTTTCGCCCACATTTTATTGATATTTAGACTAAACTAAAGCCATTTTGCAGAAAGAAAATCAATATTTTCCATTTTTAGTAGAAGCCGCGATACTATAGTAATTGCTGTAATGTATGTGAAACTATATGATTAATTCAAATAATTTGTATTTAACTCCAATTCTGCTGAATTTCAATTTCATGTGTTTTTTCTTAGTGCATTTCCTCAGAATTTTGTTTTCCTGCCTTTTGCTAAACAAGATCAACCTATGCAGAAGCGAGAATGTGTAGGCTCTACGTCTTCAAATATCATTAATTATGGAGATAAAAGATAAACTGGAAACGTTTAAAAATAAATTCATAGGTAGGTGATCTAATTTATTTGAAGTTTATAATTATTTTTTCATCTTGATGGGCTATTAGAAGTATATGAATTAGTAGAAGGAATTCAATTCTGAAACTTGGGCTCATTTGGTTATTGTTTATGCCGCTAAGAGGATAAAAAAGGAATCGATTGAAAAAATTTAAAATAGTAGGTGCCATTTGAAAAAACGAAGTAATTCGTGATTGAAGTTTTTTAATTTTAGAATTTTATTTTGAACGCCCTGTATAAATTATTTAATTCAATTTTGTCAAGGCGTTAGCACTAATATTCAGCTAGTAAAAATTTCTACACTCTAAGTCGTATTTTGTGGAAGTTATGATTTTTTATAATTTGGGTTGCGGTAGCGATTTTTTTTCTATAAATTAAATTAACTCAGAAACCGATCGTCATAGGTGTACAGGTTGGTTATCAAACTTACCTTAGAATTACACGTTTTATTCGAATTCGGCGTGAAAAATAAACCATTCCATTTAAAATAACAAAGTTGGTATCGACTTCCGGTATAACCGGATGTAAATCGAACTTGAAAATATTTTTAAAAGAAGCGGCATAAACAATAACCAAATGAGCCCAAGTTTCAGAATTGAATTCCTTCTACTAATTCACATACTTCTAATAGCCCATCAACTTGAAAAATCCTGTAAGTAGATAAGTTTTAAAGTTTTGATAAAAAAATTGAGTTTGTTTCACATTCAATCATACTATTTATATTTTATTTTTATTATCTCTGCTTTTGTATAAATGTGAAAATTCCATTGCAATGTAGATCAGTTTTAAAGAAGAATTGTAAAAGTCCGTTCTTCTCCCTAGGAAATAAACGCTAAAACCTTAACATGGAATCTTCCCATAAAAATAGTTTCTGATATGAAATTAGTTACCTTTAGGATACATTGGAATTTCCAGGACAGGGCAATGGTAAGAAAAATTAAAATTAAATATTGTATTTTTGAAAATGTTTTAAAATGTTTGAACAAGTTTAATTTTTGTTTTATATAGTAATCTTATTAGAAAATTGGTCATAAACAAGTTAACAAATACAGCTTTAATAATTGTTTAACAAAAAATCGTAAATTGTACAATACTTTAATTTCATATATCATTTTCTACTTTACAGGTAGATACACTTCAGAAAAAAATTCGGTTTCCTGTTCTTTGTCAAACAAGTTCCTCCTTCAACAATTCGACCTGCCCAAGAAATTAATTTCTTGCCTATGTCCGCCTATGTCTAAATAGGTAGGCGATGTAATTTATTGGACGTTGAAAAATTCTAATGACACAAATAGATTGGTTTTGTAAATTTGAATATTAAATAATAATTTCTACATTATATTAATGTAGATAAAATGTATTTAAGATAGAAAAGACAGTATAATATCAGAAAATCAATTTGTAAATTTTACAGAAACTTCAAACGTTAGGAAAACGCGTAATACTGAATACTGGTTTCTTCAATATTTTCTCGATCACTGTATCCAAGGTAGGCAAAGTACCACTTTTTCCAATTAAAATAGAAGTAGAGAGTTTTTGAAAAAAGAAAGACTTGTGTTAAATTGGTAAATACATAATTATATTTTCATTAACAGTTTGTATGTTGAATTTCAAACCGCAATTGGCAGTTGTAAATATAAAAATATTTAGGGATGTTATAATTCGTAGTTTTCGAAATTTATTTTTCAGATTTTTAAAATTTTATCGCTACGGAAAGGGAATAAAGTATGTAGTCTGGTTTGACATGGGGGTGCGCACAACTCCGTTTTGGACTTTATACTGCGCAGTGTAACGTTGTGAAATTAGGGATGTAGTTCGTTCAGTTTTCGATATTTATTATTCGGTTTTTGAAAAAATTGTCTACAGAGAAGATGAATAAAAAATGTAGTCAGATTTTACTTGGGGGCATGCGCAACCCTTCGCAATTTGTAAAATTAGGGATGTTATAATAATTCGTATAGTTATCGAAATCTAATTGTCATAATAATATCATTTTGTTTACAGAGAAGGGAAACAAAATATGTAAAGGGAAATATTTTACGTGGGGGTTTAGTTCCACTCCTTTCTTGAACTTTACGATTTGTGATTGTTATTTTTTTTTTCTAATCTAGTGAAGAACACTGATGTGTGTGTGACTACATATCCTGGTGTGCTATTGACGTGTTCACGATCAACATTATCCGCATAATTCTCAACAGCGTTACTCATCGTAGGAGCATCCTGAAGTGTATATTCTGCCGTAACAACTATCCGTTCGTTTTTGATTTGTTTTGCTGCTTTCGCATGTTGACTTTGCAATGTGACGATCAAATAATTAAGGTGAGATTAAATTAAAGTTGATGAATAACTGCTCGTTATTAATCTGTTGCAACCGTATTTTTTTCAGATCGACGCTGGAGAAGAAAAAGAAGTTCCATTCCGTAGTTAGGCTATTTATTTGAATAACTTTTTTATTTTGCATGCTGTTTATTTGAAATTGTTATTTTATTTTATTTTGCATGTTCTCTTGCTTACCTCTTCGCTTTGCTTACTGCAGTTCTTACTATAAACGCTACGCTTTTACCCTATATGATCCGCAGGATTCAACGTTTCGTTATTTGCTTGTTACGTCTCATCCATGGTTCGAAACGGAGGCCGCCCCGAGTGACTTGCCATAGACTTAGCTTTTTAGTTGTTTGAAGTGTCTTATACACTTCTCGCGGTCTACTCTAGCGTTACTTCATTTTAGACTGGGATGCAGCGGAGTTACCTGGATTAGAAGCAGTAGGCGACTGCCCGGCTCTCCCAGACTAAATCTGTCCGATCTTTTCTAACAATTCTATTATTTTTGTCGTTAGTCCTTTGTAGTTTAGTTAATTAATGCATTATTCGCTTACAGGTAAAGGAAATCGATCGAAGACTGAAGAAATCATACTTTATTCTTTTTCATTTGTTTTCTTGTATTTTTCTTGACAGGTATTTATTTGTATTTATAAACTCTTATGTTAATATTTGAATGATATATTTGTAACAAAAAAGTCCCTCTTATACTCAAAACTTTTCTAAATTGTCTTTTTGGTAAAATTATTAAATCTAAATTAAATTTTAATCATTAGAAATATATTGGCGGATAAGCGTTGGCTATAAGGGGTAATTGTGGAGGCCACGGAGTATTAGAGGGGCTTTTGTAGTCCAAATATAACGTTTAAATGTTAATATAAAAGTCGTAAGTTTTTCGTGTTATAGTAGATATATATATAGAATACTAGAAAAGAGCAGAAGTTATTGTTAGTCGTACTGAATTAACTTTTTCGTATTGTTGTACATGTAGACGTATTAATTTAACTCATTTTAATATACATACAAATACAATAATATGAAAAAATCAATTAAGTGCTACAAACAACAACTTGTTCTCTTTTTTTCTGTAAGCATTTATTACATGAACAACGCATAAACTTTTATAATGATGTAATTGTATTGTTTTTTTAATTTGTTATGTATTTTCTCTTTCACAGCTGTTTTGTTAAATTGTATTCGAATATTATATTATTATTATATTACTGAACTTGTATATATAAGTAAATAATGCAATGTACATGATTTTGTTTCGATTGTAATAAAATAACATTAAAACGTGTTCTATCTATAATTTATTGATGGTTGTTCTATAGATCTTGGTTCTTAAATGATGTAAAATTGAACTATCAATAAACTTGTAAAGGTAAAAAATTGTTTTAATATATTCCTCATATGAAGAAAAGAAAGTTAAAGCGATACTTTGATGTGTAATTAGTACATACTATTTGTTGGCGGTAAGTCTATTAAAAAGATCTGGTTAAGCTTATGCTCTCCTAATATTAAAATAGAAAATTACTGAAAAATTAAAATTTCGGTTGTAACGTTATTTATTGATCAGCCCTTGTATAGGGCTAGAAATTTTAAAAACATTGCTGAAATTTAGACCGTTTGTATCAGGAGAGCATAAGTCGCAGGAGGTATCGTCGGAAAAATGTAATTGTAACATTATTTATTGATTAGCCCTCGTATAAGCCCATAAATTAAAAATTTGCTGAAATTTTGACCATTTGTGTCAGGGGAGCATAAGTCGCAGGAGGTATTTTTGGAAAAATGTAATAGTCACATTATTTTTTGATCAGCCCTCGATAGACCCAGAAATTAAAAATTGACTGAAATTTTGACCATTGTATTCGGAAAAATAAAATGTTTGAAGAAATTTCAACATTGGACTAAGGCTTTTTTTAGAAATATAAATTAGTAGATGTAATGGTTTTGAATGAAATGTCTACTAGTTTTATTTAGTTAACGAACACAGGTATATAATTTTAATTGATTTATTAATTAAACCAATTATTTACATTTTACTACAGGAATATATATTTATAGTAATTATATATTTACACATATAACACATTAAATTTTAGTTTCATATAATACATAAATAAAATAACGTAAAAGCAATAACAATAGAAAATGTACCAATTAAGCTACGATAATTATATTAATATAACAGTACAAAACAAAATCCAAGAAAAAAATACCATGGCGAACAGATAGTTGTTACGGCAGAATATACACTTCAGGATGCTCCTACGATGAGTAACGCTGTTGAGAATTATGCGGATAATGTTGATCGTGAACACGTCGATAGCACATCAGGATATGTAGTCACACACACATCAGTGTTCTTCACTAGATTAGAAAAAAAAAAAAAAAAAAAACAATCACAAATCGTAAAGTTCAAGAAAGGAGTGGAACTAAACCCCCACGTAAAATATTTCCCTTTACATATTTTGTTTCCCTTCTCTGTAAACAAAATGATATTATTATAACAATTAGATTTCGATAACTGTACGAATTATTATAACATCCCTAATTTTACAAATTGCGAAGGGTTGCGCATGCCCCCAAGTAAAATCTGACTACATTTTTTATTCATCTTCTCTGTAGACAATTTTTTCAAAAACCGAATAATAAGTATCGAAAACTGAACGAACTACATCCCTAATTTCACAACGTTAAACTGCGAAGTTCAAGTCCAAAACGGGATTGTGGCCAGCCCCATGTCAAATCTGACTACATATTTTATTCCCCTTCGCTGTAGACAATTTTTTCAAACTCAGGAATATAATTTCGAAAACCGAACGAATTACAACATCCCTAATTTTACAACTGTAAATTGCAATGTTTCAAATGTAAAAACGGGGTTGCGTACGCCCCACGTAAAATCTGACTACATATTTTGTTACCCTTCCCTCTCCCTGTAGACCAGGGGTTCCCAACCTTTTTGTACCTAGAGCACAGTCTAAAATATCGGTAGGGAGGCGGGCACCACTTATTTTTTATAAACAAACTCCTTCCATAACTTCTCATTTTCCCATAATTTATTTTCTTATATTCATAATTTGTAAATAAATAATAAACAAAAACATTTCAAAATAATAAATTATTATTAAAATTTCATACACACGGAGAAAATTTGCAAAACTTAAACAAATTAAACTAATATAAAAAAAAAACATTTTAGAAAAAATATACTATCAATGTGGAATATGTCAATGTGATTTTTGGGATTGCATATTATTGTCCAGCGCTTCATAATTAGGAGAGTGTGACGATAATCCTGTTAGCAAACAATAATAAAGATGCTCATCGGTGAGTCGAGATCTATATCTTGATTTTATTAAGTTCATGTTTGAAAACAATGATTTGCATAAATATGTCGAACCGAAAAATGATTCAATTTTATATGCCGCATGGCGCCCGCGGGCACGAGGTTGGGAACCTCCGCTGTAGACAATATTTTCAAGATCTGAAAAATATATTTCGGAAACTGAACGAATTATAACTTCCCTAATTTAACAACGTTACACTGCGCAGTATAAAGTGCAAAACTGGGTTGTACATGTCAAACCTGACTACATATTTTCCCTTTTCCTAGGGATAAAATTACAAAAATCTGAAAAATAAATTTCGAAAACTGTACGAATTATAACATCCCTAACTTTATAACTCCAAGTGGTGAAGTTTCAAGATCAAAAACGGGATTGTACGCACCCCCTTGTCAAATCTCACTCTACATACTTTGTTCCTCTTCCCTGTAGACAATAGGTTTGTTCCAAGTGATGCAGAAACCGTTCAGGAACGGTACTGATCATGCGCATTATGTAAAACGCGTTTCAAGTGAGCTGTGACCGTTCACAGCACGGTTTCGAAAGCGTTCCAACTGAAGCTGTGACGGTCCAAGTACTGTAACAGAACGGTCATATCAGTACTTGACTGGGATTAGGAACCGTGTGGACTGAAAGTGGACTGACATGCGTAGTACGGTCGGCGCGTGTAGTGTACATCGTAGTTTTATTGATATTGTTAAGTTTAATTTGGTTTGGGACTAAATTGATTGAAATGTGTTCCGTCGCTATTCGGAGAAACAATTTTAATTCTATATACAATTAAAATCATTCTTATTATTAAGTCTTATTCTCATATTCACATTGTTAATCGTTAATTTAATTCTAATCTTACAAGTTACATTCCATTGTATAACACTTAGTGACGCTACCTGGTAGTAAAAGCCCCATTAGGGTTGTAATTTCCAAATTCACAATAATAGTTGCTAGGTATTGTTATATCTATTATCATTAGTATCATTTGAACGGCTCACGATTAGCATTTGTACATATTTTGTTTATGAATCATCCTACTTGTTTGCTACCTACTTGTACTTTCACCCCCTCTTGTGCATTTGTCGTTTGTAAAAAAATAATTCTTAATATACAGTATTCAACAGTCAGTCAGCCATCAGTATTCAGACAGTAATTATTCAGTTATTATACACACAATTTTAATTCATCATCTTCAATTAGTTTAGTTTACCAAAAGTTTTTTCTGCTTCACCAAAATGGATGAAGAAAATTTTGGCGGACATTTGAGAATTTAAACATGACACCTATGACTGACACTGAAAACTTTTTTAAATAATATTTAACTCGACCGTGGCGCCAACTGAGTGAGAGTGATCTAACTGTAACCAGTAACGAAACGATCCACGATAACGTTCCAAGTTAAGGCATTCCGGTACGACCAGAGAATTACGACTTGCGCACAAAAACCGCCCTTCACGGTTCTGTTACCGTAACGTTACGATCCAAAAAGTTAACTTGGAACAAACCTAATATTTTCAAACTCAGGAATATAATTTCGAAAACCGAACGAATTACATCCCTAATTTTACAACTGTAAATTGCAAAGTTTCAAGATCAAAACCGAGGTTGTGTGCATTCCCATGTCAAATCTCACTCCAAATACATACAACAGGGTTGCGTACGCCTTACGTAAAATCCTACTGTAAATATTTTGTTCCCCTTCCCAGTAAACAACCTTACCAAAATATGAAAAATAAATTTTGAAAACTGTACAAGATATGACGCCCTTACTTGTTTCTATTAAAAATTGTTGTTTTAAATCTAAAAATGTGTTTCGCACAGCCCCACGTTAAATCTGATTTTACACATTTTGTTTCCCTTCCCTGTAAAAAAAATTATCAAAACCTGGAATATAATTTCGAAAACTGTACAAATTATATCTTTAAATTTACAACTGCAAATTGCAGTTTGAAATTCAACATACAAACTGTTAATGAAAATATAATTACCAATTTAACACAAGTCGTTCTGTTTTCAAAAACTCTCTACTTCTATTGTAATTGGGAAAAGTGGTACTTTGCCTTTGGATACAGTGGTCTAGAAAAGATTGAAGGAACCAGTATTCAGCATCACGCGTCTTTCTGACGTTTTAAGTTCCTGTAAAATTTACAAATTGATTTTCAGTTATTATATGTCTTTTCTATGTTTTAAATACATTTTACCTACATTAATATAATGTAGAAATTATTATTTAATTTTCAAATTTACAAAACCAATCTATATGTGTCATTAGAAGTTTTCAACGTAAAATAAATTACATCGCCTACCTATTTAGACATAGGCAAGAAATTAATTTCTTGGGCAGGTCGAATTGTTGAAGGAGGAACTTGTTTGGCAAAGGACAGGAAACCGAATTTTTTTCTGAAGTGTATCTACCTGTAAAGTAGAAAATGATACATGAAATTAAAAATGAGTGTAACTTATTCGATCTATTTGAATTAATCATTTAAATTCACACACATTTCACCGAAACAGTTAAAGTATTGTACAATTTACGATTTTTGTTAAACAATTACTAAAGCTGATAATTAAAAATGTAATTATTAACTAATCTAATGTCTACAAATCATTATGTTCCCAATACTAATCTGCTTTGGAAAAGAATTGTTATATTCAGTAACACGTGGCATCTAGATGATTAAGTATGTTCCTGTAAAATTAATTACAATTATGGGCAAATTAGGAGTAATCGTATAATTTACGATTTTTTGTGAAACAATTATTAAAGCTATTTTTGTTATATTGTTTAGGACCAATATTCTAATAAGATTACTATATAAAACAAAAATTAAACTAGTTCGAACATTTCAAACTATTTTCAAAAATGCAATATTTCATTTTTATTTTTCTTACCATTGCCCTGTCCTGGAAATTCCAATGTATCCTAAAGGTAACTAATTTCATATCAGAAACTATTTTTATGGGAAGACTCCATGTTAAGGTTTTAGCGTTTATTTCCTAGGGAGAAGAACGTACTTTTACAACTCTTCTTTAAAACTAATCTACATTGCAATGGAATTTTCACATTTATACAAAAGCAGTGATAATAAAAATAAAATATAAATACTATGATTGAATGTGAAACAATACACTTTCAAACTTATCTACTTATATAATTAGAAACTTCAAATAAATTAGATCACCTACCTATGAATTTATTTTTGAACGTTTCCAGTTATCTTTTATCTTCATAATTAATGATATTTGAAGACGTAGTATACACATTCTCGCTTCTGCATAGGTTGATCTTGTTTAGCAAAAGGCAGGAAAACAAAATTCTGAGGAAATGCACTAAGAAAAAACACATGAAATTGAAATTATGCAGAAGTGGAGTTTAATACAAATTATTTGAATTAATCATATAGTTTCACATACATTACAGCAAAACAGTTAAGATTAAGTTTTATCAAGGTGCAGAAAAGTAATTTTGTAGAACAAAAATGGCTAATAAAGGAAAATAGAAGTTATTTTATTACGATTAAATTAATTAACTAGTGTGTATGATTTTCCTAAATAATCAATTATGGCTGACATTGACCTTCGTGCTGTTCATTTACTTATTTAATGTAATTCGTATAAATAATGCAATACTTCAGTAAAAATATACATACCACATATAAACTTAAATTTTAGTTTTGATTGTGATATAATTTTTGTGTGTACCATTCTTTTTTCCTAAAAACACAGACCAACAAAACGTACTTTACGCTTTAATACAACAGTAAACTGGAAGCATGGAAGGCAGTTTAGATAACAAAAAGACAGCGAGCAAGAAGGAACTACGTCATTACCAACATTAAAAAATGTAAACGTTCATCATATTCTTTTGCTAAATTGTCGTTAATTGTTGCAAATGACGACTTAAATCAATAATTTAAAATAAGTATACCGACTCGTTACTACTTAACAGGATAATTAAGTAAAACTAGATTTTTTTGTATATTAATAATCAATCAGAAATGCAACTGGTAACGAGATTATTTCGAGGTTACTGAATTTGCCGAGAGTGGCGCTGTTAACCCTAAGCGCGAAATATTTGAAATTCAAATAAATTTATAAAGAGGATAAATTCTTATAACCTTCCTAATTCAATATTACTGTGGATAATTATTACTATTAATGGATAACAATGGTACTCAGCTTCAAAGCAAATGTTTTATAATAATTAATTTGTAATTGTGTTTTTTATAACATTCAATTTTATAAATTATTGGCTATGTGACAAATTTCAAAAACTGTACGAATTATAACATCCCTAATTTTACAATTGAAAATGGCATAGCTTTAAATTTAAAAATGGGTTTGTACGCACCCCACGTAAGATCTGACTTTATATATTTTGTTTCCTTTCCCAGTAAACAACCTTACCAAAATCGAACAATAAAATTTTGAAAACCATGCGAGATATAACGCCTTAAATTAGTTTTAAGTCCAAAAAGAGGGTTGTGTGCACCCCTACGTAAAATCTGACTACACATTTTGTTATCGTTACCTATAAATAAAATTATTAAAATCTGACAAATAAATTTCGATAACTAAACAAATTATAATATCCTTAATTCAATAACTTCAAATTGCAATGGGGTTTAATACAAATTTTTGAATTAATCATGTAGTTTCATATACATTACACCGGAACAGTTAAGGTTACGTTTTATGAAGGTACAGAAAAGTAATTTTGTAGAACAAAAATGAGGTCACTTTAGTAAATTAGTCCAAAATACAAGTGATGAACGTAATGTTTACAAAGATATACATGTACGTTTCCAAAGTCTATATCAAACTTAATTAAAATAAAACGCTTTAAAAAAATACTTTATTTACCGTTAAAATATATATGTATATAATAAGCACAATTATTTCTTTTTCATATTTTTGAAGCAATGAACTACTATTAAAAAGAAAATAAAATTTTAAAATATTTAATGAAGTATTATCATCTTTTTAATTCTTTTTTTTTAAGTATACGTCTTTTTAAGTCGTAATTTGAAATTATTGAAAACAATTAAAGAGTTTTATTCATATTGACACTTGCCTTCTCACATTTTATACCTATTTCTCTTTTACTTATGATGAATCCTTGCTATTACATTTTTTTAGTAATTTCCCACGGTACCGATGTTCATCATTTTCATCTGGAACAACTTGTGTTCCAACACAGAACCTATAACGAAAATACTCTCACAGCCACTCTACATAAATTGGTAAAGTAATGTCATAAACTAGAAAGAAATACTAACCAATGGTGTTGAAATTACAATAATCGCAACCAATCAACTTATTTCTCACAAACTGAACAAGTTCACACTTTACGATGTTTCCTTGCAAAAATTAAAGAATTATAAGGAATGTTCCTTGGACAAGTATTTTTAAACACTGAAACAATACAGAAATTTATTTCATAGTCGTAATTACTAACTGAAAAGTGTAAAATAAAATTTTACCTTTTATTGTAAAGTGCAATCCAAGATAGTTTTTGACTGTAGCTTGAAATTTCTTTAAAGCTCCCATTTCATATTTAAGTCCAAGAACTTCAAATACTAATTCCTTTAAAAAGATTTTGACGACTTGTTGTTTAATTTGTCAATTGACTAATAGTAAGTGTAAGTAACTAATTATTCACTAAACTAAAACTAACTATAAAGAGAAAGCTTATTCACAAATACAAAGCACTAATGCTTTGCCCAGCTCTGCTATATACTTAATAGTAATTCATAAGTAGGCTGAAAAGGCGTTAATTGAAATTAATCATTTATTTGTGTATTGCAAAGTAACAAAAATAAATAACACAGAATAAAAGTTGTAACTGACAATTGTCACTTTTTTGATTTCTCAAGATCTATACGTAAAATGACAGGTACACTTGTACAAGGCAAAATAGCAAGTTCGGTGGCAACAGCTGTCACCAGATCTGGTGGTGTAACATCATACATTAAATTTAAATGAGTCAGTTTCATGTTAACGTTATCAGCTTGTTTCTTCTCTGATGTCCTAATTAACTCATTGGGATGTCCTAATAATTTTATATTTATAAATAAAATAAGAGGGAATAGTTAAAAAAACATACCAATCTCATTAAAAACTATGGAGTCAGTTTGTACTCTTTCGCAGAACTTGTACGTTTCGCAGCAAACAAGAACAGGTTTACTGTACGTCTTTGCAACAAGAGCTATTTGCGCAGTTCCTATTCGGGACATAACATAACCATTTGCCAGAAGAGCATGGACGCCTAATAATACCTTAGTAGCTTTGTTCATTACAAAACTTATAGCATTTATTAGTACATAAGTACACTCAATTCCAGCATTAACCAATCTACGAAGCATTTCTTTTCCTTCAAAAAAGGGATTAGCATCTACTACAATAACTCTGAACTGCTTCTTGTTCTTATTATGAGCTTCTAATAATATTCTTAGAACTAATGAAGAGCTAAAACAGACCTAAATGAATTCATTTTGTTTCTTATTTTACATGTCACATACAATACAAATAGTCTTCCAAAAATGAAATTAAATCTAACATTCTCTTTCCAATTATTTTAATACGGAATTATTATGTAAAGGAGATTAGTACACATAAATAATAAAAACTAAAATTACCATCCATAGGTAAGTATAGTGTCACCATTGGAAATTTTTTCTTCTACTTTCATACTAATTGCTTCTCCAGCTTTTTCAATTTCATCATGCATATAGTCATCTATCCATTTAATTAAACTACTTTTCTTTTCATTATCCTGAAGATTTGTTTTAAGTTCAGCTAGTACCAATTTAAAATATCTAAGAGCATTGGTCATTGAGACAGCAATAGGTCTATATTTTTGAAGATAATTAACACAGTTTTGCAATGCCACTTCTAAAGATCTACAAAACTCCTGATCTGAGGGGCTTTCAAAACTCTCTATTAGAGACTTAAGAGCTGAAAGTAGAGCCAAACATCTTGCATTAGAACCTAAAATTGTTTTTGATGCATATTGAGCTCCTAATCTAACAAATGCTGGATGAACATCATTCACTACCACACTTCCTTTTTCTTTTGTTGCAACTGACAAATGACTAAATAACTGAACTTTAGCTTCTTTTGGTTTTACAATTTTCTGAATTATTTCTGTTTTAGGTTTTCTTTCAATTTTAGGTTTTTCATTATCTTTAAAACGTTTCTCATAAACTTTTACTGGTTTCTCTTGGACTTTTTGTTGTTTTACTAATCGTTGAGCTTCTTGTATTGCCCGACGTTGTGCTCTTAGTTCAGCTTTACTTAATTCACTTTTGTTATCTAGATTTTCTGTTTCGTCTCCATTTTCTTTGTCTTCAGAAGGAGCACTTTTCAATTTTTTTCCTGATATGATTACTTGTGGCTTGCCTTGATCAGAACATTTTACATTTTCATTGACATTGGGTAATACATCTTTTTTATCACATTTTGTACTGGTAAAATTTACTTTAGTAACAACTTCGTTTGGAGGAGCTGCTGCAGTTTTTGCACTTACTTTTAATGCTCGTCTTTGTTTTTTTGTTAAACCATCTGCTCCAACTTTTTCACCTGCTACAATGAAAAGACTTAATTAACGTTATGCGTCGTACTACGAAAAATAGGTACCTTTTTCTTTGCCCTGGTTCATGGTAGTTTAATGTAATTTTGTATTTTATTTATTGCTTATATAAAATTATTTGTTTCACAAACAAATCTGCTATTATAGTAATCAATAATAACTATACTTTGCCATAACCTCTAAAATTTCTCAAAAATTTCTAAAACATGCAAGTGGCTAAATTATCTCAAGGACATCGCCCAACTACTTGCTGTATATTTTTTCCTAAATACTTAATTAGTTAACTAATACAACAGTAAAAATGTATGTTAGCTTTAAAATAACCGTTTACTTAAAAATAATTTTAAATTCCTTTAGAAAAAACATTTTTGAATTATATATTTTCGATTGTGGCTGTTTAACTACAACTGTTTTTATTGACATAGTGATGTTTGACATCCTTAATTCTGTCAAAATTAACTTTAATTAATTTATTGTCTACCTGTTCTACTCTAGCTGTGTCACAATTTTTAAAGTAGTACGCCTAGGTAGTACGTTTCACATACTTTGGCGATTGCGGAATACTGTTTTTTCATGGTAAAACAATTTTATATGCCTACAGTAATTGAAAAAAAAACATATTTCAAGCCTTCATAGTGTGACTGGTAAATCACAAATTAATTGTTATTAACATGCCAGAAAACGAGGTCCAGTTAAATCAAAACCAACCTATTAATGAGAATGCAGGAACTGAAAATGCTGTAAGTGTTCTGAATATGAATGTAGATGCATAGTAATTGTGATAAAACTTGTATTATAATTTTTAGGTCAGTCAAGCAGAACCAGAGAGACAGCCTTCCAGATTTGAATCATTCGTATCTATTTTAAAACCAATACTTGTTCGTATTTTAATAATTTACTTTATAACATCTTTTTTTCGTATGCGTTCTCCACCACCTACGACAGTAAATGTAACTGGAACTCCAGGTAGTGAAGCAGGTGTAGGACCAGCGAAAAATTTATTTACTAATGGAACAAGAATGTCTCTTTTTGTGTACATAACAGAAAATGAAACTAATGAAGATTTCTATGTGGGAAATTTAGTGTGGATGAAGAGAAACTTAATTTATGGAGATTGGACTTCAGGGGAAAACAATGATGGCATTTATACACATGAAACTGAAATTCCAATTACACAGCATTTACAAAATAATGGTTCTTTATATCTACATAGTTACATTACCAAACTAGGTGAATCACCTGACCCAAAGTCACAAGATTATGGAAAAAATAAAATTTTATATGCAAAGCATCAGCTGAATAAGTTTAAAAAACTTAAATCAAAAGCTACTAAAAATTTAATTACTGGGCAAAGTGAAGAGCCTAAAATACTTGATGAAAAAATAGTTTCATTTTGGCATCCAAATATAACATTGAATATAGTAGTTGACTTTACTGGATGGACGTATGGCACAGTGCCTGCACCATTAGATGAATATATTAAATTTACTGATGATGGAAGATTGTACAAACCAGTATTATTTCCTAATGATTTCTGGAATCTTGCAAAAGATTATAAACCACTGAATGAAAGTTTAAAGTTCCACATAACATTTCAACCTATATCTTTATTCAGATGGCAACTATATGCTGCTCAAAATCTCCGTCATAAATGGAATATGTGGGATGAAAATGAGACAGATAATGATGACGAGCAAGACACCTTAAAACAGACATTATTAGAAACAAATCCCTATTTATTAGCTCTTACCATAATTGTCTCATTACTACATTCTGTTTTTGAATTGCTTGCTTTCAAAAATGATATTCAGTTTTGGAATAATCGCAATTCTTTGGAAGGGCTTTCAGTTAGATCAATCATTTTTGGAGTTTTTCAATCTTTAATTGTACTATTGTATGTATTAGATAATGATACAAATATGTTAATCCGTATAGGATGTTTTGGTGGGCTGTGCATAGAATTATGGAAAATCACCAAAGTAATTGATATAAAAAGAGTAGACGGTAAAATTAAATTTCAAAACAAAAGCTCATATGTAGAGAGCAGTACTAAGGCATATGATGATCTCGCCTTTAAATATTTATCGTGGGTCTGTTTCCCATTACTATTAGGATATGGAGTTTATGCTCTGATCTATCTTGAGCATAAAGGATGGTACTCGTTTATTCTAGATATGCTGTATGGATATCTGTTAACTTTCGGTTTTATAATGATGACCCCACAGCTTTTTATAAATTATAAACTTAAATCAGTCGCTCATCTTCCATGGAGAATGTTAACATATAAATTTTTAAATACTTTCATTGATGATATGTTTGCATTTGTTATAAAAATGCCCACGTTATATAGACTTGGTTGCTTCCGCGATGACATAGTATTCCTTGTTTTCTTGTATCAAAGATGGATTTACCGTGTAGACAAGACAAGAAGAAATGAATTTGGCTATGCCGCCGAGCCCGCTAAGGAAAATGTTCAAAATGAACAGAAAAGTATTCAAGAAAAAACAGCAGAAGAGAAGAAAGAACAGTAACTAATATAATTCCTTAATCTAAAAAATATACTGAACTATTTGTTGTAGTGTTATGTATTTATTGTTATCAGTGATAGTGATTGTTTGTATAATTCCAGAATAAAAGCACAATAAATCTATGTAAATGTTCAAAAACAATTATTTATTTTAACAAAATCTAACTGCTTAAAGAATTATATTTATGTTTTATATAACTCGACTATATTTATATAATTAATAAAATAAGAACAAGGTCACAAAGTAGATATTAAATTACCGTTGCTCAAACAAAATGAAAACCTCAAATGTAATTATCTCAACAACACCTACTACTGCAATAAAAAAAACAATTGAGTCATTTTACATTAAATTGGTATAAAATTCATTAATCGCGTAGAATAGTAATATGATCAAATTTTAAATTGTCCTTAATTTAATAATTAGTTTAACGTTACTATTAATTTTAGTCGATAAAATTCGAAATTTAACCACCTTTTTTTACCAACTCCCTTCAGTGTAATTCCCATCAAATTGATTCGGAGGAGGCGGCGGTGGACCACGTGGAGGAAATGGTGGTCTTCCTGGAGCTCCAAAAGGAGGTGGTGGTCTCCAATTTGGGGGTGGTCTGGCTCCAGGTGGGGGCGGTGGTGGTAAATTAGGTGGCAAATTTGCTGAACCACCTGGAGGTGGAGGACCTTGCCAATTTGGAGGTGGAGGCATCATACGTGGTGGAGGGGGTGCATTTGGTGGTAAAGATGATGGAGGTTGGGAAGTAGGGGTAGGAGGTGGTGGAGGTCTTCCTAAAGATACTGAATTAGGAGGCGCTGGTGGCGCACCAGGAGGAAGTGGCGGTTGAGAGGGAGGTAAAGGAGGTGGTGGTATGCCAGAAGGAAAGGCAGCT
The DNA here is from genome assembly GCA_029378335.1 of Agrilus mali. Taxonomy (NCBI): domain Eukaryota; kingdom Metazoa; phylum Arthropoda; class Insecta; order Coleoptera; family Buprestidae; genus Agrilus; species Agrilus mali. Next base: position 16,104,534 of record CM055657.1, read on the forward strand.
GGTGGTGGAACGGGAGGGGGAGGTGGAGGTGGCATACTTGTAGGTGTTGGCGGAGGTGGAGGCATCATTCCTATGAAACAGTATACTTATTAATTTTTGAAACAATAAATTAATTGAATACTTTATTTTAAAATTGTTAATTACCTGCTAGAATTACTGGCGGTGGTGGTGGAGCCATAGTCATTACAGGTGGCATCATATTCATGGGTGGAGCGTCTGCAAATAATTGATGAGGTCGATCTGCTTGTGACAACGGGTTCTGCGCCGCAAGCAATCTTTCGGCAGCCGAACCATGCCTTTCACCTTTAGCATCTTTCTTAAAAGCATAAGACACTGATATGGGCCTATTACACAAATATTGACCATTCATTGCTTCAATAGCAGCATCAGAAGCTTCAAAACTCGCAAAGTTTATAAAAGCAAATCCTTTTGAATTTCCTGTTTCTGGATCCCTCATTATCTTTGGAGTCTGAAGTATAACTCCAAAGGCAGAAAATGTATCATATAGAAGTTTCTCATCTACTTCAGGATCTAGATTTCCTATAAATATATTTGCCCCTACATCTAAATTCTTTTGATGAGCTGATGCCTTATTCACTCTTATAGGTTTTCCATACAATTTAATCATATTGATTATTTTAATTGCATAATCTGCATCTTCCTCTCCCATGAATTCTACAAAGCCATATCCTTGGTGCATCATTGTAACTCTATCCTTTGGCATATGAACATTAACCAATGGACCAGCTTGAACAAACAACTCCCACAGTAAAGACTCCGTCACTTTATCATCTAAGCCACCAACGTAAATAGTAGCATCCCTATTACGTTCTGCAATAGGTCCATTTGCCATTTTTTTACTTTAGTTTATTATTGTTCCACGTCCTAATTAACCACACTTTAAACCAATGTTTTATCAGTTTTATTAGTTAGTTTAAACACTCTTCATTTTTAATTTACAATCAAAACACTTTAATATCTCGCAAATACCACTGATTCTTCTGTTGTTTTAGGCGTCTATAGCACAGATATAGTTTAACTAATGAATACTTAAAACGTATAAGGATACATTCAACCGCTTTAGGGGTTGCTTTTTATTTAATTAAGGAAAATGCCACTTATTATCGTACAAAACGTTTTCAAACCGGTATGAAAGAATTAGGTTATAAAGCAATTATTTTCGAGGTTATGTTTCAAAATTATTATTCAGTGAACTAAACTCTGAAAAATGAAACATTCTAACTACGTCACAAATCTAGTTATAGTTTGTAAAATAGAGACGTCCTAGATACGTCACAAGTTTGTAAAATAATTTTATTAAGTCGTCCTTTATATAAATAAAAACTACAATATGGTTGAACGTTTAAATAAAACTTAAATAAACAAAGCACTATTAAATGCTGTAATCAGTTCTAACTTGACACAATGTTTCGACTTTAAAATTTTATTTGAGAGCAATTCATATACTTAATAAAATCTTAAGAAATCGAAACGTATATAGAGCGTCTGAATAAAATGTGTTAAAACTTTCAGACGTTTTATTAAGTCGAATCTCTGATTTTTATTTCATTTTTAAATGTTTTATTTTTTTTTTCTGAAAGTTCTTTTATTTATTAACATACAAACATACTTGTTTATTCAATATATCTCTCTCAAAGAGCATACAGGGTTATTCACGCTATACGGCACGGAATATTATGGCCAAAATATGAAAATTTCAAAAACTTTGACTTCTGGGTTATATAGGAGTCTATTATGGTTACCTTTTAAAATTATTTTCATATTATACAGGGTGTTCAAAATGCCCTAAAAGTATCAAAGTTATGTTGTTTTTAATGGAACCCTAAACCTTTAGGTTTTTTAATTAATTTGAATTTTATCAAAATATAACCTAATTTTTATGTATCAAATACTTAAGACGTATTTAAGTTATGTAAGCGAAATTTACAATTAAAACAAGCTCGTCATCTTATACAGGGTGTCCAAAAATTAATACTACTTAGATATGAACTTTAAGGGGCTGTAACTTGATTAATTTAAATGGAACCCCATACTTTTTAACATACCAGAAGATGTATTTTTAATTACCTATCGATTAGTATTAGAGTGTTTATAAGCTAAGTCTTCGCGTTTTCTCAGGAAACTCTAAATAATTGTTTTATGCGCCATTTGGAGTTTTTTAAATAAAAGTTCCAATGTATCTAGTTGCCTTTGGTGTTTATAGTCAGAAGTTATTATTTACCATATTATTGAGGTGTTGCTTATTCAAAATGAAAATTTATTCAAAAGAGGAGCGTATTGATATGATTTTTATCCTTAGGGAATGTTATAAGAATTGTTTACACTCTATCGAAAAATTTTTCATTTTCTGACACTATCCAAAACCCACATGCAAAATTCAGTTCGGTTATCAAAATCATTTCCATAAAGTTCTTGACAAAGCTGGATTTTATGAGGATAAAAACCGTGTTTTTTAAAGAATTCTTGAAATACTTGATTTGCTTGTTCTGTATTTTTGGAAATCTGATTTTGGCTAATACTGGGATTTTCGATAACTGATCCGACTACCATAAAGACATTTTCTTCGTCTTCAGTGACTGATTTTCTTGTAATGGGTTTTTATAAGTGACATTTCCGCTTTCCTGAAATTGTTTTAATAATCTTTTAAAAACGGCTGGCTTAGGATGTGTTAAGAATGTCTTTATTCAACGTATAGAGATTCAACGTATTGAGAAAAGAGCAGATACACTTTTAAGACATTAGTTGCAAAAATATATGTAACATAAAACAGCAACAACACTCTTTTGTTTTTTATGTTGCTAGACATATTTTTCTTTTTTATTATCAACACTTCCTCCAAAAGAAAAATAATTCTTAATGACAAAAACAAAAAAATAAAATTATCACTTGATGGCACTTAAGATGTAACTTTCTGCACACCAATCCTTTCACGCAGCATCTCGAATCGGACCCTTTCCAATGGCTTCGTTAACAGATCAGCTAACTGATTATTTCCGTCGATGTGCTCCAATGCAAGGTCTCCATTTAAAAATCTTTCCCTTACGTACATGTGGCGGACTTCTATGTGCTTTGATTTTCGATGATACGTTGGATTCTTTGACAATTTCACTGTACTAGCATTGTCGATATAGAGTACAGGAGGTTTATCTTGACTAGCAGTTCCAATTAATTCAATCAGCAACCTATTCAACCAGATCAACTCCTTTGCTCCTTCACTTGCTGATATTATTTCTGCTTCTGTGGTAGATGTCGCCACTGACTTTTGTAATTGACTGGTCCACGATACAGCTCCATGAGTGAGAGTAGCAACGACACCTGTTGTCGAACGTCTCGTGTCCTTGTCACCAGCGTAGTCAGCGTCACTATAGACCTTCAAACCTTCTTTCTTTTTGTATATGATTCCATAGTCTAGCGTATTCTTCAAATATCTAAAAATACGTTTCACTTGATTCCAATGTTGAACTGTAGGATTTTCCATGGTTCGAGCTGCTTTATTCACTGCAAAAGCAATGTCCGGGCGTGAGGCTGTAGTTAAATAAAGTAGACATCCAACTGCTTCGCGATAGGGAATTTTCGCCGTGATTTTCTCCTCAGCACTACTGTCTTCACGTCCAATTGGAGTAGAGACTCCATTCGACTCTGCCATTCCAAATCTTTCCAGAATTTTCTTTGTATAGTCTTCTTGATTCACAGCTATTGACCCGTCTTCATTTTGCTTTATTTTCATTCCTAAGTAATTTTTGAGAGACCCCCTGGTTGTATGAAATTCCAACTGTAACATTTTCATAAATTCTTCAATTTCTGCTTTGTTGCTGCCCACAACTAGACCATCATCAACATAGATTGCAACATACAGACAATTGTTAATGTTTCTGCAGTAGAAAAGACAAGGATCTGCATTACTGTTTTGAAACCCACATTTTTCCATAAAATTTACAAAACGTTTATTCCAGCAACGTGGTGCTTGTTTGAGGCCATACAAACTCTTCTTCAGTAGACATACTCGTCCGGTACCATCTTCAAAACCTTCCGGCTGTTCCATGTATACTTCTTCTTCGAGCACGCCATTCAAGAAAGCAGTTTTGATGTCAAATTGATCAAGCTTTAATTTTTCTGCAGCAGCTACTGCTAACAAGGTACGAATGGTATCATAACGTGCAACAGGGCTGAATGTTTCTTCATAGTCAATTCCTTGCTTTTGTACATAACCTTTGGCCACCAGTCGACCCTTAAAACGAACTTTTCCATCATCTGTGACTTTCTGACGTAATACCCATCGATTCTGCAAAACTTGTATACCGCTTGGACGATTAACTAGTACCCAAGTACTATTTTCTTTCAGGGATTGTAATTCTTCATGAATAGCTTTCAACCACTGATTTTTATCGCTAGACTTCAATGCTTCTGAATATGAACTTGGATCCTTACAATTATCAATAGGAGATCCAGCCATGTAAATATATTCCCCACTAGTCATCCATCCCGGTTTCTTCTTTTCTCGCCTGCTTTTCCGTCGCTCTTGATCAACTTCCGTTTCTTCTTCTTCTGACTCTTGACTTCCTCCGAAACATGACGCCGTATCGAAATCTTCTTCTCTGATGCCTTCTGTCCTCTCGTCGTGGCAGACCCCTTCTGTCCTATTCTTCACATCGAGCTGTGCAACTTCAAACTCTGCAATGTTGGTGCGCAGATTGCAAACAACCTCCGGTTTGAATTTCACGTCGTGACTCATTACAACTTTCTTCTTAGAAGGAATCCAGACTCTGAATCCATCTCTGTCGTTCACATACCCAACCAGATGTCCATGAACAGCCTTGTCGTCAAACTTTGAGCGGAAATTCTTGTTTACATGTACATAGCACTCAGTACCAAAGATTCTCAAGTGATTTAAGCTTCCTATTGATCGTCCATACCACAGTTCGTATGGAGATTTGTTTTTAATGGAGGATTTCCCAGTGCGATTCAAAAGATACGCGGCAGTATTACACGCTTCTGCCCACAATTCTTTTGGCAACTTGCTAGAATTCAACATAGAACGTGCGCATTCCACAATGGTGCGGTTTTCACGTTCTGCAACACCGTTTTGCTCTGGTGTGTAAGGTGAAGTAGTACAATATTCTATACCCCTTTCTGCAAACAATTGAAAAACTTTCTTGTTATTAAACTCCTTTCCTCCATCGCACCTGAACTGTTTGATAACATGGCCATTTGTCTTACTTTCATTCAAGAACTGTTCCAGAACTGTGCTCACTTCACTCTTCTGCTTCAAAAAGAAAATTCGACGAAACTTGCTAAAATCATCCTTGAAACAAACGTAGTACCGCGCTTTTCCGAGAGATTCCGTAGACATGGGTCCATTCACATCGGCGTGGATCTGCTCACCAATAGCTGTTGGTCGATTCATTCGATTTCTGAAGGGCAACCGATGCATTTTTCCCAATGCACATCCATCGCAGAACAATTCCTCATCGCACCCATCCACATTGATGTTCATCTGCTTCAAAACGCTTTTTACATGTTGTTTATGTTGATGGCCAAATCTTTCATGATAAACTTGTAGTGTGTTTGACGATGTCACCAAATTCACTTGATCAGGTTGTGCAGGTTTTACAACGCGTATATCAAGTATGTAGAGGCCACAACTGACATATCCAGTCATCATCGTTTTTCCAGTGACTTTATCTTCTAGTTTCACACTTTTGTTATCAAGTTTTGTACAATAACCTTTTCGAGCAGCTGCTTTGACAGAGAACAAATGTGCACTTGCTTCAGGAACATATAGAACATTTTGCAGTTCAGCATTTTTCCAGACATTATTTACACGAACTTGAATGTCTACAGTTCCCTTTCCATGAGCTAGCATGCTTACATCTCGTTTTCCAAGTGAAATCTTCTCAGGTACATTAAATTTTGTATAAGATACAAAATATTGCTTATTGGCAGTGACATGATTGGTGGCTCCACTGTCGCAGTACCATCTGTCGGCTTCCATATAATTATTGACTGAGACACCAAATGTATATGATAAAAATCCAGCTTTCTTTCCAGACTGATGATTGCCAGTGTTACTGTCTGTCTTTTTCACCGGACACTCAGCTGCCCAATGACCTAACTGCTTGCATTTATGACAGGGAAATTTCTGTTTTGCACGTTTAATATTTTTCTTCATTTTTTCACCATTGTCACTTTTACTTTGTTGATTATTTTTCTTAAGAACACCGCGTGCAATAAACGCAGCAGATTCCACCATATTTTGGTCACGCAATTCTATCGTGCATAATTTTTCAATTAACAAGTTCACACTTTGATTTTCCGACGAAATCGTGTCCCACAAGTCTTTAAAATTGTCGTACTCTTTCCCGAGAGTAGATAAAATTCTACCGTTTAAAATTTTTTCGGATAGAACATTTTCTTCATGTTTTTTTAATTCGTCGTTTAAGTCCACGAAAAGTTTCTGTAACTTCGCAACATGTGTGCTGATGTCTTCTTTGTCGTCACGATGAACACGAAAAAAGGATTCAATCAACATGTTTAACCGTTGCGTACTGCTACGTTCAAATCGCGCACGTAATTTGTCCCAAATTTCACTTGCGTGTCGGCATGTTAACACGAGCTCAGCAACAGATTTTCCTAGCGCCCCTGCTATCAAACTTGCCGCCTTCGCGTCTTCCTTCATCCACTGTCGTTCCGCGGTTTCATGTTCGAGCCTTTTTTCCGCATTCGCGCCTTCTTGCAACTTAGGACACTCTCGCGTTCCGTAGACAATGTCTTCTAGTGCATATGCCCGAAACAACATAGACACATGCCATTTCCACTGTGCCCAGTCTTCAGGTCCTTCAAGTTTTTCGATTTGTATTTTATATTCAGTACTACTAGCCATTTTTAAAACATACAAAAGTCAAAGTCCAGTTGACACGTATATACTAACTTTCCAGGGCAAAGTTTCTTGAAAAATTTTCATGAACAACAAAAACTGAGTTTTGTAATCAATCATTCACACGCGATCTGGGCCCATAACCTGTTAAGAATGTCTTTATTCAACGTATAGAGATTCAACGTATTGAGAAAAGAGCAGATACACTTTTAAGACATTAGTTGCAAAAATATATGTAACATAAAACAGCAACAACACTCTTTTGTTTTTTATGTTGCTAGACATATTTTTCTTTTTTATTATCAACAGGATGTTTTCTTTTGGGAAACCTTTGAGCATAAAATCGAAAAGCCAATAAACAATTCTTATCACATTCCCAAAGGATAATAATAAATAATATCTGACAATACCATAGACTAGACAATACTTAAATACCAAAGGCAACTAGATACATTGGAACTTTTATTTAAAAAACTCCAAATGGCGCATAAAACAATTATTTAGAGTTTCCTGAGAAAACGCGAAGACTTAGCTTATAAACACTCTAATACTAATCGATAGGTAATTAAAAAATACATCTTCTGGTATGTTAAAAAGTATGGGTTCCATTTAAATTAATCAAGTTACAGCCCCTTAAAGTTCATACCTAAGTAGTATTAATTTTTGGACACCCTGTATAAGATGACGAGTTTGTTATAATTGAGATATAAAATATGATTTACACTTCATTGTAAATTTCGCTTACATAATTTAAATACTTCTTAAGTATTTGATACATAAAAATTAGGTTAGATTTTGATAAAATTCAAAGTAATTAAAAAACCTTAAGGTTTAGATATTACAAACCTTATTAAAACACACTTATTTTCATCGAACAATCCAAAAATGCAATAATATACAGGGGGTTCCATTAAAAACAACATAACTGATACTGTTAGGGCATTTTGAACACCCTGTATAATATGAAAATAATTTTAAAAGATAACCATAATAGACCCCTATATAACCCAGAAGTCAAAGTTTTTGAAATTTTCATATTTTGGCCATAATATTCCGTGCCGTATAGCGTGAATAACCCTGTATAAAGACACATGGTAGAAAATCTGGTCTTTTTGCTAAAAAATAGAAAATTTAGGTAAATATTCTTTACTGATGCTAAAAGTACTTTCCTTCAATTTCAATAATTGTTATCTTATAAAACCAGAAAGAAAAGTTATAAAACACATGTATGTAATGTAATAAATTAGTGAAAGTTGTTTTAAGTATTTTTGTCCACAGTTGCAGAAACTAACTTAATCGTTTTTTCTTTTTTGAAAAGCTTTATTGATGCTGATCTGCCGACTTTTTTTTATCAAAAAATAAACTAAAAAAATACATGAATTTAGATATTTAGGACATTTATTTTTAAGAATGTTCGGAGAACATACAAAATTCATAATTCTCGTTACACTACACTTAATAAAAGTTACAGAAAATTAAAAAATGGCAAAATCAGTCATATAAGAACATTTACGAATATACGGTATAAGCCTTATGTTTCATGAAAACTTCTTCAGCACCTACACACATCACAAGTCCAAATCCATGTTGGGATTGGGTTCCACTTCAATTTCGACCGCAGATTTATCGCTGTCTGAAGTATAATTATCCAATTCGTCGTCGTTGTTGTTGTTATTATTGTTGTCATTGCCACCATCATTTGATACCCCACTTGTACCAGGCAACGGAACTACAGGTGGTGTCCAAGGGACCAATGCTGTGCATGGTCTTGCAATCTTGGACAATATCTGATGGGGTATGATAGATTCTGCCTGCAATCGCCTCATCTCATCACACATATACAATCTCTGAATTTTCCTATCTTCTGGTTCACTGCTACTGGCAGGTGTTTCTGAACAAATGTACAGGCGACTCATACTCTCTGCCATCTTTTCTTCTGTGATGTGTTGTTTAAATGGTGGCAAGCTATCAAAATGAAATATGCTATAACACCGAGAGTAAAAAACATATTGGATTGTTATTTTAAAACCCCCTATGAGTTTCAGTAGAAAGCCACATGAAAAAACTTACTACCTTTTCTTATAAAACAGAAATCATCCAGTTACACAGAATGCGCATTCTAGACACCAAGCAGTAATCCTTAAAGTGCAATTATTCTATAACAGATAAAGATTAAGGTTATTACTCCTATTAATAGTGTCTGACCTAAACAGACTCTAGCCCTAATACCAAATTTCAATACTTTTAGGAGTTAAAGAAAACCTTTTGTACTATGCCTTTTTCTACAACTAAACTTTTCCTACTTGGAAATGATCTAAAATGAGGCACTTATGATAAACCTAGAAAAATCTGAAAAAAATAGGAACCTGACCCAACCCTAATCTGGAAAGGTTTTATTGTGTTAAATTGGATTAGATTAGGAGCAGGTTATGTAAAACACCTTCCCCTTGATTTTTTAGACCATTTTGAAATAGGAAGAAATAGTTGTTTTCAATAAACCTATAGTACAAAAGTTTCATCAAACTAAGTAATTTTTAAATTACCATTCCTCAAACAGTATTATGGAATTGACTAAACATTAACTCATTACCATTGATATCATACCTACACTGCATTTATCACTTTTAACTGTTAAATAGAATGCGCATTAAAACCAGGTAAAAGAATACATTTGGTAATAATTTTGCAATTGAAACATACTTACTCAATAGATTCAGGTTTACGTTTGCATCTATAAATATCTCTCATGAATTTACTTTCACTGAAAGCACCATTCAGTTTTTCAGAGAAATTGTTCAAGTTCTTTTGATAACTTGGTTGATTAAATACTTCATTAGCAAATGGAAAATGCACAACTGAACCAGACAGTAACCCTTGTGAGGAACTGGGTTGCGGTGAAGAAAATAAGAAGTTATTTGGAGGGTTATTTAACAAATTTGGTAAATTAAACTGGTATGATCCAGGGGTTGGAACTTGACACTGGTTGTAGGTCCCCATTTGGAAGGGACTGTAATTTTCACTGTATCGAGAAAATCCAATTTCCTGAGGATGTGGAGATGCCGTTGGTTCTTGTTGCGAATGCATTCCGAATTCAGGGTTTGAATTCCTTGTGTATTCCGATAATGTCTCAGAAAAATACTTATTGTATGGATCACCAGTCATAATACCTACTGACCAGTTCGAATTCATAGGCCACAAACACTCATTATTTTGCACATGAACAACAAATATTTTGTTTAAAACATGAATTCAAAACGTAAACACTTGGAACACACGCTGATATAACTTGACACTTTTTTTTTACTAATTACAGCCAAACAAAAACTACCCCTGTAAACAAATCGTCGTACCCTGAAAACTGCAACAACGCAACAGCTGACCCTTTTATACGGCTGTAGAAATTTCTAGAATTTTTCCAGTAACTAATTGTTTTGACAAAGTAATTGATCTATTGGTCACAAGATGTCAGTATATGGTTTTTGGCGCGGAATTTTAATAAACTTATAAATATGGATATCGTTCAATAAATATCAAAAAATACATATTGCAGAAGAGTAAAAGATATTCACTAAATTCCTACTTACATTCCAAAAAGTATTTAATTATATTTATATTTAAGTCAGAGTATTTTAATAGTAGAAATAATAAAATGTGGATAAAATGTTATTAAAAGCGTCTTTTCTATCAACATAATGGCAAATTTCAATTTTTTTTGTACTGTAAGAGAGCGGTTTTCCTATAATATACAAAGTATTAATGTCTGAATGTTGTTAACTGTAAAATATTTTCATCTACTGTAATATGCAGTTTAATTTTCTCTTTGATGGTAAAAGTTAAATAGCAACAAGACAAGGAGTTTAACTTTTTTAACAGGGTCATTCGCGTTCAGAACAACAGGTTTCAAAGAAATTCTCAGTAATTCATAAGACAGTACTCAAGAAATTGTGGAAGTAATCAGTGTGTAACAGTGAAAGAGAGAAATGGATAAATTATTTAGTTTTGCAAACAGCAGGTACTTATCTATATATATTAATTTACATACTACACTTTAAAATAATGTTCTTTTTTTACTATTCTCTATGTTCGCAAAAAAGAATAAGTTATATATATGAGTATGTCCACTATTTTGTACCTATCTGTTGTTATAGGAAGTAGGTAATAAAAAAACTGAATATAAGTACCTATAATATATTTAGTTTGTAGGTATAATTTATAAATAAATAAAATAATAATTTTTAATTCAATTCCCAATTTTTTTAGTTGATTCTGTCTTAAACCGGTTATTGGTGACGCAATATTCCTATTTTCACTTTTATTTGTTAAAATAGAAAGCAAAATCATTACGCGTACAACGAACATAATAGAGTGTATAAAATGACACTAAAAATTAAAAATTAATTTAATATATACCAAGAGTAAAATTAATTATATAAGTTGTGTGCTATTTTTTGATATTAATAATAAATAAATTGTTTTAAAGGAATTTTGATTTCTGTAAACGAAGTTCAATCAGTTCATTAACCTCTAGTAACAAAAAATTACTTGTCACTAATTTATATTTTCGACATTTAGAATAACGTGTTCCTAACGGAATAATACGCTATGGGAATACGTTATCAAAAATAAACTAAATTTATTTGAATATAATGAAATGTAAAAATACTGAATTTACCCGTGTTACAAAGAAATATAATAAAGGAGGGGCTATCTATAAGCTAAGAGAAGTGACCTCAATGTAACAAAAAATGTATATTTTTTATTTCTCATTATTTTAGTAAATCTACGCTACAATAAATTAAAAGTAAAACTGATTGCATATTCTTTACAAGAAAAATCGACACGGGACAAAATAACTTTTTTTAGATAATTGTGCCCTTTTTTACTATATCGAGGTTTTTAGACACGAACACATTTTTCAAGCATTGTGATTTTCTTACATGTTTTTATTTAAACGTTAACGAATAAAAAAATACAAAAATGAAGCTGCTAAAAAATGCACTTGTGTCTAAAAAACTCGATATAGTAACAAGGGTACAATTTAAAAAAAAAAACATATAACGTCCTGTATTTTCTAACATAATGAGAAATATAAAAGAAATACAGTTAATTTTTTTGTTATATTAGGGTCACTTTTCTTAGCTTATCGATACTCCTTTTGAATAGGTTAAAATTATTATTGAAATTTTAAGTTCTTTGAAAGAAGTCGAAGGTTCAAATATAAGAAACATTTCTCCTAAAATTGCTGCAAAATGGCCTAAAATATTGGTTGCCTTTTTAAATTTAGAATAAACATAATATTTAATTTTTTCTTTAATACTTTTAAATTGTAGATATCAATTTTTGAATTTCCTAGCAATTGTCCCAAAAAAGTTGGCTAAAATATTTGTGCTTATTTCATATTCTAACAATTTTAAAAATATTTCTTTTATATATTAAAATAAAAGAGAAAAGTTTCAACGAAAGAATTTATTCACAACTCCTACAATTGTTTCGGCCAATGGGCCATTTTCAAAGAGTACATATAAATTATTACTAAAATTAAAATTGTATAGTAAGCTGTATATAGAGGGTTGAAGACATGGAAACTAGTTAATGACGTAGAGGTATTCAGGTAAAAACCAATTACAAATTACACAGAAGTAAGGGTGAATTGATATTTTCCATCTCTAACTGGTTATTTACCAGTAATTTATTATTATTTAGCGCTTTTTTAGTCTCTAAGTTTTCTAACAGGGTTAGATTTTTACTTTTTGTACAATTATGTAATAATTTTGTGATATTTTCATCTAAATAATGATTATGTTTAATACAATGTTCTGGAAAATAATAATATTGAGTCAACTGGGTTTTCAAAACAATTGTATTAAAAATAATAATTATTTAGATTTGTGAGTCATTCACATTGGGGTCTGGGAAATTAAATTTTAAAACTTCTCACAAGATTTATTAAAAATTTCTCGGGAAACTATATAATTAAAAGGGCCAATCTGAAACGCAGCCACCATAACCAGAAGTTGATACTCGCGTTTTAATTAAGGGACCATACGTCCCGGATTGGCTGGGACAGTCCCGGATTTCCACCTTGCGTCCCGGATTTTTCTAGAAGTAAAATTTGTCCCGGATTCATGTTTTTTGTCCCGGATTGTCCCGGATTTTTGAAAAGGTTCTTATTTTAAATATATTTCAACTCATCTCCTAGGAGCTTAAAATGAAAACAATTCCAATTATGAAAAGTTAGAAAAAGTATTAACCAAAACATGTCATTACTTAAACAATCTTAAAAGAGACGATGTGTAGTGTGGGCGCTGGAAACCAGTGCTTCTTCTTCTCACTTTAATAATCGAAAACTTCCATTTTCAAATTTACGAAAATTAGCAGAGTTCTTTTTCTGCATGCCTGGCACAAATGCTTCTACGGAAAGAATATTTTCTTTAATTGATAGCTTTTGGAGAAGTGACAAGATTCGGTTTGAAATAGACACACTAAAAGCGATATTACTTACTAAAGTTAATTATGAAGAAAATTGTACAGAATTTTATACAATGCTTCAAAGCGAAAAAGACCTACTGAAAAAGATCCATAGTTCAGGAAAATATAAAGTTTTGTATTCAGTAATTCTGATTAAAAAAATTTGATTCATTTAAAAAAGATACTGATTTTATTATATCCTTATAAAGTATTTACGTATAATTTTTATTAAAAAAATAATATTTAAGTCATTTAACTTAACTAACTAAATAAAAAAATATGGTCACCTTAGTTTTAATTAAAATTAAAAAAAAAAAATTAAAATAGTGAAAATGATTCTACTGTTTATTGGTGGTGAATTTGGTAATGGTACAAGGAAAACTACTACCAATAAATAATTAATTAATTAATGCCAATAATATTAATTAATAATAATAGCTTTTGTCTGTAGTAAACCAACTTTCAAAATTGTTATGACTTTTTGATAAACAGAAAATAAATAACAGTTTACGTAATTTGTTCAAAGTTTTGTTTAACATTTTGGTATTTCTGTGTTCTGTGGATATCTGCTAATGTCTTTAAAACAACATTAAGATGCTTCGGACGGTAGTGTGACGCACAAACTTTTATTCTACGTATTTCTCTTACACGTGAACATCAAGACGATCTTTTGAATCGTTTAATTATATTTATTATGAATTATAATGTGGATCCTTGACAAGTTTGTTTGCAAAAACTGTATGGGAAGGGCATAAATACATCTACGTGAACAAGCACTTTTGCAATTGCAATTATTTTAATATATATAATATAATATATATAATATGTATAGGTACTAAAATCTTATTAAAACTTTTGAGTGAAAGGAATAATATTCTTAAATAAAATGGAATATAGATAATTAAAGTGAATAAATAAAAAAAAATGTCCCTAATTAAAACTAGAACAATCGTTCATCAATATTGTTAGTGAATAAGTACTTCAGTCCCAGTGGCGTACCTAGGTAACCAAAGGCCCTGGCTCAAAAAATAAAATAGGGCCCCAACTAAACTATTTAAAATCGTTTATTCCGTATTCGTCGTGTTCCGAATTCGACGTACTTAAGATTTGTCATAATTCAGATTCGTCGTAACAGTCGACTCCATAATAAAATAAAAAACCAAATACAAATTGTAACTCATTTTAATGAACAAATTAAAAGTTTTTTATGAAAATAAAAGAAAATATCTACCTGTTAACGTTCAAAAATACGGTTCTGTGACAGACACACAGACTTCGGAGGCACGTTAATAGGGTCCCGTTGAGCACCCTTTGGGTACGGAATCCTAATTAAGTAGAGATTTTTAATCCAATAACACCACTTTCTTGACCGACTATAGGTACGTTTTACGATGAATCTGGGTTACGAAAAATCAAAATTTTATTAATACAACTCAAAATATAAATATGTAGTTACATTTGAATACTTTAAAGTTGCAAAGCTACTTTATCATTAGTTCTTTATTGTGCATAGCAAGACACGTCCTGGTTCTACACACAGAGTTTAGGAATGAATAACTGGATAAATTAATTAATATAGGTTTTTTTAAATAAAAGTTAGTGGATATTTCTAACACAATTTATAGTTTGTAAGTCCGAGGGGCCCCCTGAGCTTGGGGCCCCAGGGCACTGTCCCGTCTAGCCCTATGGACCTATGGTAGTTACGCCACTGTTCAGTCCGCTTTCCTTTTTTTTAAATGTTAATTGAAACTTCACAAACTACTAGAAACTAGTACTTTTTATTTAGAGGGTATCTCAGGAGGAATAGCAAATAACCATTCTGAATAATAAGTTAATATAAACTTGTGTCCGGGAACACTTTTTTTACCAAAAAATTTATATTTTTATACTCTCTAAAAAAACGATTTTACGTAAATCATTTTTATAAAACCTAGTAACAAAAAGTATTAATTAAATGGATATAAACTTACGTGAATACATGTGACGGTGGCGGCGCTAAAAGAATGTAGGGAGGGGGTGTTGTTTAGAAACCAATATGCTTAAAATTGTTAGAAAAAATATAATAAATAAATCAAACTTTAATAACTAGAACGCCTATAAGATAAATTGGTTGGCTGTACTATGAGAAATACATGTAATTTTTACCATTGATAACTCGAACTATCGAACTTCTATTACTCAAATATCTTGATAACTCGATGATAATACTTGATGCCAACTTCGATAAGTCGAATGTTCTGGGGGAATCCTTTAATAATGTACGAATCGAACGTCTCTAATTAATAGAGTTATGTAGGTACTAGGCAAGAAATGAGACAGTTCAGTTTATACAATTGTTTTTCATCAAATAGTTCTCTAAAAACTTTGTCTTTTGTCTAAAAAAAAAGTGGAAAGACGTTACTTGTATCTGTTTATTTATCTGTCTATCTATCTGTAATATGAAATAAATACATACGAATGCCTATGAATGCCTATTTACAAATAAGCACCTAAGTTAATTAAGTGAAACCGTTTTAAAGAGGGTATTAAAATATATATATTTTTGTCTAATATTTAAAACTTTTTCGAACACAAGTTTATCCAAATATCAAACTGATCAGTACTCAAAATCGCCTGAAATTTTAGGTATTTTTCATGAAACATCCTGTATATAAAAATGCAACTTGAAATACCAATTCAAAAACGTTAATTGTACTTTTATCGCAATGATTAAGTATTTATAGTAAATACGAAATTTCAAAATTTAAAATGGAAAACTAAAACAAACTTTTATAAAAAAATATTTTTCTGATTATTGATTAAGATTTTATGCAGGATTGTAAACACTAGAACACCGATATCGATGAGAGAAGTGAAATGTTAATAAGAGTTTGAAAAGAAGAAGAATTTTGAGTACTGGAAAATTACACACTTTTTTTGTTGATAACTATACATTAATTTTAACCGTCGTGAGCAAGCGCAAAAGAGCTGTTTTAGAACAGATACCATCGTACAAAGTACACACGATACGACGATTAAATGAAAAGAAAAATTCGTAGCCAAGCAACTCAGGCAAGTTGCTAGTGTTAGTAGCTAGTGTAGAAAGAACATTTTGCGTTGTTGTTAGTGATTAGTCAGCTCCCGTTGTTTAAGTCGTCAATAGTTTCTGCCGTTTTAAATTATTATTTTATTTTAATTTTCCATTAACAAAATAGTCCGTTGTACAATAGTGTTTAGTAGCGTTATTTAAGTAGTTTGTTATGCACTAGCAGTTAATCGTACAATTAGTGTAAAAAAAAATGAAACTCGAAAAAAGTGAAGAAATGGCTAACGAAAGTCTTTTGTTACAAAATAGGGGCAGTTCCACGGTTAAAGTGCAAATAGTTCCGAAACAAAAGACTCTCACCCATCTACCTAAAAGGCCAAAAGTGGATCTAGCATTCGATAATCTTATCTACAATGTACGACAGGGCAAAAGTAAGTATTACTATTGTTTTTAATTAATTTATTTTCTATATTTACGATTAAAATTATTCCACGAACAGTGAGTTTCAACAGATACCCCAAAGCACCAAATTTTACAATAATAAAATTCGGAGGGTGTCCGTAAACCCATTTCTATTACAAATTTGAATCAGAATGCACCGCTCAAAACACAAAAAATTTGTTGATAAGCAAAAGACAATGAACAATTCTTATGCCTACAACTATTTTCTTTCTGTGTACAATAGTCACAAAAAATTGATTTGAGATTTCTACATATTATTTATTATGTATGTTTCGATTTTAATGAAATTCAAATGTGATTTGAATAACACATACATAGATAGATACATAAACGTCATTGGTTTTGGTTGATAAACAATGTCATTTTCACGATAATGGATTTTGGTGACCTGATTGTGTTTGTATGTTCCTTTGTCGTGGCCACAGAATTTCATTAACTCAACAAAATGTTTGTTTGTAATAGCTTTTTTTTTGTATTTATTTAGAAACAAGTTTTTGTACTATGCACCATAATGGCACTTACACAACAATTACTTATTTCAATAATAATATTTAATGATACCTACTTGTCTAATTTGCAATTTAAAGATTTAAAATCAGTTTATGTAGAAAATCGTTTATATACTTCATAATCTTTTAAAAAATGTATGTATAGATATCGTATGTAGGTATTGTACTTTGTTTTTTTACGCTTGTTTACGATAAAATTTAATGGAATTTTACTCAATTCATTAATGACAAACTTGTTAAATACTTTCCATTACATTCACAGTAACTTTCCTTTTCAATCCACAAAATAGTAATGTGCAAAAATTAATAATACCTAAACCATTATTATAATATTATATTCTACATCGTACATTATGGATATTCAATGTTTAATTTTATTTGCATTGTACTGCTAAAAAATAATGCAATCATGTATTTCCAAAGCATATTCAAGTGGTTTTTGAATTAAATAAAGTTGTTTGTATGGTACAAATGATGAGTTGATGATACAGATATAAGAATTTCCAAGAAAACGTGAGACAGGTAATTAAAGGTAGTTTCAGAATGTGCAGTTAACCTTGAGAAATTAATAGGTATTTTACATTAATTTCAGTCACTTAATAGACTACTTATTGCAGGTACTTACTCAATCAAAAAATATTTTTAAAAGAACGAAATTTGTTAATTTATACCAGAATATTGTTTCTTTGTTGAAAACTATAAGCTTATTACTAAATTTATAAAAAATACACTTTTTATTATAAATAGAAAAAATAATACACAAAACAAATCATTCCACGGAACAATCAATCATTAGGTAGGTACTCTAAAATGCTCTTCCTTGATAAAACATTATGTATCTATACATTTACAACCTTTTTCAAACAATTTTAATTTTTATGTATTTCTTGTTTACAAGAAACTCAAATTTAATAGAATTCTGAAAATCTGACAAAACAGAATAAACATCAACATCTAAAATTCCAAAATCCTGCGTGTGTGAAGTGAAATTTTAAATTCTAATGTTTTATTTACTTCATAATTGTCAAGTAAATAGAAATAAATACAATAATATTTTTTACGAAAACAGGATATAGTTTTGTTGAAATGCTTAGTACAGATGACCACCAAAATATTTTGCTTTCTGTTTAGGTCAAAGGAGATAAAAGTTGTTTTCATGGTCATGAATCATTAAAAAAAATGATATAGTGTGGCATAAATCACAATAATTACAATGACGTATTATCGTGATCACTGGCAATGGAAATTTGCCAACACATACATCCTTATCTCGTAATTCTGTATGACCACCACCTAAAATTCGATTAAAATGCTCTATTTGCATTTCAAATACTCTGATAAATGAATGGTAATTAAAATTACAATTTCAATAAACGATTTTTATTTACAGTAGCATACGTACATCTATTTATCTATAAGTACTATGTTTTTAGAAATTATTATAATAACGTTGTAACATGTTTACCTAACATGAATATGTCCATGTCACAAATGTTTCAGATTTTGAAAATTTTAATCCTAACTTTTTACAAAAAAAGAATATAAACTTAGTCAATGGTATTTTATTACAAAAATAATTTATGTAGGTACCTAGGTACTTACGTAATATCTTAATTGAAGAAGTTTATTGATTTTAAAAAGGTTTTTTATTGCTATCGAACAGGTCTATTTCTTTGTCATGCAAAGAGCGTTAAAGGTAATTTTTGATTAAACAACTCATCAGAAAGATTATCTGTAAACCAAATTAAAAAATGCTTATTTTAATAATTTTTTAATTGCATCCTGGATAAAACCAGTTAGGTACCTACTCTTGTTTTTTATAATTCATTAAAATCAGCAATAATATCTGTTGAAATAGAATTAGCTTTTACTTGGTGAAAGGTATTCATAATAGAAGTAAAATAAAAACAGTTTCACAGGAATTTATTAATTTCAACAATTGTTTCGCTATCACAGTAGCTTCTTCAGGATAATTTTATTTTACTTCTATCAATAATATCTGTTACCTATATAAACATATATGTGTAGTAGGTACGTAGTTGCGTTATTTAAATTTGAATAGCAAAAATATTAAAAAAATATATTAAAAACAAAGTACGTTATGCTTGTCCCTTATAATTTATACTTGTTTCATTATGTATTTATTTTAACTGATACTGTTGAATACTATCTTTAAAGTCATTGTACTTTAAATGTCAACAAAACAAGGAGTTGTATGTACGTCGTGTTAATTTATGTTCTTCGTTTTATTTTGATGTTAACACAATAAAACAGTAGTTTGTTTACATGTTAAAATTATGTTTGATTTTTATGTCACGAAGGGGAAGAGAAACAAAAATATACGATGACTTCTTTTGCTAACAAATTGGGGAAGGTAGAAATTAAAATTAACGAACCGTTGTTAAAAAAAGCGGCCAAGTGCGAGTTGGACTCGCCCATGAAGGGTTCCGTAGCAGCAAGTAACATAATATAAACGTTTTTGTAGTTCGTTGTAACTTTGATCGATGTTTTAATAATAGTGTATTTTTTTTTAAATTAAGTTATTGATAAGTCAACATTATAATTAGGTACCTAAATGATGGGATTTATATCTAACTATATGGGAGCCCAATGCCCATATAGGCTTGTGATAGCTAAACAGTTTGACAAGAAATTTTTCCAAAAATATTATCAATTTGTGTGCTCGGGTAAAGCGCAGTCGGGAATCTGCCCCCCGTGCGCTCCGCACCCGCTTCTGATTAAGCCATGCCCCGCGCGAATTATAATTATTATTTACTTAGGCAGCTATTACAGATTTATTATTAGAAAATAATGGTTCACGGTTTATGTTTATGAAATTAAAGGTTTTTTTGTTATTATTTTTATATTTGAGTTGATTAAATGAATGGTAAATTGCCGTTTACGATTTATGACGTATTAAAAAAAACTACTAATTAGATCTCGTTCAAACCAATTTTCGGTGGAAGTTTGCATGGTAATGTACATCATATATTTTTTTTAGTTTTATCATTCTCTTATTTTAGAAGTTACAGGGGGGACACACACATTTTACCACTTTGTAAGTGTCTCTCGCGCAAAATATTCAGTTTAGAAAAAAATGATATTAGAAACCTCAATATCATTTTCGAAGACCTATCCATAGATACCCTACACGTATGGGTTTGATGAAAAAAAAATTTTGAGTTTCAGTTCTAAGTATGGGAACCCCCAAAATTTATTGTTTTTTTTTTATTTTTGTGTGAAAATCTTAATGCGGTTCACAAAATACATCTACTTACCAAGTTTCAACAGTATAGATCTTATAGTTTCGGAAAAAAGTGGCTGTGACATACGGACGGACGGACAGACAGACAGACAGACATGACGAATCTATAAGGGTTCCGTTTTTTGCCATTTGGCTACGGAACCCTAAAAATAGAGTTAGTACTTACCTAGTACGAACTTTTCAAAGTATAAAATCTTCTTGCTGAAAAAATCAATAGGAACTAAACAATTTCCAAATACAACAGAACTTCTATAACTCGAATCTCCATATAATGCAAATAATGTTAAGGTTTCAAGGCTTCTAAAATTATATATATGTTACCGGCAATCTGTATAATCCGGTATTCTATACAATACCTAGGCAATGTACAGAATACCTAAAACGTTCAGGTATTGTATGAAATATGATTTATTTCATACTTTGCCTAGGTATTCTAAACAATACCGAATGCACAGCCGGTAACGTGTGTAAAAGACTTGAGCGTTACCGTAGTAACACAAAGGTAATATTTAAGTGGTATTTTAAAGAATATTTTATTGTTTATAAAAGTTTATTAGAACTTAACGGTTTTCAAGTTTTAATACAATTTTAATAAAGTTAATTTTAAGTAATAGAACATGTTTCTTTTACAAGGATCTAGCGACCAAGCGCCTGGATATCGATTCCACAGCTTCGCCCATTTAACTATTTGTTAAATTAAGGTTTCATTTCTTTTGAGTTGTGCTGATTAGGTTATGGTATTTAAAGGTTATCTCTCTGTCTCTCTCTCCTATTCCCAATCAATGTTATTTTCAAAAATGTTTTTCTGTTTTGATAATACGGACTAAAATTGAGAGAGAGAACCTCTAAATACCATAACCTAACCCACACAATTCAAAGGAAGACACTTTAATTTGACAAATCTTGAGAATTTATCACTTTAGGTCATAATGCACTTATTAATAATTCAAATTTAAAGTTCGCGGGCTATTTTACCTTATCCTTGTTTCCTTTGCCTGTCATTTTATAGGTTTTACACTTTGCCGGTGGACCAGCAGGTACTCTATACAATCCCTAGGAATTGTATACATTGCCTAGGTAAAGTATATAAAAGGCAATAATATTCCTAATATTTTATACATTGCCTGGACGCTCTAGGTATTCTATGCATTTCCTAGGTATTGTATAGAATACCTGAATTATATAGATTGCCGGTAACATATAGATAGATTCTACATATGGACTAGTAAATTACTCTAGTGACACTTGGTTTTGTCATCCCCCAAGATGCGTAATGTTAAACATTTACGTCTTACTGTTGAGAGCGAAAATTTCAAATCTGATCTGAAACTGAATGATGTATGATATTTTATATAATTATTATAATAGTTTTCTGCAAACTTGAGTAATAACCGTTGCATTTTTTACAAAATACATAGGTACGTTTCTGTAAGACGTTGTACGATTAAGTTTAATCTAATTTGGAGTGCCCAACAGTACCGAGGTATAAGTTAAACTGGAGAATACCGGAGAGCAGACATTAGGGGTGCATGTCTTGAATATACCTAATAGATTTATTAGTCGTAGTTTTCGAACGTTGATTACGTCTTTCTTTTTTCTAAATGCGTTCTCATTCTTTCTTCTACGCAGACTGTAAAAATTTCAAAAATTACTGTAATCGACTATATGTGCTTATTTTTTTGTGAATGAGCATTTGTTTGTATTTATTTCATTACAAATAGATAGATGGTTAGATTTGTTTAATATCTTTTCAGTGAACCATTTTCCATTTTTTTATAAGATTTAATTTAAACAAACTTTTTAAAGTACCTACGTCTTGATGACAAGTAATCGTAGAAACTAGAAACTAAACTTGACTGAACTGTCCCACTGCTTGCATAGTACCGCTATTAGAAAGATCAAAGAAATGTTATATTTGTAGATTGTCAGGGGATTTCCTCAGAATATTAAAATTGTAGAAGTTATCGCCAAATATCATCCTCGAGCTATCAAGATATTCAAGTAATAGTAAAAGTTCGAGAGTTCAAGTTATCAAGTAAAAATTACACGTATTTCTCATAGTTGATGCTATTAATTGGTTGGATTTATCAAAAATTCGACTTAGGTATTGACCTACGAGTTATCGAAGTTCAAAATAAAAAGGGCACATTAGGTGCTTTCTATGTATTTTATAGGTTGGTTATCATTCCAGAGACTCAATGGGCACTCATCTCCACCCTTTTCTATTATATTTTAAGGAAACTTTTGCAATCACATCCTCTTAACTATTCATTTGTGAACAGAAATTTAATATAGGTCTCTATTCCTGTCTCTGCCTCTAATGTACTCTTTCTCTAATTTTTTCAACATCTCATTTATGTCGTTTCCATCTACAGTATTTTTTAGGGTTCCGCACCTCAAAAGGAAAAAGCGGAACCCTTATAGGATCACTTCGTTGTCCGTCCGTCTGTCAAGACCCTTTTTCTCAGGAACGCGTGGAGGTATCAAGCTAAAATTTATACCAAATACTCAGATCAATTGTCCATTAGAGCTGTGAAAAAATCAAACTTCTAAGCCAACGCAATCAAAAGATACAGCCGTTTATGCCGCAAATTTCCGCAAAATTTCGAATTAAAACCTACAGGGTACTTCCTGTGAACTCAGAATCTTGAAATTTGGTACGAAGCAACGCCTTATAGCACAGATAAAGGAAAAATTGCGAAAACCGTAAATTTTTAGTTACATCATATAATAAAAATATTTTTAATAATTTTAAAGTTACTACCCCTTTCCTCATGAACGCGTAGAGGTATTAAATTGAAATTCATATCAAATACTCAAGTCTATAATACCTTTAATCTGTAACAAAATCAAACTTCTATGTCAACGCAATCAAAAGAAACAGCAATTTAAGCCGCATATTTTCAAACTCGCAACTACCGGCAAGGGAATCAAAACCTAACGGGTACTTCCAGTCGATTGAGAATCTTGAAATTTGGCATGAAGCAATGTTTTGTAGCACAGATAAAGGAAAAATTGCGAAAACCATAAATTTTTAGTTACATCACATATATAGAGGTTTGTAAGGAACCCTCAGTGCGCGAGTTTGACTCGCACTTGGCCGGTATTTTTATCATCATTTTATTTAAGCATTCGTAAACACCCTGCGCTTTTTAATCTGTTTGTGAATATCGAAAATTGCCCACTTCTAGTTTTTCGTTCACAATTTTTATAAGTTTTATTCTGACCTCCCTTTAATGTGGCTATTAAAATTACCTACCCTGAAGAGAATTAAATGTATAAAAATGTATAAAATGGATGTAATTTGTTTCAGATGTAAAAACGATTTTAAAATCCGTAAGTGGTCAAATAAAATCTGGCGAACTGACTGCTATTATGGGTCCTTCAGGAGCAGGAAAATCGACCTTGCTGAATATCCTTACAGGATACAAGTAAGCATGTTTTTTAACCATACACAATTTACTAATTTAAGATACTATATTCACCAAAACCTATCAAATTTGAGTATGATAATGTTTATTTCAATTTTTTTTTACTTTTAAAAGGAGAAATAAACAGTGAGAAGTAATTCTTTGGCTCGGTTTCGTGCATATTTTAAACGTCTAATACCTAATGAATTTAATTGCGAAAATATGCAAATACGCGTTTTCAAGGTTATTCCGTAGGTTGAAAGGAGTGATAAAATGTAGTTCAATTTTCTGTCATCAGTAGTAAAACTAAAAATGAAAACAACTGTCAGTAAAATGAATTACAAATATTTCGGAAATAAATCTTTCTATTTCCTATTTTATCGTCTATAATTATAGATATTAATAAACACTTGTGTACCATAATTCATCGTCGACTTATCATTTATTATCGCTATCGTTGAGAACTTCCAAATTCCATAATTTGTGATTAAAAAGTACAAGGTTTGTGCTTTCGCCATGTCTGATTTTATTTAAGATATTTTTTGTACAAAATGTACTTGATTGTGCAGATACAAAGTTCAGTTTTGACGACATTAAATGAATAATGGTTTGGTCGAAGGTTAATTAGATATCAAAGCCATTTACTACATTAGCGAATGTACGTATCATATATAGTCAGCTTCGAAAAAAATGTACATATTAGTGTCATACTGTGTTGGGTCGCTCAACTTCGATTTCATTTTTTTTTTTAAATAGGTAGTCTAGGTGGAGATTATTCCTCAAAGTTGTGTACGTAATATTTTGACTCCCTATGTGTTTACTGCAAAAATGAATTTTTGTAAAATAAAAGTAAAATGTAAAAAATATGAACGTCATGTTATTTGATAATGAGAATGACAAACTACGTAAAACATTTTCCAGTCGACCTCACATGTGTCATTGACACGTGTACATTCAAGTCAAATATCATTAGCAATTTTACATCCATATCACGTAATGTAGAAGTTTATGTTTGAACTTTTACATTTAAGACTGGGCGAAACTAAACTGTTTCCTGCTGCCTACATTTTCACCAATTACATAAATGAAAATTGTGAAAATTTTCTCTTCCTTAATAGCTAGATACAGTCAGTACATGCCTCATATTTTATGCTTATTTACCTATTTTCTATTAAGATATCTATGAGATGATAATATAATAGGTATTTAGGAAAATATAAAGTATATAAATTAAATTTTAAGCTGAGCAGAAATTTAGCGCTTTAAAGTGTATTATAGTTTGTATTTCATAAAAGGGCTTCAGGCTCTTTCAAAATGCTTGAAGTTCTTTTAAAAGTTCCTCTCTTTAAATTTGAGTTACAAAATAATTCTGGTTCAATCCAGGATATTGTTACGAGTACTTGCCAATTAAGTTGGTGTGAGCATAATTAACGAACATCTTCCCTGAATACATAAGGAATATTCCCGGCTTTCCTGAAACATCTAGAAAACACCAGCAACGATCAATAGGATAACAATTAGATTACTAGACGGCTGAAGAATTCCCTAGAAAAAGGCTGAAAAGACTATAAAAGGCGGACGCGGCACACACCGAGTTAGTTGACAGTGAACAGCTGATGTTTGGAAGCGAAGCGATCGATAGGCGAACAACAGGCGATAGAAGTCATAGTTTCTATGGTATAGTGAGTGTTTGCACCAGAGGCGAGCGGAAAAATAGACTTTTTAGTGAAATAAATTGCGTAGACTTGTTTATATCCGTAGTGTAGTCAACTTAACTTTATTAATTAAATAAATTCGTTGTTTTGTTTTGCTAATTGTGTTTTCCGTGACCGAACACGTCACAATATTAAAACCAGCGTTACGTGTATTTTGGAAATAATTTCTTTCTTCTTAAGATAATTATGAATAATAAAGACAATTTATAACACCAACAACAGCATCAAAAGCTGCCACTGGGGATAACAAAAATGTTATGTACAATTGGAATACATTTTGGTCACGCTGTAATAGTTTATTTTGAGGGTTCATTGAACAAGTAGGTAAAACTATTAGGCAATGCTTAGAAGTGTTTTCTTTTTTTTTAGTGTAGATATATTAAACATCTTAAATATGATTTTTTACTGCAATGCAAACTAAATTTCTAAAATTATTACAAATACATGTATTTTCGTGCTCCCTTTAACATACTGGTCACCTTACTCAATAAAAAGAAAATGTGTATGGACATCCAAGCAACACTTTACAATGCGTGAGCATTATTTCTAACATCTAAGTGTGAATTTTAATATTTATTGAAATACTGAATTTTAGCACGTTGAAGGTTATGTTTCGTACACTTTTTTTGTTAAGTATTTAGATGTAAATAAAAAAAAGCAAGTGATATAAAATTTTGTATTTTTTATTTATGTATTTTTGATAAGCGAGAACAAATTCTTATTTTTTTAACAACAAAATATTATTCGTAATAATATATATATATATATTCTATTTAATGGTTTTCTAGTGGCTAGTAACTTGTAAACCGGACTGTGTGCTTGTATCTGAAAATACTCAAAAACAAGTGGCATTATTTAGAAATAAAATTTTTGTGAAAAGATTGGATTTATTCTATTTGTCTTGAATGTAGCAACAATTCTTTTAAACCTACTGAACATGTTTATTAGTGTACATTTTATACTTTCACTTGTTAAATCCTTCAAAAGCTATTTCGAAATAAACTCTTAAAATGAAGTAGTATATATGGACCGTTCTCAGTCAAAATACATACCCAGCATTTTCTTATGTGGCTAGAAAACTAAAAAATGTTTAGTGTAAATAAAATGGGCATACAAGTCTCTTTTTAGTGAAAAAAATCATTATTTAAATAAAATTATGGTAAAAAATGTCTAACAGTAACTTAAGAATTTTTAACTTATATTGTACAAAACTAAACGTGTTGGGCCATCCTCCCTATAACACAGAGCTTGCGTATTATTTTTAACCTTTCCAGTTAACCTGGTGTCAAAAATAGATTCACATTGCAATATTTCTTCTAAATACATGTGGTTTAGTACGTATATCAAGCTAGCACGACAAAGTTATTTTTCCGATTTCTAACTTGCACTATAATTTGTCGCTAATTTGTTACCAAATCGAAAAATTTGTCGCTCGTGCCGTTTAGCCATAATCAGCTGTAGTGCTAGCTTGATATCAAGCTAGCACTACACATAGCGTATCTCGAAAACGAAATGTCGTAGGATATTATTGTAAAGGCCATAATTTGTCGCTAATTTGTCGCTGAAAGATGACACATTCAACGAATTTGTCGCTAGTCTTATCTTCAACTGATAAGCGAAAAACTGCTGGAAAACCATCAAACTGGCACTACATATGGTATATCTCGGGAAGGAAATGTCATAGGATATTACTGTAAAGGCCATAATTTGTCGCTAATTTGTCGCTGAAAGATGACACATTCAACGAATTTGTCGCTAGTCTTATCTTCAACTGATAAGCGAAAAACTGCTGGAAAACTATCAAACTGGCACTACATATGGTATATCTCGAGAAGGAAATGTCATAGGATATTACTGTAAAGGCCATAATTTGTCGCTAATTTGTCGCTGAAAGATGACACATTCAACGAATTTGTCGCTAGTCTTATCTTCAACTGATAAGCGAAAAACTGCTGGAAAACCATCAAACTGGCACTACATATAGCATATCTCGAGAAGGAAATGTCATAGGATATTACTGTAAAGGCCATAATTTGTCGCTAATTGGTCGCTGAAAGATGACACATTCAACGAATTTGTCGCTAGTCTTATCTTCAACTGATAAGCGAAAAACTGCTGGAAAACCATCAAACTGGCACTACATATAGCATATCTCGAAAAGGAAATGTCATAGGATATTACTGTAAAGGCCATAATTTGTCGCTAATTTGTCGCTGAAAGATGACACATTCAACGAATTTGTCGCTAGTCTTATCTTCAACTGATAAGCGAAAAACTGCTGGAAAACCATCAAACTGGCACTACATATGGTATATCTCGGGAAGGAAATGTCATAGGATATTACTGTAAAGGCCATAATTTGTCGCTAATTTGTCGCTGAAAGATGACACATTCAACGAATTTGTCGCTAGTCTTATCTTCAACTGATAAGCGAAAAACTGCTGGAAAACCATCAAACTGGCACTACATATAACATATCTCGAGAAGGAAGTGTCATAGGATATTACTGTAAAGGCCATAATTTGTCGCTAATTTGTCGCTGAAAGATGACACATTCAACGAATTTGTCGCTAGTCTTATCTTCAACTGATAAGCGAAAAACTGCTGGAAAACCATCAAACTGGCACTACATATAGCATATCTCGAAAAGGAAATGTCATAGGATATTACTGTAAAGGCCATAATTTGTCGCTAATTTGTCGCTGAAAGATGACACATTCAACGAATTTGTGGCTAATAGTCTTATCTCCAGCTGATAAGCAAAAAACCGCAGAAAAACCATCAAACAATTAATCAAGCAGTTCTTGATTACATTTGTTTTAAGAGATAAGATTTATTTACCAAATTTTTTAAATTAGGTTTTCCCTGTTTCCCCCAAGTTGGGCAACACGTTACCTTTAGAGAGTTTGACGGCATCCAGCAGTTTTTCGCTTATCAGTTGAAGATAAGACTAGCGACAAATTCGTTGAATGTGTCATCTTTCAGCGACAAATTAGCGACAAATTATGGCCTTTACAGTAATATCCTATGACATTTCCTTTTCGAGATATGCTATATGTAGTGCCAGTTTGATGGTTTTCCAGCAGTTTTTCGCTTATCAGTTGAAGATAAGACTAGCGACAAATTCGTTGAATGTCATCTTTCAGCGACAAATTAGCGACAAATTATGGCCTTTACAGTAATATCCTATGACATTTCCTTCTCGAGATATACCATATGTAGTGCCAGTTTGATGGTTTTCCAGCAGTTTTTCGCTTATCAGTTGAAGATAAGACTAGCGACAAATTCGTTGAATGTGTCATCTTTCAGCGACAAATTAGCGACAAATTATGGCCTTTACAATATTATCCTACGACATTTCGTTTTCGAGATACGCTATGTGTAGTGCTAGCTTGATATCAAGCTAGCATAGGTATCAGCTGATTATGGCTAAACGGCACGAGCGACAAATTTTTCGATTTGGTAACAAATTAGCGACAAATTATAGTGCAAGTTAGAAATCGGAAAAATAACTTTGTCGTGCTAGCTTGATATACGTTGGTTTAGTGAAAATAGCACAACCTTTTTAGTTAATATTAGTTTCTTAGCCATAATATTGTAAAATGTCGCAACTTTTGAATTTAAGATGTCGTTTTTAAAGGTGACTTCTTTTACAATTACTTACGAGAATAGGCGCAACCGTCTACTGTATGATACTTTGATTAAGCAACCTTTCAAGAGGTCATCTTAAAAAAAAAGAGTACAGAAGCTGCTTTCAGGCCTTGAAAATTGGGTCGTAAACTTCACCTCTAGAACAAGTTTTAGGCCACCTAGTTAAGCATAATTTCCACGTGCGATTCCACAAAATTCTTATTTTTATTACCTAGACTCTTATTTATAGTATTAATAAAAACTTATAATAAGTGTTTTTTAATGGTTTATACTACCTAATAACAATTTTTTTCAAATGAACCGTTCGTCAAGGTGAAAATGTTGCTGTTTGTCACCGAAATAAATAAATTTAAGAAGACTGAGGCGATAAAAGAAAATTAACAAAATAGTTTCAGAATATGTGTCGGTACACTTTTTTTTCTTTCAAATAACTTAAAAATTTAATTAATACGTACCCTAATACACTGTGTATATTATTTCTCAAGGTGAATTTTATTGTTTAACAAAACAGTGTTTTATTGCTTAGTCTACTGTAACGAATAAGCTGAATTTTTATGGTAATTTTTAATGGATTTAATGAATTAAATAATGCCTTATAAACTAAACAACACTTAACAACTAATTATAAATAAATCTTAATACTACTTGCATAAATAATTATCAACTAGGGCGTTGATAATGGCAGGGACTCTTAACGGGCATTGGGGTGAGTGATAGAGGTAAACCGCTACACCCCCCTAACCCCTCGGACTCGCTGGCTCGATCTTACTGACTGCTGCTTCTCTCCTGTGTTCTTCAAAACCTATTATTTTATACTGCCCCACATAGTGCTCTTTTACCCCCAAACGGAAATTCGCAAGTTGGTCACGGCACACTTTTGCCGTGCAATCATGTCGCCTTTCCGTGTGGCGGTTTCTTGTTGCGTAAAACCATTACGTTGCATTTTCAAATTAGAACAAATGTAATCATTGAAATAAAAAACAATTAAAAAGAAATATAATTTTGGAAAAATATGAGCACTATGTGACACTACAATTTCTATTTAGTTGTTATATCATTATTGTTCGAGATAAATCAAATAGTAATTATTCGGGATGTTAATTGAGTAAAAGGTCATGCTGGGGCATTTCAAACTATTCTTAACATTATGAATTTACTAGCGAAGGACGATCTGCGTAAATAAGAACCTTAAAAATCACTTGCAATTATATAAAGTTTCCACAATATATCAAACATAAGTAGACTCGTAGACTGTATAAGAATGCTATCGCAGAGTTTGTACTGGTTCCATTTGTATATGTATAAAATGATTGCAAGGAAAATGGGCATAAAATACGTTTATTTTCGAAAAACAATATGAAATTATTGTTTAATTATGACAAAACAATTTACATCTGACTGTATTTATTTTTCAATACTCAATAGCCGTTGCCCCCCTTATAGATTTGTTTAGTTCTGATTTTGAATGACTACAAACCGATTGTGTCAAGGTGGTGTATCAATTTAAGGGTACATTTGTGTATGTCATCTAAAGAGGTCTAAAGAAGTTGGGTGTTTTCAAAATATCTAAAGAAAATATATTTTCCCTTACAGAACCCAAGGAATGCAAGGCAGTATTATGATGAACGGGCATGAAAGAGACCTGAGCCAATTTCGCAAACTTTCTGCTTACATAATGCAGGATAATCAGCTTCACTCTAATTTAACAGTGGACGAGGCAATGCATGTCGCAGCAAAGTTGAAAATTGGAGATAAGAAATCAGACGAAAGGGAGGAAATTGTAAGTAATATAATAATTTAAGTAAATACATATCCACTCGTTTATCTTTAAAAAGTATTTTATAATACAATAACCGGAACTTAACGACAAGGCTTGAAACGTCCAACATACATTAACTTTTCCTACTTATCCTGAATAAGTGTTAAACTATCCTTACTTTTTAATTATGTATTTATTGACATGATTAATTTTTCCTTAATTGCTTGACTACTTACATCATGCTTTTAGTGAAAAAAAAATATTTAAAATCATGAAACTTTTACGTAATTGATAAATTGTTCAGCTAAACTGTTTTATTTAATTAGTAATCGACTTTTGAATGTTTGTTTTAAATGTTTTTATCATCACATTGGTGTCACTTCACCTATTATGGACACAAGGGATCATAATTCCATTAAACAGCATTTTCTCATCTTATTTTAATGAAATATTCTATTTTATACGCAGTAAAATTTCTAAATTATATTACAGCATATACAAAAAAAACAATGACACATAAAAATTTTTTGATGTCATTGTTTTCTCAAAATTTTATTTTAATCTAATTGTACATGTTCTTATAAGTAATTCTTAAGATACTAGAGTATTTAAAGGGTCATGATTACCAAAAGTTAATAAGTAAAAATAAGTGATCAGATTCTTATAACATTTCTTATAATCTCCCCAGATTGTAGGTTTGTATTTGACACATTAATTCGTTTATAGATCAGCGAAATCTTGGATACTCTCGGACTTTTCGAACACAAAAGAACTATGACCAGTGGATTATCCGGTGGCCAAAAGAAACGTCTTTCAATCGCCCTAGAGCTTGTTAGCAATCCTCCCATAATGTTCTTCGACGAACCTACAAGTGGTTTGGACAGTTCTTCATGTTTCCAATGCATCCATCTCCTAAAAACCTTGGCAGGAGGTGGTCGTACCATAATATGCACCATTCATCAACCTTCGGCAAGGCTTTTTGAAATGTTCGACCAGCTCTACACGTTGGCGGATGGTCAGTGTGTTTACCAAGGATCAACGAAACAATTAGTACCATTTTTGGCCGCCCTGGGCTTGCAGTGCCCATCGTATCACAACCCTGCTTCGTTTATAATTGAAGTTGCTTGCGGGGAATATGGGGATAATACACAAAAATTGGTTAGGGCCATAGGCAACGGGAAAAATAACATAAGAGACGGGGTACCATTCCCTGAAGATATTAAAATAGCAGGAGAAGCCCTCAACAACGCTACCAAATATGCAAATGAACCTTTAGGATCAGCAGTAACCCTAAATAACGTTGATAAAAACGAGGCTATAAACGAACACGTGGATAAATTTGATAGTAAAAATTATTCGAAAAATCTGTTGCAGCAAGATTCACTAATACTTCAAAGTGTTGTCACCGACTTAGCAAAAGGAAATCAAGGTAAATATTTGAAACGTTATTTAAAAAAATATCTCCAATTTTTGTTTTTGCTTTAGAAACAGCTCTTTCGGCGGAAGTAAATGAAAAGGCGCCAAATGTAGAAACAAGTCTTCTGGATGAAACGATTGTGCAACAACCTCGATATGGAAATTCGGAACTAAATCAATTCTTTATTATTTTGAAAAGAGCCCTTTTATTTAGCAGAAGAGATTGGGTGAGTTATTATCTATTAAGATATTTTTATGTCATAAGCAAATGGTTAAATTGTACTCACATTTGGTCAAAATAAGTTTCTTTTTTGGTTTAAAAAGTTACAATAGTTCGATATTAAATCATCTTTCGTGGGTTTATTGGAAGATAATATCTGATATTTATTCAATGTAGGTACTACACGCGAAACGATAAGATTACACATAATACAGCCAGCTGATTTCACTGATTTATTAAAAATTACTCGTTATAGTGGTACAAATACCTTGGTAAAATACTTTTAGGTATTCTGAGAATAATATAAAAGCGAAAGGACGAAAGTCGAACATTAATACTCACTATATTAGTATGTACTTGTTGAGTTAAAGAAAGGTCCTTTCAGGTTTCAAAATTTTTATCCACAACAACCGTTTCGCCAAAGTGAAGCTTCATGAGGTGGACGAATTACATCATTTAAACTTAATACTTGCTTCCCTTCAAAAAAAATATATATGAACAAGACTCGCTATAGTGTAAACATCACATTATGTATAATATACATGGACGATATATATACATTAATTTTATTAAGTCGCTGTAAACCGTGAACAAACTAACTTAATTTTATCCGAAATAAATATTATTTTCTATATCTAATAAAACTTTTATTTTCAGACTCTTATGTACCTTCGATTATTTGCTCATATACTGGTGGGAATATTAATAGGAGGCTTATATTTCAATATTGGTAACGATGGTGCAAAGGTTTTGAGTAATTTAGGATTCCTCTTTTTCAACATGTTGTTCCTTATGTACACGTCCATGACTATTACAATTTTATCATTCCCTCTGGAAATGCCTGTCTTGCTGAAGGAACATTTCAACCGATGGTACTCTCTTAGGTCTTATTACATGGCCATCACCATTTCAGATATACCATTTCAGGTAAATATTATTTAAAAAATCAAATTAAATAATGTGTTCTAATCAAATATGATTTATTTTGCAGACAATATTTTGCGTTTTGTACGTAACTATTGTATACTTGATGACAAATCAACCCATGGAATTATCGAGGTATGGGATGTTTTTAGCAGCCTGTTTGTTGGTTTCTTTTGTTGCACAAAGTGTGGGACTTGTGGTGGGTGCTGCAATGAACGTCCAAGTAAGTACAACTCTCGTATCTAGCCTTACTGATTATTGGTGAATAAAATAAACGTCCATTTTAAATTAAAAAAATCAACTTTAACAGTACATTTTTTTGTGTTTTTAGAACGGTGTATTCTTGGCTCCAGTAATGTCCGTACCATTTCTTCTGTTCTCTGGTTTCTTCGTGTCATTCGACGCAATTCCTGTCTATTTGAGATGGATAACGTATTTGTCTTATATCAGATACGGTTTTGAAGGTACGGCCTTAGCAACTTACGGTTTCGACAGACCAAAACTGACTTGCTCATCTCAATACTGTCACTTCAAAGCACCGAAAACAACCCTCGAAGAGCTCGACATGGTCAATTCTAATTACACCCTCGACATTGTCGCTTTACTTATAATTTTCGTCACACTCAGGGTTGCCGCCTTTCTATTTTTAAGATGGAAGCTTAAGAGTAACAAATAGACAATATTATTTTACTAAGTTATTTTTATAATGATGTTTATATTCAATGCAATTTTTTTGTATGTAATTTATAGAATACTCGGTGCATTCTGTAACATGATACAGTTGTTTGCACTGGCAGGATTATGGGATGCAAAAGGTGTCGTAGAATTAGAATTTTAACACACGTTTGTTCCATAATATTGATATGTGACAAATATGAATATATATACTATTTATGTTTACTAAAACTAATTTTAAGAGGTAAATGTACGATAGTAAACGATAAGTGTATTTTTGAAAAAAAGAAAACTTGCCCCTATCATGAGAATTTTATGAATGTTCACATGATGTTATATTTATATTTTTGTACAGTTTTGTATTGCCTTAAATAAAACTATATAGTTGTTTAACGTTATTTTCTTTGTCTTTATTCAAGGTATCTAAAGAAATTTTTAACATAAACAAAAATAGTCACAAGTAAATTGTTATTAAAGAAGTTTTTCCAGCTTTTGGACAAAGAAATGTTATTAATTCATTTTCATTGTATTTTCTCAGTATCAAATTATTTAATATTAATAGAATAAAGATATCTAAGTACCACGAGATTATTAAACGTTTTTTCCTTAAATCTATAAACATCAATAATTTAATATGAAGTATAATGGGAACGAATAAATTTGCAAATAATATTTGGAACATTTCTAAATAATACATAAATTACATATTAATTATAGGTAACAACAAAAATTATTTATTAAATGCAGTTTTCATACTTATATTGACTCTAGTGTCTTACTTATTTTTATTTCATTGTCTTTAAAAATAAATTAAGAATTATTCCTTAGAACTGTCGTGTGTAACACTAAAAATTCTTTATAAAGATGAAGTTTTCAGTATTCAATTTTAAAGAAACCTAGCACGGATGATTAGTTAATTAAATTAATATGCAAGTAGAGGAGAAATTAAATTTACGTTAATTTTAGAACATGAGTAAATAAGAAATTATACTTAAATTAAATTTAAAGCTCGGCCAAGTATTAATAAAATTACAAAACGTTCTATATAATATTAAGGTAACCTTAATTTTACTTTGATATCCTAAGATCTTGAAAGCCATACAAAATTTTGTTTGGGTTTGGATACATACGAATATTTTGTTATTTTTAACAAAATACCTCATATTACTTAGAAGACCAGGTTCGCGAGGCTGTAATGTGTGGTGTATAATTTAAAACTGTAAATTTAAAATACTAAGCTAAAAATTCCCCCAATACTAATGCCATACTAATGCCTTTAAAATCACAGATTATCTTTAAAATAATAAACAAAAACTAATAAGCGCATCTGGCGTGTCGAGTTGATGATGACGTAAGAAGTTTGCTTGCTTCTTTGTTTAGAACCAAGAAAATTGTCGTTTATGTGTAAATAGTTTTTGTTTTATTTTTTTAAGCATATAAATAATGTCTTTTAAAAAAAGAAAATTTAATGAAATTCGTACAAATTGGGAAGCCGGAGAATTTGTTTGGGCGCGACAAACCAAAACTGCAGAAAGGTGGTGGCCAGGTAAAAGAGTATAAATTGTTGTTTTAACCGATTTTAGTAGCTTTACAAATTAGAATATTCTATATTGTAGGTGTTATAATAAGCCACACTGATGGAGGATTCAAAAAGCCAAAGTTAGAACATTTTTGGGTATTTTGGTTTGGTGATTACAGAGCTTCAGAAGTACATATATTCTTTATAAAACCAATATGTAATATTTTAAAAATATCTTTGCTTATTTTGTTTAGGTTTATTTTAGAAACATTTGTTCATTTAGAGAAAGTTTTGCAGTCTTTTATGAAAAATATACAAACAGTGGTAAAAATAAGTTACCAAAATTATGGAGACAAGGAGTTTTAGAAGCTTTGAAGGTAATGGAAAAGTGTATATTAATAATTATCATTCAACTAACAACAATAATAAATATGATGTATCATTTGTGTTTACTAGTTTTATGTTTTTTAAAGGATTATGGAAATATAACAACAGCCAATTGGAGTAATGAACAATTAATTGATTGGGCTTTGTGTGGATTCTTAAAAAGCCACTCAAAAATTTCACATGAATACATTGGTAATGACATTAAAAAAAATAAGAATTTATTAAAAAAGATAATCTGTTTTTTATTTAGAAATTCTTTAAAGAATTGCAAAATATAATATAATGTATTATTTAGTTTATTATCTATTCCAGCATCTAATACTGTTGTTCTGTTTTATTAATAAATATGTATTGCATGGTGTTTTTTATAAAAAAACAAAAATATTTAATGAAATGTAGTCTTAATTGATAAGAAATTATTATGTCTTAATTGCAATACCTTCCAACAGAACAAATAAAAATATTTTTAGGAGTTCCTGAGCTTGTAAAAGAAAAATTGCACAAACACAAATTTGAAAACATTAAATCTAATTCATGTCTTGAAAGAAGTCAGGTTATATATGAAGAAAAAGGTAGGTAACAGATTTATTCAAGAAATAAAACTTTATAAAAATGAAGATGGGCTTATTTTCCAGATTTAATAGACAAAATAAAACGACGTGAAATACATTTAGACAGTATCTGCATATGCTGTTATTCTACGTCTATTGAAAGCGAACACCCGGTGTTTTATGCTGCTGTTTGTAAAAATTGCTTGGTAGGTCGTTTTCTTTTTGTATTCATTTTTCATAAAAACCATTTTCTTAATTTTTACATTACATGATTAGGAAAGGATTAGAAGCACGGCGTTCTTAATAGGTGACGATAAAATTGCTGTAAGTATGCATGCACAACTGATTTTCAAGTACTTGAACATTACTTATTTTGAGTCTTTCTTGATTATACTAATAATATAATTTATTTTAGTACTATTGTTTGATTTGCGCCACTCTTGGAGATATGTTAGTTTGTGATGTAGAAGAATGTGGAAGGTACTTTGAGTTAAACATCGTTTTCTATAAGATAAACACGTTTTAATTTGCAGGGTGTTCTGTAGAAAATGTTTGCAAAATTTAGGCAATTCAAATGCCGAAACATATATTGAAAAGCAGAAAACATGGCATTGTTTTGTTTGTGATCCAAGTGATATTAAGAATGTCAGCAATATACTTCAACTAAGAACTGACTGGCAAGAAAGGGTAAAGTTACACACTTAAATCAATTTCTTTATTGAAGTGTTTAAGCAATTTTATTTATCTAAAATACATTTTAAAACCACTACCATAGACCAATGCATATTTTGTAAAAAATATTTTAATATTTTTATCAGATCAGATCGATGTTTGTTGGAACTCAAAGTAAAATTACTCCAATTCCCGAAATTACTACAAAAAGAAGGAAATTAAGAGTGTTGTCTCTTTTTGATGGTATTGGAACAGGTATAAAGAGCTCATAAACCATTAATACTGCAATTTTTAACAAAATTCTCTGATTATTAGGCCTTTTAGCATTGGATAGTCTCCAATTTCCAGTTGAAAAATATTATTCAGTTGAAATAGATAAGAATGCAATTTCGGTTCTAAAAATGAATTTCGGAGAACGGGTGACACATTTGGGCGACATCACCGATTTAGACGAAAAAGCTATCAAAAAACTGGGTCCTATAGATTTATTGATTGGGGGATCCCCCTGCAATGACTTAAGCTTCGTAAATCCAAATAGAAAAGGACTATATGGTAAATGAGCAGAAAAGATGTTACTATTTTTATAAACAATTAAATTAATATGTTAATTCTGTAGATCCTACAGGAACAGGAATTCTTTTTTTCGATTTTTATCGTGTTCTGACAACATTGAATTTAGTAAATGGGAAACCCTTCTTTTGGCTGTATGAAAATGTAGCAAGTATGAGTATTGATTACAGAATTGTCATAACAAGGTATGTTTGTGTTCCATAGTCTATTAATTCAAACTGGTCTAAATTGTCGTAGATTTTTGGGGTGCGAACCAAAACTATGCGATTCAATACGACTTTCTGCTCACAAAAGAGCCCGCTTGTTTTGGGGAAACCTTCCCTCACTCTCCCAAAGTGATTTTCCTGATGAAGGACCGTGTCTTCAAAACTATTTAATGCCTGGAAGAACGGCAACTTTAAGGAAGGTGAACAGTTTAACTACAGCCAGAAACTCCTTGGAAAAAGGTAAAAAAACAAATTGTTTTTCTTATATGTTCATTGGAATTTAACTAATCAGTGTTGTTTACTAGGCGCCGTTTTAAATGAAGACAACACTCCGGATGTTTTAATGATAACAGAAATTGAAAGAATGTTTGGTTATCCTTTGCACTATACAGACACGGGAAACATTTCGTTACAGGGAAGACAGAAATTGATTGGCAGAGCCTGGAGTGTACACGTTGTTAAAAATTTGTTTCGGTGCCTTTCCAGTTTTTTTCTCATAAAAACAGATAATGATAAGAAACAGAACTTGAAAAAGGAACCTATAAGAGTGTGATATGTACATGACAACACACATGTCACTTGCTATTTTTAATAAAATTTATTGATAAAGCTAAAAAATTTTTTTGTAGCTTAATGTTTTTATTTGACACTTATTTGTTTATGACCAAAGATTATTTTTAATATTTCAAAAACATTTATATTTTTATTACATTTACACGTTTTTATATTTCATTAATTAGTATTTTGTTTGTTCTTTAATAAAAATAAAGTGATTGTTAATACAGTTTTTGTTTTTAATTTTAAGTTTTTGTGATAATACAAATAGCCATGTGTTGTACAAATCTAAATTACAAAATAAGTAAATTTTAATTTTAGTTTTAGTCCTTAATAATCACGAAATAATACTCATTTTTATAATGGTTTTGTTAAAATCACATATAAACTAAATATCCCCATTATTGTTGTAAGTGTTAGTATTATACTATTATTATTGTTGTTAAATATTTACGGTCAATGATATTTCAATAATTATGGAATTAAGAAAATTACAATATCAAAATTATGCTTGTGTTAGTTTCTGATTAAAAATATTTTTAATACAGCATTATTGATATCAACTTATTATCGTAATTACTACCAAATATTTTATTTTTATTTAATATGCAATAAATAAGTGGAATATTTTTTTATACTAAGTCGTCCTATAACGAAATATTTAAAACTCCTAATCTTTTTGTGTCTATAAACAGAGAAACTATTGTTGACCTTTTCAAACTTTTGAAATATTTTTTATTATCAGTTGAGATCATTGTTATTAATCAAATCAAACGTAAACAATTCTATTGCAACAAGTTTTCAAACGCAAATAAGAAAATATTCATTATAGCATCTTATCTGTAGATCAGAAAACATTTATTTTTTATTTTTTAGACATTATTAAAAACATTAAAAGTTTCTAACAGATTTATTTAAACGCTTAATGCATTCGTTAACAGCTTTTTAATGCAGTATCGATAATTCAATTTAAACTTTAAAATATTATAATTATTACGAATTTGTAAATTTTTAATTAAATAATTTAATTTTTAGATACTCAAAGTATTTTTTACGTCTTAAGACGTAAAATAGTTATATAGATAATTCCTGAACATTCCGCATTCAAATATTTTTTTTATTAAAGAAACTTTAATCACAATTGACAGTATCGGTTTACAATGTGTCATATCTAACAATTTACTTTCAAAAGTATTGCATTTCTTAATTTTTAACCCTGAACATGATACGAGTAAAAAGAAAGTCCAAATCGTTTTAACTATGTTCTTATTTAATTACAAGTACTGTTAACTGTTATGCCGAAGTGCAGACAACGCAAAGGTCGAGGACTTTTATAATGAGCGTATGAAATGGCACAACAGCTTATTAAAACATTATAAATTATGTAGGTAAACACCACAAGGGTGCATTATAGTAAATTAATGTTTCAGGACGAAATTATTACACGTTCTAATGTAGGTACCAATAGTAAACGATTATGAGCTGAATGGTATTAATATTAAGTCCTTATACTTTTATTTTTAAACATTTTTTATTGTAAAATAATGTTTAGAATAAAAATTATTTAGAAATGTATTCGACTGATATCAACTAATGTGAGTACAGTGGCGGATTTACACATTTGCCGTCCGTAGGCTATTCAAAATTTGCCGCCCCTACTGACACCTGCAATTCTATACTTCCCCTAATTCACAATCAATTTTTTGTCAATGAAATTGAATTGTAACTTTATGATTGTATTATATTTTTATAAGACTAGTCAACAAATATTGATACGAATTCATTAGAATTAAAAATGTAAGAATGTTAAGAACTTTCGTTGAATGGAATATTTACAGCTTTTATTCATTACAATATTATCATTATTGTTTTTTTAAATTATCATCATTCTAAGAAATTTATAATATTTATGAAATTCTGTGCAAAAATATGCAATTTTTTACGTGTAAATTTATTAAATTTGTATTCTACACTCAGGTTGTTAATATCATCAGAAATATCAATAGAAAAGTATTAATTTTCCACATATATATTTTTAAGCAAGTTTTTTTCGGATCCCATTACTCTTCGAATAGATATATTTAAGTGGTGAAACATATTACACATTAATTGAATAGTGTGGGTGAACCTAAAGAAAAAATTATGGCAATAATTATTTTAAAAAAATAGGTAAAAATACTAAATTTAAAAAGTAATACTTAAACGCTGTTGGAATATTTTAAAAATTCAAAATCACAATAGTATATTTTATAAATAAAAATAAGCGTTTAGTAATTTTTCATATACAGACGTTAGTGTATTCAGTATACTGTATAGCACTATAATATTGTAATTTTTGTTGATTTTTTGAGCCTCATCTTTTTCCGTGTATAAGGTAGATAATATTTTTTTTATTTGTGTAAGACAAAAAAATTTTTTAACGAAATTTGCCGCCAACTAAAATCTGCAGCCCTAGGTTTTAGCCTATTCAGCCTGCTGGTAAATCCACCACTGTGTGAGTGACATATGAATCACATGTTAGATATTCGAAGGCGATATTCGAAAAGTCCTACATCAATATAAAAAATTAATAAAATGTGAATTGGCTGGCTTTTCATGCTGAGATTTCTGCACTATGGAAAAACTTAAAAAGCATTGGGGTTTCCTTTACGGTAATTTGGTCAAAACCCTGCAAACATATGGAACTGATTTTTTTAAATAAAATTATGTATAATACATCATATGGCATTAGAGATTGATAATACAGCTTTCGATAACTCGAATCATTGCGTGACGCAAAAAAAAACATTTGTGTGTATTTATTTCATGTTACAGATAGATGGATAGATATTATAAGTAATATATTGTTTCAATGCATCACTCCCCTTTTTTAAAAGTATGTATGTTTTAATGACAAATAATTGTAGAAACTGAACTGCCTCACTGCTTACTTCCATAGTACCTACCTAAGTACTGCCACTAAAAAGAGGCGTTAAAAACTTACATTAATAAGAGATTCTCCCAGAAAATTCGACTTATCGAAGTTGGCGCAATATATTATCTTCCAGATATCAACATATTCCAGTAATAGAAGTTGGAGAGTGCGAGTTATCGAATCAAACTGA
This sequence comes from Agrilus mali, assembly GCA_029378335.1. NCBI lineage: Eukaryota > Metazoa > Arthropoda > Insecta > Coleoptera > Buprestidae > Agrilus > Agrilus mali. Next base: position 16,146,492 of record CM055657.1, read on the forward strand.
CACGTATTTCTCATAGTTGTAGCTATTGCCAACTAATTTGGTTCAACTTATCTAAAATTCGAGTTATTGCAGTTCGATTGTTATTACCTAATATAATCATATGTATATCAGTGGAAGTTTTAGTCTTAACATTTTTATTAAAAATAAGAAATAAGATTAGGTAAATATACTTATTGTTTACTATTCGATATTTATCGTTTAAAACTAGAACACGTATTTCCGTGTACTCCTTAGAAATGATTACAAAATGTAGTGATAGGGTGTTCTGTTATTATAGTTGTCTAAAAACTGGTCGTTATTAGTACAATAACAAATTTTTAATACTTGTTTACAGTCACGTGTGTTTATAAAGTGAAAGGTGAAAAAACTAAATCATAATAAAATTCAAAATCCATTTTATCTTTTTACCAATGAATCATTGTATGAAATTAAGTGTATTCATTACTTTTATTTATTAATTATTAAATATTTTGTGATACAATCCACGAAAATAGGGATTGTTATCTTGTTAGGGGAGAAAATTAAGATTTTTGAGGATCATATTACGTAAAAGTCAGTGCAATATAACAAATTTGGGAATTTTGTAGTTAAAATCAAGTTAATAAAAGGTAGTATTTAGGACACTTAGCACTAAAAATCACTATATCAGCTACTAATTTGCATTATTATCTATGAATATTTGAATAAAAATTTTTAATTTCCTTCCAGTTGAATGTTCTTTTTTAAGTAGGTACATACTGCACCACAAATAATTATCTAATAGTTATTGATCTAAACATAGTATGTCACGAATATAATACAATAGCCAGTATAATATTTGTTTTTGTGATTATGTTTTCTCACGATCTGACGATCAGTCTGAAACGAAGACAATAAAAAGCTACTCAAACGACGACCCAGTTTAACAACATGTAGTTGTTATTTCAGAGACAAATTGAACTAATTTAACCACTAACTACATAGTTAATTTAAGTTGAATTGTAAAAGTGGAGTGAATACCGGCAGAGAAACATAAAACAGATTTAAATTTTAAACTACACGCACATAAAAGCTACAATGAATAAACATATTATAAAAAATATTTAGTGATTACTTATTATTTATTTTTTAAATCATTACTTACAACCTAACTGTTAAGCCACTTACCTATTAAAGGTACCTTTGAGCAAAAGTCTGCTCAAATTATAGAATTTCATTAATGAGTTCCGATAATTTTCAGTCATTAAATTAGTGACTTGACAATAGTTGGCAGCAAGATAAGCCAAATATTTGTTGTTCTTTTATATTTTATCCGTCTAACTCTACTCTTTTAAAACTTAAAGGTTGGACGTTGCTATATTTCAGTTTTAAATGAATACATACTATGGATAATTTTTGATAAAGTGAAGATGTCTAACAACATTAATTGCTAATGAATCAAAAAAGGGTAGGTATTTTCAATGGGAAATCAAAAAGAATTCCAAAAATACAATGGACAATCATTTTTTTGTGTATACTGAAATTACTAATTAGTAAATAATAATATAATAAGTGCATATAGTAGAATACAAATGAGAGTACCTAATAATAAATTTTAAGAAAACGTCATATACAGTGTGGCCCATTTGGAATTAGGACACCTCTGTAAAGTCGCTGTTTTTGATAAACTTTTTTCCAGATTATTGCTCATGGAAAGCTGCATTTTGTGGCAAATTGATAAATTGCTATCGCAAAAATCAAGGCCTACTGTGCAATTTCTTTGAAGCGAAAATGCGAAAAATACTATTAGCGATTTTTTTACGTGAAAACTAATTACACCACTGTATTCAGTGACCCCTAAAATGGGTCTGTACCAAATTTCATCCGAAAATACCGCATATTAATAATTTTAATTATTAATTGTAAAAATTTATTTATACACGAAAATGCAGTGTAAAGATAAAGTAACTCATGAAGTAAGTGAATAAACCGTTTTAAAATTATTCATATGCGGTATTTTCGGATGAAATTTGGTACAGACCCATTTTAGGCGTCACTGAATACAGTGGTCTAATTAGTTTTCATGTAAAAAAATCGCTAATACTACTTTTCGCATTTTCGCTTCAAAGAAATTGCACAGTAGACCTTGATTTTTGCGATAGCAATTTATCAATTTGCCACAAAATGCAGCTTTCCATTAGCAATAATCTGGAAAAAAGTTTATCAAAATCGGACTAAAAACAGCGACTTTACAGAGGTGTCCTAATTCCAAATGGGCCACACTGTATATACAAATTAAAATGAAAGTCAAAACGTGACAAGGCATTTAATATAACTGGACTTAGAATGTTGTTATTATCATGTGCAAATAAACGAAATTTCGTATTCCCAAACAGTTACAAATAATATGTACTATGATTGTTTTGCTATTATACCGCATTGTTCCCCAATAATGACATTAATTTTCTAAAATTAATAATCTTGTCAGTTTATTTTGGAAAAATAAATATAATTTATCATTTAATGGTTTAACGATAAAATTTTCACTTTTACAAAGTACACCAACGTACAATATACAATATTTCAGAAGAATAAAAATTGATAAAATAAAATTAATAAACGAGAAAGTTATCCTTCTTTTCATTGAAAATTTGTAGTGGATTAGTAACCAAATTGCCATTGGCTTTTGCATATACCAATCAAAACTCTCGATTTTGGAATGAAGACATAGATATAACATCATAAAAACTTAAACTCATTCTTAAATTTTAATAAGAACAAATTTAATAAATAGCAAATAAAACAAGGACAATGAAAGAGTTTTTTTTATATCAGATAGTTTTTTAGGACTTATATACTTTCACAGTCACCTGGTTTATTAACACTTAATAAAAAATCGAAAGATAGATGAATCTTCATGGTTCCAATCCCAAAATTTTCCATTTTACGACAAAAAAAACAATAGAAGAACTATCTCAATATAAGATTTCTGGCACTTTTATGGTCTTGAATGATCAAAGAAAGGGAATTTATAAATAATATAATCCTTAAAAAAGGTTTCTCGTCATCAAATCAACTTCTTATATTTTACATAAAGAAAACAAACAATTAAAAAAAAGCCTGATTTTGAGTTTTTACAACTTAAAATAAAATCAATAAATACCAAACCATTTTCATGAATAATTTTGCACAAAAAATGAACCTATAAACTAAGACAAATTGTTTATCAAATTTAGAAAAATATTTTATTTGCCTAGAATATGACCTAATCTAAACAAAACAACATTTATATATATTCTAGAGAAAAATTTCTCTAAATAACGTCGGTGGGTTGAAGAGAAAAGAGGTGGAGAACATTACACACCTTAACCTAACCCACATATCACAAAATAATCGAAACATCAACTAACCTAATATAACCTAACCTTATAAAGGCATTTGCACCCTTCTAAGTTGCTATATTATTTAGGTTGTTGTTTTTTAGATTTTGGTGTGACGATATGGATATGAACTTTTATATTCATATACAAGGTGTCCCAAGCAAGAGCGTTTCTTTAATAATTCATTTGCAGTTGAAGATATCAAAAAATGGTTCCTATAAAAGCCTCATCAATTTAAAATCTTCCCTAAAATTACTTTCTATTATACAGGATGTTCTGTTTTTCCTGGAGGAAACCCAACTTGGTATTTTTATAATGGAATGCCATAATATAATTTTTATTAGCCTATCGCGTGCAGACTTTTATTTCCTTTCATCCCCTTCCAACCGTTTTTGAGAAAATTAAACTTTTTTCATCATTTTAATGCATATTAAAAAAACAAGTACGTCTTGGCCGGTGATTCGCTTTTTTTTATTTTTGTTCCTTACACACGTCAGTTGCAATTAAGTCGCCCGCTATGTCACCTAATTTACAAAATCTATCAAATTTTTGGTCACTTTCTCCAAACTCCTCGAAGATTTGTATTAAAACGTTCTTTTCATAAGAATTTTTAATTTCTCCTGAAAAAAATTCAACTATGTTTATCAATTTAGTTTCTTAATCAAAAATATTTTCCTTAGTATATATATTGTCCGTTTCTTTTGAAATGCAATAATAAATGGGGCATTCCATTTGAAAAACGAAGATGAGGAATAACAGAACAGCCTAGGTGCCTATGTAATAGAAAATAATTTTAGTATATGAAAATGTAAAATTGGTACCACTCTTGTTTGATATCCTCAAAAGCAAATGAATTATGATGACAACGGGTTTGCTTGGGACACCCTGTATATACATATATAATCTTTTTTAATTGAATGTCTAGCGAGGAAAAGTATAAACATACTTATATGAAATCCCCAAAAAAAATAAGAGCGTTTTTTAATGTGTCTTAATTAGATAATAACTCTAATGATTTAACAACGGTCTGATATAACAGATGAGTAATACAAAAACTCACTGCATGACGCTACTCTTTATCCGGAGATAATACCTAGTAAACAAAAGTTCTCTTTATTAGCAAACAATAATAAAACAGCTCATAGAAACATGTGCAGCTGTACGTAGGTAGGTACGTACGTATCAGCATTTAGATAGTATTATTCAATTATTTTGTCTACCCATATAAACATATATATTTGTTTATTAACAATTAATTTGTAAATAAACGCTTATTGTCTTTCATCCTTAAATAATAATATACACATTTTCAACTTCGTTTATTCATGTATAATATACTGTTATACTACTGTTGTAGAACTCGCGCTCCTGTATGAGAGAGGGGCTGCTAATCATAAAACAATCTCGAAGCGTTCAGTCAGTAAACGCCGTGCTTTTGTAATGTTCGAACGACAAAAGTAAACCGTTACATTTGCTGTTATTTAGAACGTTCTTTAACGAATCGTGAAACATAAATGACAAAATTAATAAAATCAATACTGTTACGAAACGTATTCGTTTAGAATTGTGGATTAGGGCGTTCAAAAAAGGACAATGGAAGAGGGTAGTCTTTTGTCGGTAAAAAAACGCGTATTGACGTACCTTCCCCAACGACTACCGGTAAATATCGATTTCCAAGAACTAACCTTCAGCGTGCCCCAGGGAAGAAAAGGTGAGCAGGTCTAAAGTACCAACATCTACATCACCGGCATTCAATTCAAATTAGAACAACAAAATTCTATTGTTCTGAATTATAATTAGATATTGTATATTCTCGCAACGTCTCCTACATATTTGTGAATTTTATATTTTTTGGTAGACAGCACATTAAATAAAGATGCACAAAAAACCATAGCCTTATTTTTATTTCACGTCAGTAAAATAATTCACAAAGACCGTTTTCTGGTCGAAAAGCTGATTCTATTTATAATCTGACGAATCATTCAGCTCACACAGCATCCTTGGCTCTAACTAGAGCACATTTAACAAATAATTAAATTTATTACACATACTAATATATATCAATGATTCATATTTACGATTAGCCTTAATATGTAATTACTTCTTGAAATGCGTTTTCCAAAAGGATCATAAACATTTTTACAATATTTACTGAAAAAACGATTATCTCAGATTCTCAGATTAATAATAGATACATATTATTTTAAGCAAAATCTATAAACTTTAATTCTTTATCAAATTATCGAATTAGATAAGAAATTGGTTGAAATAAAATAAAATAAAAAACCATCCTAATGTATTTTTGAAATCACTTATAATTTAAGAATAATAATAATTACTCTTTATTGAGGAATAGGTACCTTTAAACTATCATAATTTAATCATATTAAATGCAATCAATTGTTGTTAATATGTTGTTAATGTAATATTTTCCATTTATTTTTCTCTCAATGCTCAAGCGAATAATAAAAATTCGGTTGTATGCTCAATCTAGGAATACCTCATGATTTTTCGGAATTATTAACTTCCTTTAATGTGGGTTTGACTTCCTGTTTATTTACTACAAACGATGAGAGCCATAAAGAGAGAGGTTTTTGGACGTAAAAATGCGTTCAATTTTAGGATTCATTTTTTTCATTGATTTGTACACTATAATTTTTGCATTTATGTGTGAATTTTAAGTATTCATAATTTTGAATAAAACACAAAAAAATTTAATGTTGAAAAATATACACTACAATACTGTATATATGATCACCTGATGATGCCACTGTGTGCTGAAACAATATTGTAGTGTATATTTTTCAACTTTAAAATTTTTTTCTTGAAACTTGTGTTTTATTCTAAATTATGGATATGTTTAAACCCTAGAAGCTTCTACTCTAAAAAGTTTCAAGTATTCCTCGATATTTGTTTTGTTTGTCGTTAAAAAGCTAAAAGTATTTTTTTTGGGAAATTCTTTCTAAATTTCATATCCTATGCGTTCATACCTTGAGTTTCTTTCTATACCTGACTTTTATTTTCTACCTGCACGCACCCCTTATCAAAACAGCTGGTTTTTCCCTCACTAGAATACCTATCTAGGTACAATTCCACTCGGTTCATTCCTGTAAATGTAAAGTCTATCATTGGTATTTCCATCTAAAGTATTCTTCCCATCCATTGACTCATTGTGATTTATGTACCAACATTTCTACCCTACAGGCAAGACTAAACTTTTATCTTATCTTCATTATTATACCTAATAAGTTACAATATATATTTAAGTATTTGTTTCATGCACTTTCCATTTACGCATTTTTCTTTATCTATAATTTTAACGTTTTCTTTATTAATTAAATCTACACCATCGACCTACTTTCAAACAATACTTTCAGCAATATATTTTTCTAAATTTTATTGCCCATAAACTTTAACAAGTTTTAGCGTTGTAAAATACCGGGAACGCAAAAGCAATATTGTTTTATGTGTCAATACCTTGGTTCTTCTGCGTATATGTGCATGGCGGTTCATTGTCCTGGTAATTAATTCTGTTGTTAACACAAACATGAATTTTAAAGACATTTCTTGGCTTCGTAATATTTAGAACGTTTCACTGTATGTACGGACAGGCAAACAGTATCTAAAAAAATTAACGGTTTCTGTATGTACTCTAATGACACAAAAACACTGACAATAGCATTGCACCTACTACTAACGATTTTTTTTTAATACACAGTGTGTAATTTTTTTCTAAATGTCTACAAGCCTTACAGATACGCTTCAGGGATTCAGTTTGATTTCACGTAATAGCAAGGTAAACTAAACGTCCTTGGTGAAATGACGATTGCCCTACCTAGAATCAGACTGAAAGTACCACTGCAATAAAAAGGAATCTGCTCATAATTGTTTAATAATAGATAACATTACACTAACTATTAAGTCTAATTGATCATCGACAGTGTTATAAGCAAATCTTACAAAGCATTTCATTCTTTTGACTTTGAAAACCCTGTTTAAATTTATGACGTAAGTATCTTCTTCGTTTTCATTCACATTTTATAATTAACAAAGTGCATCAATGTTGAGTGACGCGAATGATTATATTTTCTCATAAGAGCGCCAATCTTAATTATTGTTTCAACAAAGACAAAATAAATCATTGATTCATTAATGCTACAAATATTTTGTAATCGTTATTAATGAATGGAAATAGGTTATTGGCCCTACATCTCCGCATTCAGATGGAAATTTTCATCCGATATTTTGTAACATTGCCCTTAGGGTACAAAATTTTTCCAATCATTTAATTGTACATATCAATTAGGATATATTAACGCTTTCTTATTTCTTTAATAAAATGCCGCTTATAACTAATATGTAAGTTGCATTTTAATCAGTTTTATTTCGGTTTTTGATGTTAAACGGCGTAGGATAGAAATAACCCCTTTTAATTATTTATCAGTTCGATACATTTTCAAATATTTTTTTATACAGAATGTATATCTGTTGGTTACCGTAAAATCAGGTGTTGAAAGATATTTGAGATACTTGTAAGGGAAAACACATGTTTAATTTTACAAATTGTTACAACTAATTATCTACTTCTGATGAAGCTATAGTGTAGCGAAACAATTGATAAGTTAATTAGTTAATTTTCATCAAGTGAACCAAGACATGATTAATTACATTTCAGATAGATAATCAAAAATTACAGACAAACCCACATTTATTTCAGTGAAATTGAAACCAAACACCCATTTTAACGCAGAATGAAAGATGATATCATTTTTGCATTTATGACACATACCTACGTAGCAAATGTAACAGTTAACAGAAAACAAGAATTAATTACTCAATTTCTCCAAAAGCTTTATTTAAACTGTGAAATTCAAAATTTGTTAGAATGGCCTTCACTGTACTTATTTTTTACGTTTTTACCGATTGTTAAGTTTAATTATATTCTGAATTTTTACAAATGGAAATTGAAACTGACGTTCAAAATTCCTACAATAGCTGTAACTACGCAAAAAAATCAGAGTACCTACACACTATAATTATATCGACTGAATAGTGTTTAGCAATAAAAAACTATTGTTAATTGTGATGAACGATGATTTTGCAAAAAATGCTAAGTATCATTGACGCGAATGCTCAAGAGTTGTTGCAAAAATTCCCTTCCGTTAATTTGGCCTTTGTCCTTGACTTTATCTCATCGCATCCAAACAAAACATTCCTGATGTTATTTGTCAAATTATAAACTTTAATGTGTTTATAATAACCGGAAGTATCATTGTTTACAACAATCGGTAACGGTTGAAATATTATTTAATTTTTTGCAAGTATTTGGTACAATCTTTTTTTATTTTAATTTCAGGTCCCAAGGTAATTTTAAGAAGTATCAGTGGACAATTTAGATCTGGACATTTAAATGCAATATTGGGGCCTTCAGGATCAGGAAAAAGCACCTTGCTAAATATTCTTGCAGGTTACAAGTAAGTCATAACAATTGATTTAAACGAACCTTTACATTAGTTGTCCAATCTTCTTTCGATCTATATTGATACTTCCTATTGTTTTATTTGTAAATTTTCCAGTAATTTTGAATTATTACTTAAAATAGCTAATTTTAATATTTTTCGCATAAAGTGTGCTTTGGAAAAATGACAAATAACGGCAATCAATGCAAAATGAAGCCAAAAATCGCATTTTCGATTAATTTCTGTTACAAAAAATAATCAAAAACGAAAACTTCAATTAAAGTATTTATTGTCTCGAACATCCCCCCAGCAGAAATTTAGCGATAAAAAAGGTTTTACTGTGATTTTGCTTATCTATATTTCAAAAATTCTAAATTACTCAAATATTTTCAAATAAAACAGTAGGGAGTATCTATATGAATCGAAAGAGGATAAAAAAGGAATCCATTGAAAAAATAGAAAATGGTAGGTGCCATTCGAAAAAATGAAGTTATTCGTGTTTGTAGTTATTAAATTTTAGAAATTTATTTTGAACGCCCTGTACAAATTATTTAGTGCAATTTTCTCAAGGCGTTAGCACTAATATTCAGCTATTACTAGTAAAAATTTCAACCGTCTGAGTCGTATTCTGTGGAAGTTATGATTTTTTATAATTTGGGTTGCGGTAGCGATTTTTTTTCTATAAATTAAATTAACTTAGAAACCGATTGTCGTAGGTGTACAAGTTGGTTATCAAACTTACCTTAAAATTACACGATTTATTCGAATCCAGCGTAAAAAATATACCATTCCGTTTAAAATAACAAAGTTGGTGTCGACTTCCACTATAACCAGATATAAATCGAACTTGAAAATACTTTTAAAAGAAGCGGCATAAACAATAACCAAATGAGCCCAAGTTTCAGAACTGAATTCCTTCTACTAATTTTATATACTTACTTCTAACAGCCCATCAACTTGAAAAACCCTGTATAATTGAGTTTATCGTTACTTGGTTGAAATTGATATTAATTTTTTAGAATAAAGCAAACAGGTTAAAATTGTAACAGATTTAATTATTATCACTTAACAATTGTTTTGCCAAACTTTGGCTTTATCAGAAGTTTACAACTAACTCAAGTTACAATTGTTATGTGATAATAATTAAATCTATTGAAATTTTAGTCTAATTTCAGCTAAAAAACTGGTATTTTAATTGCAGTGTAAATTCTTTAACTAGTTCGATTATAGTTCGATATGCTATAGCAAAATTTCCACACATAAAAGATTTGTATGTTTATTCATTATCCGATGGCAGTTTAACGAACGCATAAATATATATATAATAGATACCTATTCGTGATTTTTATTCATTATTTTAAACTTTACTCAGATGTGGAAATTATACAGCGCTTAGAAAAAAAGAAACGGTATTATTAGTGATATGTGTTTTTGCCTACCTCCAGGGGCGGCTCATAACAAAATTAAACAGAAATTCAAATACCTACCCACGTAAATTCGTTGTCTTGTATGCGAGTGTATACACTTTCGTCCAGATTGTATTAGACCAGCAAAATTTATCTACTACATATTTATAGTTTAATTTATTATTTATTAAAAAGACACGTTATTTTTTTCTGGAATAAAACCCTAAATGGGTTTTCAGTTTAGTCCATGTAGGATTTTTTTTTTAATAAAGTCAGTTAGGAGATGGAGGAAAGGAGAACCTTTACATACCGTAACCTATCATTAACATCGTTTTGCGCCGTTTGGTCAAAGTTTAACGTGATAGATAAAACAAAAATAATAAGTGGATACAAAACAGATTGTCTATGGTATTTATTTATTAAATCTGTGTTTTTCCCAAGCACTACTACATAAGCCTCTATGTATTTGATATTCGGACGAAAGTGTACTTTTCGAATTCAAATGGATCTCGGTCTCCCGATAGTGTATATTTTAATTGTGTCATAAAGTGACAACTGCACTTGTATGCTGAGAGGAACGAAAATGGCCTTAGTAGTGCACAGAACCCCTTTGTGGCCCATATAAGGAGCAGATTAATTTTATTTTCTACTCACTATATCACTAGGGTCAGTAATGCTGATTTAATGCAATTACAGTTTATAATGAGCTTTCGGATATAGCGAACCTGCAGAAATACTGCAGATCTTTGGACCCCGCCCCCCTAATCATGTGAATTGAATACCCTAGAAAATCTCAGCAATTAGAGCCGATGACATATCATCAAGGTTGTTTCAGTTTAATTTTGCCGTTTATGGACTATAAAATCTAAATTATAAATGTTTACTTTATTATCTATGTTGTGAGCAATTGCAAATTGGTTATTAACAAGGAAAATAGTTTTAATAAGTTTGGGTTATCTAGTTCGCTAAAAAAGGGAGGGTTCAGTTTCAAAGAACTACGTAAACCTTATTTTGCACTACCAATCACGCATAAATATGACATTGTTAAAAACTGTCAAGATATCAAATACAGTAAAAATTGCAGTGAAATGGGATTGAGCAAATCAACAATAGGTTATAATATGTTACACAAAAAAAGTAATTACATATAAGTTGAAAACATAAAATTTTGAATAGCTTTAACCAAATAAAAAGCTCATGTGAAAAGAGTTAGGAATTCCACTAATTTGACAGTTGATCAGACTCTTTGAAATGGTTTTCTCAGCAAAAAAATACAAAGGTGAATTATAGCGGTTGCAATCAAAAGCTGAAGGTGTAAAAATATTTCAAAACTATCAGTAAACTACAAATCTAAAACAAAAGCAAAAAAAGTGTTATTTTTAGACTTATCACCTATAACTAATTCGGTTATAACGAACCTTGAGGTTCTAAATATGGTGGGACGAATTAATTCATGGAGAATTAATTTCTGGATGAATAAACGAATTTATTTCTCAGGAATTGTTTCGTTTTGAAAAAGCAAAGCATCCAGAAATGATTTCGCTTTGCAAATGAAACAAATCCTGAGAAATAAATTCGATTGTGTGACAATTTTCAGTCCTTGAATAATTATAACACATCATTTAAGACTTTGATACGCGGGCGCGGTTTCCTTTCAAAGCTCATTTAATGACTAACTACAATTAATATATCAACACAATAACACAACAAGAAAACACACCGGTAATTACCCTGGGGGGGGGGGGGGGGGGTTAGGTTAGGTTCGGTTAATTTGTTTTGTAAATTTATTTCTTTTATTGTTTTCTCCCGCTAGGGCAATCCATTTTACATTGCTTAAAAGGGCCTTTTCATCGCAAAAAGTCATAAATTGATTGATTGTGTAAATTGAGGAAATATTTCTACAAATTATTTCGTCTTTTATATTTTCATCACGAATTAATTCGCTCATTTGCAGGAATTTGACCAGGAATAGTTTCGTTTTGAGAACAAATTAATTTCTCAGAAATTAATTCGTAAAAAAATCAGAAATAGTTTCGCTTTCATTTTTTTTTGGGAAAATTGCTCCAGGAATTAATTCTTCAGGAATTAATTCGTAGAGCCTCTAAATATTTCTAGCCTCTTCGATTTTTTTTTGTATGTGGATACAATGGGCAATAAAAAAATGAGTTTAAATTTATAGTAATGTTAATCAACTCTGTAAAACCGTAACCGTGCACTTTAAACATTAATATTAAACATCTTTTAAGTACCGTTTTATTTTCTTTTATTTTATTAGTTTTCATTGGTATAAAATTTTCTAACCTATTTCTTGTTTAATTGTACATAGTATGATTTTAATTAAAAAAATATTCAAAAGGTTCAGTGACAGAATCGGGGTCATCAGTAATAACGATTAGATAAATAAGTACTTTTCGGTAATTGAGTTTTGAAAAAATAGGCACATTAACTGACGTCCGCTTTTATTTAATGAAATTCCATTTTAATACAATACAAACTGGTGAACTTCACTGTTACTAATTTTTTTAATTACTAGATACATAAAGAAAATTAACTGTAAACTTTTAAAACCACAATGTTAATAAAACAATACTACTAATTGTAAGTGAAATCAATAAAGTAAAATAAAGATTTTTTCTTGTAGGTACTAATTAATTGAAATTTTCCAATGAACTTTAAATATATCTATTAATAGTTTTCAGTGAGTATTAGATATCTACAGCTATAGATTTTATAAACCGATTAATTTTCTTTTAAATCCACGCATTGCCTAACGAATTATATAACATAATTCTACTAAAACACTCGCAAGTATGTAGATCTCGTGGAATGTCGCATGTCCATTGATTTACCCAAAAGCTTACGAAATAATTCTATAACGAACAGGTATCTCTTGTAGGTAGGTTGGCAGCCATTGATTGTAAACGTTTCGATGAACTTAATTTGTGGTATATGCAATGAACAGGTTCTGCGAGTGAAATTTATTTTTTTTTCTTGGATCTCGGATACGAACGTACAATCTTTCTTTTCTTTTATTAGGAATCTGGTTACTAATTTCAATCCTATTGTAAAATATACTTAAAGTCGATCTTTGTCATCGAGTTCTCGTTTTGAAAAAATGACAATAAATAGTTGTACAGAATTATGTATAGGGCCAGGTGGGGTAATTGTAAACAGGCTCTTTATTGCGATGAAATTGGACTCTTGATTATTCCAACTAATGGGAATTATAGACTGTGGTGTTGACTTGACGGTTGGATGCTTTAGCGCACTAAACAGCAGAGGAAGGGTGTTGCAATATTTTATGTTAAACAGTGAAAATATTTCTATATAATATACAGGGTTGCTCATTAGTGCGTCAAAGGTCAATATGGCCTTTATTAAACCAGATTGGAGAATTTTTTTTTATGAGAATGATACAGTATCAAAAGACGCATATTTTAAAAATAGTTTGACATATATAGGGTGAATCACTAAATCGGAGCACGTTCCAAAAATTTTTTTTTTAATGAAACACCCTGTATATTATTTGTTTTTCATAATCTACTTAAAATTGTCTTTTCAATGATACAAAGATTTTTGGGTTTGGATGTTGCATTGTTGAGTTAATAATGAAAATGTAAAAAAAATGGTTGCAACAGGGTTTGGCTTTTTAGTTCAATGCACGAGTATTACGATTAGTTGAGATGAAATATTTAGTGGTTATGCTGCCAACGGATGTACTAAACCTAAAAAATTATAAAATCATAATTTTATTATACAGGGTGTTTTGTACGGTGCAGTCAATTGAGCAACCTTCAAAGAGCGATTTCTCCATTTTTTCAAATGGAACACCCTGTATATTATTGAATTTTTGGAATGGTGCGTTAATTCTGCTTAATGTTTCTTTATAATATTTTATACCTAAACCTCGTAATTTTAGAGTTATTTCACTTTTTTCATTATTACCAACTAATTATTTGATCTAGTGTGCTTATCGGTCAGATTTGGTAAGTTGAGACAATTAAAACGTAAATAAATAAATAGATGGTCAAAGTTTAATATTGTTAAAACGTAAATAAATTAATAAATGGTCAAAGTTTAATTTCGTTTACTATTTAAAGTAAATGTTCAAAGTGTACTCCATTGTGATTGGAACACATTTGCACCCTTGACAGAAAGGATCTATGCACTCTTTGTAACATTTCAACAGAAACTGTTTTAAAGGCATAGATTATACGTTGCCTCATGTCGTCTGCTGTAGTTGGAGGAGTCTTTTAGGTATACAATATTTTTTATGTGGCTCCATAGAAAAAAATCGAGTTTCGTCAAATCTGGCGATCTAGGTGGCCAACTGATAGGACCCCCGCGACCTATCCATCTATCTCCGAATTGTTGATTCATGAACCCTCTGACAGTTTAACGCAAAATGTGCTGGAGCACCATCGTGTTGGAACCACATATTTTCCCTTAAAACAAGAGGAACGTTTTGCAGAAGCCGAGGTAAATCATGTTGCAAGAAATACAAATATTGTGCACCATTTAAACGTTCATGAAAGAAATGTGGTCCAATTAAAAAGTTTCCCGTAATACCACCCCAAACATTTACTCTCCATTGTCTCTGCTTATTAACCGATGTCAGTATTTTTGGGTTTTCAGTTGCATAATGATGAAGATTATGACGGTTCGGGATACCACTCTGAGTAAATGTAGATTCGTCGGTAAATAACACTTTTTGGAAAAAGTTAGGTGTTATCCTTTCAGTTTCCAATCCCCATTCGCAAAATGTCCTTCTAGTCTCGAAATCGGGCTCCAACAGTTCTTGATGAAAGGAGATACTGTAGTCATGATATTTATTATTTTTCAATATCTTGCTTACAGTAGATCGTGGTACATTCATTTCTTTTGATATTTTTGTCGAACTAGTAGATGGCTCTTCAATTACTGATAATAGTACATTCAAATTTTCTTCGTCACTTGTTCTCTTTTTCCTTTCACATTTCTCATAACTGACATTTCCCGTCCTAGTGAACCTTTCCTTAAGTTTTTCCAAACTGCTAACTGAAGGTTGTCTTCTATTAGGATAATCTCTGTGCATACATTCGCTGAGTTAACAAACAATTTTGTTCAGCTGATCCCATAATGAAAATTATGTCAACGAGTTCGTTTTTCTCAAACTGCATAATACCGACTTAACTAAAACCCCTAGTAATATGTGACAAGCAAAAATTGTTCAGGAAAACTACGAACCGAATCAAACTGGTATTATACGACAATGACAATAATGCAAAAATAATTTGTAATAGTCACTAATACAGCACGCTTAACGTATTAAATTATTAGATGTATTAGACGCATTACGTATTCATTTATTATTTGCTTGTGCCAACTTGTCAAATCTGACCGATCAGCACACTAGATCAAATCAAAAACAAATAATCAGCTGGAAATAATGAAAAAAGTGAAATATCTCTGAAATTACGAGGTTTAGGTATAAAATATTACAAAGAAACATTAAGCAGAATTAACGCACCATTTTAAAAAATCAAATAATACACAGGGTGTTCCATTTGAAAAAATGGAGAAATCGCTCTTTGAAGGTTGCTCAATTGACTGCACCGTAAAAAACACCCTGTATAATAAAATTATGATTTTATTATTTTTTAGGTTTAGTACATCCGTTGGCAGCATAACTACTAAATATTTCATCTCAACTAATCGTAATACTCGTGCATTGAACTGAAAAGCCAAACCCTGTTGCAACCAATTTTTTTACATTTTCATTATTAACTCAACAGTGCAACATCCAAACCCAAAAATCTTGTATCATTGAAAAGACAATTTTAAGTAGATTATGAAAAACAAATAATATACAGGGTGTTTCATTTAAAAAAAAATTGTTGGAACGTGCTCCGATTTAGTGATTCACCCTGTATATGTCAAACTATTTTTAAAATATGCGTCTTTTGATACTATATCATTCTCATAAAAAAAATTCTCCAATCTGATTTAATAAAGGCTATATTGACCTTTGACGCACTAATTAGCAACCCTGTATAATTTTTGGGGTAATTGTGAATACGGCTTTATAAATATAATTTTCATTGGAATTCAGAATTCACGTTTGAAAGCGAATTGTTCACTTTTGCCCCATTAAAAACCTTTATAAAGTCAGTACAAACAAGATGATTGTTCACATTTACCCCTAAGTTTTCGACTGCGTTAATAAGTGAAGTGGTAATTGTAAACTTAAGTTTTTTTATACAAAAAAAATATCCGAATTTGCATATTTAACAACAGAAATTCACTTAAAACCAAACAAGGACCTAAATTAATCATATAGTCGCATAAACTTAATCCTCATCTAAGATACATCGAGCTTCAAAAGTCAAACTTCCAAAATCGTTCACAATTACCCCACTAAAATATGTAAAATTTGTGTTGAGATCTGGATAATGTGCTGCTGGCCTAACGTAACTTAGGGAGCAGTTATCACTTTTCGTCTTAAATTAATACGACGAAGTTCAATATTATTCATGACCGGGCAATTAAATGAATAAAAACATTCACTGTAGGAAAAGTTCATTTAAAACGTAAATGTAAAACAATCACACAGAAAAACAACAACGACGAAAAATACTAAGAGCAACGGTAACAAATACAACAAATTATTTTCAAAATAAATCCGTTGAAACTATATTTTGCCTTTATTCTTTTCTTTGAAATACAACAAAGAAAAAGAGCAAAAAAATACGAGATATGATGACCGAATGAAAGTTCAATAATATGTATTATCTATCTATACATAATATTGGATTTCCAAAAACGTAGTAGTAGTTTTCAAAACTGGTCAAAGGTATCAAACAAAGGTCATCACGTTATTATGTTGTGTTAAGGTGGATGTTTTAACATGGTTTCACTGTCTTATCAGCAGCAATTTTGCATAACATGCTTACAATGTTATCGTTGTTTTTATTAGCCATACGAAAGTGATTCATTGCGAAACTACGTAAATGTGTTAAAATTTTCATGCGTATATTTATTCATTGTTTTTACCAAAGTTGGAATGAGTAAAGGATATTTCTTACCCCGTCTACAGTGTTTACCGTCAATTATAACGCACTTTATTTAACCAATTTTTTACTGACAGTCAACTATTTAGTATAGTCTTTGCGCTATGCAATTTTTTTTCGAAATTTATACGCAGTGTTTAAAACATTAATCTGAATGTTGAGAATTTCAGATTACAAAACATACTTATTTTAAATAGAACATCCTGTATCTTTTTACATATTCGAATGCATATTTTTATTATAAATCGTTCCGTATTTACCTCCAAAAAATACTGATTTTTGTAAAGTGTGATCAATTTATAATAAAAAAAAATTTATTTCCTTTTCCCAATTTTATTTAAAAAGTTTTCTATTTTTTTTAAGTAAATAAACTATTATCTATGCCCATTACAATCCGATTCCAAACAAAATTACACATCCAAAATAAATATAGAAAATCATTCACATCGGTAGGTACATGTACATATTTCATACAGAACAGTATGTCAGAATATACGTGAATAAAATAGGTACAATTCTTTGTATGTATTAATTTTCTAATGCTAGTAAAAAACAAGAAAGACCTGAATGCATAATAATAATAAAATAATATACGACATTTTGGCAGCATTAGGTACTGGAATCAAAACTATTATGAAGTAGCACTGTTTTTATTAATTAATTTTCATGATAATTAGAGTAATTGACGTGGGACGTGGGACAACTTAAATTTGAAAATATAATAAATTAAAGAAAATTACACGACAGTAATGAACGCAAATAAAAAAAGACCTGAAAAAATATCTGCGTCATAGTTAGTAGTTAGTCAGTTAGTTGGGAAGCTGTGCATGTGCATGACCAATTTGAGCTTCAAAAAATAAAATTACCGTAAGTAGTTGCACGGTGTACGCAAATACTTGAGGAATTTTGTGATGTCCGAATCAAATGTCTTATTAAATTAGTATAATATGAATTCAAGTGATCACAACGCAAGAATTGAAAATGTTCTTTGTTGACATTTACCAGTGGACCTTGTCAGTCATTTCTTCGAGTGGTTTCACGAAATAAATGTACGCCTTGTATTATTAAGAGCATGAACCGGAACATGAAGTTGGGCAAATAAATCAAATGGAGGAGCAACGAATTATTTATTCATTATCATTACACAATCGTTGGTAATGATCTTTTAAAGGCTGATCGAAATCATATATTTGTATATCCTTGTTTTCGCGTATTTGTATTGATGTACTTCAGTCTCATAGATCGACGACAGATAAAAAAAATAATAATAAATGATGGCAATTATTACATTTTTATTCATAATTAGACATAATTCAATATCATTAATTGTTTATAGGTAAGTTACGTAAAATAAATTTAATTAGAAGAATTGGTGCTCTTATGAATTATCGACACCTACGTAATTACAATACCAGTACCTACGTGAATAATTATTTTTAATAAAATAATATAATAGACCAGTGCTGAAGCCTTCAAAAATAGTAAAAAGTGAAAAAAAATATTGTAGGATGAAATCTGTTGGAAAAAGAAGAGAATATAACAGAAATGAAAGGAAAAATAATTTACGGGCAATCTGAGGTCGGGAAGGGGAAGGGGTGAGTTTTTAAGGGTAAAAAGCGGTTTTCCTTAATTTCCGGAAAAACTACAAGTCTTATGGAAAAAAGTTAAATAGCAAAGTTGTAGGTAATAAAAAGATCTACAACTTTTGTATTTACACTTTTGTCACAACCCCAAAATTTGTGTGAAAAATTCAAACAACCAACTTTTTGGTTTTTTATTTTTATCTGCTTTTTTAAAAACGTTGGTGGGCGTTTTCTTCGTTGAAATCACTACTTTCTGATGATGTGAAAAAAAAAAATATACATTACTATGGTAAGTTTTCTCAGGAAATGCAAAACAACGAAGGGAATTTTATCTAAAAATGTGACCGCTGCTATTTTTTTCAGCAAAAAAGTTGATTTATTAAATTCTAATTACATTTATGGCATAGAAAATCTCACAATATATAAATATACATGTAAATCGTACTATTGAATTCACATACTTTATACTGATTACGTTATTCATTATAATATTTTTAAAAACATTAATCTAGTTTTTTTCGTTTTTTTTTTGCATTTCCTGAGAAAACTTACCATAGTAATGTATATTTTTTTCACACCATCAGAAATTAGAGATTTCAACGAAGAAAAAGCCCACCGACGTTTTTAAAAAAGCAGATATTTCGATTGAAAATTAGGGTGCTTTTTTGATATTAAGTAAAAATAAGGTGAAAAAATAAATATTTCAAATCAAAAAAATTACAGCGTGTTTGTTATATAAATAGGTACGTTTTCACCAAATTTCGTGAAAAAGCAAAATTTTTTGTAAAGGATAAAAATAAAAAACCAAAAAGTTGGTTATTTGAATTTTTCACACAAATTTTGAGGTTATGTGAAAAAAGTGTAAATACAAAAGTTGTAGATCTTTTTATTACCTACAACTTTACCATTTTATTTTATTCCATAAGACTTGTAGTTTATCCGGATATCAAGGAAAACCGTTTTTTACCGTTAAAAACTCACCCCCTTCCCCTTCCCGACCTCAGATCGCCCGTAAATTATTTTTTTTTTCATTTCTGTTATATTCTCTTTCTTTTTCAATGGATTTCATCCTACCATAATTTTTTTTTGGTTTCAAAAATTATCGACCCTGATGGTCTATAAATAAAATACGTTATTATGATATTTGATAGAGTAGTTACCAAAACAAGAAAAAATCATCAAATATCTAGTTTTTTTTATTCTATACGAAAACAAGTCTAATATCTAATCGTAAAGGTGACATTTTTATGGTTTCGTACCCAAAAGGGCAAGACGGGGCCCTATTGCTGTCACCCTATTGTTTGTCTGTCCGCCCGATTCTCAGTATGTCACAGGTTTCTAATTCCTAAACAAAATAACTTATAGACTTACTTACTTATAAAATAGACCTGAAAATTTGATATATGAATGTTAACCCAAAACCGAACACATAGTTACTTAAAAATTAAATTTAATTATTCTTTTATGTGGGATCCTATAGGTACATCTAAAGGAGCAATATATTTTTTTTTAATTTGGCATGCGGGGTATCATTGTTTAGAGCTCATCGAGTAGAGTACCTACCTACAAATATGATTTTTATTATTTTTTATCTTTAAAAATTACGGAATGTGTAATTTTTAGACCATTTTTGTTACGGAGTTCATCTAAAAAATTAAACCAGTTAGGAATTTGAAAGTTTTATATATTGTATTTAAACAACAAATACTGAAAACGAATTTAATAATGTAATTTGTCAGCTGTGACCAAAACAACCAAGCATTTTATTTTTCATTCATGTCACATGCACGAAACCTTAATAAAGCGAGGTCCTAGTCAGGTTTGATTGGTTTCATTTATAAAACGTGGAAACTTACTGATGGTTTTTAAAAACATTTTGATGCATAATTAAGAGTTGGGGTTTCAGTGTTTTATTTTCTAAATATTGCATCTTTCCATTACGAATTCATTTACAAATTGTTTAAGCTTGAAATAACAATGTTCTAAATTGCCGGATATGAAAGTAGGTTGTATTTAATTTGTGAAAACCGTGGTTAATATGCGGTTCTAAGTCCATTATTTACACGGTGATAAACCTGATTGACCTAAATTTTCACAAGTGAACGAAACAAAAGTATGAAATGTGAAACTTCCAACAATGTTCCAGATACAAAGATCTCAAACTCCAATGTAATGTATTAATAATAGTGTTCGATCTATCCCCAAATATAATTCGTGTCAAATGTCAGTCATGACTCAATTTGTCTTCGCTTTTTTCTGCTGATAATCATATGAAACACCTTATTAGAAAGAAAGTAGGGCACCAGTAAGTATTAAAAAAATAAAGAATGTTTTTTGTATTGTAGAATGATGTTAAAATGTGAATTTGAAGAATACTTCTTCAATAGGATAAAATTTGTAAAAAATATTACTGCTATAGTTAGACAGGGATGCAAGATAAGTATACAGATATTTAACATATATATATATAAGTGATTTAGAAGAAACGATAAGTAAAGTAAATGAAGGGGGAATAGTGATAGGAAGGAAAAAGATATGGACAATATCGTACGCGGATGATATAGCGTTATTGCGACAAGTAGAGATGCAATGAGGGAAATGACAAAAGAATTGGAAAAATACTTGGAAAAAAAATGCTTGCAGTTGAATGGTGAAAAAACCAAAATAATAGTTTTCGGTGTAGTAAGAAGTAGGAAAAAAAGAGAAAGAGGAATTGAGATGGAAGGGAAAGGTGATAGAAAGGGTTAAAAAATGTAACTACTTGGGGTACATGCTTAGAGAAAACAACAAAGACGATGTGTATAATAATATATAAGTAACCAAACAGCTAAAGCAAATGCACTGCTGGGGAGAATATGGGGAATAGGACAAAAATTGTGTAGAAATAACTGGTAAAGAGGGGTAGTACTTTTTAAAACGTTAGTAAAAAGTATAGTCTTTTAAGAAGAAGGGTTGTAAAATATGAAAAGAAATTTGGAAAATTACCGGAAGGGGACATAAGAAAGGAGATATCGAGGAAAAAGGTATTGGGCATCGGGACAAAAAAAATATCATGTGGAAAGTGACAAAGCCTTAACAGAAATGGCAATAAGTAAAGAACAAATGGAAGAGTGGAGAGAAAAGGGATTGAATGTTAGTAGGATGGTGGGGAAAAGATGTAATGAAATAGTAAGAAGTGAGGATTTGAGAAAATTTTGGGAATCAAGATACGCGAAAGGTATGAGGAGTTTATATGGGTAGAATGGCAAGGGGATGAGGTGCCAGGATATCTAAGAGAAGGTAAAAACAAAAAGATAATAGTTAGATTCAGAATAGGGAATGAGTGTAATGAGAATAAGTTTTGGATGGAAAAAGGTAACAGATTGTGTAGAAGAAGTAATGGGGAAGAATGAGTGGGAGGAACTTGGAAGGATAATAAATGCGGATGGTAGTGGTCTGTCCCTATTGAAGCAAATTTTAAAAAGAAGAGGTGTGGAAAGGGGGGGGGAGAGAAAATACAGGAAAAATTAATATAAGGGAAAAGGAAGGGAATTGCTTAGTATAAATATTTAAATTTTTTGTAAGTTGGAGAATCTAATATGTTTCTTTTTTTTCCCTTGTGTATGTAGAATTGTAAACATAATTTTTGTTTTAATAAAGCTCTACTACTACATATTACTGCTATAATGCGAAGAAGTAAAAAAAAATTTTTTTTTTAAATAAAACTACCTAGCTGTTATGTGTGAACAAAATTTGTATTCACAAAAATGTTAGCTTTTGATTTTCAGAAGTTACACAATTTATTGCTCTCGTTATTATGTGATAAGTATCAGCTTCTTATGTCCATGTGTATTATCTCTTTCAATATGCGGTTTCTTTTTTGAATAGTTTTGCAAACCATTTTGTTTATTAAATAGAACGTACTAAAGTAAACCTTAGTTATGTATGTATGGTTAGTTGTTTAAAGATTGGGTAATGCAATTTACAACGCATAAGTGGTTCACCTCTCAGATTTGGTTTTTTGTTCTTTTGCGAACGATATGGATACAGAAACTAATAATTAATAATGGTGCGAACACCGTGTGTAATAATAAGGTAATAACTCATTCTAAGGCTATATGCTTTTGTTAGATGCAAAGGTAAAACTTCAAACACGAAAATCATAAAAGGCCACATTAAAAAACTATTTCACTGGTGTAATGATCTGCAAATTGTAAATATAGTCGGATTAGCTTGCTCCATTATTTGTGGCAATTATCATGGACAATCGTGTCCTAATGCCATATCCGATATTTGTACTTCTGATTATTCTGATAGTAATGATACGGAACATGATATTAATCCTATGGACCTGTTAATAGGTATCAAAATATTTTTAATTCAAAAATTTACTTTTAATTTTTTTAATAACTAATTCCTTTCTCTTCATTCATTATTTATTGGTTTAACTTATATGTACGTTAATACATACAAGTACATAAGTATATACATCTATATACATACAAGGTTTTTCAAGTTGATGGGCTATTAGAAGTATATGATTTAGTAGAAGGAATTCAATTCTGAAACTTGGGCTCATTTGGTTATTGTTTATGCCGCTTCTTTTAAAAATATTTTCAAGTGCCATTTACATCCAGTTATACCGGAAGTCGACACCAACTTTGTTATTTTAAATGGAATGCTATATTTTTTACGCTGAATTCGAATAAAACGTGTAATTCTAAGGTAAGTTTGTTAACCAACTTGTACATCTATGACGATCGGTTTCCGAGTTAATTTAATTTATAGAAAAAAAAATCGCTACCGCAACCCAAATTATAAACAATTATAACTTCCACAAAATACGACTCAGACTGTTGAAATTTTTACTATTAATAGCTCAATATTAGTGCTAAGGCCTTGACAAAATTGAACTAAATATTTATACAGGGCGTTCAAAATAAAATTCTAAAGTTTAAAAACTTCAAACACGAATAACCTCGTTTTTTCAAATGGCACCTACCATGTTTTATTTTTTCAATCGATTCCTTTTTTTATCCTCTTTCGATTCTTATAGATATTCCTTACTGTTTTATTTGAAAAATTTTGAGTAATTTAGAAGTTTTAAAATATTGATGTCGACTTTCGATATAACCGGATGTAAATAGAACTTGAAAATATTTTAAAAGAAGCGGCATAAACAATAACCAAATGAGCCCAAGTTTCAGAATTGAATTCCTTCAATTAATTCATATACTTCTTACAGTCCATCAACTCGAAAAACCATGTATATAAATGGCGCATATTCTATGCAGAGGCTATAGGAATTGGAGCGTATGCGTTACGCGGAATCTTCGGAGCTCATTTTTGCTTAAACCGTTCGTTGTACGTGGAAAAAGCAGGTCAATTTTGTGGAAAATTGCATGATCTTTCATTTTAATAGTAACCTTAATTGGCCTCCGAGCCATAAAAATCACGATATTCGCGAAAAACCGTATTTTCTCACCTTTTACATTGAATATTGTTTTACGCGATACCGGTCTCGTTCTCAATTTTTAGTATTTTCTTTAAAACACAAAAAATAAACGAATAAAATAAAACGTGTTCGATATTGGCGGTATCCCGCCGTTTATTAATTTGGTGAATTTTTGTTGTTCGGTAATAATGGACTGTATTTTTTTTTAATAACAAATATTTTATAACCTTCAGATAATCACCCCCAAAAGCTATTTTTAGCACAAGTCGGTACTGTTGGTGAATGTAAGAAGGGTAATACCTGGAAGGGTATCTGGTTGTAATTGGTCTGTCTGAATGCATTGACCCGGAAATACCAGTTTGTTAAAATATTAACAATGCCTAAAAATAAAATAATCAAAATAAACAATGGAAACGAGAATCGGAATAACCGAACAAAATTAAAGATCTAATTATTTAGATCAGAAGCCCCATTTTTGTCTAAAGTGACCGGGCTAATAGGTATATCTATTGGATAAAATCTCAGACATTGTGGAAAAGTACTTTTATTGATAGAATTAGTTAAATAACTGAAAACCATGAGCGTACCAAGGGAGGATCAGGGGGAGCCCTGAGCCCCCCCCCCCCTAAACTGTTTACTTTTACATTTTATTAACAAAGAAGTAATTTAAAGGTTTATTAAAAGCGATAATGCAAACATTTAATATATATTGTAGCGACCAGTGACACTGTACGTGTGTGCGATAACAATTTGTATGCATGTACTTCTTATCGCTAACATGTTTACGACACAGCCACAGCGTACGACTTCCCCTATATCAACGTAAACAAGCTCCAGCGACAAGTAACAAAATCAATTCTGGAATCATCGACGACATTCTAATTATTATTCATCATTCGAGAACCATCAGGATTTCCTTTTCGAATCATCTAGAAAGTTCGAAATATGTATATAAAGTGATCATCTTTGGACCAGAGGACAGTAGTTGTGAGAAAGCATCCGTGCGCGAACGAAAACGATAAATAATAGACAAAAGTTACATAAATAAATTGTTATATAAATAAGTGAATTGTTCTAATACAAATAGTAGTTTTAAGTTAGTGTTAAGTGTTATATAAATAGTTACTTAAATAAATATCTTTGACCAAAAAATTCGTTACAATATCGACCATTTTATCAAAATCCTCAAAGATTAGTATCATAAATAACTAAACATTTTTGTTTGTAAAATTTCGTAATTCCTTTTTGTGTATGTATTAAATTAGTTTCTCATCAACTAAAAATACTTTGTTTTTTGAAACAATACATTGCGGTTTAGTTTTCAAATTGGTCCCTCTCCCACGCCAATATCTTAGCTATTTATTATACACCTTTGTTGTAAACCCACATTCGTCACAACTATTATCTTTAGAAAACAAAGGCGAAAAAGTTTCTAAAAATCCATAACCCGCGCCTATCGGAATAAATTACATGTTAAATTTCGTTAATACATATTACATGCACTCTTGAAAAACGTTCTCATTGGTTACAATCACAAAACAATGGCTTAAGCTAATTTCGAAAAGTTGTACCTACACGATTATATAATTCTACAAATCAGCGACGTTTTTTCGAACTTGCAATAATGAGACGTAGTAAATCATTAAAACATTGATTGATATACTTTGGCAAAGCAGTTGGATTCAAATAAAAAACAATTACCTGTGCTACACTTACTGCAAAGTATTAATAACAACAATAACTGAAGCAAACAAAAAACTAAACGTTGTTTATAATATTCAACGTATTTGAAGAAGCATATTATTATCAAAACAAGGATGTAATTTATTTAAATATTATTAAAGTCGAACTTCGATTACTCGAATCACCAAGTTATGCAAAAAAAATTCTATGTGCTTATTTTTTGTAAATGAGCATTTTTATGTATTTATTTCATGTTACGGATAGATACCTGGTTAGATGAAAAAATATAGGTGATCCCTTTTCTTTTTTGAGTGCACCACTTTCAACTTTTTTATAAGATTTAATTTTCAGTAAAAGACAAAGTTTTTAAACCTATGTTTTGATGACAAATAATAGTAGAAACTGAACTGCCTGACTGATTACGTATTACCGCTATTAAAATCGTATATTATTACGGGATTCGTCCAGAAAATTCGACTTATTGCTATTGGTGCCAAATATTACCTTCGAGTTATCAATATATTCTAGTATTTGAGCTATCACGTAAAAATTACACGTATTTCTCATACATGGTTGATGCTATTACCAACTACTTTGGTTCGGATTGTCGACGTATATATTGACTGTATCTCTTATAACATATTTAAATAAAAACAAATGGTCCACACAAATGATAATTTTTGTTTTTCAGAACGTTGGGGGCAAGTGGTCAAATACTGATAAATGGAAAACCAAGAGACATAAAGACGTTTCGCAAAATGTCAAGGTACATTATGCAACAAGACCTACTACAGCCAATGCTCACAGTTCAAGAGTCCATGCTGATTGCTGCTGATCTTAAGTTAAACAGTGAATTACCCCGAGAAGATAAACTAATAGCGGTAAGGATAAGATTTAAAAACAGTTGTTGTTTGTAAGGTCTTCCATTCTGGCTCAACAAAATTCCCAGAATGGAGAACCCTAGACCCTACAAGCAATGGCGTACCTAGATAACCAAAGGCCCTGGGGCAAAAAAATAAAATAGGGCCCCAACTAAACTATTTAAAATCGTTTATTCCGTATTCGTCGTGTTCCGAATACGACGTACCTACTTAAGATTTGTCATAATTCAGATACGTCGAACTCTAGATTCGTCGTAACAGTCGACTCCACAATAAAATAAAAAACCAAATACAAATTGTAACTTATTTTAATGAACAAATTAAAAGTATTTTATGAAAATAAAAGAAAATATCTACCTGTTAACGTTCAAAAATACGGTCCTGTGACAGACACATAGACTTCGGAGGCACGTTAATAGGGTCTTGTTGAGCACCCTTTGGGTACGGAATCCTAATTAAGTAGAGATTTTTAATTCAATAACACCACTTTCTTGACCGACTATAGGTACGTTTTACGACGAATCTGGGTTACGACAAATCAAAATTTTATTAATACAACTCAAAATATAAATATGTAGTGACATTTAAATACTTTAAAGTTGCAAAGCTATTTTATTATTAGGTCTTTATTGTGCATAGCAGGGCACGTCCTGGTTCTTCACGCAGAGTTTAGGAATGAATAACTGGATAAATTAATTAATAAATATAGGTTTCTTTTAATAAAAGTTAGTGGATATTTCTAACACAATTTATAGTTTGTAAGTCCGAGGGTCCCCCTGAGCTTGGGGTCCCCGAGGCACTGCTCCGTCTAACCCTATGGTAGTTACGCAACTGCCTACAAGCAATAATCCAACTCAAGCGACTTTACATAAAAACAACCTTCAGATATTAAATATAATTCCTGATTGATTTCTACGTATGGATACTATTGTTGCGTCCCTCGCGAATTGCTCAAAATTGTGTATAAGTATTTTTAAAGCGCATCAATGAACCGTCAACCGACTGCACTCTTTTTTTTTAACACACTTCCGAATTACTATTTAGTATATGGATTTGAAAAAGTAGTTATATTTTTAATTTATCATAAATATTTGCATGAAAATCCATAGCTAATTACTATTTTGTTAGCGGTAGGAATTTGAAAGGGTGAGTTTAAAATATGCTTAAATTAATTATCAACAAACCAAAATACGTTAATAATTAAGTAAATTAAAACAAAAGGAAAAGTTTCACCAAATTTTATTAAAAGTTTCGGTCACGCGACCATTTTCAAAGGAAAAGAGTAAATCTTATACTAAAGCTTAAAACTACGGCAGCTCTATTTATAGTTAAATGTTTACAAGCAAAATACGTTAGATAACTTAAGGCAATATTGGTCTTTAAATAAACATTGAGCATATCTTAATTATTATTTTTTTTTATTTTATATACCAGAAACATACATAGTGGAGTGTGTTAAAAATTGTAATAGCCTTAATGTAACTGTTTTTACTACTAATTGTTCTTTTTCTTAGTGGTAACCTAATACATTTATTTCTAGTTATACTAGAAGTTAGTAAATAGTCATCTTTTAATGTTTTATAGTGAAATAGTATTGTATCTAAAGCGAACAATTGTTCTAAGTTAAGAGGTATTCTTTCATTGCAAAATTGATTCTTGTAAATTATTTTTAGAATGCGATTTTGAAATATTTGGAGCAAAATTAAGATAGTTATTGGCATACAAACAATTAAGCCATAGCTGATAATACTTTAAAAAAATGCATAGTGTAACAATCAAAGCAGTATAATTTTTGATATATGTATTATGAAAAATAAGACTAGGTATTTTGTTTTATTTAGAAGATATTCAATGTGGTTTGACCAAGTCAGTCTGTAATTAATGATAATGCCTAAATATTTACAATTTTCCAATTTTTTTATACATTGCTTGTTAATGTCAATTATAAATTGTTGTAGTACACTATTACAATAATTACCAAAATTAATAATAAATGTTTTGCTGATATTCAAAGAGAGCCATTCATATACAATGTTTAAATAGTTATTCAGTTTATTTTTAATTTTAACATTGAGCCAGGTTTTATATTCCGATATAACTACCGTATCGTCAGCAAAAGAAGCTATAATGTCTTAATGTTCTTTTAATTTACGTTTACGTAAATCAAGTTGTAATTAGATACTTTAAGTTCAGCAAGCAATAATAATTGCAAATTAAAACGAATTTACCATTTAGATAATTAGGTATGGTACAAGAAAAAAAAAAGAAAAAATGTTTTCCAATAGGTACCTACATAGAAGTAAATTTTTATGTAATTTGGTTTTTATCAGTTTTTTCTCTAATAGCTTTTGAACAGAAAAAACAGCTTTACATAGTTGAAATAAGTGCAATGAATTTATAAAATGTCGAGGTAATATATGTGAGACTAAAATTCAGTGGCGGATTTACACATTTGCTGCCCATAGGCTATACTTAGCCTAATTCACAATCAATTTTTTGTCAATGAAATTGCAACTTTATGATTGTATTATATTTTTATCAGACTAATCAACAAATATTGATACGAAGTCATTAGGTTTAAAAATGTAAGAATGTTAAGAAGAACTTTCGTTGAATGGATATTTACAGCTTTTATTCATTACAATATTATCATTATTGTTTTTTTTTATTATCATTATTCTAAGAAATGTGTAATATTAATGAAATTCTGTGCAACAATATGCAATTTTTACGTGTAAATTTATTAAATTTTTATTCTACACACAAACAAGTTGTTAATATCATCAGAAATATCAATACAAAAGTATTGATTTTCCATATATATATCTATATAATATTTGTTATTGTTATTTTTAAGCTATTTTTTTCGGATACCATTTCTCTTCGAATAAATCTATTAAGTGGTGAAACATATAACACATTAATTGAATAGTGTGGGTGGACCTAAAGAAAAAATTATGGCAATAATTAATTTTAAAAATAAGGAAAAATACTAAATTTAAAATGTAATACTTAAACGCTATTGGAATATTTAAAAAAATTAAAAAACACAATAGTATATTTTATAAATAAGCGTTTAGTAATTTTTCATATACAGACATTAGTGTATTCAGTATACTGTATAGCACTAAAATATTGTACTTTTTGTTGATTTTTTGAGCCTCATTTTTTTCCGTGTATAAGATAATAATTTTTTTTATTTCTGTAAGACAAAAAAATTTTTGAGCAAAGTTTGCCGCCCCCTAAAATCTGCCGCCCTAGGCTAGGCTATAGCCTATTCAGCTGCTGGTAAATGCGCCACTACTAAAATTCCAATATTCAAATAAGTATGTAAGGTGTATCGACAATACAAAATGCTATTTCCTAAACAAAGAAAACCATAACACTCACCCATTGACTGAAGATCATGTGTAGATTTTCAGCAGACCTGAAAAGAAAAAATATGAGTCAGTAGTATCTAATACTAGTATAAACAGAATCATCAAATCCTTTATTTGGAGGTCAAGGATATGCTAAACGTTGTATAATTGTAATCTTCTTCACGTTTTAATTAAAATTCTTTTATGCATATAAATATCCTATATTTATTAAGGTAATATTTACGTTTTATTTCTTTACAAAAACTGCAATATTTTTGCATAATAAATTTTACCATATTATGAGTAATTTAAACAACTTAAAATTACTAAATACTTCATGAAGAACTTTGAAGAACACCTTTATATGTTAAATAACTTTGTTTTTTTCTTAAAAAGACATTCAGAGATTTATCATTTTACGTAAAAATGTTAGAATTTATATCAAGATTTAATTTGTCATAATGCACCATTATTAATCGCATATTGCATGAAATTTATATGTTTGAACTTTGAACATCAGGTTTTAATAATTTCAATTTATAAAACTTTGTCGATCAAGTACAAGGAGACGTCGTCACACCTTGGCCGCAATGGATTGTAAACAAATTGCAGATTCATGTATTGGTTACTATAATAGGTAGTTACTAGTCGTCAATTAGAGTTTACTACAAAAGAAACCGTTTTCGAACGATTACAAGGGCAGAACCTCTCGTTGGATATTTGCATACCAGCGAGTAGAATCGAAATTGTTTTTTGATTTTACAACAGTTGTAAGAGTGAAATTAACTAATAAATTGTAATTTTAAATTCTCTTTTTACGATCCTCTAGGTATAATCATGCATTCGTTAGCCTGATTTTTATAAAAATTGAACAGGGACAGTCTAAGGTGAATTTTACATTCGAGCAGACCGGACGTTGTTACCACAGAAATTAAAATGCAAAAACTACAATACATCGAACTTAGGCTCGAATTATTAAAAGGATAGTATTTGGTTTATAATTTACACTCAAACTTCGATAACTCGAATTTTCGAACTTCCTATTACTCGGAAATCTTGATAATTCGAATATAACATTTGGCGCTCACTTCGATAAGTCGAATTTTCTTATAATGTACAATTTTAATGTCTCTTTTTAAAAGTGACAAAAAAACGGAGGGAGTTTTATCTAAAAAACGTGACCACTGCTACTTTTTCAGTAAAAAAGTTGATTTATTAAATTCTAATTACATTTATGCATAGAAAATCTCATAATATATAAATATACATGTAAATCGTACTATTGAATTCACATACTTTATACTGATTACGTTGTTCATTATAATATTTTTAAAAACATTAATTTAGTTTTGTTCGTTTTTGCATTTCCTGAGAAAACTTACCATAGTAATGTATATTTTTTTCACACCATCAGAAAGTAGAGATTTCAACGAAGAAATAGCCCACCAACGTTTTTAAAAAAGCAAATATTTTGACGTGAGAATTTTCGATTGAAAATTAGGGTGCTATTTGGATATTAAGTAAAAATAAGGTAAATAAATAAATATTTCAAATCAAAAAAATTACAGCGTGCTTGGGACATAAATTGGTAAGTTTTCACCAAATTTCGTGAAAAAAATTTTTTTTTGTAAAAAAAATAAAAACTCAAAAAGTTGGTTATTTGAATTTTTCACACAAATTTTGAGGTTATGTGACAAAAGTGTAAATACAAAAGTTGTAGATCTTTTTATTACCTGCAACTTTGCCATTTAACTTTTTTCCATAAGACTTGTAGTTTTTCCGGAAATCAAGGAAAACCGTTTTTTACCCTTAAAAACTCACCCCCCTCCCGACCTCAGATTGCCGTAAATTATTTTTCCTTTCATTTCTGTTATATTCTCTCCCTTTTCTAATGAGTTTCATCCTACTATAATTGTTTTTGGTTTCAAAACGTACTTTGAAAACTGCACTGAAAAAATATATTACCCATTTATCTATGCATCTATCTATGTATCTATCTGTAAGATGATAAATACATACAAATGCTCATTTACGAAAAAGAAACACACACATATGCATATCTATTATTATTCAATAACTCGATACCTCGAATTTTTTTGCGTCACATGATGATTTGAGTTATCGATACTCGACTGTATACCTATAGGTAGTAATTTAAGTTTAGGACATAATTTTTTCAACACCAATGAATATATTCCTTTATTAACTTAATTAATTCTTTTGTTATCGAAATAATTCATTAAAATGAAAATTTAAAATATTAAACTCTTGATAATGTTAATTATTTTGGCCACACATGAGACTACTTTAAAGATTTTTCTAAAAATAATATTAACGTCACAAAAATTTAAAATGTTAAAACCAGTTTAAAAATGCATCTTGTATCCAAAAAAAGGACTGGTATTTTACATTAATAAGTAGTTAAGGACATTTTTGAAATAAAATCACTATTGTAAGTATAAATTACGGTTTTCGTGATTAATTTAGGTTATTTTGGAGGAACGTTTTGAAATTGCCCAAAAAAGAAAGAACACATTAATACGTACTATCTAAACATTTTTTATAAACCTCTTTATTTCCTACTTAAATATATTTCGTAAACTTTTGTTACTCAAATGTGATTGAGTAAGGTGAAATCTAATTGGTTTTCATCACGTTTACTGTGAGTATACGATAAAGTTTCTCTAGGAAAAGGCAATAGCATGGTGATGTACAGGTTGAATACTAATTGTCAAATATTTGGAACAAATTTTTTAAGAAATATTTATAGTGTTGTAAATGGAATCGTGAATGTCCAGTGAAAGATTTGAATTTTGCACTCCCCATTTACTGAATTGATTTGTAATTGATTCATTTTTTTATCTACTTCACGCATGTACCAAATATAAAACGTTTGTCTGTGTTAAAGAAGTAGGTATCGTATATGAAACGTAACCTCTGCACCTAATTACTAAACAGTAAGTTGCGATTAGACATGTAAAATGAATATTTTGTACAATTTAGCCTTGTTAAATAATTCCTAAAAGTTGTTAATCTGTAAGGCCAAGATTATTATAAAAGCATATTAAAAAATTACCGTGACATTGGAGACATGAAGTTCTTAAGGTCATGCACTTCTGCGGTCGCTCTAATTTATGAGTAGATACAGTGATATTTAACTTTACGTAAAAAGAACATAATAATAATTTTCGGACATAATCGTTTCTTGAATTACTATTATGGGTGTAATATGTAATTAAAATTGTTTCGATAACAGAAATATGAGTTTATTACACAATTAACTTATTAGCTATTTAGCTTTTGATGTGAAACATCTATAGGGGGGGGTAAACCGGATTGTTGGCGTGGCGAACGTGGCGATTGCAAGCCGTGGCGATTGCAAGCGCCTGTGCGATTCTCTTCCCACTCGGTTCGACGGTGTCGTTTACTATAGTAAATTAGAAGATGGAAGTGAATTAATTTTGATTGTTGTGTACATTTCACTTAATAAAAAAATAAATGATATTTCATTTTTACATGAGAAATTATTTCCGTACAGTCACAGAGGTTCAATAATTGTTAAAACTAATAAAGATAAACTACCATTGATTTTAGCTGGATGTAAAAAATGTAAATTTTGCTAAAGATGAATCAATGCCATTAATTACGTTCCTCCAAAAAGAATTTCAAATGCAAATTAACAACAATCCACGAGAACCTACTACCAGATATGCAACAACAATAGATGCTGTATTTACTAGATGTCTTGATAATGTTATGTCCAATACTTTTGTAACATACTTCAGTTATCTTCGACCAATTATCACAGTAATGATGTCAGAGGCAAAATCGAATATAACTATTACTGAAGCCACTGATTAAAAGAATTGAGTTGTCACAACTTGAAATGAATTTTTGAATTTTTAATTTTTGTATTTAATAAAAATAAATGTTTATTAAATAAATAGTCATCATTTTCTGGAAAAAAATCGTAATATTTGATTTTTTCATTATGCCATATTTAGTTCCTGTCGTAATATTGTCATTCATGCATATTACTTGTGCAAACTCGATGTTTCACATCTGCCAGGCGTCCCGTGACGGCTCACACTTTTTTACTTATTAATATTTTGTATTGTTTTGTGGAACACTATAAAATCTTACAAGGTTGAAGTCTGGGGTCTCTTCCATTTACTATTTTTATCAATGAACTGCCATATAAATTATCGAATATGTTTGCAAATAATATTATTAAATAAGCTTTGTCCAAAAATACAAAAAATATGTTTTTAGCTACCAAATTGTTTAACGTTTAAGAATGTAAAAAATTCCCTCCCTCAATAAAATAATACAAATTTTGTATATATGTACATATTTGTTTTTCAGGTGACAGAAATTTTGGATATGTTGAGGCTCACTTCGTCCAAAGATACTCCAACAGAACGACTGTCAGGAGGAGAAAGGAAACGATTAGCGATAGCTTTGG
The DNA here is from genome assembly GCA_029378335.1 of Agrilus mali. Lineage (NCBI taxonomy): Eukaryota > Metazoa > Arthropoda > Insecta > Coleoptera > Buprestidae > Agrilus > Agrilus mali. Next base: position 16,181,149 of record CM055657.1, read on the forward strand.
AACTTGTAAATAATCCACCTGTAATTTTCTTAGATGAACCTACAACGTAAGTTAATTAATATTTATTTGCTTCTTTTTTTTAATACCCAGCTAATTTTTTTTAAACACTTACTTACGAACTTTATTTGAAGTGATATATTAATTAACCATAATATGACGATGCCCCTATATACAGAAAGATCATTTTTAAATTTAACTCGAGGTTTTAATTTAAAAATAACTAGTCACATTAAGAAAAAAAATCTGTATTGTATGTTTATAAACCACCAACTATATTACTGTTGTGAACATTATTCTCTAGATCACGTTCATAATAAACAATGTAATACAAAATATGATCTGTATACTGTAGATTAGTGTAGATAGAACTATTAATTTATAGTTTTTATTATATTAGGTCTTGCTTAACTGATCGTGAGTGACCACCCATTCAGCTTCATTTGCTATTCATTATGCATTCGACTAAAATAAACTATAGTTGTTTTTATTCTATTGTTTTACAACAATTTAAAATTCCACATGTTACACATTTGTAAGAAGCTTTTATGCTCCATTTACAGATATTGCTGTGTACAATCGATTACAATAATTTTTATTGCAAGCATAAAATAAATATAAAATTTAAAGAACTTTTGTTAACGACCAGATTATAATTTTAATTTCAATTTAATGGTAAAATAAATTCAGTTGTCTTAAAAAAATGTTTTAGAATGCACCATCATAATTTTTCACTGTAAAACTGCTAGAGAAAAATTAATTACCGTAAAATAGACCATAAATCGATGGAGTGGGTATAAAACAAAGATTAAATAAAACTGGATGGTGTATTAAGTTATGTAAATATTTCGGAACTATATTTATCATCACATCTAAACAAAGTTAATTTCCGTGATTGTAAAAATTATAATTAACCTACCAAATGCGTCAATCGGATTTAAATGTGAGAATTTGCAAGTCTTATTTCGCTATTAAGTTGTTGTATTTAACACCAATTAAAATATAGTTTATGTAGTATGAAATTAGCTGGGTCATGGTTAAGACGAAAATAATTTAAAAACAAACAAAGTAATTTTCTACTTTATTAAAATGTACCCAAATAATAAACTAATACATAATGCAAAACGATATATTTATTGATTTAAAAACAGTCCCGTGACTGACCAAAAAACAATGAAAATAGAAAAATGTTTTGAAAATATTCTGCACAGAAAAAGGAGATTTTTCAAAAATGAAACCCTAAGGGGGTGAAACGGATAATAATCCAGTGGGGTGTTGAAGTTTATGTTCATCAATTTAAAACATATATTATCACACCAATATTATGAAGGCGAAAGTTTGTGAGTGTGTGAGTGTGTGAGTATGTGAGTGTGTGAAAGTGTATGTTTGTTACTTCTTTACGTCTAAACGGCTGGAGCGATTTTAATAAAATTTGGTATGGAGTTAGCTGACACCCTGGATTAACACATGGGCTATGGTTTTACTGCGGGAAAATATCTTATTCCCATGAGAAAATCGATGAAAATTAATTCGCGGAATATTACAAATGCGAAAGTAACTCTGTCTCGCCTAAAATTTACTGAACCGATTTAAATGAAATTTGGTACAGAGATAGTCTAGAGTCTGAGAAAGGACATAGGCTACTTTTTAATGCAAAAAAAGGGTTTTAAGGGGTTGAAATAGGTAAGTTTGTGCGGAAATTCCGTAATTTTTAAAGTTAGAAGCTTAAAACTTATTTTTTAGGCTTTTGATTAGATATAAGTAAATACGACATTTAATGTTTGTAAAAATTTTACCCTTAAGGGGATAAACTTAGCCGATAAAAGTTTTTGTGTAATGACGTCGTCCAAAAAGCTTACAGCCCAGAAAATTAAAATGTTAAGTGTAAAAAGTTATAGAGGTTTTGTTTATTTGGACCAATAAAAGTAGTTAAATACTAAGCTATATAAACTATTTTAAACTATAATTAAATTATATTAATCTATAAATAATATAAACGCGAAAGTAACTTTGTCTGTCTGTGTGTTACGCAATCACGCCCAAACTACTGAACCGATTTAAATGAGAATTTGGTACAGAGATGGATAAGTAGATATAAAGCTAGAGGCTTGAAACTTATTTTTTAGGCTTTTGATTAGATATAAATACGACATTTAAAGTTTGTAAAAATTTTATCCTAAAGGGGGCAAAAATAAGAAATGAAAGTTTTTCTGTAATGACGTCGGCAAAAAGGCTTACTTAATATAGAAGAAAAAAATTTTAAATGCTGTCGAAAGTCACTATTCCACGCGGACGAAGTCGCGGGCATAGCTAGTAGGTATTAAACTTCATTCAAATAAAGATTTTTCAAAGCTCTAGCCCTAAACAAACTTTATTTATTTAAAAGCCTCGTAAGTGGTTAAGGGCCTTTCATAAAATACGTTCGCATACTAGGGGGGTCTTGCTGAGTGTGACAAGAGAGACAGGCATTACAGAAGATATTTATTAATTTATTTAAATTTTATTATGAAAATAAAATAATTATTTTTGACTATCAAAATTTGTGTATTATTAATCAAAATTTATCATGTTCAAGGGGGAAGGGTTTTAGTTTTTGTGACGAAATATTTGCAGGAGGAGTCACAGAAACTGTGTCACAGCGTGACAACCGGGGGGAGGGGGTCAAAAAAAGCTAATTTTAGCGTGACGTATTTTATGAACGGCCCCTTAAAACTATTCTTTTATTATCACGAAAGGTGAATAACTTATTACTTCCGTACATTTTGTTACACAACATTTAGTAGCACGGATTAGGTATAATCTCTCCTCTAGATTTTTATTAACGATTTTACCGTTTTCAGTGAGTAGCTATTAATAATCTTTAATGGAATATTTGGCGTACCCAGATAGATACCTACGTAAAATATAATCGGTGCCACTGTTGCTTTCTCCTAACAGTTTAATATTTTCTAATATAAGTCTTTAAATTTTAATATTGGCGCATATTGTGATCATAAACAAACATACGTTCCTAATAATATTATTCAGTATTTCTGTTATTGTTCAAAATTTTTGCATGATAATTTGAATAGTGAAACCGTTATTGTCTTTCAGCCTTCACAAATATACGCTTATTTTGCATTGTTCGAATATAATTATAGTGAACCGTTTAATTGCTGAATTAAACCGGTAATTTTGCACTACAATCTTATTTATTTCATGTTATCAATTTATGCCACATGTTATTGTACTGTCTGTAACGTTGGTGATTATCAATTACCTATTAATGGTTCATTTTTTGTTAATCTTTTTGGAAGTATTAATAATTAATAAAATTATATTATTTTCGGTTTTATGTTGCTGTTATTAACAAATAATGATGGAAAATAAAAATAAAATCTTTAGCTTGATGATTTAATTTAATCAAAGAAATAGATAGGTATGTCGGAGATGGCGCCTGAAGGCGATTATTTCTTATTTATGGTGACATAGAGGCACAATTTACTGTCACCCTTAAGTTTAGTGCATGTACAGATGTCGATATTGTTTGTATTAGCAGAATAATAAGATTTCCAAACCATGTTTAAAGTCGAGATGACAAGTGAGATCATCGAACGTAGACACGGGCTGTCTTGTAGTGGTGTTTCTGAGAAATTTAGGAAAAGGGGCCATGTGTTGGCATGATCCCTGCCGCAGGGGGCGACTGAAGAGGGCACTTCGGTATTGACTGTGAAATAGAACGGACAGCCCGTGTATTCGTTTTCGACTTGTAATAAAATTGAAAGATTGTTATTATGTCCAGTTGTACTCAGTGTTCTTGTTATTTTAATTATCATGGATAATAATCAAGTAAATACTACCAATTGAGAAATTATGCCTGTTCCGACAGGTATATAAAACCAGAACTTGTTGATATTTATATGTAATACAAATGGAATCATCTATCAATCTATTTGTTTTGAGCTTAAGCAATATTAAAGAATTTAAGCAAGGAAATAATGGAAAATTTAGATTCATTTACATATCCTAATACTTAATGTTAATTGTATATACGTTTATGTTTATATACTAAGTACAATTTTTTGTACAATATATCTGTATGAGATAGTGACTTAGCTATAATTTATAATTTTTTTTTGTATTCCTAACATAAAACAAGGTTATCTTTCAGCCTACTTACAACAGCATCGTTTAATCCATGAACAATTTAATTCCCCCTTATGTAAGAAGTAAGAATGACCTTTATTAAGTGATACAAAAAATTTATACTCTTGATTTTATTTGTTTACCTACTATGTCATGCCAACCAGAGGCGGATTTCGAAATGAATATCTACCGAGCAGAATTTTAAAATGTCCCTCAGTCAGTATGAAGAGCAACACAAGAAAAAGCGTCCAGTTTTCGAAACTTTTACAATTATTTTGAATTGCTCAATGAAAAAAACATGATCACGACGTATGACCATGTATGTACAAATACATTTCGTACTTTAAATACATATATACTTTTATGTATCATAAATAAAAAAGAATCGTGAAATCAGCGTTTCTATTTCAAATAGTTGATTACTATCTTTAATAGTTAAGTTACTCGTTACAAAAAAACTTTTGACCTTAAACTACATATAATTTCGAATGTGGGTATTCAAAAAAACGGTGACAGATCAATAGTTTTTTTTTATCCAGACCCAATATTATAGACAGCACAAGACTCTAGAAATTCAAACAAAGTAGAAAATTTTACTGAAGCTCTCTTCTCTTCAAAATCCCAGAAAAAGTTAAACTTTACCCTTTGATTTTAAAGACGAAAGGAAACAACTGACAATTCCAAATTAAATAAATGAAATAAAAATTTAATATAATACATCCCTTTCCTCACAACATAATACAAAAGGAATTTAGTGACATTTTGTTCCTTTTTGTCAACTATGAGCCCTACAAACTAGCTAATTTAATAACACTCGAGTTTTGTAGACATTTATTGCCATTCTGGATTTTTCTGAAAATAAGATCCTTACACAAAATATTTTTATTTTATTTAATATGACATGTACTGGGAACACTTTGTTGTGGATTTTAATTAAATTAGGAAAATGTATATTTAATAAATATTCACTTAATTAATTAAAATGTCACAATTGAAGAAACAATAAACTATATGCAATACGACGTTTTGATCTCTTTTACTTATATTATTTAAATTGTTATTTGTCACGTCTGGAACGATTTTTTAATGCAAACAAATATGTACCATTAGTCTTCTACTAAATAGCCAGAGTTATTGCAATTAAAAAATAAGAGATATGGACATTTTATTGTATTAAAAGTGAATATCAATTTTATAAGCTGATATGAAAAGAGAGTTAAATATAAACATACAGTTGTTAGGGCTAGTAATGTGTAATGTCGTCATTGTTTTTGCTTTTGGTTGTTTACAAGACCTATTACGGAAAAGTACAAAATTTTGCAAATTATCGAGTTAGTAAATTAACCTTTATCCATTTAAGTTGTCAGCAAGAATAAAAGATACGAGAAAAATGCATTGCTTCTAAAATTGACCAAACGTTGAAGGAGCATATACAAAGTGATTAATTAATAAGTAACTGTGGATAAATTATAAGAAATGTATTTATAACCACTAATAAGCAAATTAGTAGATATAAAAATGTTATTAAAAAACGTTAAACGAAGTAGAAGCAATAAATAAAACAATATATACTTACTTATGTAACTTATGTACCTATTGTTTCATTTGATGGACGTTACATCTAACAATAAAAAATACAATTTAATTTTATTTAATGAATACAAAGTACCTACCTGTAATTAGTAATTTCCATTTGGGACGAAACACATTAAATAAATTTAAAATGTCATAATATGAAGTTAATATGTAAGTGATTATCAAATTGTTACATGACATACTTTTGTGATAGGTAATATTGACTAAAAAATTTATACATATGGTACATATGTATTTCTTACTCCAACATACGTAAAAGAAATATTTTTTAAGTAAATTGATAAAAAATTATCTGTTTGTTTAAAATACCTACTTCCGAGCTTGTGATAGATAGATAAAATAAAATAGGAACACTTTACTTAATAATACAATTTCCTTATTGATACAGACATATCGGAAGAAAAATACAACCGATGGTCGATAAAAATAACATTATACATAAGACTCAATTAATTGAAACCTTATTGGTTAACTTCGCATTACCAATTGAACGGTTTTCCATGCGATAATTATACAGGGTGTTTTAGTTGGTCACGAACAAAACCGTAGACAAAAAGCATAGAGTTTGATTTCAGTAAACGTAATAATGTGTATTGTCCACATTTATAGTAGGTTACTAGGTTAAATGATACAAGTACATATATGTATGTATAGTAAAAGACTGGCTTTCATTAATTATGTAATACTATATTATTCGTATAGTAAATAAACCTTGAACCTTTAAATAGTCGCCGGGGTCCGGTTATTGAACTCCGCGAAGAATTGCTAAAGAAACGGTTAAAAAATATACGTGTACAGTGTACACTCTTCATGTGGAACTTGAAATAATAGACAGAAAAAGAAAATGAGATGTAGGTACAACATCCCACAATCATGATACTTTAACAATGGTGTATTATATGTAATTTGCAAATTAATGATAATGCGATAATGGGCGCTACCATAATGCTATAAAGTCGATGGTCAAAGGCCGAATGTGAAGCTAAATCGATTACAAATAAACTAAATTTTTTTTGTTTCGAAATATATATTTAAAAAGTATTTATTACAGAAAAATTTCAAAAAATAAGAAAAGCGTGTAGTTTCGATTCTTGAGAACGTCTGAAAGTTCGCATTGTTAGCCATGTCAGAATTTTAGTTGCAACAAGATTATGTAATGTTTCATAACGAAATTTTATGAGTAATAAACAATGAGCAATTAACCGGGTATGTTGATTATTTATACTGTAAAATTATACATCAATTTATGCATATTTTGTAAGCAGCCTTAAAAGCGCAAAAGAAGAGAGCGATCGTTACGCCCGCAGTTGGAAAGTAGTGGTTACTTATTGGAAAATTGAAAAATTTTAAAATGACGCAAACTACGAAAAAATAATATGTACAATAGAAGAAAGTTATCATAGTGCATATACAGGGGTTTTCAAGTTGATGGGCTATTAGAAGTATATGAATTAGTAAAAGGAATTTAATTCTGAAACTTGGGCTCATTTGGTTATTGCTTATGCCGCTTCTTTTAAAAAAATTTTCAAGTTCGATTTACATCCGGTTATACCGGAAGTCGATACCAACTTTGTTATTTTAAATGGAATGGTATATTTTTACGCTGATTTCGAAAAAAACGTGTAGTTTTAAGATAAGTTTGATAACCAACTTGTACACCTATGACGATCGGTTTCTGAGTTAATTTAATTTATAGACAAAAATCGCTACCGCAACCAAAATTATAAAAAATCATAACTTCCACAAAATACGACAGACTGTTGAAATTTTTACTGGTAATAGCTGAATATTAGTGCTAACGCTTTGATAAAATTGAACTAAATATTTATACAGAGCGTTCAAAATAAAATTCTAAAATTTAAAAACTTCAAACACGATTAACTTCGTTTTTTCAAATTTCATCTACCATTATTTTTTATTTTTTCAATCGACTCCTTTTTTTAACCACGTTCGATCTATATAGATACTTTCTATTGTTTTATTTTAAAATTTTCGAGTAATTTTGAATTATATTTTTCGCATAAAAAGGTGTGCCTTGTACAAATGACAACAAACGGCAATCAATGCAAAATGAAGCCAAAAATCGCATTTTCGATTAATTTCTGTTACAAAAAATAATCAAAAACGAAAACTTCAATTGAAGTATTTATTATAAACATTTGCCTCGAACATCCCCCCAACAGAAATTAAGCGATAAAAAGGTTTTAGTGTGATTTTGCTTTGATTGTCGTTAGTTGTCAATTGTCCAAGGCACACTCTTATTACGCCAAAATGAATGAAATTATCTCTATTTTAAAAATTCTAAATTACTCAAAATTTTTCAGATAAAACAGTAGGGAGTATCTATATAAATTGAAAGAGGATAAAAAAAGGAATCGATTGAAAAGATAAATTATGGTAGGTAGGTACACTTTGAAAAAACAAAGTTATTCGTGTTTGCAGTTCTTAAATTTTAGGATTTTATTTTGAACGCCCTGTATAAATTGTTTAGTTCAATTTTGTCAAGGTGTTAGCACTAATATTCAGCTATTACTAGTAAAAATTTCAACAGTCGTGAGTCGTATTTTGTGGAAGTTATGATTTTTTATAATTTGGGTTGCGGTAGCGATTTTTTTTCTATAAATTAGATTAACTCAGAAACCGATCGTCATAGGTGTACAAGTTGGTTATCAAACTTACATTAGAATTACACGTTTTGTTCGAATTCAGCGTAAAAAATATACCATTCCGTTTAAAATAACGAAGTTGGTGCTGACTTCCGGTATAACCGGATGTAAATTGAACTTGAAAATATTTTTAAAAGAAGCGGCATAAACAATAACTAAATAAGCCCAAATTTTAGAATTGAATTCCTTCTACTAATTCATATACTTCTAATAGCCCATCAACTTGAAAAACCCTGTATATCGTGGTTACAACTAAACCTATAATTAATTACTTTCAAAAACAGGAAGGAGAAGTACTAACATAACTTTCCGGATATACACAAGTATTTTTATTGAATGTAACGGATATTGTATCGATGTCCATATTTAGAATATGCAGATATGTAACTGCATTAGAGATAGAGTACCTACAGTCTACAGTCGATGTATAGTTAGTTATCTATGATCGAAATGAACATTGGCGGCACTAACCTGCCTATTTCTACACAGAGAAACCGAATAAGCCTTTCTCTTTTTGTGATATTCTATGAAAATAAGAAAAAAACATTTTATAGGCAGTATGTTGTATCAACACATGTTATTGAAAAGTGAAATGTAGGGTTTCACTCTAAAACTCGTTTTAACTCTCGTAAATGTTAATTGAAAAGGTGAAAGACAACTAAATTATTATTTTGCTATATTAGAAAGAGCTGGCGAGATCTAAATTTTACAAAATGGTCAAGAATTTTGAAAAGAAGATCACAAAAGTCAATTTTCAGAAAATCGCTACTTTTCTCTGTAATATTTCAGCAACGTTTAAAAATTAGAAAGGGTGGAAACAGAAAAGCCCCTTTTTCAAATATAAAGAATACATATAAAACAAGACATAATTTCTTAAACATGCAGTAATATATTTCACGTTCCTCGCATTGTATATGTTACAAAGACATCTTTAGAAGATTTTTATTAGTTATAATACTGAAATTGTTATATGTAGTTACTCTTGCAATAAGAAGGAAATTGCGTGATCTCACTAACACCTGAGTAGAATTTTATTCATTGGTTTCTTTTTAGAATTGTGTTAGAAATAAATTAACTAAGGATTCTAAGAAGTGAAAAATTATATTGTCTTATAAAAATACCTAAGGAAAACGCTTTGGATTAAGGATTAAAAAAATTAGTTAAATTGCTTACTGATAGTTTAGACGAATAATTTAAAATTGACCTTAAATTTTTTTGAAACTAAATCAAAACAGTTATTTTAGCAATCTTATTGATTAATGAATACCATACGTGTTTTCGTTATGTAATTATGATTAAAAAACTATATCATTTTAATTCATATATGCAAAAAAGCAAGGACTTCGGTGTTTTTAATTCTATAATTGCCATTAATAATTAATTGAATGATTAGACAACTGGGTACGAAAATTCTACGGTGATCATGTAAAATTAATTTAATAGACTGTGGTTACATTCCTGACTGGCGGTAAAAAGTGCACATCATCGGTTCTCGGAACTAAAATATTAAATACATAATTACTATTAAAGATACTAACAGCTATACATTGTACATTTCTTGCTGTAAATTAGTCGATAATGAATCAGAAAATGCAATTTGCAAGTATGTTATTTTTATTAAGTATAAGTCACTGTATTTAATGAATAGGTGTTTTTCAAAAAGTAATAACCAATCTATTACAAATAATTTTCATTTCAACCGTTTAAGTATGTTCTAATAACTGTACTTAGCAGTAAATTACATTGTGTGTATTGCACAGAAATCAGAAATTAATTTTCTATAAACAGAAAATGTCAAAACATTTTTTTCTGAAGCGATTAGTTAGTATCAAAAGCTGTTTTTAATTCCTAATAGTAATTTGTTGTTACAGGAAAGTAATTTAAATTATCAGTACATCGCTACCTTTACAAAGTACGTTACACAGTTCAAAAATATGTTATTAATAATATATAAATTTGATGAAAGGCACATACCAGTTTAGAAACGTTTAAAATTAAATTAAGAGAAACAAACACGGATGTAAACGTAGTTTAAGTACTTTTACTTACGCACGTATATTATATTGTAATATGTAAATGTTGTAATGCAGTAATGACAATTAAATGTTAGTATAAAATAACAAAAATTGAAAAGTACTTAGTTTGACGTAAATAAAACGTCTTATCCCAAAAACTGATAAACAGTAATTAAGAAAAATAGCTTAAAAACAACTTCAATTTTCAAACGTCAAGAATTATTTTATGTACCTATGTATAAATAAATTATTAAACCAAAATTTCAGTTAATAGGTTCTCTCTTTCTGGAGGAAAATTGTCTAGACAATTTAAATTTATATACATTTTAATACAATATTAAATTATTTTATATAAACAAATAATTATATATTAAAATTAATGACAACAGGAGGTTTTAACTTCTTACAAAAATTCATTATTGTCCACACCAACTTTTATTTATTTATTAGATATTATAGAAAAACTCAATTGCGTTGTACAAGTATTTCGAATAAACAAATAAAATGTTTTATTAATTTATTGTAATTGAATAATTGAAGTCGATCACGTAGTGACCAGCTGTAGTTACGATTAATTGACCACATGATTATTCCGGCCTTCTGATACTGAAGTCCTTGTTTATAAATTGAATAGAAGTAAAATGCAGAAATCTTGAGAAAATTGTAATGCTCAAGCAAGAACATATTTGCTTAATAATAAACAAAATATATTCTGTTATATTCATTAAATTTTATGAGTGTATTTGAAATTTATTGAAATTAAAATCTCAACGTTTTGTTTGTAAAAATTTTATCAAATTTTATTTTTGTTTCTAGTGGACTGGACGATCTCTCAAGTTCACAATGTATATCGTTGTTAAAATGTTTAGCCGAAGGAGGAAGAACTGTGATATGTTCTCTTCACACACCAAGTGCCCGACTTTTTGCCATGTTTGATCACGTGTATATAGTTTCAGAAGGATTGTGTGCCTATCAAGGCACAGGGCCGAATATTCTCCCATTTTTGGACAACGTAGGCATATCTTGTCCCACACATTATAATCCAGCAGACTTTAGTAAGTTTTATTTCATCGTTCAAGTTTTTGTATTATGCAACAATTAAGTATGTACAGGGTGGACAAATTTATGTGTTTGTATTGAATGGGTCAACTCGGTAACTATGCTATACAAAAAAAAAGAATTGCAGCTTCTCGATCTCTTTTTTTGAGACAATTTCATCGATATTTTTAAAAAATTACTATTGTCTTTTGTTTTCGTGTAATAAGCAAAAGTTGAAAATTTCACGGTTTTGTTACCTATATGTTCATATCTTGATTGTTTCTACAAATAAAAATACAAGCTTGTATGTTTTTCATGCACTTTTTTACGTAGAGTACAGTGGCGTCGGAAAAATTAAAAAGAAATTATGTATTTTAAAGTTTTAACGATAAACTAAATAGGAATTATACTTGACTATGCCTTAATTAAAAACGATTCTTTTTCTAAATTTAATGATATGTAACACGTAGTTAACAAAATACAATTTTTATAAATGAAGCTAAGTTCAAATGAACATTACTTGTTAATATGGATTTTCATCAAGTAAAGGTTGAAACTATTTATTCAATATTTTAATAATTCACCTTGCCTTTTTTTTATTTATTTCTCTGTTATTTGTATGGCAGTGAACGATCAGCTTCTTGCCATTTTAAAGTGTGAGAAATGAATTTTCGTCTTTACAATTTCCATTTCTACTTAAATCTAAAAAACATCTTACTACAAAAATTACAAAAAATTCTACACGTTGGAATGCTTTACTTCAACTAATAACAAATGGGATGTAGCGTCCGAAACATTTTTCCTAATTGCCCAAAAAAGAAAAAAATTACCTCCCTAATCCATTTTTGCTCTCATCAAACGTTTCTAAAAACTTACACTATTGACAATACTGAAGAAACTACTGTAAATGTAATTGAAATTATTTTATCAAAAATGGATTAGGGAGGTTGTCTTCTTGCTGGATAAATGTAAAAATTACAATTGTTGCTACTTGAAGTACTAAAGCATTCTAATATGCAGAACTTTTCGTAAGATAGTTCTTAGGTTTATTAAAGAAGAAATGGAAATTTTGAAAACGCAAATTCATACCTCACACTTTTAAATTGTCAAAAGGGTGATCAAACAACAAATTTGCCTCAAAAAATAGATCGAGAAACTACCATATATTTTTTGTATCTTTTACACTTATCGAGTGGTCCTATATAAACATCGAAAATTGTCCATTCTTTACATGCCATAATTTAGCAGACTCACGTTTGCATTTCTGCATATTTTATCAAATAGGGTATCCACATAAAGCCTTTTTTTAACACATACTACTTATAATAGAATTAATTAGTTAAGTAGTAAATAGATCACAGAACATTTCACTCTATTTTTACCTGTAACGTCACTAACTATTTAGAGTAAATAAAATCATTATGTAAATAAATGCTGATCAATTCCTTGAATCAGCTGTACTGGAAAATATTTATGTGACTAATTTTTCTTTGTTCGGAAATAAAAAAAAAAAGTGGAAACATCGATCAGCATTTGATTTCAGCATACCAGTTCAAGGGCAATAATGATACAGCGTAGAATAATTAGAGAAACATAAAAAACTTATTATTCAATATACTTTTTATGTATCTATAACACAAAAGCGATATTTCGCGAGCTATTTCCTCTTACTTGAATGACGAACACTTTTGCATTTTTTTTCAATGTTTATTATTATTTTATGTAAACAGTTCAAACATTAAGTAAATGGCGAAATATATTTCTCCAAAAAAATAAAAAAAACGACCTTTTTATATTATTGGTTATTAAATAGGTACTTGACTTCATTATAATGTTTATTTTAGTTATTGAAGTATGCAGTGGAGAATACGGAAATTTCTCCGATAAAATGATAAATCTCATTGAAAATGGAAGGTCGGTCAGTTATTGCAAGACCACTACGTATGACGAACTTCCTGAATATGAAGATGAAGAAATAGGAAACAGTAATTGCATATATGCACCGACTACAAAACCAAAAAGGCAACACGAGTGCTCACCTTGGTTGCAATTCAAAATTCTGCTCTACAGGTTTTGGATTCAAACTTGGAGAGACTCGGTAGGTAGCTAGAAACAAATATTCCAAACGAAATAAATAATATATATCTAGTATTTCTTATCAATTTTACATAAAAAGCATTATTTTTATGTTACTCAATTTTAATTTCTAATTTATTTACTATTTTAGAACATGCTTATCCTGAAAACGGTATTATACATAGTTATGGGACTTTTAGTAGGAAATTTTTATTTACAAATGGGAAACGATGGTTCAAAGACGATATTCAACTTCGGATTTTGTTTTACGTGCATCATATTCTTTTTGTATATACCCATGATGCCCGTTTTATTAAAATGTAATGAATTAATTATTTCGTAGACGTATTCACGATAATTAAACGATTTCTTTTTGTAGTCCCCATGCAAATACAGTTACTCAAACGAGAGTATTTTAACAGATGGTATGGATTAACTGCGTACTTTTTGGCCTTAACTGTTTCAACTCTTTCCCTTCAAATGATCTTTGGATTTCTTTATGTGCTAATAGTTTATCCCCTTACTGCCCAACCGTTAGAGTTTTTCCGAATAGTTATGTTTTTGACTGTCTGTACATTAACTGGATTTATTTCGGAAAGTTTGGGACTTCTTATATCATCCACTCTAAATGTTATAGTAAGTATAAAAAAGTTTTAATACTTTTATTTCTAGTATTAAAAATAAACTATTATTCAAAAATATCAACAAAAACTTAGGTTGACCGTGGCTTTTTGTCTTTTTAGAACGGAATGTTCGTGGGACCTTGCATATCAGCACCTTTAATACTTCTTTCTGTATATGGCCTAGGACAGGGCACAAATATACCATTTCTAATAAGACTAGCTATGTACTTTTGCTATTTACGATACGCTTTGGAAGGTCTAATTCTTTCCGTTTACGGTTATAATCGAGAAAAACTTCCTTGTCCCGAAGAAGAAATTTTCTGCCAGTACAGAGACGCGAAACCGTTCATGGCGATTATGGGAATGGAAAACGCTATGTTCTGGGTGGACGTACTTGTCCTCTTATTTTTCTTTATTTTATTTAGAGTCGTTAGTCTTTATTTATTGAGACAAAGATTGCGACCGAATAAAACGTTTGCAGCTTTGCAATTAGTTGGTAGAATTATAAAATCACACTTTAGTATGGCAAGATAGCCACATTAATTTTATTTAAAAATAGGAATAATATCTTTGTTGTTTAATTAAGTATTTTATAAGATTTATTAATAAAATTATTTTACTATATACAATACATTTACCTTCGTTTTAATCTTTTAAAAAGTTTTCAGTATGTAAAAAAAAAAGAAATTAGAACAATATTTAATAACGAAAAAGTCTGGATTTAATAGTTAGTAACCACAATGGCCGACAATAGCAACAATTAAAAAAGTATAATGGCCGACACCGGCAACAATGAAAAAGAATGATGGCCGGCAACATCAACAATGCGTTAACAATCAAAACCAAAATGGTCGCCAACGGCAACAATAAAAATAAACAATGGTCGACAACACCAACAAGGCGCTAACAATTAAAAGCAATTGCAATAATTGATTAAAAAAAAATATTAGACCATTTTTAATAATTTAAAATGCTATGAATAATTATATACTATTTACGCTTTTACTTAATTGAGTATTAGAGTGAAACATTCGGTAATTAAAACCTACATTCGTTTTTGGGGGATACAAAATTCAAATTTTGTCGAGGCTAATTTAATCGAAACTAATTAATCAATAATTGTATTCCTACTGATGATTAGACAAGATTCTTTTAATTTATCACCTTAATTAATAACAAATTAGTCCTACATACCTATCTTATATTCTGATAAGGTTAAGAAACACAGTAGCTATAGGTATTGTAATAATTGGAAAGTCGTTAATATTTTTCATGCAAATTTTAAAGAAGGTTAATTTTAACACTTACCAATCGCTTTGATAAAATCTTTAAAGCACGAAAATCTCCATCAAGTACACACAACACATGAAAATCACTCACTTACACCTTACAACATCAACCACTAAATAAAACATTTATCTTTTTACCGGAAAATTAAATATGTACACCACAATTCAAATGAGACCTTATTTAATAATTTTATACTATAGCAAATAAACAAATTTCAGTAATCACATAACGCATACTAACTGAAATTTGCGTAAATTGATTTTTAATCCTTCTGTAGGTATCAAATTATATTTATTAATAAGATTATTAATTTGAATATTAAAACATTTAAGCAGTGATCAATAGTGATGAACTTAGCTATTGTAACAACCTTCATGTCACACGCGTAAACACAGTTCATAACCTACATTTTAAACGCCAGGTTTCAAATAATGTACTAACTTTGTAGTAATTTAACGTCAAACGAAAATAAGAACTTGGTTTATAAGAAACAACGTGCTTTGTGTTTAATAATGTGCAACTGATAACTAAGTGTAAATATAAATCACAACCTATGAAAGACAATTAATGTGGAGTGCAATTACAAACTTCCATAAACAGGCTCAATTGCTTCAGTGAGAAGAAAGTGAAATACCAAAGCTGTTAAAGGTAATAAATATGAGCTATATTTTATTTATTTTCCCTAGAATTATTATTAGTTATTAGAATAAAAATAGGAAATCCTTATTTTTCAATAATCTGTAAAAATTGAATTTAAAATTATTTACCCATAATTGAAAAATATGAAAATTACAATTCATAATTGTGGTTTCCCTATGAAAAAATGACATTTTACAAACGACCAGTATACAAACAACTAAGCAATCGTTGAAAATAATTTATTTATTCGTTTAGTCTCTAATACTTTAACATTGATGTGCATGTTAATAAAAATAAACTTCATTTTTAGTCACAATAAATATCTATCTAATCTCTTAGTATTTAGTATTTCTTTAAATGCATTGTTTTCACAATTATACTACTTCAAAAATATTTTCTTAACAATGTTGCTTCAGCAATTTGCTCTTCAAGTTTTCTAGTTGGTTGTTCATAGCCTGGTTTGTCATGTGCAGCTAATCTTTCATAAACCTCATCATTTTCGTTAAAATCACCATTGCTTCTTGGCATTACATGGCAATGCACTTGCTACAAGTAAAGAACAGTTTTATTTTACTTCAATTCAGAGCTGGCAAAGTCTTACTGCTTAGTTGCAGACCTTACAATCAATAAAATTACTTTATGGCTTCTATACCAAAAAAGCCTACTATGGTTTCGAAAATATGAGCACTACAATTTAGAACTTTGGGTTTTGAATTCTTTTGAAAAATAAAAGGCTTCTTCCTGTCACATTTTATGTATAAGATGTTAAAGGTAAAAAGGAACTTACTGGTATAGTTTGTCCAGCAGCAGGTCCATCTTGAACACAAACAGTTGATGATGACGCATTATAAACAATTTCTAACACCTTCTGAACTTTTACAACTGTTTGGAATAGATCAGAAACTTCTTCTGGTGTTAAGAGTGGCAATCTCTTAATCGATCTTAGTGACGCGACAAGTACATCTGATATATTGAGGAAATATAATATTTTGAAAGAAATGTAGTAGTAGTAGTTAGTAGTACCAACTATAGTAAAAGAAACTGCACGCCTTATACGTTCAATTCTAAATGTATTATTAAAAAGGATACGTCCTGGCACAACACAGCGAATGTTTGTAAAAGCAAAGCAATGTTTTGAACGATAGAAAACTGTAGATGATGGAATTTTATGAGAATTAAACATATAAAATGGTATTGCATCTATTGGAGGTATTTCTTGTTCTCTAATATCTACTAGTTGATATATATCATCTCTTCTATGTTGAAATACAGGGATATCTTGTCGAATTTTGCAAAGTTTGGTATTGTCTATTGTTACAATGGCTATACTTGCATTTGTAGGAATATTCTCGGAATATTTGATACATTCTCCTAAAATTTGGCCCCAAGGATCAATAATCTAAAATTAATGTAATGTATAAGCACAGTCACTTTTTTAATAAGGGATTTGAGTTTGTTTACCATAGCTTGTCCATGTGATGTTCTTTTTGAATTATGTTTTCCATATTGAGCTGCAGCTATGACATAGCATTGATTTTCAATTGCCCTGGCCCTTAATAAAACTTCCCAATGAGCCTGTCCAGTTCCACTAGTAAAGGCTGATGGATAAGTTAAAACATTTGCCCCCTTTTTGCGTAACAGAATACTCACTTCAGGAAACCGCAGATCATAACACTAATACAAGCAAAACTTAAGGAATAATAAAGTATTTTTTAATGTTTCAAATTTAATAACAAAAAGATACAATCAGTAAACCTAATGGTCCCATGGGAGAATCAATTGGTGGTAAAATTTGATCACCACTGAATACATTATTAGACTCCCTTAATTGTATATTTTTTTCTGGAATATCCACATCAAACAAATGCAGCTTTTTATAAATTGCTTTTATCTCTCCATTATTGTCAATAATAATGTGTGCATTGTATAATTTCTCCTAAGAAATAACAGTATATTTGCAACAAAAACTGAATAGCAAACTACTGTTACCTCTTCAGCAGACCACTTCAAATGAAAACCACCCACAGATAACCACATATCATTCTTTTTTGCCAACAATTTGTATTTTGTCATAATTGGTCCATCAATTGTTTCTGCTAAGGATTTGGTTTCATTTTTATTTGTACCAACATAATCACATGCTTCAGGTAAAAACATCATCTAAAAATATTAAATTATACAACTGCTAGGAACATTGCTCTACATTATGAAATACCTTGGCATTTTTTGCTGCAGCTTCCGTTGCTAACTTATCTATTGTGTTGTAATTTTCTTCTTTATTATTTGTTGAAGTCATTTGACAAACCGCAATAGTACACTTATCACTGGACGATGACATTTTTAAACGTTTATGCAGGCTGATTTTTATTAAAAAGTTGAGGTAATTATTTCTTAACGCTAAATTAA
This sequence comes from Agrilus mali, assembly GCA_029378335.1. Classification (NCBI taxonomy): domain Eukaryota; kingdom Metazoa; phylum Arthropoda; class Insecta; order Coleoptera; family Buprestidae; genus Agrilus; species Agrilus mali. Next base: position 16,199,620 of record CM055657.1, read on the forward strand.
AACCTGAAACCATTACTTAGTTGCACTTAAAAACAAGTTAAAGAAAGTAGAATTTAAAACGTAATAAAATTACATAATAATATTGTTAAAAAATAAGAAATTACTTAATTCATCTTATTATTTATCAATATAAAAGCAGATAAAATTAAGTGAGGTTATTCTCGAGTTCACGTACCTGTCAAAATTTCGACGTTTTATTTATTAATGATTCATTAATGATACAGTGCGCATGTTTATTCTTTTTTTTAAATTATTCAATTGAGGAAAATACTACAAACTCTATATTATATTAAAGAACTCAAGTTTGTATTTAAATGTCTTTATTTAGTAACACTCTCACGTCTTTTTTAAGTGATATTATATTTATAAATGGAAAGGTTTTACATTCAAATATTTAATGTAACAAATCACAGATTGAAAACATATCAAATTAACTAATATTTATAACATTTCTTTAAATAAGAATAAAACATGTATGATATTTTTGAATTATTCAACCATATAAACGGTTTCATGATTTATAAACCATGGTATCAAAATTGTTTCTGGTCATTTGAGAATCTATCCATTCGATGAAAAGGCCAACATTCGTGTAAACACCTGGAGTATGTTTCAGTCCGCATGTTAAACCCCATGAAACTATTCCCACTTGCTGATATCTGTCAGTAGTACCCTTTGTCGCACAAATTAGGGGACCACCCCCATCTCCTTTACAAGTGTCTTTGTTAGCTTGCCCCCCTGCGCATATAAAACTCTTGTGTAGATTAAAATAAGGACCCAGTCGAGCACTTCGTAGTTTTTCTGTACATTCAGCAGAATTTACTATTGGCAAATGAACTTTTTTTAAGGTAGATTGATAAGACCCTTTTTGAAATGAATTTTTACCCCATCCAGATGCTATGCAATTTTCTGGATCGTAGGTGGTGACTGATCGGGGTAAACATATTAGGCCCACATTTTGTCCAATTTTAAAAGGTTGATTGAGGATTATTAAAGCAATATCGTTTTTCAATGATCTGTAGTTGTATTGAGGATGAATTATGATCTGAAAAAAAATATATTATTATCATAAGATCAGGTTTCTTTCAAAATAAATCTGAATAATGTTAAATAAAGTATATATCGTTGATTGAATTTATTTAAATCTTAAATGTGTTCAAAAGCTCTATAAAATGCAGACATCAATCACTTACCTTTGAACTCCACCTGTCCTGATGGGGTACAGGTTCGGTTTGGCTTTCCCAATTCCATTCTCCTGCACGAATTTTATACTTTTTATTGGATGAAACACAATGAGCTGCGGTAATGGCCACTTGAGGATGAATTAAGGATGCGCCGCATCTGTAAACCCTCTGCTCTAAAATCCCCAGCATCCATGGGAATTCTCCAAATTCAGCATCGTTGTTGTTGCCCAAAATTCGAAATTCCAGATGCTTATTTTGTCTGCGTGTTGAACGAAATGCAAGGCCACGATTGATACGTCCACATTCTAGTTTACAACAAACGTCGAAATCTCCTGAACAGGCTGTTCCATTTTCAGGACTTTCTTTCATAAATCTAAAAATCAAAATTTCAAATTAAATTGTTGGTGTCATTTTTTAATTTATTTTTTATTTCTTCTGCTTGATAATTTTAACAAATTAACGCATAGCGGATTAATTTTTTTTATCGTAATCTGATGAAATGTGCTAATTAAAATAGAAATGGTTGTATTCTTACCTTACGTCTATTAAATCAGCTTCATCTTCCAATAAACCACTGAAATCGTCCTTGCACTGCCAATATGGAACACATAAACAAGCTTGCGAATTTTCAGTTGATGGTAAAGAAGTAAGTTCTTCAATAATATTTTCTGCTAAGTATGAAGGTTCTTGAGCAAGGACATCAAGTATAAAGAACAATGATAACAATAATATAATTTTCGAAAACATCTATAACAGAAAATAGTCCTTGTTATTGAAAAATTATTTCACTCACTTTGCTGTATCTTCTATGACAGTTGTTGCAATAATGGTTATATTAAGATTAAAAGACCTTTTATTTAACCAGTTGAATGTTTTGGAAAAACCACCTATTCTCAGAACAATAATGATGTGGTTTATTCAAAATGGGTTGTTATGTTTAGATCGTTTTCATATTAAAGGGGTGGATCTGAGTAGTTTACCTGATAATATTCAGCGATTTCAATAACAAGTTATTTATAAGGTAAATGAACTGTAATTGGATAAATTTATTTATCTACGTAATGCATAATGGTTTACATTTATTTTTGTATATTATTAATTTGTACATACAAATAGAAAAGATATATGCATATATTTACAGCTGAGAAACACCTCACTGAGAATAAAATGTAAAAAATATACATACGGGGTGTAAATTAAGTAAAGCATAATATAATTTTTTAGAAAAACTCTCGAAGAGGTATATTGATTTAAGTTGTAACAAGTATTTACAGCCTATTTTATTCAATTTTTTAAATGAGAATCTATATTCTTGTAATTGATTTTGATAGTACTTTTTATTTATTGTGTTTCTTTTAATGTATTATGTCTGGAAAAAAGTCAGAAAACAGTTTCAAATGTTATCGGGAAAACGTACCTATACATTGTTGAAAGTAAGTAACTTAAATATAGTAATTCCGTTGATATATATTTTTTTTAAAGTCTCGAACGGGTGATTTAAATCTTTGTAAGTGTTTACAGCCTATTTTATTTTTTTTTTATGACTCACCGAACAATTTCTTACTCGAGAATTTAATTTTATGATTGATTTTGATAGTACTTTTCATTCTGTTTCAATATGTTATATTTAGGAAAAAAACGAGAAAACAGTCGTATTTTTTTTGTTCCAATTATATAATATCAAAAGTTTTATAAGTTTGGAATCAATCAATCAATGTTACGAGATTAAGATTCCCATTTAAAAAATCGTTGACGTCATATCATGAAGGCAAAATGGTATTAAAAAAATAAATAAAAATACGCTGAGAACATTTCTTAAAGTTTAAATCTTTATACCTCTTGTCGATTTTTTTCAACAAATTATATCAACGAAATTACTGAATTTATGCTTTATTTAATTTCCAGCCTGTGGTGGTCACTCTATAGTGCATATACCATTGGGATATCCAAAACGGAAAAGAATGGACAATTTTTTTGAATAAAGTAAGTTTCAAAATACGCTTTAAAAAGAGTTATGAAAGCAACGAAAAAATGGTAAATTTTTGCGATAACTCGAGAAAGAGTTGAATTATCTTAGGTTTATTTAGATTCTTGAAAGACATAAAAAAACGTAACTTTTTTTTAACTTAACCCTCGTCTAAATCTCCTTCCAATGGTGTGCACTGTGAGACTGACCATCCTGTATACTAAATAATCATTATAAATTTTTGAAAACGATTTTTGAGATTAATTCAAATATATATAGGTAGGTACTATAAAAAAAATTTCAATGTACTATTATTCACTATTCAGCATTCGGATAATGTGTTTCAGTCCTGTTGTTTCGATTTTTTGAAGATATTCAAATTTATTTTATTTTGGTAATCAATTTTCAAAATACAAAAAAATAGTGAAATACTTTATTTTGTTGTATGTATGATCAATGTACCAGGACATTATTTTCCCAATGTACTATTTATTTATTTATTTCTGTAGAAAAAAGTTTTTTAATTTTTATCACTGCAGTTTTTCAATTTTATATACGGTATATTTTAGACTTTAGACAATTAAAACGTTAATATAAATAATTATAGATCAAAATAGACGTTTTAACAAAAAAAATCTCCCTGTGCAGACCTTTCTAACTTCATTTTAATTGAAATAAATACTACTTTACAAAATAATAAAGATTATTGTTTTCAAAAATAATATTTCAAAACTTCAAATACGTGCAAAATTAAATTAATACGAAATTTATTTCTTCTTCCAATATATTTGAATAATTACTCTCTGTTATATGTAAATAAATCTAACAATATTTATAACCGGTTATATTATGAGTAAAGGTAATTTCTATTATTTGCTTGGGAAGAACTTCTATTTACCTCCCAGAGGGTGGTAATACCTATACCCATTAATCGCTGGAAATCCAAAAATTCCCATCTTGTCTTAAAGAGAAGTGGTAATAGTTCCAAAAACTATAAATAATCTGAGAGGGTGGTTCTAACATCATTCGTGAATCGCTTTTGTGTTTGTGCTTTTCTCGTATTATTATTTGTGTTATATTTTTATCTACATATTATCATTATGGTAAGTTAATTTTGAATTTAAAAAGTGAACTTTTTTTAATATGGCCGTTTTTATTTTTAGAAGTTCGGAATATTTACATTTTTATTGTTATTCCCATTTGTCGTTCTAACTTCCGTTATAACTGATGATGATCAATCAAATTGTACTTGTGTTCCTTATTATCAATGTTCTGAAGAGACAGGTGGTGTGATTACGAATGGAGCTGGATTATTTGACACTAGGTATGTTAAAATTAAAATAATTAATAGAAATACATATATGTTAATGAAAAATAATTTTAGATTGTTCCGAAACACTCAATGTACGGGTTATTTTGATGTGTGTTGTAACACAACGGTTACAATAGACACCGATCCTACTGAAAAAGAAGAAAAGCCAAAAGGATGCGGCTATCACGCACCGGGTGTTTTTCCGTGGGCTGTTATTTTACGTTTACAAAAGAACACTACACAGACGTTTGAACACAAATGTGGGGCTTCTTTAATTCATCCTCAAGTTGCTATAACCGCAGCACATTGTACAGACGATATTATTGCAAGATATGAAATTAAAATTGGTAAGTTTTTGTTATTTTTTCTTATATATTATGTATTTTAATTTCGTCTCTAATTACAGGTAAACAGTCTACTTTGGTTGCCAAAATAATACGCCATCCAAAATTCAACTTAAATACTTTACAAAACGACGTTGCTCTTCTACTACTCAAAACTCCACTCAAAATTTCGGATGAAGTTTCCTTGATATGTATCCCACCTCCACGTTTTTCAGTTGAACATAATCAGTGCATTACAAGTTCATGGAACAACAACACAGATAATGGCAACGTGGATCCGGTGCCAAAATTAATAAAATTACCCGTTATTTCGAAAAAGAAGTGCGAAAATACACTAAGGGCTACAAGATTAGGTACGTTTTTCCAATTACACAGGACTTTCGTTTGTGCTGGAGGTGAAGCCGAAAAAGATACTTGCAACGGTGATGGAGGAAATCCTTTGATTTGTCCTATTTCGGGTGAAAGGGGCCGGTACCATCAAGTAGGAATTGTTTCCTGGGGCATTGGATGCGGAGAATTCAATATGCCCGGTGTATATGTAAGATTAAGCATTTTTAGGGATTGGATTGATAAAGTTATGTTGAAAAACGGTTTTGATATTAATGGATATAGATATTAATGTAAAATGTACCTAAAATGTAAAGAAACCGTTGAAATAAAGTATTTTGTTCGCTATTTTTGAATTTTAATTGGGTAATACATTGTCCTTTGCATTCCATTTTTAATCTCCGAAGAAAGGAGGAAGTTTTCACTCTGATATTTTACAGAGTACTTAGTCCAATTTGAATTATTGTTTTATTTTTGTCTCTAAGGGTAGAACAGCAAAGATGGTTTTATTGTCCACTCAAATTAATTTTTACCTAATTCACTTACAAACACCTGGCCAAGCAAGATGGTAGAAAATGCACTTTAAGCATTTCTCAGCCAATTTTCAAGTTTTTTTTTAAACAATAGTAATTGTGAAGTAAGGTTCTGTGAAAACTTTTGGGCGCCAAATTCAGATTTTTACAAGAGACATTTTAAATATGTTTTAGAAAACATCTAAGGTTAAATAAATATATGATTTTTTTGCATTAACAGGTTTATGAAAATTCTTACAAAATATTTGAAATCACGGCAAAAAGTAATATATAAACCATTATATTAATTTATGTGTAATATTTTGAATTTATGAATAGTCCCTTATGAAGATAAACGGGCAATATCAAATTAGAAAATTCACCTTACTAATAATTTTTCTGTCTTTGGTTTAACTTCCATGTATCTCGAATTTCATAAAAAGTGTGAATAACGTTTTTGTATTGGAAATATAAGTAATAATGTTTTTATGACTGAAAAGACTTATAAGGTGAAAATAAAAAATATATAAAAGAGCACGGCGGGGTAAGCATGGAGTAGCGGCCCCAGCGGAAATTTCAACTGCCAGTTTTTGTGTATTGTGTGTTGGTCTTCAAAATTTTCCTCTGCGTGCGTCATAGTTAAAAACAACAAAATGTCTAGAAATTATTTTTTTTTGAGGTTATGCTTTATGTACTATCACGTAACTTTTTCTGGAAATTTTTTAATCTATTTGACGTCATTTATATTTGTTTCGGAATTTTTTTTCAAGTGTAAGAGAACCTTGCGATACACTCACGCATAAATCAAGTACATTATCTTGAGATATTTCTTCTTTTTGAACTCACTTATAAAAATTTATTCTATTGCTTTTTTTGACTACAGTAAAAAGTGAGAAAAATTTAAACTTATATTTTTTCTTCCTCTTTTCAGGTTTTCAAACGTGCAATTAATTTGTTGGTAAAATAGCAATTGTCCTTACTATACTTTTTAAAACTCAACTGTCGTGATTTTGTAGCTTTGTCTGCAGAAATGAGTGATAAAAGCTATAAAATTACATTTACAAAGGCCCCCTTTACATTTTTTTTTAATTTCGATACTTTATTGCTAAAATTGAACCACCTAAACGTGAAATAATTTCATATTTAAATGCAATCCTTCAATAACTTGATCTATATTACAGAGATACAAAACCTGTGAATTATTTTTTTAAAAAGGACGACCCACTTTTCTGGGTTTGAAATTTGTAATTTATGTAGAATTAAAATTGCAACTGTTTTAGCATGTAAAGTTTTAAAATTCTATTGAAATATTTAAGTAGATTTGTCTACAAGGAAAAAGGGCTAAAAATGCAAATTTACATTTTAAAAAAAGGGCTCTTCGCCCTCTTTGGATTTTGAAATTTGTATTTATTTGTTGTTAAAATTGCAACTATAACTAATATGAATAGTTTTTGTAATTCAATTGTGCCTTCTGCAAGTTACACTACATTAGATTTTTGTAAAGCTATTTATTTATTTAGTATGGCATAGAGATGCATTTTTATTTAATGCCTAATTGTATTGTTTAATAAATTTTTTATAAAATGGTATAGTTAATATGTTTTTCTTGTACTTATTTCCAGCTTAATTGTCAAATGAGAGCACTAGTGTTGTGACAACAAATTGCCTGCAGTGATTCTGGATTCAGTTTGCTGTCAACGTTCTTCTCTTACAACAATATGCAGTTAATTTTCATCTAGCAAGTGGAGCATCTTCATGTTTATGTGGATTGGGCTCAGACAAAATTTTCCTGGTTTGAATTGTTTTTCAGCCATGTTCACTTTCGAACATTATATTCTTCAATTAATTAAGGTAAGAATAAGTGACCTAATTAATATAATAGCTCAATACCAATTAAAATGGAACACTACGTATACGTAAATTTTAATTGGTTTAGTGAGATAACTTAAAAGTATTTCAACAAATTTTGGTTTCTTCAGAAGTTTACATAAAAGCAAGCTGTGTGTAAATGTCTGAAAAAGCCAAAGTTTGTCAAAACAAATGTCCGGTTAAATCCAAAATTTGTTGAAATTGACATATATTATTGGAGTTATTTTTAAAATTCACAATATGAGTATTAAAGAGTTTGATAATATAATATAATAAATTGAACTTCATCAAAAATTTCTTGTTATTACTCTGTTTGCCAACCTATTTGTTTCAGATAATCGGTGGAGAATGGAAAACACAAAAAAGATCCCGTAGTTAGTGTTCATTTATTTGAATACATTTTTTATTTTGCATGCCTATTTTATTTTACTAGAATTCATATTTTTATTTTGCATGTTTTCTTGCTTACTTCTTCGCTTTGCTTTCTGCATTTCTTACTATCACGCTTCGCATTTACCCTACATGATCCGCAGGATTCAACGTTTCGTTATCTTGTTGTTCCTTCTTATCTATGGTTCGAAGCGGAGGCCTCCCCGAGCGACATGCCATAGACCTCTTTAGTTGTTCTTTGAAGTGTCTTATACACTTCTCGCGGTATACTCTAACGTCACTTCCTTTCAGACTGGGTTGCAACGGAGTTCTGCAATAGAAGCAATAGGCGACTGCCCGGCTCTCCTAGACGAAATCTGTCCGATCTTTTCTAACAATTCTATTAGTTTTTGCCGTTAGTCCTTGGTAGTTTAGTTGGTTAATGCATTGCACTAGTCGCTTACAGATAAAGGACACCGAACGAAGACATCATATTGTTTTACTTTTCTTGTATTCTCTTTGATATTTCGTTTGTTTTCTTGTCTTTTTCTCTTACGGGTACTTATTTATTATTATTTTATAAACTGTTATGTTGATATTATACACGATGTATTTGGGACAAAAAGCTCCTCTGATACTTATAATTTTTCTAAATTGACTTTTTGGCACATTTGTTACAACCAAATTGAATTTTAATAATTAAAAGTAACTGACGGATAAGGGTGTAACTATAAAGGGCTGATGTGGAGGCTACAGAGTATTGGAGGGTTTTTTTGCTCCAACTAAAGCGTTTCAATATAATTATAAAAGTTTATAGGTTTTCTGTGTTTTGTTTTATTTTAAACTACTGCATTTATAAAAGTATATGAATAATGCCATGTATATAATTTTGTCTCGATTGTAACTATATCATGTTAAAATATAGTATTGTATTCCTTAGTGATCGTTGTTAATGTAAACATAATGTTAAAATAATGTAAGAACTAAATGGACCAATAAATGTATCAACTTTAAAAATTGTTTTAATTAATCAAAAAAATACTTAAACTGTTACAAGACAAAAGTATTCAATTGTTTGAAAATGAAAATTTTGGTTGTCAAATTATTTGTTGATCAGACCTCGTATAGGCTTAGCAACTGAATTTTTTCTTAAATTTTCACTATTTGTATCAGGAGAGGATAAGTCCAAGGAGGTATTTTTCAAACTTTTTGTCAAATTATTTATTGACCTGACTTCGTGTATATGGCACAATTTTTTTGAAAAATACCTCCTTGCACTTATGCTCTCCTGATACAAAATGGTAGTAAATATAATATAATAAATATTTATGGATAAAGACTGAGAGCAACTTATGCTCTCCTAATATAAAAGCAGAAGTGTTTAAGAATAAAAATTTTGGTTGTCAAATTATTTGTTGATCAGACTTCGTATAGGCTTAGCAACTGAAATTTTTCTTAAATTTTGACTATTTGTATCAGGAGGTATTTTTCAAACTTTTTTGTCAAATTATTTATTGATCAGACTTCGTATATATGGCACAATTTTTTTGAAAAATACCTCCTTGGACTTATGCTCTCCTGATACAAATAGTCAAAATTTAAGAAAAATTTCAGTTGCTAAGCCTATACGAGGTCTGATCAACAAATAATTTGACAACCAAAATTTTTACTTCTGCTTTTGTATTAGGAGAGCATAATTTGCTCTCAGTCTTTTTCCATAAATATTTATGTATTATATTATATTTTCTACCAAATTCAATTTGTTTTTATCGTTAGTCCTTAATAAAAATACCGAAATTGCCCGTTGTATACGAGATTTGATCAAAAAGAAATTGGCCAACACCCACAACAATTTACTTATGCCCTCTTAATACCAAACAATGACAATTTGAAGAAAATTGAAATTACCAGACGTATGTAGGCGAGACAAATTAAAAGTCGACATTGCTGTTCACACATTTATTCAGAAATTATTTTCTTGACAACACATTTTTTATGGAATCTAAAGAAGCAACTACACGTATAACAAGGTCAATAAAATATATACACAAACTTTAATTATGATACACATAAAATATTGGATAACTAATAAAATATTTGAAACATCATAACAAAGTGGATAAATAGTACTTAAACACTGGTAAAATAATAATTATTTAATGGAACCTAAATACGAAAATATCACAAATCAACTGCACTATAACTACGCACATAAAGTTTAACTAAACATCGTAAAATAACATAGTATTTGCAACCACTTATGATTCCTTTATGAAAATATTTACAAGTAATTATTCTAAAATATTCAAAAGAGTCAAAACTAGTGCGAAAGTATGTTTAATAAAAATTCTTTAGAAAACTTATCGACTAGTCTAGACCTTGGGCGTAAATCAAAGAGCATGAAAGAAAAGAACCACAAATGTTGCAATACCATAAAAATAAACTGAAAATACATTTTATATACAATGCAGCATGAATAATTAAATTAATTTTAACTTCTAAAGACAATATTATTACTTCATTTACAATAGTTTGGAATAAATTGGTGTTCTTTTGGTCCAATAAATAGATATTTTATTATACAGTCGAAAGAGAAAATTTTTACAACTAGAGGGACCCAAAAGTCTTATTGCTCTTATATTTGGAATTTTACATAATTTTCAATGCAAAGTCAACCACTGTTATTTCCATTCCATGGCTATTTTTTTTATATACTTCTAATTCGTGCCAGTCTGTATTTCTATCACAGAACGTGTACAAATGTAAGTGAAAATAAACAAAAACGAAAAATAAAATTACATAGTTCGACTTATTTGTAGGGTAGAAAAAAATTGAAAACAAAAACCAAAAACTAAAGTTTGCCATTCTTATCCTTTTCTTAAATTGATACACATATCACATTAACATAAATTCACATACGAAACCATACACATATTCACAAATACACACACCACTTATAACATGTACATATGTACAACATAATTAGAATAGAGACTATCAACCGTAAATTTAGGGCTTGATACGTATTAAATGTCATTGACAGAAAAGTATTAATTACCCAAAAATTAAAGGAGAACGAGAGGGAATATAATCCTTCACCGTTTTGTATAAAGAGAATAATTTAAAAAAAATTATAACTCGTTAACAGGATATTTAAAATAATTTTCGAAATAGTCTCAACATAATTGGATTTATCCAATCCATTTTAAGTAAAAAATAAAAAATAAATGCGTTAAGGAGGAATGTGACAATGTAACTGTTGCAGCTACATTTTGCCTTATTATTTGTAATTGACATCGAAAACTTACATCCATGCACCTACAGTTGGTGTTACGATTTCTTATTTATTTAGAAGTAAAATATACTTATAGAGTCTCTAAAGGGGATGATGGTCAGAGCTACTTTCGCTTTGGTCGGAATCTGTATCCTGCAGATGAAAAGCTCGCCTAAGGCCGTTACAAGTTGTGTGATAAAATTTTGACAAACAACCGGCAACATGTCAAGGAAGAATCTCCACGTAATTTTCCGGTATCAAGCCAGTTTTACCGTTTAATGTCCCCTCTAACCATCCTGGTTCTTGAGAATGCCGCACTATAAAAAAATACATTCATTGTAAACTATTCCCTTTTCTCATAAGAAAATAATTGTTAAGAGCAACACCAGAATGTTAAGAAAACGAAAAATAATAAAGTGAAATAATAACCGCAATTTGCGCCAAAATGATCTTAATTATCTTCTTTTATTTAATGTAAAAGTATTAATTTAAAAAAAAGATGAAACTTACCATTTGTAATTATTTGGTTTGGTTCAAATGACAACTCCCCATCGTTTTCTCCTAAACACGCATACAGGGTGCGTACCCTCCTGGAGAAATTAAAATCTGATTAGACTTAAAATATACTAGGTTGTTTTAAGCACCACGTTTTATTGTTATGTATTTAGTATGAAACATGTAAAAGAATCCAGAAAATAAGAGAGAAGCAGAAGATGATGACAACATGCCCATTTAATTAAGCAATTTTACATGATGTAATTAACATATGAGCTTAACAATTTCGCTTTTAAAGTCATTTAGCAGAACATTAAGTACCCATAAGAAACAACTTCTTCTTGACAAACAGACAGTAGGTTATTAAAATATTATATTTGAATTGCAAAAAAAAAAAAATAAACATTAGGCAATGAAAAAAATAAGCTTTCACTGCAAGTTCCTGAAAAGCACAAGGGAAGCAAAAATTAATCTTACCGGAGGCCAGAAACAGATGGACTTATCCTACCACTTAATAAGACAGTTATTGGTGATGTTAGATTCCCCCGGACCTGTTCTTGGCCCCTTTAGTGTTAGAAGAAAGCACAGAAAGTTAGAATAGTAGAAAAGGCGCAGCCCACCTTATGATCTTTATTACATACACACACATGCTCAAAATATCAATTATTTTCTTTTGTGCCTTTCAAACCCATGCAAATCTCATTTTCGTGCATATACAATTACATGAGAAAAACAATTAATTTTTTCTGGAATATTTATAAAAAAAAGACCTAAAAAATAAAAAGTAAAAAGTAAAATTTTAAATATGACGATTGTTTTTCCCTCCATCTAAAGCATGCCCCATAAAAATTGTGATAACTTACACATTTCCCGGTGATCTGTAACTTTTTGGATATGGTAAGCCGATGTTGTTAGACCGTTTATTTTTTTCTGGAGACACATGGTTTGTTATGTAGAGGCCGTCCCTCGATGCTGAAGAAACTGATTCGTTAGAACTGCTTGTGCTGTTTGGTTCTGTAAAAAACAATAATATTATTATATTAAATGACGGATCAAAGCACAATTAAGGCCAAATAATTTTGTTCACACCAACTTACAAGCTTTATCAAAGAAGTGTTTTTAAAATAAAAAAAATATTTAGCCCCAATTGTGCTTTGATTCTTCATTTATTCAAAAAAACTAGAAAAGAATTGGAAATATGGCTGAGATATATATATTATTTGCAAGGACACATGCTTTTGGTTGAGAATAAATCCAAAATTACCTCCTAGCCTGTTGTATTTAAGTCCACTAGGACTGTAGCTTCTTATGGCAGGAATATTCGTTTCAGACTGTGACGAGTTATTGTAACGTTGAACTAGACGTTGCTGAGGTAAAAGCTGATTGGAAGGAATGTGGTCACTTCGAGACATTGAGTAAATCACTCCATTTGGATGGTCATTTACGTTATAAAGACTAGTTGACAAATTGGTCCCAGGTGCTGATTCGTAATAGGTACGAACAGTCTATATAAAAAAATAAAGTTAAAATAAATACCCCGAAGCTTTGATTTTTACTTTTAAATTTTTAATACTTACACAAGTAAGTGGTTGGTTGTAATTGACATTGTGCCTCATATTGGAAGGAACATTGTTGAATTGGTTTCGTACGTTATTGGAACTTGGAACGGCATCGTTTGTACAATAATTATTGACCGGACTCGCGTGTCCACTGGGAGACATATGTCCAGAAGAATTCGAATATGGAGATCCACCATTTGCCGTGTTAGTAATTTTGGTACTACTGCTTATTGATTTAGGAGAGGTCGTATCCGGTATATTATCCGTTTCTGGAGTGGTATTGAATATTTTCTCGTAATTTTCTATCAATATTTCGACGACTACATTGTAAAACTTCAGGTCCATAATAGAAGCAACTGTTTCTTCTTCGGGTCTCAATAATGTCGGCCCAAAACAAACACCGAGGTTACTAATCGACATTAGATTTTTATCACTTTTCGCTGCAACCCTAAATTCGTAAAAAAAATTATTAAAAAAATAATTATGAAATGGTCGTACTTCTTACTTTGTTAAGTGTTTGATGAGAAGTTTTAAAACCTCGAAATTAACCTTTGGTAACCTATGAATTAAAGTATGTACATCTTTTACTCTCATATCCCGTGTTTCATTTTCTGCAAAAGAAATACTCATATAAGAAAAAAAAAGATATTTAAAAATATAAAACACTTACTGACAGCAGCAATGAACCCGTTATGGTACCTATGAGTCATGAGAGGTTCGGGCAAGTTTCTCAGGTAATTTTTTAAAGCGCTAGTTATGGTTTTGGTTTCCCATTCGACCGGGTCATCTAAATTTGGAATACGATTAGGTTTCCGTCGATCTAGACACATTGATAGTAATTTGGTAACTTTTGATGATACACCCACTACCCTATATATCCCAACATCTTCGAGGCCCCTGTTTTCAAGTTCTTCTATACATTTTTTCACAAACTGAATCCCAATTTCATCCAAGATTTGACAATCTGGCTTTTGAAGTTTTGTTACTCCTGGTGTTGTGTACGTCTAGCAAATTAATTGATATTATAATTTCAAAAAGACATATCATTTATGTAGAGAAGGGTGCATGATGTTCTTTGAAGTTTGGAGCCCCAATTACATTTGTACGTAGGTATTTCGAAAAGTAAAGAAGGGGCTTCATGCTTGAAAGGACTTAAAGCACGAAGCATCTGGCCTTTAAGGACCATAAGCATATTTTAAGTATATAGTAACATTAATCTTAAATTTTAATTTCTTTTCGATGAAAGACACTTTATAAATAGGACACAGCATTTATGCAATTGTTAACTAGAAAGAACGGGGAGGGGGGAACTTACAGGTTCTTTTCCATCCATTATGTCTAACCAGGATTTCCTATCGGTCTCGGAAACGGCTTGGAATGTGTAAGTAATGCCAGGCCTTGAATCGACTTGTAAATCGAAACAAAACCTTTTTTCTATCGAATCTGACATTCGCCTAACGCAAGACGAAAGAACCATTACTTCCGGTTGTTCTTTCTAAAATTAAAAACTTTCAGCTTAACATCATATTTTATAGGGATGATATGTAATAAACTTACAATATTTTTACTTGTTAATTGATTGTAAGGTAACATTGTAAACTCCTTGGTTTCTTTATTATATGTACACCAGTGTTTGGTACATGTCATACCAAACGCCTCTAAAAAATACAAAGCCGATATTCAATTTTAATTTTTCATTACCAAAATATATTATTTTATATACATACTTTTCTCTAGCAGATAGAGGTATCCCTCTTTTCGACCTCTAGAATTTCTTACGGGCTCGTCTAGAGATTGTTTCTGCATTTCATGGAGTCTGTTTCTTAATTTTTTACTGTTTTCCTCAAAGTTACTTCGAGTCACTTGCAACTTGTACTGAAGATCTTTCATATAAGGTCGGAAATCTTTGGCAACTTCGTGACCCTGAAGAATTTTTTATGTATCATTAAGTAAACGAAGAATTAGGAATCTTTTTTAATCTAATAATTTTCATTTTAATTAATGTTTAAGCAATAAAAATAATTTAACAAAATTTTACATCCACTATGCGATTTCCGTAAAATTGAGAAACTATAAATTATTTTCGATGACTATGTTTACATTTTAAAAACTGTTTCTTCGACTAAAATAGACACATACCTACTGTACAATCTGATCTAAAATCACTCGAAGTAGGTAAAAGTAATATTTGTTTGATGGGTGTGGCGCTAATCTTTGTAAGTGTTGTTTTATTGCTTAAAATATGAAAAAACATTGTAAGGATCAATGACATTGGTAATATTATTAAATTTCCGGTTAAGAAATCCGCAGATTTCTGGTAAAGTGCCAAATTTTCCAATTTTTTTTTGCCGGAGAGCAGATACCTTATAATAGCTACTGGCATAAAATAATTATGCATAAAGTGGGAAAAATTTAATAATTTAAACAAAAACATTGTATTGAAATGAGTTGTGTAATTATCGAGGTAGCAGAAGTATTGTAATGTCGGAATTAGACGCTGTATAGCGTAAACAATTTGTGCATTGTGTGGGCGATTGAGTGTCTAGCAAACCGTTAAATTACAAAAAATAAAATGTTTTATCCTCGATAGAAACGTCTTGTATGAAAACAAAAAACAATAATCCAATTTTACATCGATATTATATTCGTACGAATACAATTTTCAACTTCTTTGATTCTTTTTGTTTAACTTAATGTGTGGGTTAGTCAGAAAACCAAACAATTCTAGCAAAATATAATTTAATTCTGTACTGATTTTTTTCTTATAAATTTTTGTATCTAAAAGTTAGAGAAAAGGTGATATAACAAAATTAATACTGAACAATATCTAAACTGTAGAATCAATACGTCTTAGTTTATAAAGAGACTTACCTGATGGTAAAATGTCAACCATCCAAACATGAAACTGAGTAGCGTTTCGACAAATTCGAACTTTTTACGCTCTTGTACTTCTTGAATAAGACAAACATATTCCATGCTTGCATTGTAAAAATGCCGTTCGGCCATATCTACAGAAGCATCGGCCTTTAACAACGAGAAATAACATCATTAAGGTGTGAAATTCGCTCATGTTAAAGGTAATTAAAATCCATAATAACTCGCTTTCAGTTGCAGGTGATATGGAAATTATTTCGTACGGATAAAAACTTCTGATTAATTTATTATTTACGTACTCCGTTTCCCAGTAATTAAAAGTAAACGACGCAATTAGTACCTAATACCGACTGCAGTAGGCATGTAGAAATTTCGAAATTGCATGCGATCTCTACATTAAGCAGTTAACCAAAGAAGTTTGTAGCAATTACTTTTACACAAACGTAACAATCTGGTTATTTACTTAAAATATGTGACTTTCTAATAAATCATCAAAAATTGAATAGTTCAAAAACTGATATAAAAAATTAGCAAAAACGATTTAAGAACGTTCCAAAAAAACTTTGTCAAGATCACTTATACTTTTTAAAAATTGAAAAAAATACTTTTTTATTATTCTTATTCTTAGTTTTTGTCTTGTCGCAAGGCAGGATCTCATTTTATATTGAACGATGCTTTAAAATTCATATCAGGACATAGCTTGTTTGATTTTATATTGTAATGAAATAATCAGCAGCTGATTATTTTTTTTTATATGTACCCAATCGTCTGTATCAACAATAATAAAAGAAAAAAATAAGTTAGCTTTTTACTATTTTCCAATTTAATAAAATGAGCCACCTCTAAAAACTGTTTTATAGTGCTGTTTCTTTTTGGGGAGAGATTTCTTAGAAATTTTCAAATGCACATGTAAATATATATTTTCGAAATAATTCTTTTTAATTTTCATGAAAAATTAAGCATTAGAAGTCTGTTCCTAAATAAATATGTGAACTTACATTCAAATACATATATTATTGTTATATAATTATATAAATCATGATTAAAATTAAGTTAAACAAATTTACAATGTTCTTAGAAAATATTATAAACAATAAAAATAACAGCTAACATTAAATTGGAAATTAAGAAATAAAATAGGCTTCCTAGCTAAATTATATTTTTTGTAAATGTACTTAAATTACAAAAACAAGTTAAAAATTGTTTATGGTTTGTTTGGTTTTGGGCTCTGATGCTGTTCTAGCAGTCATAATTTTTTAAAAATGCCTTTAGAATAAAAATGTAAATTAAAAACAAAAAATTAAAATTTTATTTGTTTTGGTTTCTGTTGTTCTGCCTAAATTATACTTTTAACACCTGAATGAGATCAAGTTAATATCATTTTAAATTGAAATATTTAATGTGCACCTATGTAATTTAAGGAAAAATGTTTGTATAAATTCGCAACATATATACCTAAATCTCCATCAATAGTTATTTGACTGTCATATATTAATGTGTAAACAAAAATGAAATTACAGGAAAGCAGTAAAGTGTTTAAATTTTACCTGTGGCACACACATCCGAATAAACAAAAACGGAAGTTCTACTGACACACATTTCAAATGAAACGGAAACGTTTGCTATACTTCACCGCAACACCTTTACATAATTAAAACAAAAAATTAGCAATTCAAAAGTCCCAAACGTACTCGGTTGTTGTTATTGTCTGATATGAAAGGTGCATACAACGTGTTTTAAATGAACGAGTGTTCAGCGAATTTCGGGCACTCGTGAACTAAATCCTTTGATAAATCGCAAGGGGGCAAAACGCGCACACGCAACCATCAATGACGCCACCGATCAATAACTTTACACCCCCGCCTGTGACGTCATATCGATGTTATTTCAGTGAACATACGTCATCGTAAACCTCTGAAATTTGCAAAGAGCGAAACGCATGGAGCACAGGGCAAACACGAGCGATGACAGGCGAAACCATCAAGACAAAAGGGCTATTTTTAGATGCGGGTCGAACTTTACGTTGTTAAATTACTTATGTGAGAAAGGTCGAAATTAAAATGAGAAATTAAACGAGAGGGTAAACAGAGCTTGCGTCATGGCAAAAGTCAAAGGCTATTTGGGATAGGAAATATCTCAATTATTGGGTCAGTCCTTGTCAATTACATGTGACATTTTCATACCTACATGTTACTGTTAACTAATTAATTAACCTTCTTAATCATTCATAAACTAAGAAAATAGATCCGGAATATTATTGGGGTACAATTAAATAAGTTAATGAAAAATAAAATAAGATAACGGCACATGTAATCAACGTTATTTTCTAACTTAAGAGGCCATTCATAAAATACGTTCGCATACAAGGGAAGGGGGGTTCTTGCTGACTGTGACAAGGGGGGGACAGGGGTCTACGGCAACGTGACGTTCGCGGTTCATCAAAATTTTTACTGGAGTATTTATTTTTTCGGATTTTTTTTAATTTTTGTCATGATATGTCATTCATTTCGTATTGGAAAATATACAGCCATTACAAAAGATATTTATTAATTTATTTAAATTTTATTATGAAAATAAAATAAACATTTTGGACTCAAAATTTGTGTATTACATATCAGTCTAAATTTATCATGATAAGGGGAGAAGGTTTTTAGTTCTTGTGACGAAATATTTACAGGGGGAATACAGAAAGTGACACAGCGTGACAACCGGGGGGGAGGGGGTCAAAAAAAGCTAATTTTAGCGTGACGTATTTTATGAACGGTCCCTAATGTAATTTCCTTAAAATAATGGTGTATGAAAGTAAAACAACAGTTTAAGAGGTTGGGTGAGGTTTTTAATTGGTTTTATTTGTTTAATTTATTGATAAAAAAATTTTATTGGGAACCAACCATGATACTTATAGATTAAAGGTACCTATATGTAAACAAAC
Organism: Agrilus mali; assembly: GCA_029378335.1. NCBI lineage: Eukaryota > Metazoa > Arthropoda > Insecta > Coleoptera > Buprestidae > Agrilus > Agrilus mali. The sequence goes on from CM055657.1 coordinate 16,218,637, forward strand.
AGCTAGAATCGAAACAAACTTCTTCCCCACCCCAGTCCTATTTAGCGAGCTTAATTAGTAAACATCCTAATGGTTTAAATTTTAGTATCGTATTATTCTTGATAATTAATAGGCAATTAGACCAGGGTCGATAATTTTTGAAACCAAAAAACATTATAGTAGGATGAAACCCATTGGAAAAGGAAGAGAATAAAACAGAAATGAAAGGAAAAAGAATTTACGGGCGATCTGAGGTTGGGAAGGGGAAAGGGGTGAGCTTTTAAGGGTAAAAATTGGTTTTCCTTGATTTCCGGAAAAATTATGGAAAAAAGTTAAATGGCAAAGTTGTAGGTAATAAAAAGATCTACAACTTTTGTATTTACACTTTTGTCACATAACCTCAAAATTTGTGTGAAAAATTCAAATACCTAACCAACTTTTTGGTTTTTTATTTTTATCTTACAAAAATTTGGTGAAAACACCTATTTATGTCCCAAACACGTTGATATTTTTTTGATTTGAAATATTTATTTTTTCACCTTGTTTTTACTTAATATCGAAAAAGCACCCTAAGTTTCAATCGAAAATTTTCACGTCAAAATATCTACTTTTTGAAAAACGTTGGTGGGCTTTTTCTTCGTTGAAATCTCTATTTTCTGATGGTGTGAAAAAAAATATACCTTACTATGGTAAGTTTTCTTAGGAAATGCAAAAAAACGATGGGAATTTTATCTAAAAAATGTGACCGCTGCAATTATTTCAGTAAAAAAGTTGATTTATTAAATTCTACTTACATTTATGTCATAGAAAATCTCATAATATATAAATATACATGTATATCGTACTATTGAATTCACATACTTTATACTGATTACGTTATTCATTACAATATTTTTAAAAACATTAATCTAGTTTTTTCGTTTTTTTTGCATTTCCTGAGAAAACTTACCATAGTAAGGCATATTTTTTTTCACACCATCAGAAAATAGAGATTTAAACGAAGAAAAAGCCCACCAACGTTTTTCAAAAAGTAGATATTTTGACGTGAAAATTTTCGATTGAAACTTTTTCGATATTAAGTAAAAACAAGGTGAAAAAATAAATATTTCAAATCAAAAAAATATCAACGTGTTTGGGACATAAATAGGTGTTTTCACCAAATTTCGTAAAAAAAAAATTAAATTTTTGTAAGATAAAAATAAAAAACCAAAAAGTTGGTTAGGTATTTGAATTTTTCACACAAATTTTGAGGGTATGTGATAAAAGTGTAAATACAAAAGTTTTAGATCTTTTTATTACCTACAACTTTGCCACTTAACTTTTTACCATAAGACTTGTAATTTTTCCGGAAATCAAGGAAAACCATTTTTTACACTTAAAAACTCAACCCCTTCCTCTTCCCGACCTCAGATCGCCCGTAAATTATTTTTCCTTTCATTTCTGTTATATTCTCTTCCTTTTCCAATGGGTTTCATCCTACTATATATTTTTTTCACTTTTTATTATTTTTGAAGGCTTCAGCACTGGTCTAAATGCCCGAAACAATGTTGAGTTAATTTCTCAATAAATATATTGCTGAACATTTCTTTGTTTTTATTCTATAGATTTTTATAATGTTTCACATCAAGTGCACCGTTGACAGTTTAAATTAATTATAAAAAAATTTTGGTAGTATAAATAACGTTTTTTATTGGTGCTGCCACCATCATTATCTGTGACATTTGATGAAACAACACTAGAACGTGTGTGTAGGTATGAGAATAATAATTACGATGTGGGCGTTACGTCAGAAAGACTGTTCGTAATAAGGATGTGCTTCATGAAATTAATAAACTTATAATTACCACTCACACAGAAATAAAGGGCTTTTCTATGGTCAACAGCGCTTTCATCGCGAATGCCAATGTTATTACACCCACAGTATTTACAAAAACCAATAGAATAATGATTGGAATCTCTTACAAAACAGACTGTAATTATGTTTTTATCGCATCTTATCGGTATCAGAACTGACAATAACAATAGACACACCCTATTCTTAATAGACCTTCGTTTAAAGGTGACTATTTATTGTTTTAAAAAATTAAAAAGTTTTCCCTTAGTGTTTTAAAAGTTTAAAAGTAGGTACCCCTCCATTACTATCCGGATGCTAATAATTGCTTAATTTTCACTTAAAAATTTAAAATAATTCACTCAAAAACATAAACAGATGTTTAAAATTAATATTATTGGAAAAGCAATATTTTTGTTACTTTAGACATTTAATATTTTCGTCTGTTCTACGTAGAAGTATACTAATTTATTTTGGATTTTGATTTGGGAAGTAACTAAAACCTGAAATGCATCATCAAAAACCAAAAACGGTTCTAATAAAAATGATCGACATAAGATCAACATTATGGATTTTGACTACCCACTTCGTCTTCGTCACAACCAGAACTACCCACCAGTCAATCAGTAAAACATTTTGGGTCAGAGTTTTAAAATAATTCAAAGTTTACGACTTACCTCTTGTAATACTGCTTCTTGTTTCTTTGCGGTTAAATTTAAATATCGTTCTTGGCTTTGGCAAAATTTAGCTGTTTGTTTGTCGAACTTCTTCTTCCCACTCTTAACATCACCTATGTGTTTTTTCCTGAAGTTTTCTAATGGCGCCACCACTTGGTCGTACGCCGATTTTAACTGAAACAATGAGAAAAGGGCAATTAAAATTTAATCATTTTCTAATTAATTCTAAGTCAGTCAACAAGTTCAAGAAACTAAGTTATTATCTGATAACAGTGCAATTTTAATAACTATTTTTAAGTAACAAGCTCTCGCACGAATGACGGTTGTAATAGCCTTCTGCTCTGCAAAGTCTCAGAAACCGCCAGAAACTGCGTTAATAACGATGATTATAATGAGAACCAGGTTTTGCCAAGTTTTTATCACGCATATATTCTGCTTTTAATGTCATGCGAATATATTTATTATTCGAACATGCGGGGAAAGAGAAATGGAAATTCTCGAAAGTGCAATTTGCATTTTGTTTTTCAGTTTTCTTTCGCTTTACACGGAATATAATACAGGAATTAAATGATGCCAATATGCAAAACAATAATGGGTAATGTTAAAAAGTACTAATTATAATACAAAAAATACCGGCCAAGTACGAGTCGAACTCGCGCACCGAGGGTTCCGTACAAACCTGTATATATGTGATGTAACTAAAAATTTAAGGTTTTCGGAATTTTTCCTTTATATGTGCTATAAAACATTGCTTCATGCCAAATTTCAAGATTCTAAATCAACCGGAAGTACCCGTTAGGTTTTGATTCCCTTGCGAGTAGTTGCGAGTTTCAAAATATGCGGCTTAAATTGCTGTTCTTTTGATTGCGTTGACATAGAAGTTTGATTTTATTACAGCTTAAAGGTATTATAGATCTAAGTATTTGATATGATATTCAATTTAATACCTCTACGCGTTCATGAGGAAAGGGGTAGTAACTTTAAAATTATTAAAAATATTTTTATTATATGATGTAACTAAAAATTTACGGTTTTCGCAATTTTTCCTTTATCTGTGCTATATGACGTTGCTTCGTACCAAATTTCAAGATTCTAAGTTCACGGGAAGTACCCTGTAGGTTTTGATTCGAAAATTTGCGGAAATTTGCGGCATAAACGGCTGTATCTTTTGATTGCGTTGGCTTAGAAGTTTAATTTTTTCACAGCTCCAAAGGACAATAGACCTGAGTATTTGGTATAAATTTTAGCTTGATACCTCCACGCGTTCCTGAGAAAAAGGGTCTTGACAGACGGACGGACGGACAACGAAGTGATCTTATAAGGGTTTCGCTTTTTCCTTTTGAGGTACGGAACCCTAAAAAGGGCCAACTATGCAGATCAGAGTAATTATTTTAATTTCAAAGGACACGTACAATCTGTTATATATTATTATCTTTGATTTTTACCTTTAAATTATCGTAAACTTTATTAAAAATGTCTCTCAATGTACATACGTACATATTTACTTACCCGGCTCCTCCGCCATAATAAAGATACCTACTTAAAGCAGTGGCAGATTTACCAGCAGGCTGAATAGGCTAGAGCCTAGGGCGGCAGATTTTATGGGGACGGCAACCTTTTCTCAAAAATTTTTTTGTCTTACAAAAATTAAAAAAAATATTCTTATACACGGAAAAAAACGAGGCTCAAAAAATCAACAAAAACAATATTTTAGTGCTATACAGTATAGTGAATACACTAACGTCTGTATATGAAAAATTACTAAAGGCTTATTTATAAAATATAAGTACTATTGTGATTTTGAATTTTTAAAATATTCCAATAGTTTAAGTATTACATTTTAAATTCAGTGTTTTTACCTATTTTTTAAATTAATTATTGGCATAATTTTTTCTTTAGATCCGCCCACACTATTCAATTAATGAGTAATATGTTTCACCACCTAAATATATCTATTCGAAGAGAAATGGGATACGAAAAAAAATGCTTAAAAATAACAATAACAAATATTATATAGATATACATACATGTGGAAAATTTATATTTTTCTATTCATATTTCTGATGATATTAACCTGCTTGAGTGTAGAATAAAAATTTAATTAATATACACGTAAAAATTGCATATTGTTGCATAGATTTTCATAAATATTATACATTTTTTAGAATGATGATAATTAAAAAAAACAATAATGATAATATTGTAACGAATAAAAGCTGTAAATATCCATTCAACGAAAGTTCTTTACATTCTTACATTTTTAATCCTAATCAATATTTGTTGATTAGTCTTATAAAATATAATACAAACATACAGTTGCAATTTCATTGACAAAAAATTGATTATGAATTAGGGTATAGAATTGCAGGTGTCATTAGGGGCGGCAAATGTGTAAATCCGCCACTGACTTAAAGAAATTACAAACCTTTATTTAAAAACCAGAATCACTAATTTGATACACTAAAAATTCTTAAGAGATAAGAATAGTTCTAACCCAACCCAAAAAAAAAATACAATTCATCAAAATAATTATCATGGGTTGTAAATAAAGTCTTGAATCTATTTTTTTATGATGAAAAATATGGAGCTACAAAAAATAAACACCCCATTAAGATTATGTTTAAGAATAGCGATTTTGTTTCTGATTGATTTTTTTCAATTAGTAATGAAATATTAATTATTGCGCCAGTCATTATAGCTTAAAAGTACTTACCAAAATTTATAAAACAATTTAACAGTAGGTAATACGAGTTTGCCCCAGTGTAAAGTAGGTTTCAGGGAGTACAACATTAAAAAGGGCCCAATAAAAGTTGTTAGTTTCTTGATAGATGTTAAAACATTGTAATTTGCAATTGTGCCTATATTTTCGCATTAATCCCAAAAACTGTTACATTAAACTTAATGCTTTAATAGGACAATATGTAGAGAAATACAAGAGCTTTAAAATTAATTTTGAATCGCCTCAATTGAAGCTGTTTTTACTGAAAAAAATGTGAACACCTCCGGGAAAAGGTCATTTTTATAAAGTTATAACTTCATCTCAATTGCATTTAATAGTATTCTAGCAAATAATTTTACAAGCCCCTACGTCAAAATTTCCAATTAATTGTTAATGTTAAATTAATAATAAAAAAAGGTATATCTCACTTTTTTATTTAAATTGTCATAAGTTACTAAAAATTTCCATTTCGGTTTAGTGCTTGGATAAAAACGACCACAACAATAATATGCAGGAAATCTTCGAACAGATTACAAAGTCAAATGATTAATGAACAAAACGTACATCTCACTTTTTTATGTAAATTGTTATAGGTTACCAAAAATCGCATATGTACTTTTTGCCATAAGACCGATACTATAAGCATTAAATTTGGGAAGTTATGATTTAAAAAAAAAACCCTTTTTCTAGGTTCTTCACGTTTTTCTCGGTGAAAATAGTTCCGACCAGACCATTCAAATTTTATTTTAAAGCTCTTGTAATTCTCCACATATCGTCTCATTAATCTAATTGTTTTCGAAATAAAAGCGAAAATGTAGGAAAAGTTCCAAATTGTAGTGTTTAAACGCCGATAAAAAGAATTGACAATTTTTGTGGGGGCCATTTTTGATGCTTTACAATCCTAGAAACCTACTTTACATTGTGACAAACTCAGTTTGCTGTTAAAAATTTTGGCATTAAAAAAAATATTTTGACTGGTCCATTATTTATTTGGTGCAATCAAATGTAGAAATTTCCCTTCCACCTACTCTAAATTCATATAATTCTTCTATATTTGTTTCTAAGTGAATTTGTTGTCCAATATTTTCGAATATAAACATTAATCACACTAATATTATAAAGGCGAAAGTTTGTGGTGTGTGAGTGTGTATGTTTGTTACTTGTTCACGTCTAAACGGCTGGAGCGATTTTAATAAAATTTGGTATGGAGTTAGCTGACACTCTGGATTAACACATAGGCTACGTTTTACTGCGGGAAAATATCTTATTCCCATGGGAAAATAGATGAAAATGAATTCGCGGAATATTATAAATGCGAAAGTAACTCTGTCTGTATGCTACACAATCTCGCCTAAAATTTACTGAACCGATTTAAATGAAATTTGGTACAGAGATAGTCTAGAGCCTGAGAAAGGACAGAGGCTACTTTTTAATGCGAAAAAAGGGTTGTAAGAGGTTGAAATAGGAAAGTTTGTGCGGAAATTCGGTAATTTTTAAAGTTAGAAGCTTGAAACTTATTTTTTAGGCTTTTGATTAGATTTATAAATAAATACGACATTCAAAGTTTGTAAAAATTTTACCCTAAAGGGGATAAAATTAGCCGATGAATGTTTTTGTTTAATGACGTCGTCCAAAAAGCTCCAAAATTAAAATATTAAGTGTAAAAAGTTATAGAGGTTTTGTTTATTTGGATCAATAAAACTAGTTGAATAACAAATAAACTACAACTTTTTTAAATTTGGGGTTGAAATGATGCCTTATTGATCCTGTATTTGAGTGTCCTGCACCATGTCTGGATAAATTCCTTCTAAACAGATTACACTATCACATTGTAGATTGTCATCTGCCAAAGACATGTACCATATCACCACATGTAACGGTTACTATTGAATTTATCATTTAACGATAGTATAAACAGAAGCCACCAACAGGATGATACTTATGTATACATAACATAATACCTTCATAAAAATCGAGTTAAAAGCTTCATTTAAGAAGAGACAAAGACAAGCTGTTAAAAATTCCAAAGCTGTCTGCTGGAGATAATGGTGTCATTGATTCGATCTAATCGTAAGACAAGGGGGTGCTTTGAGACAAAATGTTTTAAATACCAACGACAAGGAGGTCAGCATAATATTAACTGAGTAATAAAATTTATTGCTGTCTTTTTCGATCTTCTATCGCTTGTAAGATAATTAAATTAATCATAAACACATTCTTGTTGTTATTATTATGGGAAGACAAACTCAACATGTTTGACTTGTATTTCTATTTTTACGTACGTTTGTGGTATTGGTCGTTATCATATCGTACTGATAAAAATAGAAATGATATGTTATTATATAGAATTTGAATTACTTACTGCTCTATTTGAAGATATTTAATATTGTAAATGTAAAATAAATTCCTACAAATGTAAATGTTGTTTACTGTAAAACACTAATTGAGGTTGCAATAGAATAGCAGAAGATAGGTACAAGTCCTTAAAATTAGAAATAAAATTGTTTGGATATTTATCAAGAAGCAAAGATGCTTAATTATCAAAATACAAAATCACTTGCATGATTTTTACAAATTTGTATTTTGCTGTTACTACTGAAGAAATTTTTTTTGTTCATCAAGTAAAAGTCGAAACGATTTAATGCTATAGGTACCTACGGGGCCGTTCATAAAATACGTTCGCATATAGGGGTAGGAGGGGTCTTGCTGACAATGAGTGTGACAAGATGTGACAAGGGTGGACAGGGGGTCTACGGCAACGTGACGGTCGCCGTTCATCAAAAAATTTTACTGAATTTTTACAGAATCCTTCGACTTCTGTTAAATAGAAATATTATTTATTTGTTCGTTACAAAAGATATTTATTAATTTATTTAAATTTTATTATGAAAATAAAATAAATATTTTTGACTATCAAAATTTGTGTATTATCAATCAAAATTAATCATGTTCAGGGGGGGCTGTTTAGTTTTTGTGACGTAATATTTACAGGGGGGTCACAGATAGTGTGACACACAGCCCCCTTGGGGGGAGGGGGTAAAAAAAGCTAATTTTAGTGTGACGTATTTTATGAACAGCCCCTACTTAATTACTGACAGAACTTTTTATTTGGTAAACATTCCTTTACTAATTCTTCGATATAATAAATTCCTTCCAATACCTAAGTACATCTGAAATTCATTATCTCTGATAGTGACGATATCCTGAATACTTTTATTTAGGAGGTTGAGAGATATTTGAAATATTTTTTTCATTTAATTATTTGTGATAATGTTCGGAAAAGGAAACTGTTCTTCAACGAGGAACTGATTAATTGTAAAATTTACCATTACATATGTTTTTTTAAATCACCATCTTTTAATTGATAAATAAATATACCGGCATGTTAAAGAATATTACAATGATTGCTGTTTTCATGGCTAAAAATACCACCATGCTACCACATAATTCTTGGGGTATTAAAAAATGTGTTAGGTACCTAAAAAAAAGTTGGCAAAAACTCATCCTCATTGGATATCACTAATTAGGATGATCGCAATCATGACAATAGAATTTCATAATTATATATTAATGACTTCATGATTTTGTACACCTTATACGGTCACACGAAATGATACGTATATAGTTCGAAAATAATTAAAAAAAACCATTACATTTTTTTAAGTGAACGTATTATGATGTAAACAAACCACAAATTTCAAGGTCGATTTTTACAAACGCAACTTAAATTAATGAATTCAGACATTTATTAAAGTGCCTTGTATCTTAATTTGGAATTCAATTAAACTTTCACCTACTTAAGTTATACCTACCTTTTTAGTGATGATAAGAATTAAAATAAGATACTAATTTGTTAATAAAACTACTGTTATGGCAATTAAAATCTACTTAGCAGTAAATCATGATTCAGATGTTTTCTCAAATAAGTGCCGGGTTTTATTGCGTCTTTGGTAAAGATGTCCAATTTATACCAGTAAATAATTTATATGTACATTACATTATGAACCTACGTATTATTTATTATACCTAGTTATAGTTATACAGCTTGAAGGTGGTATTAACACAACTTTTCATTTGAGGTATTTACATATTAATAGATATGGATTATGTGATTTCAATAAATATTAACATGAAATAAGTCCTAAAGAAATTTTGTCTTTGATACTGTTTTAAAAAGTCTCTATGAAATGATAAGCATATTATTACTTCGAAGAGTAGCCTGGCTTACAATTACATTTTTCCCATTTCGGGACCAGCACCTTAATTGTCATTAACTCACACGTTTTTAATTCCCTGTTCGGGGCCTACAATTTATACCTGCGTTTTACATACTTCTACCATAAATACTTATGGAAATTTATAAAATAAGAAAGTTAAACACCCAGTAAAACTTTAAATAGGTACTCGTATATGGGAAAGACAAGACCTCGACAACACTCACTTTGTTCGTCTTGCCTTTACATACCGTTACCTCGTGATCGTAAAGAATCAAACAAAATCGTTATTTGATTAATAAGCAGTGGCGGCTCGTGGTCGAATACGAAGGGGGTTCACAAAGTTAATAACATGTAGGTAATATCAGAACATGAAGCGTATTTCACGATGTTGTAAATGCACCGCAGGCGAAGATTTTTAATATTTTAACAGAAACAAATACTTATGGCATTTAATAACACAATAAATAAAAACCTTACGTTTACTTATACAGGAAATCCATTCGTCTATGCTTTGAATTAGCAAACACACTCAACAGGATTACCGGCAAAAATCAGGCACGGAAAGCAAAATAATGCGTTTAATTTATTACACCCACACAACCATGAAGTTTTTTTATATTGTTCTACTTTAAACACACGTTTGAACTTTTTATTTTTTAAGGTACACTCTTGTGTCAGCTGTAGTTTTGGGCGAGGTGGACCCCTTTTCTTTATTTCGAAACGATTTTGAAAATTATTTGAATTTTCTTTAATATATTTTACCCAACACGACTCCATCATTTACGTAATATTTTAATTAACACGTATTGTGCAATAAATTGTGCGTCATTTACAATTAGTGGACTTTGAACTCTGAAATCTGAACATGCTTCTGAACATAATTTTTTTACTATCGGTTCCTACCAACACTAGCTTCCAGAGCCTTTAAAAATGACTCGTACTGGACATTTTCACCAGGTGGCAGGCTAACCGAAGTTGCAAAACCCTGGCAGAATGTCGGGTAGCCGTGCCGACGTAGCACGACATTATTCCGGCTGATTCCGGCTTCTCGTGCAGTGCACCTAAACGCTGTATGCTGAGTGTATTTTATCTTCCATTTCACGCGTCCGACTACCTCTCTCTCTAACACATGGACATCAAACTGAGTATCGCTCACGTGATATGTTCAGAATCAAAACTTGAACCAAAAAAGTTAGGTGACGTCGTCAGCGACACAACAAAAATTTAAATATATTCTATGGGTTACGGGTTGGTGTTTTGTAACTATTAACTATGAAATGGTAAAAGAGATGTATATTATACGATAATCATCAATAATATTGTGACGTGTTCGGTCACAGAAAACACAATTAACAAAACAAAACAACGAGTTTATTTAATTACTAAAATTAATTTGACTACACTACAGTTATGAACAAGTCCGCACAATTTATTTCACTAAAAGTCACTTTTTAATCGCCGTTCCGGTAGACACTATTTATCGCTCTCTATGAACACTATCGCCTCTATGGTTCGCCTGTATCGCCTATCGATCGCTTTGCATCAGCTGTTACTGTAAACTGTCAACTAACTCGGTGTGAGTGTCTCGTCCGCTTTTATAGTCTTCTCAGCCTTTTTCTAGGGTGTTCTACAGCCGTCTAGTATTGCAATTGTTTTCCCATTGATCTTTGTTGGTGTTTTCTAGATGTATCAGGAAAGCCGAGAATATTCCTTATGTAATCAGGGAAGATGTTCATTAATTATGTTCACACCAACTTAATTGGCAAGTACTCGTAACATTGCCCCCTTCTTAGAATTGATCGTCCCGATCAATGTCTTGACCTTTGTAGGGCGCCAAGCGGTCCAAGTGTACAACTTTCATCTTGGCCTTTGGTCCTCTCTGAATACGGTAGACCACGTCATTCAGCCTTCTGACCACAGTGTAAGGTCCTTCCCAGGCTCGCTGTAGCTTCGGTGAGCGTCCTTTCCTACGGACAGGATTGTAGAGCCACACCTGGTCCCCTTCTCTGAATCCTGTGCTGTTGGCTCTCCGGTCGTACCTGGTCTTCATGCGGTCACTCCCTACTTGGATTTTGTTACGAACGGCTCTATGAATGGTATCGAGTCGTTCCTCTAGCTGCTGTGCGTAGTCGGTAGCTGAAGGTCGCCGATCTTCTGGGTGTCCAAACCGGATGTCCATCGGTAACTTCAGCTCTCTTCCAAATAAAATGCTGGCTGGTGTTCTGCCGGTGGTCTCGTGAACCGCACTTCGATAGGCCAACAGGAACAAAGGTATATGCTGGTCCCAGTCTGTCTGATGATCGTTAACAACCATTTTCAAATTGGTTTCTAGCGTCGCGTTAAACCGTTCGACCTTTCCGTCAGATTGTGGATGTAATGGAGTGGTCCTAGTTTTCTGTACTCCTAGCAGCTCACAGACTTCCCGGAATACTGCGGATTCAAAGTTCCGTCCCTGGTCAGAGTGGATCTCCATCGGAACTCCATACCGGCTGATCCATTGGTTGACCAACATTCCAGCGACCGTAGTAGCTTCTTGATTTGGGATTGCGTACACTTCGGGCCATTTGCTAAAATAGTCCATCACTACCAAGATGTACTTATTGCCAGCAGCTGTTGTTGGGAATGGTCCTGCTACGTCCAGAGCTATTCTCTCAAATGGGGCACCAACATTGTACTGCTTCATTCGCCCTCGGCTTCGAGTCTGAGGTCCCTTGGCTGACGCACACGTTGGACACTTCCTACACCAATTTTCGACGTCTCTTCTACACTTTAGCCAATAAAATCGCTCTCGCACCTTCTCCAACGTCTTTGTTACTCCGAAGTGTCCTCCACCAACACCTCCATGGACTTCTGTCAGCACCTCATTGACTCTGTTCTTCGGGAGAACTACTTGATGTCGAATTTTAGTTCCGTCAGGGCTTTCCCACACTCTTTTTAGTACCCCATTCTCGACGATGAGCGAATCCCATAAGGCCCAATAGCTCTTCGTGATGGTACTCGTACTACTAACATCTGCCCAGGTAGGTCGTGCTGTTCCTGCCTTTTTCCACCGCAGTATCGGTTTAATGTCTTCGTCGTTTTCTTGGTCTTTCGCCAGGTCTTCGTTCTGCCAGTGTTCTTCCGGTTCCACTATCGTTTGACAGATCCTTGCCAAGTTGACTGGTTCCTTCTTTTCGGCGGCCATGCAATGTTTGCAGTTCTTCGAGCATGGTCTTCGCGAGAGGGCATCAGCGTTACCATGTTGTTTTCCAGCACGATGCTCGATGCTGAAGTCGTATACTTGTAGCCGCTGTAGCCATCGAGCCAGTTGTCCTTCTGGGTTTTTAAATTGCAGCAGCCATTTCAGGGACGCATGGTCTGTCCTTAGCAGGAATTTTCGTCCGTAGAGATACTTATGGAAATGTTCGAGAGTTTTGACGACTGCCAGCAATTCTCTACGGGTCACGCAATAGTTTCGCTCCGGCTTTGACAGTGCCTTACTGAAGTAGCCAATGACTTTTTCTTTTCCTTCCTGCATCTGCGACAGTACACCACCAATTCCTACATTGCTGGCATCCGTAGCGACAATGAAGTCTGTGTCGAACTGTGGGTACGTCAGTATTGGGGCTTGAGAAAGGGTAGACTTCAGTGTTTCAAAAGCTTGCTGACATCGTTCTGACCATTGGAAAGGGACACCATCCTCTGTTAACTTGTGGAGCGGTCGAGCTATATCTGCAAATCCCTTTACGAATCGTCGGTAATAGGAACACAGCCCCAAAAAGCTTCTCAAGTCGTGTTGGTTCTTCGGGACAGGCCAACTTCTCACAGCTTCAGTCTTGTCAGGATCAGTTCTTATTCCTTCTGAGGTGATAACGTGGCCAAGATATTTCACCTCCTTACAAAACAGATGGCATTTCTTGGGACTGAGTTTCAACTTGGCTGCTGAAAGCTTCTTGATCACTTCTTCGACATTCTGGAGGTGGTCTTCGAATGTCTTTCCCAGTACTATCACGTCGTCTAGGTACACCAGACAAACCTTCCAATTGAGCCCTTGTAGCACATTTTCCATAAGTCGCTCGAAGGTGGCGGGAGCGTTACATAGTCCAAATGGCATAACGTTAAAGTGCCACAGCCCGTAACCAGTCGTGAATGCGGTCTTCTGCTTGTCTTGTGGATCCAGTTCCACTTGCCAGTATCCACTCTTCAAATCTAACGTTGAAAACCATTTGGCACCAACCAAGCTGTCAAGGGTGTCGTCGATTCTGGGTAAGGGATAGCTGTCCTTTAAAGTTACGTCGTTGAGCTTCCTGTAGTCAACGCAGAACCTGGTCGATCCATCCTTCTTCCTAACCAACACTATCGGCGAAGCCCAAGCACTTTGTGATGGTTCGATTACCCCCTGTTCTTCCATGTTCTTCACCAGGTTGTTGACTTCTTCTTGCTTAGCCCATGGAACTCTTCTAGATGGTTGTTTAATAGGACGAGCTGATCCCGTGTCTATACGGTGGTATGTCAGATTCGTTCTCCCAAAGTCGTTGTCAGAGAGGGCGAAGACGTTTCGATACTTGCTGAGTAGTTCTTCGAATTTTCTAATTTGGTCGCTGTTAAGGTTTGTGGCCGAACGCTGCACTAAGTCTCGAAGAACGGTTGGAAGTGGTTCGCTCTCTGCCATTGAGGGTTCAGCTTCAACTTCGCACTGGAGGATGGACACCACGGGTTCAAGGACTCCTATTTCCATTCCTTTACACACTTTTTGCTCGAAGTCCTTCAGATTGACCACTCTGACAGATGCGTTCGGCGTCCAAGTTCGAATTAATGTTCGTCCTATCAGTATGGCTTTTTGTGTCAAATCCGGGTTTTTGGCTTCTACTATCCCCACCAAACCATCCGCACCTTCGCCGTCGATGTTTATTTTGAGAACTACCTCGGATCTAGCAGGTAGTAATCGGTCTTCTGCTACGATGACCTTTCGAAGACCGTACTCTTTGGTGGGGTTTGTCATCACCAACTCTTCCTTGCCGATGCGTAAAATGCCGGAGCCCAAATCCAGATTAATTTTGTTTCGTTCAAGAAGATCCAATCCAATGATCACGTCGTCGGCGACATCGGGTACCAGTGCCCTGTGTCGAAGGCATACTTCTCCCAATCTCAATTCGATGTCGCATTCTCCTCTAATCGGCGCTGTTTCTCCGGTAACCGTGGTCAAACGTAGCTTCCTCTGCAGGGGACGGATTCTCCACTCGTTAACGATGTTCGAGCGGATTATGGTCTTAGAAGCTCCCGTATCGACCACCATTCTAACCTTCTTGTTGTTGATGTGACCTTCGACGAATAAGGACTTGTTTCCGTTTAGTTGGGAAACGACGATTTCTGCTGGGGCTTGGTGGGGAGAAGCCAACTTGCGCCCCTCAAAGTTGGCTGATCTTAGTTTCCCGACTGCTGTCGGTCCGCACGGCGTTCTTCGGCCGGGCAGTCTCGCCGTAAATGTCCGTGCCTTCCACATTCCCAGCACCTTGGTCTTCCTTTGTTTTTGTCACAGTCTCGGGAAAAGTGACCGACCTTCCCGCATTCCCAACATTTGGCCGATTCTCTCTTGTCGTTGATGGTAGTCTTCTTGACAGTTTCGACGCATTCTTTAATCAGCCTCGTAACTTCATTCTTGTATTCGTTGTCTTCAACAGCTGTTTGGCGTACACGCACGTGGCCCTTGGAAGCTTGTTTTGCAGCTTCGAATTCTAAGGCGTGCGCCAGTGCGTCACTCGCAGTCTTATGGCGGGCCAAACGGAGAACTTGCTGTAAGTCGGTGTCCCTCACGCCATCGACGAATGTTTGGACTGCTAGCTGGTCTGCGAAGTCCTGCGGAGCGGTAGGATAGGCCAATCTAACTAGACGTTCCACATCGGCCTCGAACTCCTGTAGATTTTCTGATGTCCTCTGATTGCGACACTTTAGTTGGGTTTGGTACACTTGTTGTAAATGTTTGTCGCCATATCTCATTTCAAGTCGCTCTAGCAGCGCAGAGAAGTCTCGTTGTTGGCGCTCTGGAATACCTTGAAGGACATCCAATGCTTCTCCTCGCAGAGCTATGACCAGCGCCGTTGCTTTCTCAAAATCGTTCCAGTTGTTTGCTTCTGCCGCTGCCTCGAACTGTCGTTTGTATACAGACCAGCAAACTTTTCCGTCGAAAGTCGGTGGTTTAATTCTAATCGTTTTCGCAGTGTCTTCGGACTTCACTTCACTAGCCGGTCTAGTGTTCTCGAACTTCTGTCTCATCTTCTCTACTTCCTTTTGTACTTCTTCTTTCAACTGATCTCTTAGTTTCTCTTGTGTCGTCTCCAATTCTTGTCGTACTTCCTTTAATTCTTCTTGCACTTCTACTCTGACTTCCTTTAACTCTTCTTGCACTTCGGTTCTGACTTCTTTTAACTGTTCTTTCAATCCTTCCTGCTCAATTTTTATTGCTCTCATATCTTCAATCAATTTTTCTTGACCTGCCTTAATTTATACTTGGCCCGCCTTCATTTCTTCTTGTGCTAATTTCATTTCTTCCTGTCCAGCTTCCATTTTATTCTTCAATTCTTCCTTCATTTCTTCCTGGCCTGCCTTCATTTCTTCCTGGCCTGCCTTCATTGCCTTCATCATTTCCATTAAAGCCTTTATTTGTTCTTCCTAATGGAAAACAATAATTTGTTGATTGTTTTCTTGTTACTGGCATAAGGCTTCAAAATTCTTCTTCTCTTCGGACCTCTTCTACGATCTGTCGCACTAACTTTCTTAGGGAATCTTCAATTCCCTTACTATCCCACTTCTGACACCAAATGTGACGTGTTCGGTCACAAAAAACACAATTAACAAAACAAAACAACGAGTTTATTTAATTACTAAAATTAATTTGACTACACTACAGTTATGAACAAGTCCGCACAATTTATTTCACTAAAAGTCACTTTTTAATCGCCGTTCCGGTAGACACTATTTATCGCTCTCTATGAACACTATCGCCTCTATGGTTCGCCTGTATCGCCTATCGATCGCTTTGCATCAGCTGTTACTGTAAACTGTCAACTAACTCGGTGTGAGTGTCTCGTCCGCTTTTATAGTCTTCTCAGCCTTTTTCTAGGGTGTTCTGCAGCCGTCTAGTATTGCAATTGTTTTCCCATTGATCTTTGTTGGTGTTTTCTAGATGTTTCAGGAAAGCCGAGAATATTCCTTATGTAATCAGGAAAGATGTTCATTAATTATGCTCACACCAACTTAATTGGCAAGTACTCGTAACAATATAATAAATATTAAAAGGATAAAATTATATGGTGTAACTAGTTCAATTTTTAAGGGGGTTCACTGAATAAATGCACCTACAGTAAAACCGCCACTGTTAATAAGTCAAGGTTAATAAGAAAAAGGAAATGTCAACCGACCTTAAAATGAAAATAAATTGAAAACATTCCTTAAAATTTAATTTCAGAACGACACTTCATTCAATCCGGAGGTATGTCTCTAGGGGGTAGGCTGAATAGGTTTCTTTGTAAAAAAAGTTAAAACTTAGTTCTTTAGAATCTAATATCAGTTAAGTATTTCCATTAATACCCACCTGGATATATACATATATAGCACACAAAGTACATTACTTGCTCGATACCAAAACGGGAATAATAATATTATTAGAAAACAGGTCACAAAAATTGAACTAAAAATGCAAAATTATATGAGGTCACCACTAAAAATATGTTTTACAAGTGCATGTTTTACAAAACAAAATCTAATTGTCGTTGTGTTTTCGCAAGCTCATTAATACTTTATCAGTGTCCAATAATATACTTATACTTCTGTGTATGTTCAACATTGCTAAACCATTGAGACAGTTCAAAAATATTAAAGTATAAATTATTTCACTTTTATTTTGCTTTTTAAAGGATTAATGTTGATTATCCAAGGGGGGAAGGGCTTATATCCCCTATATTCCCCCTTTGAATACGCCATTGGTGAATCTAACGGAGCTAAATCTCATTAGATACCTAATCAGAAAATACTTTTGTACAACGAGTTGGTACAACTAATCATTCCTGATAACACAGGTAACGAAGAACATAATAAAAAGTAACTTTTCTAATGTTTGTTGCTGAAATTTTTTTTATACTCTATTAGGTACAAGATTAAAAAATTTATCTAATAAACTTTACAAGACGTCTGAATGAATTATTACAGAAATTATCTGAGCATGTTTCTATTTGATTTTAAAGTAGACACCAATGGCGCAAGAACATGAGCTATTTTTTAAAGTTCTACAATTATTTTTTTCACGTATATCAAGCTAGCTCGACAGTTATTTTTCCGATTTTTGACTTGCACTATAATTTGTCGCTAATTTGTTACCAAATCGAAAAATTTGTCGCTCGTGTCATTTAGCCATAATCAGCTGGTATGCTAGCCTGATATCAAGCTAGCACTACACACAGCGTATCTCGAAAAGGAAATGTCGTAGGATATTACTATAAAGGCAATAATTTGTCGCTGAAAGATGACACATTCAACGAATTTGTCGCTAGTCTTATCTTCAATTGATAAGCGAAAAACTGCTGGAAAACCATCAAACAATAAATCAAGGATTCTTTGTTACATTTGTTTTAAGAGATCGGATTAATTTACCATTTTTTTTAATTAGGTTTTCCCTGTTTCCCCCAAGTTAGACAACACGTTACCTTTCGAGAGTTTGATGGCTTTCCAGCAGTTTTCTGCTTATCAATTGGAGATAAGCCTAGCGACAAATTCGTTGAATGTGTCATCTTTCAGCGACAAATTATGGTCTTTACAGTAATATCCTACGACAATTCCTTTTCGAGATACGCTATGTGTAGTGCTAGCTTGATATCAAGCTAGCATAGGTATCAGCTGATTATGGCTAAACGGCACCAGCGACAAATTTTTCGATTTGGTAACAAATTAGCGACAAATTATAGTGCAAGTCAGTAATCAGAAAATAACTTTGTCGTGCAAGCTTGATATACGAATTCTTTTTCTGAGTGTACAGAAGTTTCTACAACAGAATTAATTTTCTTTAAAACTAAGGTAAATAATAACAATTTTGGACTTTTAAGTTCAGCACCTATTGAAAATTTAAGATTAGTCCATCAATAATAGATGGGGGTTTTAATAAAAAAAAAATGTATTTTGAACAAATTGATTTCAACGTTATTGACCTCCACTGTACTCTAGACACGTTTACAATTAGATGAACATAGTAAGATTAGTAACACAAGAATAGTTTAAATTATCACGATATACCTACCTGTATGTTAAGATACATCGTAATAGGTATCAACCACAAAAAGCAAAAAGCTTGAGGCGTGGCGCCTTTCTCTACTCTCGCATTATTATAGCCTACAATGCCTACATCAATAGGCAGTTAGAAGTTAGTTATTATTCGGCAAAAGCCCGTCACTAACATACATTGAATTTCGAACAGCACACATTTTTCAAGACACGTAGATATTATTACACACGTTTATTGTTCCTTATGTTGTGTTCAGCGTTTAAAGTATTGCCGTGTTCTCAATTAGGTACATGAATTGCCAATAGGTTTTTAGATTACTATGCCAGTCGATTGAATTGTTCCGTCGTTTTGCCATAGCGACATTTGCTAAAAGTCGTCACAAATACTCGAACAGAATGCATAAAAAAATTACCTACCTATGTGTAGTTAAAAAAAATTTTTTTTTAATTTGTGTTGTGTAAAATCATGAGTAATTAGTTAGCAAGATTCAGTTCGTTTCAGTCTAGTCTTGTCTGGATTGCTCCTGATGACTTATATCCCTATCTACAACTGTGTAATAAATTATGAATTTCCTAAACGCAAAATAAAATTTCTAGAACAAAAACAAAAAATGTTACATAAACCTGCAAATAGTCGTTTAGGTAAGTACATATATATGTTTAAGTGTACCAAGCTACCTTATCAACAAAGTATTTGTGCAATGTTTGTCGCTGCTTGGCATGACGAACTACAAAGATCTGATAAACTTATTGCAGTTAGGCTGTTTTTAAAATCGTACAAAACATTCATTTTCCAGTTTATGGTTTTGTGACACAGCTTGTAAATAAATGTGCCATCCGTTACGCCGCCTGCAATCTTACGCACAACTTTACGGCTTTTAACAACAAATAATGCGTTTGTAATTTTTTATAACTTATTATAACTACTAAACTGTAACAAACTTACTACCTATTCCATTATAACAGTGAATTGTAGATCCAAACAAATTATAAGATATGTATGTCTTTAAATAGGTTTTTATATTTTATATTAAGTCACTATTCACATATAAAATTGTCTAAAAGTACTCAATAGATTGATATATGAAATAGAAATCCCATGTGGAATAAATAATTAAAGACACGAATATGACGAACCAAATATATATAATAAAACAACAAAAAAATTTCTCACTTACTGCATACAAAAATCACGAATTAACAAATTTCAATCTAATTTTACTTAAGAAAAGAGTACTAGACCCTAATCCAGCACTAAAAATCAACCTTGACTTAATACAGTACGTTTAAAAAAAGAAGGCTCAGTTCCAACATCAATAGTCAAAAATTTATTTATAGATATCTGTGACCAGTATCAACAAATACAAAAACATTTCACTGACAGTTCTAGGACTTAAGAAGGAGCAGGATGTGCCATGTAATGCAAAAAATATTTCAAAATACCAAAAACATACTCAGTATTCTCTTGTGAAGCTTATGCGATAGAAAAAAACATTGAAGACAAATAAAATAGAACCTTCCTTAATTCTAACAGACTCTCTGAGTATACTAAAAGCCCTTCAATCCCTCTACAAACCAACCAACAAATACAATACATTGGGAACAAATTATTAAAAGCTGATGACCAAGGCACGAAATTAAACTTGCTTGGATTCCATCTTACTTAGACATTCAAGGCAATAATAGAGCAGACGAGTTAGCAAAATAAAGGTGCTGCAAATATAATAGACCCCGAAATAATCCTCCTTACCAAAACAGAGGTTAAGCAAATTTCCGAGAAAGAAATTACATATTATAACATGGAACAAAAAATGGCAAAAAGATCCCTCAAAAAAGTTAAGACAGATCAAAAGCAAAATTTTTGAAAAATTCTCAGTTACAAACGCAAGGAAGAAGATATAAAGAATACAAAGACTAAAAATTGGCCATGCTAATTTAACACAAATACATTTAATGAAAAAAGAACCACTCCCACAATGTACAAAACGCAACATTAACTCTTTCCAAAATAACCAAAGAAAAAAACATAATATTCCCTCTTCGACAAAGGAAAATTTAAACAAGCCAGAATTGTTTAAAAATTTTGTATTTTTTAATAACCTATCAATTGTGGAATGATATTTCGCGTATCGATAGGACATTCAACCTTTAATTCTTTTGTAAATATTTCAAAGTACCTACGAATTCTTTTGTATGATATATACTTGTTATCTGTATTAATGTAAATATTTCTTCCTGCGTATTGATATGATTTTTATCCTTGGGGAATGTTATAAGAATTGTTTATTGGGTTCTCGAGTTTATGCTCAAAGGTTTCCCGAAAGAAAACATCCTAAGCCAGCCGTTTTTGAAAGATTATTAAAACAATTGCAGGAAAGCGGAAATATCACTTATAAAAAACCCATTACAGGAAAATCAGTCACTGAAGATGAAGAAAGTATTTTTATCGTAGTTGGTTCAGTTATCGAAAATCCCAATATTAGTCAAAATCAGTTTTCCAAAAATACGAATATTAGCCAACCAAGCATTTAAAAAATTCTTAAAAAACACGGTTTATATCCTTATAAAATCTAGTTTTGCCAAGAACTTTATGGAAATGATTTTGATAACCGAACTGAATTTTGCATGTGGGTTTTGGATAAAGTGTCAGAAAATGAAAATTTTTTCGATAGTGATATTTAGTGATGAATGTACTTTTCATAACAATGGTCTCGTGAATAGACATAACTTTCACTACTATTCTGATTCGAATCAGCATAAATACAGAGTAATGAGAAATCAGAATAGGTGGTCCGTTAATGTATGGGGGGGGGGGTGGAATACTACTAGGCCCGTATCTACTTGGTCCGTATTTTTTTGAAGGACCATTACCTAAATGGTATAATGTTTCTGGAATATCTTTTACACCAACTTCCAATATTATTGGAAGAAGTGCCTTTTAATATTATAACTACCATGTGTGGCTTCAACTGGATGGATGGAGCTGCGCCTCATTATCACTGTTAGGTTCGGCAATTTTTAAATGCCAACTTTCAAAATAGGTGGATTGGAAGAAGCGGATTTAAAAATTGAGCCACTAGATCCCCGGACATAACACCAATTGATTTCTTTTTGTGGGGATACATAAAAGGACTTGTCTATAATACGTCTCCGACAACTCCACAAAATTTGAAAATGCGCATAAGAAACACTTTTGAAAGTGTTACCCCGCAAATGTTATCCAAAGTTAGCAATGGTTTCGAAAAAATAATTTACAAGTGTCTGGAAAATGATGGTCGACATTTCAAACACCTGTTATAAATATTTTATTTTTATTATGTTATACTTAATTAGTTAATAAATGATTTAGAACATTTAATTAAAAAACTCCAAATGGCGCATAAAACAATTATTTAGCGTTTTCTGAAAAAACGCGAAGACTTAGCTTACGAACACCCTAATACCAATCGAAAGGTAATTAAAAAATACATCTCCCGGTATGTTAAAAAATATGGCGTTCCATTTAAATTAATCAAGTTACAACCCCTTAAAGTTCTTACTTAAGTAGTATTAATTTTTGGACACCCTGTATAAAATGACGAGTTTATTATAATTGGGATATAAAATATTATCTATTGTTACACTTCATTGAAAATTTCGCTTACATAACCTAAATACCTCTTACGTATTAAAAACATGAAAATTAAGTCAGATTTTGATAAAATTCAAATTATTTTAAAAACCTTAAGGTTTAGGTGTTATAAACCTTATCAAAACAAACACTTATTTTGATCGAAGAATCCAAAAATGCAATAATATACAGGGGGTTCAATTAAAAAAAACATAACTTTGATACTTTTATTAGGGCATATGGTATTTGAGTTTTGGATCAATTGATAGCCACAGTATTTTTATATTATATCAATTTATGTACATACAAGCAGCAAAATAATTAAAAGGCTTATAATAAGAAAAATATTGGGAGGGGGGCTTCTTTTTCTATTAATTCGACACACAATATTTTTTCTACTTTCAGTACCTAGGTAATTATTTTCACAACATCGACAAAACGACATATTCATACATGAAGAATTATTTCAATATTAAAAATTGCACATGCATACCTACTATTGTCATAAAAATATTCATAGCTAGTTATAAATTCCGACCGTAATAACTGACATTAGTGAGTACAATGTGCATTCAATGCAATTTCTACTACCAACGTGTCATAAATAATAACAATTTTAATATGTACTAAAAAGCACGTGCTTAGTTGCTTGTTATCGCATTCGCAATTGGAAAAAACAAACAACTTTATCAGTAGATTGTATTTCTACGATTAAAAACAAACAATAATTTTAATTTACCTTTGTTGAAAAATTCACGTTTGTGGAAAATTGTTTTCAAAAGTTACACTGTTTTACTTTTACAGCATTCGCTTCGTACCAGCTCGTCTACCAAATTAATATCGAATGATATGAGTCAATTCGTTACCTATCTGTTTTCTTCAAACCGAATTATTTTTTTATATTTATGTACTAAGTATATGTATTAGTACCCTTCCACGTTCATAAAAACTATTTCTGACGGCACTTGAGATAAAAAAGAACGTATTAAAATCATAAGTAATTTTAAAACGCCTGTTTTTAATCAAAGGCCAAAACTTCTTTGATATCATTCATTTCTCAATCTTTAGACTCTTCTTGTACAGACGTCAATCGTTAACATTGAACAAAGACGTGAAAGCCATAAGTGTTAAAATGATTCATCGACTCTATAAAATTCGTGGGCGCTAAAATATTAATATGTTTCACAAATATACAGGACGACTAAAAAACAACTTCCTATAGGTATGTATGAGAAAAAATTTAAGGTGTGCTTTAGGTTTAAAAAATTTACAATGCACCAAAAATAATGAACTGAATGAAAAGTCAAGCTTCTCCTTCTATTTGGAACATGATATTACTTTTACATTTTTTTAAATTTTCAAATCGATAGCATAAGCAGCTAATAAGATAAAGCATTACCATAAACAATTTTTGATTTCACAAGAAAACTTGTTTCTTTTTTCAATTAATGTCATTTCACCTTGATGTTACGTTTAAATAGATAACTACTATGTTGTTGTTATCATACATACATACGTACCTACTTCAATAGAAGGTGCATCAGTGTACTAATTATTTAATCAGAAATTGTCCACCTGTCGATATTATTAGAACGAAATCACATTTAAAAAATTTTTCAAATTCTTTTGCGTATGATATCGGACATGATAGGTTTATTAAAAGCGTGGTGATGTTCGAAACAGGATAATTTATTTTTTTTACACTGATGTGGTTTGTTTTTAAATCTAAATTTAGTTTTGTAGCATAAACGAAAGACCATGATGTCCTATCATTAGAAAGCATTAAGAATAATGTTCCCCGTTCAAGGCTGGCATAACGCATAAGTAGTAGTATCTATATGAATATTTTTTGGCGCCTTTGGTACCTACATATAAAATACATAATTAAACTATAATAATATGTATGTGCATTCATGGCCGGTCGTATGCAACGAGATATCATTAATTGTTTAACCTGTTCATACTACTTTATAATTTATAAACCTTCACATATATTTCACATAACTGACGGAACTGACCACATTGGTCACGACGTCTGGTGACTGAAAAAGGTACTACTCGTAGTTTTAGTGTGCACTTTAATACACCATTGTATGTAGTAATCACTTTGAATTAAATTAAAAATGAAATAAAAAACTTTTTAATTTAAAATTTTGTAAGATGGAAGTTATTAAATTAACGCCTCATACAAAAAATAAAAGTCTAGCTTTGTAGCTTAGTGTTGTAAATGGTTGTGGTAGTAAATCACAAGAAAATTTATAAATTAGCTTTCATGCTATACCCAAACCTGACAACAGTTTTGTTTGTATCGAAAATTTATTCGGAAAAAAAGAAAAAATGGATAGGTTTAAAGCTTGCCAGCGTGCATTAAAACTAACAGATACGAACCCCCACATGAGAACGCCAGTTACAAATAAAATTAATTTTTAATAATTCTTACAGATGAAATATCCAAAAAGATGACTTTAAAAAAAACAAGTATTCCTTCGTATAATTTACCGTGTCGTAAAGTATCAGAAGATGTTGGCAAAAAGGAAGAGGCACGGCGTCAACGTCAAGTTAATCGGAGTTTAAAAAAGAAGCTGTTGAAAAAAAGAAAAACAAAAAAGTTTATGAAATCATAATAAATTCTTAACTGCAAAATGACATTTTATGTTAGAAAGTTACGTACCTATAACAATATAACAAAGGTACCACTACGTGCTTACATTTTTCGCCCAGTCTAGCTTTACATGAGCATTTCACAGATAAAATTTTCCTATTTGAAACAGACCCATGAATTTCAAGAGGTTTGTCTTTTATTGAGAGCTTTGTAGTAAATATAACCTTGTAAAACACACATCACCGCTTGAACTTTCATTACTTTTACCGCATTTAATTAAATGTCCAACCTTAACAAATTTCTCTGCATTTATAACATTTTTCTGAGCTGGATTTTATCCAACCCAATCGAAAATTTCTTTTATAGGAAACATAAATAAACAAAAAAATCATACTAACTTAATGTAAGCACAAGGGTAAACTCTTTGGTTGCACACAATACGTAGCCATGTTTTTTAATCCACGCCTACTGGTCAGTTCTCAATAGAATATAAATTGTTTTGTAGAACACTCCGTATAATACAACACAATATTTTTATAATAATGATGGGCAATAATTTTAACAAATAGTATAATCTATCTAAATTTGGACGGATAATGCATCAAAAGTTGGGTCATTCAGTTACAGTATATTTCGTTTATATAACGACGATGAAAGGACCATTAAATTCCGTCGCTATATCCGGAAGTCGCTGTATACAAAGAAAGACTGAAAGAAGGAAATTAGGCAAGAAAAGTACCTACCCAGTATCTGATTCTTAGATTTAACTTTATCAACCTTACCATTTATAAACAATTACTAAGTACAACTGCTGACTGACTATCTGTGAATGTAAACAAAATATAAAAAAGTTTTGTGTTTAGACTCGGTCGAAATATCATATGAGATTTCTAGCATCTTGTAATTAATAGTTGATTAAAATTAGTCACCAAAACCGAAATCGACGTTACATCCGAAGTTATTACAGCTAAATTTTCTTCATAAATTACTCTTTAAATTCAAGGACTTACGTGTCACGTCATTATAACCAAAAGGTGGTTACAACCGAAGTCGTTATAAATGAAATCCACTGTACTTTTATTATGTATATTATTAGACGTTTTAATCGTCAGTCAATATCATCGCAGCTGGATATTATTTATTATATGTATCTAACTAATTGTGGTTCAAGATTTCCACTCTTGACCAGAGAAATTTTTTAATAGATACATATCGTTAAAGAATTAAATAATTATTAAACAGCGAAAAATTAAGTGAAAGTGTACCAGCTTAAAATTAAATTTAACATGTTGATAGAAAGATAATCTACGCAATTATAAATTGTTAAGGAAACATTGCAATGAATCTGGTATTACGAAGGTTCAGACCTGGAAAGTCAATAAAAAGTTGCATCAAACGAATATCTTTTTAATGAATTGGTGAAAGTAAATTTATTACATCTGTAGGTCATCTTCTCCATTTGCTTTTACTTAAAAGTCTTCGCTGTTTACATTAAAAGTAATTGCTCAACTCGTAATTATTATAGGTCAATGGAATTGTAGATAATTATCGTTATTTACTATGAGAAGCCACTATGTTTTACAAGCTTAAATAGCATAACAGTAAAAAGCCCATGTACTTGAACTTCTTTTAGAATTGAACATTTTGACTTACAAAATACAGTGGATTTCATTTATAACGACTTCGGTTGTAACGACATAACACATAAGTCCCTTGAATTTAACAAGTAATTTAGGAGAAAATTTGGCAGTAACGATTTCGGATGTAACATCGATTTCGGTTTCAGCTACTGATTTTAATGAACTATTAATTACAAGATGCTAGAAATCTCATACTGATATTGCGACCGAGTCTAAGCACAAAACTTTGTTATCTTTTTTGTACATTCACAGATAGTCAGCAGTTGTAGTAATTGTTAATAAATGTTAAGGTTTTGACAAAATTAAATCTAAGAATCAGTTACTGGCTCCTTATCTTGCCTAATTTCCTTCTTTCATTGATTCTCTCTTTCTTTTTATATAGCGACTTCCGGATATAACGACGGAATTTAATGGTCCTTTTATGGCTGTTATAAACGAAATGCACTGTATATTTTAAAAATAATTTAAATTTCTACAAGATTTGTTCTGTTACAGAGTAAAGTTGTAATGATAATTATTTCTGGAATATTATTTAATTATGTACATATTTATCAAGCCAGAAAAAATGCTCGTTTTCAATGCAAACTATGTAGGTATATTAAGTTTTCATAAAAAGATGGTTAGTGGAGCATTATCTTTAAGCCTTTACGTAAAGTGTCTACTTATACGTGACTCAACGTACGCCAGTACCTAATCTAAAAGCTTAGCTTTCAGACTTGTTATGACTAGACATGTTGTTGACTTTAAATCAATATGGACAATGTACGTACGTATCTCTACATATAAAAGATGAAAAAAGGAACTCTATTTCAATAATACCAAGATTGTTTACTATCACCTAAATCAAACGAAGAAATCTTTTAGATTTTAATTTGTGAACGAAAGCAGTTTCTTATTCAAGACTAGAGAAATTTAGAAACACACCTACAGGTCAACAGAAATAAGGTGGCCCCTTAGACTTCGAGCGAACGGCGCAAAAGATAGAAAGAAAGCGCATTCGGAAGGAAAAAGATGCATTTTACCGCTCGGCGTTTGTAGCGTGTTTCAAATCGGGTCCGTATTGAACAAGTAAATTAATTCACCCCAGGGTGTCTTAATGGTATTAGTAATATTTACACAAAAAGTGGTAATGCAGTTTAAATGAAGCAGAATTCCCATTTTGTATTTTTTAAATATGTAATATTATTTGAATGAGGTTTAAGGTCGGCTCCTCATGAAACATTTTAAATACTTACGGAAGATAAATAAAATTGCTTGTAAATTATTCATATACCATACAATACATATATTCAATATACCGTTTTATATATTTTTTTTAATATAAACATATATGATGTTTTTTGTTTTTTTTTCTACAATCACTTCTTCCTCAGAATACTGATTTTAGTAAGTAATGAAATTAAATAATTACAGTTGTAAACGCACATCAATCAGTAAATAATAAATAAATAAATAAATATTTCGAGGTATTCAGCTCAGCTACCTATTATTGATATTAAAATATTTATAATAATAATAATAAAAAAAACTAATAAACGAAACATTCACTAATTAAGTTTATAGAATAAATATGTATTCCTAAGTTTCTTTTATTTGTCGGCTTTCCTTTAAGAGTGTCTCACCAGTTATGAAAAGTATTTGCAAAAAGTTGCACGACCTTTTATAAACTAAATAAAATTTAAAATTAGGTGAAAATCATTATTAATTGTCCCTATCGTTGAAGTTTCTGATTTAATGTTTTTTTTTTATATAATACGGGGCGAGTTTACATACAACGCTATGTGCTTCATCGAAGTACGAAGACTAAATGGACTGTCCCCACTGCAATATCAGCTGTGTCCATCGCGTACCGGTGGGCGTTCAGATTGCAAGGGTCAAGCTATTTCTGTTGGCCTGTACCTACAGTAATACCTGCTTTATTATTATATTAGACGAAAGCGGTGAAATATTTTTCACAAATGAAATTCCATTATTAAAAACACCGGATATCGCATTCAGTCTTCATATTTTCAGAGATATTTCAAAATACTTCCTACAATCTACCAATTTATTTATATTTTTATTTTTTATTAAAGCTGACCAATATGCCCTAGTAAGACTTTGTAAGTACAAATAATATAAACACCATTTTATTCTTTTTTAAGCTGCATCCATAAAATGAACCAAGTTGTAAGTTTTACAATTTACATATACCTAAAATGTATAAGTAGTTGAGAACATTAAGATAAAGTTTGTAAGTATTTATAGAATAAACCTGAAAAATATAGTAACAGTAAAATAAAGAAACAATTTTCAAAGTCCCTCCGAATCGTTACATTGATTAGACAACCGAAACAGTTAACAGTTTTTGTTTTGCTGATAAGAACAATTTGAATGAGTTATAAAACTCGTTACATGCCTGACATAACACCAGCGATTGGTCATAAAAAATATGAATAACTTTAAATAAACTCAATATAAATGTTTTACTGCTACTTTTACACAAAAAAATTTAAATGGTACAACCGGGGACGTATTAGAAGAAGTAGAAGCGCAGAAGGAACTACGTAGTGAAAAAGTACAAAGATGGTTACAAAGGAAAATCTAGATTAGATTACTGTAACACGTTTATGGAAATGCAAAGGTTCTCAGGACTAAAAATGAAGGTGAAGACCTTGTTGTGATCACAAACCCTTAATTGCTTCTCCATTATGAATCTGATTATTACAGTATACAACCTTTATAAAGGCAGATTGCTTTCTTCAGTATGTAGTTTCATCCATCAGTACAAAATTTGACATGGTTCCTTTAAGATTTTATAGAACAGCTGTAATATTCAAAAATAAGTGATGCTAGGACACCTTCTGAGACAAGAAAGTTTCATAAGAGACAAATTACAAGCAGGAGCAGTAGTAAAGAGGGGAGCAAAATAAAATCTAGATTAGATTGCTGTTACAGTTTTTTGGAGTGCAAAGATCTTCAGGATTGAAAGAAGTCAAGGTGCTGACTTTGGGGTGATAGCAAACCTTTATTCTCATTTCTTTTATGAGAAGATTACCAACTATTTTTGTAGTTTGCATTTTAATCCATGAGCATCAAAAGTCTGTCACGGTTCCTTTTAAATTTTATATAGAACTATTAGCAGCAACAACCGGCGTTGGCCGGGTAAGAATATATTACACGTTTGATGGAACATTCTAGAATATTCGCGAATTTATAACTATTCAGAACATCCCATAATGATTTTTCTAACTTTTTTAACATTCTGAAACATTCTTGAATGATCTTCAAGATTCTGGAACATTCTTGAACATTGCCAAATCATTCTGAAATGTTATAATGAAACATTCTTTTACTTCTTAGAACTTATTTAAACTCCCTGTTACATTCTAAAAAAATCTCCTTCATTCTCATCCCCACTTCGTGCTGTTTGCTGGGTGAGTAGTGACATCAGTAGACGCCTGGCGGGGATGACTAATCGATTGATAATAATTGATCAGTTATCGACCACTGAGAGTTGAAGATTATTACAGTACTAATATCGCTATTAAAAAATGGGGGTTGTTGGTAGAATGGTGAAAATTAAGGGTTATATGTATTTTTTAATGCCAAATCATAAAAAAATTTGTCCAAAAATAAAAAAGTAGGGGTGGTAGTTCCCGATTCTCGGACCTATTGAATATGCATATAAAAACACGAGAATTTTATATATTAGATAACAATTACAGACAAATTACAAGCAGAAGCAGGAGTAAAGGGGGGGGGGGCAAAAGAAAACGTAGATTAGATTACTGTTAGGTACATGTTTTCGGAAATCCGAAAGTCCTTCAGAACGAATGAAGTGGAGGTGAAAACAAACCCCTAACTGCTTCTCTTTTATGTACCAACACAACGTTTATGTAGCATGTATTTTAATCCATCAGTACCCAAATTCTGTCACGGTTCCTTTTAAAATTTACATTAGATCCGTAATCTTCTTAAACCTATAAAAGGCAAAAGCATTACGTTTATATTGTGTGCATGGCTTTCTTTATTGGTGTAGCTTGAACAATCGCAGAAACAATTTTCAGCTCGGGGCAACATTCCAGTGCGTAAATAATAACGTGTGTGCTTCTCTGCTTACTAGATACATTCTTCTTTTAGAAGCAACGTTGTTGTAATAGGCTGTCATTAAATAGACGAGTTACGAGATTGCATTTTTGAAATTCTAGCTGGCGGTAATTATGAATCTTCTCCGACCGTTCGCTGCACTTTTTGTTTACTATTACGCCGAGTTAGTACACCCAATCGTTACCCATTCTTTTATACATAGCTACTCGATTAAATATGTATTATATTTAAAAACAATTACATTACGATTATAATAGATTACATTCGGTAGCGTCTGACGTAAATATGAAGCCATAAGTAACTAAAAGTTCAGTCCAGTGGTCGAAAAACGGGAGACTTGTTAAAATTTTGAAGTATTTTTTTTCAAATATGTAAAAGTGTAAGTAAGGTAAAAAGGGGTATAATTCATCCTACAAAAAATATATATAGAAACATTTCAATTTTGTTTACGGATTAACAAGACTTTTATTGTTAATAACAAAATGAAAACGTATCAATAAAAGTTGTAGATTATTTAGTTAGCTGCAAAAAAGTAAAAACGCAAATTTTTTGTAGGACGTACGATTACAGGGATATGAAAAAAAGAACGATTTACACCCCTTTCTTTATGATGGTGGCTAAAAAAATGCAAACTCGAAAATTCAAATTCCCTAAATTTTAAAACACATTTAATTCATTGATTTACCACCACCAAGATTTAAGAAAAATGATTTTGACCTAGAAACAATTCTGAAACTCACAGATAAAGAAACAACGTTAATTATCTTATATTATGCCAAAGTCTTTTCGTGGTTAATTAAGCACTAAATAATAATTGACCAATGTTATAATGTGTGACATTAATATAGTTTAGCCAATGAACAGAACGGTTAAAAGTTAATCTAAATCTAATTATTGGCTAATTATTATTTCTGTTTGCGGCTTGCGGTTGTACTTATAGTTTCTTTTTTGAACAAAAACGCCTAACCAGGAAGAGGTTTTTATGGTCCGTACCATTGAATGCGATAAACTAAAAGGTTATTGACAGAACTATTTATGAAAATAGAACAACCATTTTCGGGTTAGACAGCATACTAGATTTCATTACCGAACATAAAACTGAATAAACAAGTTTACTGCTCAAAATGTTTCTTTACAGTTTTAGTTCAAGGAACACTAGTAAAAGCTAGAAAAAAAATACTACTTCACATACACAAATAAAAAATAGTAAATACATATCTATATCAAAAACGCAGAGTTTAAATAATTTCCTGTTTTCAATTTGTTTAAAAATTCACATGTTTAATACTTTCATTTCACAATGACAAAACCGAAAATGAATTATATTTTTCATGCGACTTAAAATATCTTAAATAAAAAAAAAATAATAACAAATACTTAATTTATTTTCATAAAAAATAACTTTTTCTATCAATGTGATAGATTCTAGAACGTTCTGGGGCATTATTAAATTTTTTAGAACGTTCAAACACTTCTAAATATAAGGATTCCAAAATACTCTCCAAATTTTCGACCCTTCTATATATAACAGTCTCGAATCTTTTGGAAAGGGTATAGCCGGATTAATACGGGAGATCTGCTGCCGCGGCTTTTTCGACTCGCACTCAGGGGATCAATATGGTGTCAAATAAAAATAATTCACCTTCCAACCAACGGTTTTCGAGATTTTCAAAAAAACCTGTTTTTTCGATTTTATTTTTATTTTTATAGTGAATTTCAAAAATTAATTGATGATTTTTTTTCTAATTCTTATGAGTCTAAGACATGAAAAAATAATATGATCATGATTCTTAAACGAAAATCCTGTTTTAAGGGGAGCAAAGAAAATTAAAATCTTTATTTTTTTAGCCTTTGTGAAATATACCAGAAAATGTATTTTATACTCCTTTACACTCAGGAATGTTTTTGAATTTTTGGAAGTGGTGGAACAATATGAAAAAAATTAAACTCATTTTTTTTCTCTAAAATCTCGCGTTTTAACTAACTTATATTTTTTTAGTTTAAAAAATGCATAGAAAATATTTTTTTACTTAAAATTCACAATGACATTGCTTACCAAACATTTTCAATCATATTTGTTACACAAAAAAAATAAGTTTTTAATTTTTTTCATATTGTTCCACCACTTCAAAAAATTCAAAAAAGTTCCTGAGTGTAAAGGAGTATAAAATAAATTTTCTGACGAATTTTGGCGAGTGACATATTTCACAAAGGCTAAAAAAGTAAATATTTTAATTTTATTTCCTCCCCTAAAAATCGGCTTTTCTTTTAACAATCATGATCATATTATTTTTTCATGTCTTAGACTCATAAGAATTAGAAAAAAAATAATCACCAATTAATTTTGAATTTCACTATAAAAATAAAATCGAAAAAACAGGTTGTTTTTTTTTTAAATCTCGAAAACCGTTGGTTGGAAGGTGAATTATTTTTATTCGATACCAAATCGATTCCCTGAGTGCGAGTCGAAAAAGCCGCGGCGGCAGATTTCCCATATTTATCCGGCAACACCCTTTAAAAATAATTCTTGAACCTTTTGGGAAATTCAAGCATATTCTCAAACCTTTTGGAAAATTCTAGAATATTCTCGATCCTTCTAGAACTTCCTCGAATCTTTTGGAAACAAAAACATTCTCGAACTTTTTGGGAAGTTCTAGAATATTCTCGATTCTGGGAAATTCTAGAACCTTCTGGAAAATGTCATTTCGTACTCTCATATAAAATCCTCTGGGCTGATACTCCTGCAGATAAAAACTGAAACCTTCTTCATGGATGGGGGATAGAAGGCTACAGTACCATGGGGGCGGAGCTTTATCGGCACGCACATTGTACCCCTACTTGTATAATATACATATTGATTAGAAAACGATTTTAATAAAACTGAGGGTGAAATAGAAAGTATTAGATGAAGGTATCTCAGAATTAGTATCAAGAAAAAATCGTGATTTGAATCAAATTAAAAGGATCTTATATAATGGTATTTTGTGTTTGTCCGATAAAATTTCCAATTAATTTCAGATAGAGAAGCGCCTATTGTGTAGAACGACCCGGAATATTGCTTCCATGATCAGATCGAATGAAATAAGGACGAAAGTACCTTAAAAATTTTGATACATATTTTATAAATTGGGTTCTTAAAGTGCTCCGATATGTATTAGATAAAATATGTGTGTAATATAATGTATTTATTTCTTAGGGTTGGATTAAATTTCAGAAAGTTAGTAATAAAACCTTTAAACTTTCTCAACTTTACAAATAAAAGTATTTTACATTAATTATTTATAAATCTACATTACATTAAATTTTTTGAAAGTATATTCACAGTTGATACCTATAGTAATATCTTTATTCTATAAATAAAAAGAATGTATGTAATAAATGCATTCGCAGATATAAACAATGTATCGATCAAAATATGTACATTTTTAAGATATAGAAAGAATTCACATCATAAAGTTATTTTGATAACTTTGAATAAACTGATATTAGTACAGTAATTTGCACATATACATATTTGTAAATGAATTTTCGACTTGTAAATAACATATATACACAAAAATAATTGAGATTTACAGTCATGCAATTGTTTTATCTTTTATACAGTTTTCGAATGTTTTTTTATCAGCAAAATTTGAGTCAATATTTGTTATTAATAAAAAAAGCATTAATGTCAAAATATGTTTATTCAATATTCCCATAGAACATAAGCGTAGCCCTTGATGTGGTGAATCAGGCATTGTTTCATTTACAGAAAAAAAAAGAAATACCGACACTGCACTTTATTGGAAGATGCTCTCTAGCCTCGTTTCAGAAGGACGTAGGAATCACGAGAAACATCAGGTAGATTTTTTTTTGACGTGCATGCAAAGCTTTTATTACGAAACCAGGAACATTCACTTCGAAAAGGTCAAAAAAATACAGTTGCCTATTATAATAAATAGAAATGTAAGAAATAATTAAGTACAACAGGGTGATCTCAGAGGATTGAAATAGTTTTAGACATATGTATTTAAAACGAATAAAATTCAGTTATAAAAAACAAAGAGAAATACATTCAAATGCAAATTTATCCTTTGGGTGTACCATTTGAGATTACTGCAGAAATTAATTGAGAGGGTGTCCCTGTAGGGTTTCAAGCTGATTTATTTTCCCTGAAATCCTAATCAGGGACACCCTTCCCTTTATTTATTTCTACAATAATCTTACACCTTCATTCCAAATACATTGGGGTGATTTTCTTATTCGTTAATTTTTATAAACGGTAGGTACTTATTTTAATTGCTCTGTTTGAAACACTTTCCTCGATTAATTGTAAATTGCAATGTATGTGTCTATGTGTGTATAAGAAGCGCCTTCGGAACTTTAGCATGGGATAATCCTCCTTAGTAATACAAGAAAGTGACAAAAGGAATACAGCTTCTATTCCTAATACTGACAAAAATAATCCATTTCATACAAGTTCAGCGAACTTAAATCTAATTAGCCATTGGGAAAGGTGGATCTGTAACTACATAACTATTCAAAACGAATAAGCAAACTAAAATTGATTTGGATTCTCCAACTTCCTGGATACGTTAAAAATAGATGGGTCGTTTCAAGTTATAACGAAAAGTGTAGGCAGCTTTTGTATATTTTATCATTGTACTAGCAAATAGTTTTATCCATAGGTGTTGTACATTATCAATTTTTATATATTAGTTGGACAAAACTGTTTGTGAACGAATTAAGTTCTTGCTGGGTCCTATTACAGAAGTTCTCGTTTTTCGTTAATTTATTTCCTCCTTTACTTTCACATCAAAAATCTACTGTGTATGGCAGGCAATTTTTTACTAATAAAACATTATTTTAATTAAAACACGACCACCACCGCCTTAACAATGCGATAACATCGTCGTTCCAATTTCCAGTGAAAGCACGTCTGGAAAATTCATTTCAAAAAGATAAAAGAAACACATCTTAGTGTGGTAACAGAGCAAAGACCTCATTTAAGGGTGCTTTATTATTTATTGCATATTCGTTTTGACCTGTATCAACCCTATAGAAGTTGCTGATACAGCTGACACACTTCTTTTGTGCTTTGATGCCATCGCATTCTTGAAAAATTCAATACGTCTTATGTATTTACATATTCCGACAATAAAAGACGTTATTAGTATTATATCTAGAGCATGAACCCATCCTTCTGTATAAAAAAGTAAACATGTCGAAACTAACATGACATAATTTTTGTGAATTAATAAAAATAATTACTAGAACAAAAAAAAGTTAAAATTAAGTACTTAACACATTCATGTGAAACTAAATTTTTACTTATGTACCTACTTGAATGTTAGTTGTAATAAAGAGAAAATGTTGCCGTTCAAACATTGATAAGTAGCCTTGAAAATTTAACAAAATCATTAAAAAAAACAAAATTTTTTATTCTAGTAAATAACGGTGTTTAAAATGACGAAGGCGTTATGCAATCAAAGTTCTGACTAATTAAAGCTAGAAGCTAAACGAAAAATATTTACTTTACTAAAGCAAATTAATAAAAAATAATCATACAAGGTAGAGATTCAAATTCAAATGCGTTTTAACGTAAAAGAAAACAAATTGTACGATACAAATAAGATGATGAAATTCATGTTAACGTTATCACTTATCACTGACTAACCTCAAATGGTATGTCGACATACAATTTAACAATAACTGAAAAGGTATTTGAAAAATTTGGAGAACAGCGGAGATCAATCAGAAATAGTACGTGAGACAATATGGTTAATTAATAGTGAATTGGGTACGTATTAGAAGGAGAAACAGGAGTCAAGAGAGGCAGAACAAGATCTAGATTGGATGCTGTTGCTTTGGATTCTGAAAATGTGACTACTGTTTATGAGAAAGAGAAGAAAAGGGGCTGAATACTTTATAATGAATAATTATGTACAAAAATCATTAAAATCTTTAGATTTTGCGCCCATAAGTAGGTACATATCAGCCTTATTCATAGTAAGTTAGTAGTGACTACTAGTGATGTGCCGAATATCCGTATCCGTATCCGTATCCGCGGATATCCGAGGGAGAATAGAGGTCCGTATCCGTATCCGTTAGTTTTTGGCGGATCTTTTACGGATTTTTTACCTTGTTAATTTTAAAATCGTAGATGAAATATATATATTGTGCCGATCAATATAGATTTAGGCAGTACTGTGTGTATAGGTGAGTACGTGGCGGGTTATATATATATAAATAAAGCAAAAAATAAATATTCAGAGGGATGCCGCCAGCCACATGGTTCACCAAGGACAGAACGCACACGACGGCCGAAGAAGACGGTCGTCTTAAATTGATTAGAGGCGACCAGATTATTTTAGTTTTAAAATTATTGTGACATTAATATTGCATTATTGGATTTGATGGTGTTTTGTAGAAAATTTTCTTAACTGATATACCAAACACAAACGTTATCTGTGCTGCCCAGTGTCACACTAAACTATACGCGGCGGTAAATATTGCACATCGATCTTTGCAAAGAGACAATCTATTATAAAAGTTAGCTCTTAAAAAGGTTCATAACAGTTTGTCTCTTTCAAAAGGTCGATGTACCTACAATATTTACCGTCGCGTACTCTAAAAAAGTAAAGATCCGTATCCGTATCCGTATTCGCGGATCTTGAGGCCAAATATCCGTTTTCAGATCCGTATCCGCGGATATACATTTTTAGCGATCCGGCACATCACTAGTGACTACTAGAAAGCTACTAAGAGCCTACCAAGAAAATCGTATTCATAGTGACATTTGGTAGACTACTAAGCAATTTAGTAGGGTGGTAGTCTATGTTTAAGCGGTACAAATATGATAAACATAACCTCGAGCGGTAGATCTTAAATTAATTTACGGCTTTTAAGAAACGAGTTATTGGTACAAAATACAAAATTAAAAAGAATACCACAAGAATGAGATGGAAAATGGAAAGGATTTATAAAATTGAATTGAAAAATTAAAAATCAAACTGGTACATGTCTTTTTAATTTATTTCAATGGGCAGTTATCTTTTAAAAATTATTACAATCGTTTTTTCTGAAATAATTACAAACTTTATTGAATTAACATCTTGTTTGTATATTTTAAAGTAAATTGCGTGAACAAGTAAAATTTTATTCTTAAGATAATGGTAATAATGATTCATAAATGAAAAATTAATGAATTTATTAGTTAGTTATTAAGTCGTAAGTACATACATAAGCAACTTAATATACTTATTTATTTGCCAAGTAAATACATCCTGCTGAGAGAAATGAACTCCTGTTTGTAGACTAGACAAAATAAAGGTGGTTAATATTACTGGTTGATTTCTTTCGAGAACTTTATTACATTTTTATACAACTGTCGGTTGTTTAAATTGTCCTTTATCGATTAGAAAAGATTGTTATGTATTCTTTTTTGGGTATTTAGTCCTGGGCAGTTGATGATATATCCCATTGTTTGGATGGAGTTGGTGTTGCATTTTGTACAT
This sequence comes from Agrilus mali, assembly GCA_029378335.1. Lineage (NCBI taxonomy): Eukaryota > Metazoa > Arthropoda > Insecta > Coleoptera > Buprestidae > Agrilus > Agrilus mali. The sequence continues at coordinate 16,256,746 of CM055657.1, forward strand.
TGTAGGGTAGTTCTTCATTAGGTATACATGTGTTAAATATGTATAGCCAACTCCGAGTTTTTTTTGTAATGTAACTTCTTAAATTGACAATTTTTTTGATATTAATTGTTATCGGAATGTTGAACGTAAATAACAGCTACACTAGGTACTACAACAATAAGTAAAAGAGAAAACACACCAATAACTCTTCCATGCACTGTATTGAATAATAAGTTAACTTAAAAGTAAGGTTAAGCCGTTAAAGGTCAAAAATACCGATATTTACACGTTCAGTAGGTCATTTGTTACAATTTCGCATTGTTGTAAAATTGTTTCGACGCAAACCATTCTACTAGCTAGTAGCATACTAAGTGACGTCTATGAATAGGATGCAGATAGTAGCGTCTTAGTAGCTACTACTTAGTAGACTACTTACATCCTACTAAACCGTTGACTATGAATAAGGCTGTACCTATATCTTTATTTCCTATTCCAATATTTTACCTTCATCCTTCATAATTAGGAACATCTTTCTATCCGATCGAGTCATCAGATTTTTATCATATATCTGGGTATATACAAAAAGTATCATTCTTGATCAACCACCCTGTATAGTGGTCTGCAAGCCATCACGCTTTGGGCCTTGCAGTTTCTAATGATTGACCCTGATTTTCCCTTGTTATATAACTATGTTATTCTAGCGAAACAAATACTTGATTGGCCAATAGGTCGCGCGCATTGAGCTTTGAAAATTATTCGAGGATCTTTGCTTAATACAATTAGTAACGATTTATTTGACTGTCTGGCATATTCTCACTAATTAGACCCTGGTTGTGAGAAAAATTCTGAAAGAATTAACCTCGATATCGACAGGTACCTGCGTACGTATCTGCAAATGCCTACTAATCGTAAAACAGCTAGTAACGAAATAGAAAGTTTCGCTTTTTTTTGTATCTACAAGCCTCTTAAAGATCAATTTTTGTGAGTTGTATCTACTTAATATAAAGAAAAGTGCGAGTGCGATAATATTTTTTTTACTTTCGAATGAACCTACTTACATATACACCACGAGTAAAAGTTTAACCAGCCACAAGGAGATTATATTAGGGACTGTTCATAAAATACGTCACACTAATATTGACTTTTTTTGACCCCCTCCCCCCAGTTGTCACGCTGTGTCACACTTTCTATGACCCCCTGTAAATATTACGTCACAAAAACTAAACCCCCCCCTGAACATGATAAATTTTTATTGATAATACACAAATTTTGATAGTCAAAAATATTTATTTTATTTTCATAATAAAATTTAAATAAAGTAATAAATATCTTTTGTAATGAACAAATAAATAATATATCTATTTATCAGAAGTCCAAGGATTCTGTAAAAAATTCAGTAAAATTTTTTGATGAACGGCGAACGTCACGTTGCCGTAGACCCCCTGTCCCTCCTTGGCACATCTTGTCACTCTCAGCAAGACCCCCCCCCCCTTGTATGCGAACGTATTTTATGAACGATCCCTTACAGGAATATATTTTAATGCATAGAATATTGGCAGGGTAGATAATAATATAAAGTACTATATAGAAAGACCTTTTCCAAGGACAACAGGGGTAAATTATAGCAGGGGAAAATTGTAAAATATTCAATAAAGTAAAGTAGTCTTCTATAGTAGTTAGTAAATAATTTGTGGTAGTGTATATTTAATTATATTTAATATGTAAGATTGTATGTATGTATTTCAATTGAAATATTATTAAATAGGTATTCGAAATTATATGGAAATCTGAAAATTGGAAAAGTTTGGAAATTTTGTGGACACAGTTTCTCTCAGTCCCTGAAGAAGGAAGGTAACTTTCTTACCGAAAAGCGTTTCAGACGTTTAGTTTCCTGTTTCAGTAAAGTAGGAAAGTACGTACATATGTCCAAGCGGAATAAGGGGCGATTCTAAACATTTTAAAGTTGGTCAAATGTATTCCTCACCGGTATACAGGTACTTACATTGCGTATCTATTGAGCCTTCGTTGAGGGAAAGTTTTTGTTTACTTTCACTTAATTATTTTCGTAATGTGCGAAATTTTTTTCTGTGCAAAAAAAATTAACTGAGACAAGACAATTCGTTTAATTATCCATCAAATGTAATGTACCACGTACTGAAAACAATACGTAAACATTTCAAAACATTACGCGACATTATCTAAACTTGCATACGAAAATTCTCATTAGCATAGCCATTAAACTTATTTACACACGTATTTTACGTAGAAAAAAACATCCTCAAACCTCTAATTAGTTGAATAAACAACATTCTTTATGCACGAGTCAAGAGTGTATTACTTTTTTCATGAATAAGTAAGTGGCGCCCAAAGAAGAAGTTTTACTGCAACTTTTCCGTGTTCGCTAGCGTTTAAACACAACAGGAAGTAAAGACGAAAAAGAGAAAAAGTAACTCAACTTTTTTATTAGATCGTATACTTTTCTTCGAAATAATTGTACCTAGTTATGGTTGTAGTGTTAAAAGAAAAAAACAATTGTGCTGTTTCACCCCACAAGAAGACATGCTTACTCCGGTAGGATAAAACAATTGTTAAGTGTGACTTAAAATAAACAATGTAAATTATTATCTGTTGTTTTACTCATTTAAATAAATTAACATAATGTATTTATATATTAACTAGCAACAATAAGAAATTAGAAAAAATTAAGCAGTTGAAAACTATTAAAAATAAAAGGTACTACAGATACCTTACGTTTTACGAACACAATTTCACTGATATTTTTCAATAAGGTGTTAATTTGATGCGGTGCGTCTTTTAATTTTGACGTTTGCATACAAAAAGCAACAATTTCCGTGATGCCTGTGTTAGCGAATTTATTAATTACTAGCAGCAATACCCGGCGTTGCCCGGGTAAGAATATATTACACGTTTGATGGGACATTTTAGAATATTCGCGAATTTAGAACTATCCAGAACATCCCATAATAATTCAAAACATTTTCTAACTTTTTTTTAACATTCTAAAACATTCTTGAATAATCTTCAAGATTCTGGAACCTTGAACATTGCCAAATCATTCTGAAATGTTATAATAAAACATTGTTTTACTTCTTAGAACATATTTGAACTCCCTCTAACATTCTAAAAACATCTCCTTCATTCTCATCCCCACTCCGTGCTGTTTGCTGGGTGAGTATTGACATCAGTAGACGCCTGGCGGGGATGACTAATCGATTGATAGTAATTGATCAGTTATCGACCACTGACAGTTGAAGATTATTACACTAATAATATCGCTATTAAAAAATGGGGGTTGGTGTTAGAAGGATAAAAATTATTATATAAAAAATTAAAGTTAGGGGTGGACAACCCTTATCACTTAGGGATATGAAAAATAGATAGTTCCCGATTCTCAGACCTATTGAATATGAATATAAAATATAAACCGTTTTGGAGGAGTATGGTAACTAACATTGTAACACGAGAATTTTATATATATTAGATAATATTAAAGTGGTGTAAATATAAGCAGCAAATTGTCACTTTTAGAGAATCTAGAAATCAAAACGGCGATCTCACAAAATAAGAATATTGCAAACAATCAAATACAATTTTTACTGACTCCCCACTACTTCTTGTTAATATTTAATTACAAATAGAGCTGTGATAGTTTTAAGTTTTAGTATAAGTATATTTTTCATCTTTTGAGAATGGGCACATTGACCGAAACTTATTAGCAAGTATTCAATTAAAAAATTTCCAATAAAAATTTGGTAAAACTATCCTCAGTGTTTTTATATTTTTCATTATTATAAAACCTTTTACAATAAGTGCACCCTCCGCAGTATTAAGTATCTACATTATATATTAAAAAAATTAGCAGTTAATTATTAAAAATGATTGATGGGGTGAATCTGTTACCATCACTATTAAATAATAGTCATATATAGCAATAGTTTAAAATAACCATAGGCCCGATAAGATTACACAATATTCATTGATACGACTTATTATTGTATAATTATAAGTAAGTATGATATTTTGATATTGTACCAGTTACACTTTCACTTTTTCGTGGTATTTTGCACAATTTTATTTTATTATGCACGTAACTCGTCTAATTACAGGTTACAGTCCCTTTAATTTTCCTCATTTTCCAAAAGGTCAAACTACGCAAATGCAACTTTGAAGTTGAGAAATATCAAGCACTTTTCGTAATAAGCTTATTGAAAGTATTCTACATGAAGCCGTTTAGGTATTGAGGTCACACTCAAATTTGGATTAAAAAAAAATATTTGTCAATTTGTATTATAATTTCTGTTTTAATTTTGTAAATTTATAAAATTAACGTCCAATTTACGATTTTCATAAGCTTCTTAGCTCTATATAATACATTTTAATTAAAATATCTAAAACTGGAAAGTTCCTTCATATTTTATACCTACTATAAATAATTAAAATAATACTTAAAACTTGATTGAATGAAATGTGAGAATTTATAAGAGGGTTTAGAAATAACCTGAACCTATAATTTTGGGACCAAAATCTCATTTAATTACTATTTAGAAATTCATAAGCATAATTGCAACAGCCACTTAATTAAAATAAAAAAGCAAACTCACCATTCTATCCCGTTCATCTTCAATTGAGCTAATTAATTTTCCAAACTCGCTGAGAGATCTGGAAATGACTCTTTCGTCATCTGTCTGTGTTCCTCCAATACATTCGAACGTGAATGACTGAAGGCTTTTTGAGAAGGACCTTTGTGCTTGACTTAATTCTGAAACAAACAAAAATATCAATAACACTTTTATTCTTTATTTTTAAAAAGATATCTTCCATAAATATGTAAACAAATTCCTGACAATTGCTATAAAAAAATATCTGTATTCGTACATTTGCCTGATGATAAAAAGAAGTTACCCTTATATCCTGGGAAAGGACTATAATAGACATATAAACCTTTAAACTACAATTTATATTTTGCAATTCTATCACAACCCTGATTGGTATTTGATCGAATTTGAATCCCCTGCCCGAAACTTTGTTCTAACGTTTTGTCAATGTAATGGATAAGTGTTCAAAAACTAACACCTTGTTTTATTTGAAATGACAACCAACATGGACCCATAGGTTGTCGTCTAAGGCAATTTAATGAAATTCACCCCAGCATCAGATGCAGGAAATCTTCCCCTTATCTCACCCTTACTCACACAAATATATATAAGAATATAAGAAAGCATCCCCCAAAGTCCTAACATCGAATAGTTTTGTTATAAGATGTCGAAAAGTTAAATTTACAGAAACCATATTATTTTAGGTAAAAAGAATAAAAGGGAGAATTCATTAAGAAATTAATTAACCAAACAATATAAACGTACCGTTAATTTTATGTGACGCCAAGTAAAACTATTAAAAGCCATATACTGGAAACCAAGAATATACATGTAAGCTTTAACATTAAGAGGAAATTATTTTCTTTTCGTCTGTAGTGTTAAGTTAATGTTCAGCAATTCTGCGGGATCTTTTTTTACTTCACAGATATTCTGTTACATACAACATACAACTGTAATTTAAACCATACATCTGGCAATAAAATTTGCACTTTGCTTTCGCAACTACATTAGTATATGATTAGCAACCCCATTTCGATCTCCTTTGAAGTCGTTCTTTTCCGCTTAAGTTTCACCTTCTCAAAGATTCTCCGAACTTGTTCTATACATAGCGTTTCTATTTAGGCTAAAAAGAAATTATCGGTTCACGAAATTATACGTTGTACAGATAGATGACTGACTACCGATAGCTATAATAGCTGGAGCTAGGTAGATGATAAAGTGCTGTAGCTCGACGCTCATCTAAACTGGCACATTAAAGTTACGATGGAAAGTGGATTGATCCGTATTGACGGAAGTATTGAAATGTGCGTGGAAAATTCTCAACTAAAACGTACGTAGGTACTTCAGTGGCGGAACACAAGAGAAATTAAACTATTCAATGGCGACTCATATAAGCAAATGTTCTGCATTGACTGCAGCTCCATTATGTTGCTTTGTAGGTACCTATAAATATTTGTGATTTGGGCGTCTTTTGTTTTTTTTTTGCGACCCTGGTTAGATTATATAAGAGAGAAAAAATGAGCTTCCATACATTATAATAGTTATCAGAATTTTACATTAGTATTTGCATTTTCAGTTTGGCCGAGAATAAAGGGGTTAAAAGTAGGGATACCTGGTTGTAAGCCCCTTTTACATTAGCCGCCACTGAGAAATGTTTTGAAATAGGCGGTAGCTGTAGAGAAGAGTGAAGGGTCGTCGACCCTTGGGAAGACCGAACAGTTTTGGTCGATATTCAGCCGTGGCTGGTGGAGATGAGATGAAGGAAATATTTGCTATTCGATCCATCCATAGGATCTGAAAGTCACTGCTGCATAATAATAAAAGCCGCGAGATTCGTGTTGTTATTATTTCATTACAACAACATTATAGATTTCGTTTACTACAAGATGTTCACGAGTGTCGACAGCAGCCAGCAGTGTGTGTTATAATAAAGGGGCAAGCAGCTAAAATTAAATCGTTTCAATAGTACCTATTTAGCGTTGTCGTACACATACACTGTATAAAATACATACATAGTTAAGTTGGTTATTATTATCGACAGCCAATATCTCGTAACCCTCATCTCGACACAAACTTAATTATCCAACACCAGTAAACTCACTCACTGAATGATCGTTTCAGATAAATAAATAGTTACTCGTTTTGCTAAATTACTAACACATATAGACCAGGGTCGATAATTTTTGAAATCAAAAAATAATTATAGTAGGATGAAACCCATTGGAAAAGGAAGAGAATATAACAGAAATAAAAGGAAAAATATTTTACGGGCGAACTGAGGTCGGGAAGGGGAAGGGGTGAGTTTTCAAGGGTAAAAAACGGTTTTCCTTGATTTCCGGAAAAACTGCCAGTCCAATGGAAAAACATTAATCTAGTTTTTTCGTTTTTTTGCATTTCCTAAGAAAACCTACCATAGTAATGTAGGTATATTTTTTTTTTACATCATCAGAAAGTAGAGATTTCAACGAAGAAAAAGCCCACTAACGTTTTTAAAAAGCAGATATTTTGACGTGAGAATTTTCGATTGAAAATTAGGATGCTTTTTCGATATTAAGTAAAAATAAGGCGAAAAAATAAATATTTCAAATCAAAAAAATTACAGCGTGTTTGGGACAATAAAGAGGTAAGTTGTCACTAAACCAAACCAAACCAAAAGTTGGTTATTTGAAGTTTTCACACAAATTTTGGAGTTATGTGAAAAAAGTGTAAATACAAAAAATGTAGATCTTTTTATTACCTACAACTTTGCTATTTAACTTTTTTCCATAAGACTTGTAGTTTTTCCGGAAATCAAGGAAAACCGGTTTTTACCCTTCCCGACCTCAGATCGCCCGTAAATTATTTTTCCTTTCATTTCTGTTATATTCTCTTCCTTTTCCAATGGGTTTCATCCTACTATATTTTTTTTTCACTTTTTACTATTTTTGAAGGCTTCAGCACTGGAATATAATTATGTGTTTTAATAAAATACATGCAACAATGGTAAAACTTTACAGCTTTCAATCTGATTGGTAGTCACACAAATTTATTGCAGGAAAAAGAGGCCAAGGGTGTGTACCAACAATTTGCGTACAAAGAGGGTTCTTTACAATAAAATTTGAAAATTAATAGTTACACGACTTGAGAATTTCCTAGTAAATATTGGCTTCGAGTCCTAATCCAAATGCCTTTTCCTTTACTTAAAGTGCTTTGATTCTTGAAGTCCCAAAGACATTTTTAAGTCGAAGGATTTACGAAGGACAACGAATTACCAATTACATATATAAAAAAATAATTAAATCAAAGCCCTAAGTAGGTACTTGTGAAAAAGGTTTCATATACATCATAATATCAAAAGGCTTGAAGGTTTTGTTTCGCTTTCAAGCACTTTGAAGGAGCCTCAAACAACTTAAGTTCATTAAAAGTACTTTGAAAGTGTTTTGAGTCACTTTCTCCATTACAAACTACAAAGCCCTTCTATAAAGTAATTCGATTACCAAGTCCCCAATCACTTGTTTGTTTAAGAAAATACTTCAAATATAATGCTTCTAAGTTCTCAAAGGACTTAAGCACATTTTCAAGCACAGAACACTAAAGTTATTACAGCTACATTTTGGGCTGGAATTAGGTTCCTTTTGTTGAAATTTTTTGGGATATATTTCCTAAAAATAATTCTGAAGGTACATACAATTTTGAGCTTTTTGCTGGCAGTTAAAGTTATACTACAACACAATCCCCTTAAATTCTAACGGTCTTTAATAACCGGCTTCCCCTAAAATAATTTTGTGTATTAATCAAAGAAAAACGACAATGACAAATACACCAGACAACAATTTTTTTTTGTTTCCTATCAATTAATTAGCAAATTTTTTGTATTTTGCCATTTATCCATTACCACACTGTGTCAAACGAAACACAAAAGTGAAGTTCCTGCAATAATCAGAATAAACTGTTCGTGTTCACCATCATCAATAGCTGCTTTGTAATCAGATTGACTTAATTTCTGTCATGGTTAACAGTGCATGAAGGTCAAATGAAAAATGTTATAGCTGATTTAAAAATATATAAATGGCCTAGCAACATCGTCACATGCATACATATTATTATGTACAGATATGTACTTGCATGACCATTAATGGTCCACAGATACCAACGAGTAACTTTATTGCTAACAGGACGATATATTTTATATTGTTATCTAAGTAACGAAATTTTTTACATTGAAATGTTTAGTACATAACTAATACCGAAAACCGATTAAATATTTTAAAATAGATAATGTGGATGATATCGTTATGTTTATGGAAGATAAATAAATCCCTTGGTGATTAAGAAGTTTGGTATAAGATAATAATTTTTGGAGAGATATTAAGGCTATATCTGCTTAAAAGGGGGACGAAAGATATAGTAATTACTTAAGGCTGACAAGATAATAGGGGAACATTATTTTTACATTGTTGATTACCTAATAAAGTGTACTGCAGCGTAAATTTCTGTAATATTAATTTAATAGTAAATGCAGATTTGTAATAACGATAGCAATATGGATTTTTTTATGCTTCCTGTAAAATAAAGATACGAACTAACAATAAGTAATGTTGCATCAGTATATGTTTCATAAAAACTATACGTACGTGTCAATTGTGAAGCAAATGAACTTTGACCTACACACAAACTCAGAGAAAAACTGCAACGTATTAATTATCAGAAAAACTAACAAATTGAAATTTAAGGTATTTACATATTAATATGGATTATGTGATTTCAGTAAATAGATACTGATCCTATTACATTAATGTAAAATCAGTTCCAAAAGAAATTTTGTCATCTTAAAACAAATAGAAATACCATTAATACTGCTACAAACAGTATCTTTTTATGAAAGGATAAGCAACCTACTAAGAAAAATGTTATAATTTTGATTTTATATGATTAGGGAATGTAAATCTAAGAATGTTTAATACATAATTACTTGAAAAAAGAAATAGCCTATAGTTTCAATACGATAAGTACTTCTTTTCACATTCAAAAACAAAGAATTAAAAGCAAAATTAATAAATTAAATGGGTCAGATTTATCTTCAATTGTCCCTTGATCTGATTAAATTCAAATAGGAAATAAAAAGATATTTGTCAATATCAATACAGTACATTGTAAAATTAGAAAGTTCTGTTAATAACTTTTATGGGACACCTACTAGAATTATAAATTGAATGAGGCTTTCGCGGCCGGTGTCCATTTTAACGTTGATTTTCGGGTTTATTGGCCGTCGTCTCGGGTCTGCACTGAATCACAATTCAGAGCAGATCTCCTGAAGATGCCAACCACTCGTGTCGGCGAAACGTCAAGAATAAAAATCTCTAGACGACGGCCAATAAGCCCGAAAATCAACGTTACAATACACCTGTTTGAATTATTATCGTTGAAATTAACTGAACATGATCAAATACATGATTATTTTAAAAGAAACACAAATGGCACACACAAAGATAAGTAAATCCGTTGTAAATGATTTTTTTCTGAGTGTGGTTTATTCACAAATATGAATTTCTGGATGGATTTTAAATACTTTTACTCTTCCCTCTTTCGAGCAAATGATGTTGTTTTCCAAAAATAAGAACCACCCTCACACTCTCATGATTTTGATTCTAATTTTTCTTTAATTAACTAGCCCTTTATAGTGTCCTCTAATCTTGTGAATTTTTCAATACCTCCACAGTTTTATCCTTTTGTGGTCTCTTTTTATTCTTAATAATTTATTTTTACACAACAATTTAGTTGCTTATATAATTATAATTATTACCTATAGGTACAAAACTAAAAACTGAAAATCGTTCCAATAAATGTTGGACGTAAAAAACAAGTTACAAATTCACTTTTTTTAAGTAGGTCTCCGTATTATTTTATGTTTTGTATTATTTGTTTTGCGTTTATCTATGTCAGTCGTGGTACGGAGTTATTGGTCATGACAATGTTAGTTTTGCTTGTTATGTAGGTGAAACAAACACAAACATGAATTTACGACCAGTCGGCGAGTCCGAGTGCAGGTGTAGAAAGGAAGGAGGATATCATATTAAGCAAATTGAGTCACTCTAGGCCGATTGGGGTTAATTTACTTCTGATCAAGTTACCTATTATAGAAACATGTACTTAAGTAAGAAACGTCAGCACTATTTTTTTGTAAAAAGATATGTACTGTTTTATACTACATACATATCTTTATTTATACAAATTTCTGACCCAATATTTCAAAAAGTTATTCTTCTTATTCTTTATATTTAAGTATTTCCAACATGTAATACGTATATAAAAATAAATACAATTGGAGTATCTGTTTGTAATACTAAAATAACATTTGTTACTATTTTTGTCTGTTTGTTCCAGCTACTCTCTGAAACGGTTGGACCGATTTTGACGGGACTTTCACTGGCAGATAGCTGATGTAACAAGGAGTAACTAAGGATACTTTCATTTTCGAAAAAAAATAGGGTCCCATGAAAAAAAAAATTAAAACCAATGAAATAATGAATAATTACTACTTAAATAAATTTCGTCTTCATTACATACAACGTTACGTTTATTGGTACAAAGATCTGTAGGTATCTGCGATGTTTTTTAACCCGGGCAACGCCAGGTTTCGCAGCTAATAGTTTCCCATACAATTTCAATTTTCATGTAGATTTGAATTATCACGAATAAAACTATTTTTTTAAGCCCAATTCAAAATGAGGAAAATAAAAGGTTTTTGAAAATTACGGCTTTAATTACATTACAATTATCTTTTCATTTCAAATCCTACACAGTTATAAAAACAACTTTTAAGTTTCAATTTACAATTTGTAGCAGTTTCAAAATGATTTATGCAGCCATACAAGCGTTAAAATTATCCCCAATATCATCTTTTTTTGAGGCAAAGCCTCACTATAAACACCGCAAAAGAGCAATACATATATGTATTTCTTTTTTATCCTCTTCTATTGGGTACAGAAGAGGCTGTCATTGAAAGCAAATTGAAAGTGTAGTAAAAGTACAAATCAACACAACATTTAAATGTTTTGTTTTAATAAATAGATCACGGCTTATACGTACAACAGAAAATTACGTATCTGCGCATTTAATCACCTCTGACCTTGATATCTCACCTGTGTGTCTATGTATTGTATTACGTACTATTATTATATTATTGGAGTACAAAAGGTGATCAGGGCAACTAATTAGTGTATGTAGACATGTCTCGTACAAGTTCGTTATTTTTTTTTCTTTGTCAGTTAGTAGTAAGAAATTAAATTCTTAAACAAAGCCTTAAAGAAATAGAAAGTAAACTTCGAAAACTGTAGGACAAAACCTTTTCATTTTAAACGTTTGTTAAACATGTGCAGTATTATGCACCTATAAATAGTAGTACCTAACATTTATATTGTTACCAAAAACGAGAATGTAATTGGTACCTGTCTACGACTGTGGCATAAATTAGTTTAATTTCATATTCGATAATGCCAATGGAAAGTAAAAGTAAACTTAAAATAGCCCTGAACATTGCGTTACAACTCCGTGTTTTGCAAATTAATTAATAGATACGTGTGTAATAAAAAAATTAATAAATTTAATAAGGGTCACAATAAAAAACGAACAGGTTCATTTTTGAGCTGTTTCACTAAGAAAAACAAAAACAGTAAATTTTAAATCGATTTACTTAAGTTTTTGCACCATTGGTGTTTCCTTTTCTTCAGTTAATTTCAATAACAATTCAAGCAGATGTCTCATAAAGGTTATTAACAGAACATTCTAATTTTACAATGTACTGTATTGATATTGACAAACATTTTTTTTTTTGCTATTTGAATTTAATCAGATTGAGGGACAATTGAAGATAAATCTGACCCATTTAATTTATTATTAGGGTTTCATTTCAGTTTTTAGTTTTGTACCTATAGGTAATAATTATATAAGCAACCAAATTGTTGTGTAATAATAATCTGTAACAAATTGTTAAGTATAAAAAGAGATCACAAAAGGATAGAACTGTGCAGGTATTGGAAAATTCACGAGATTAGAGGACGCTATAAATGGCTAGCTAAATAAAAAAAATTAGAATCAAAATCATGAGAGTGAGGGTGGTTCTTATTTTTGAAATATACCATCATTTGCTCGAAAGAGGGAAGAGTAGAAGTATTTCAAATTCATATTTGTGAATATACTACACTCAGAAAAAAATCATTTTCAATCGATTTGCTTATGTTTGTGTGCCATTTGTGTTTGTTTTAAAATAAACATGTATTTGATCATGTTAAGTTAATTTCAACGATAATAATTTAAGCAGGTGTATTGTAACGTTGATTTTCGGGCTTATTGGCCGTCGTCTAGAGATTTTTATTCTTGACGTTTCGCCGACACGAGTGGTTGGCATCTTCAGGAGATCTGCTCTGAATTGTGATTCAGTGCAGACTCTGAGACGACGGCCAATAAACCCGAAAATCAACGTTAAAATGGACACCGGCCGCGAAAGCCTCATTCAATTTATAATTCTAGTAGGTGTCCCATAAAAGTTATTAACAGAACTTTCTAATTTTACAATGTACTGTATTGATATTGACAAATATCTTTTTATTTCCTATTTGAATTTAATCAGATCAAGGGACAATTGAAGATAAATCTGACCCATTCAATTTATTATTAGGGTTTCATTTCAGTTTTTAGTTTTGTATCTATAGGTAATAATTATATAAGCAACCAACTTGTTGTGTAATAATAAATCTGTAATAAATTATAATATGTATAAAAAGAGATCACAAAAGGATAGAACTGTGGAGGTATTGAAAAATTCACAAGATTAGAGAACGCTATAAAGGGCTAGTCAATTAATGAAAAATTAGAATCAAATAATGATAGTTATTTCATGACCTTTTTAACCCTGCAGTGTACTGTATTGAAAATGATAAATATCTTTTTATTTACCACTTGAATTTAATCAGATTGTTGGGTTAAAATGAAGATAATGGATTCTAAAATAAATATTTTTTAATTTTAATTTACTTATTAGAGTTCCATTTAGTTTCAATTCTTTCTTTTCGAATGTGAAAAGTAAATAAATAGTGTACGTAAACTATTTAAATACATAATTAATTTTATTTTATTTTAATAGATATTAAAAATTGGAACAAACACAAACTACAATATAAAAAATGTTAAAGAACAGCTATTTTAGCAACAAATAATAAAGAAGTTTGGAACTGATTATAATTACCTATAATATTTTTCGTTAGCAGTGCAATCAGGAATGATTAGTTGTATAAACTCGTTGTACAAAAGTATTTTCTGATTTCTGAGATGTAGCTCTTTTTAATTTTTTTTCAGTTTTATTTCATCAAACATCAAACAGTATGTGTAATAGAAACACACGTTCACTGCACTAAATTCAGGAAAAAAAATTAATACGTGCGTAAGCGAGTTACACCGACGAATATCTAGGCAATATTGTAAAATTCTAGATCACATGCTATAAATTATATTATTAGGCACATCGCATTGAATCCAAGAAGTATCATATTGAAACTATATTTTGTTTAAATTAATTATGTATTAAACATTCTTATATTTACATTCCTTAAATCATATAAAATCAAAACGATAACACTTTCCTTAGTAAGTTGCTTATTTTATCCTTTTACGAAAAGAGACTTTGAAGCAGTATTAATGGTATTTGTATTTGTTTTAAGATGACCAAATTTCTTTTGGAACTGATTTTACGTTAAAGTAATAGGATTAGTATTTATTCTAATCACATCGTCCATATTAGTATGTAAATACCTTAAATTTCAATTTGTTAGTTTTTCTGATAATTATTACGTTGCAATTTTTTTTCTGAGTATCTATATAAATCACAGCCCAATTATTTGATTTTAATATACGACTTCCATAAGTGAGAATTATTTAAATTTTTTCTAGGATATAGGTACAAAGGATAAGTGTCCGTAACTTAAGAAAAATGCCTATGAAAATTATTGAAAAATGCAATTAAATTTTAATAAACATGTTTATCACTTGTCCCTGAATCGGATATCCTTCTTTAAATTTCCAACCCTCCCCCAATTTTAGCTCCTTCTAGCATTCTCTTATTCGACCAATTTCGTTTGGATTTTTCACTTTTTTATACCTTACGAAACAACAAACTTCAAGCATTAATGATATTTACAAAACTACTTATAGGAGACTGTTGATGTTTGTTATGTTTCATTGTTCGAACGATGGTAAGTATGCATTTGTAGATGTCAACAAACCTTTCGTAATTTACAAGTGAAACAAAAGAAAGTTTTGACATTCATTCATGCGCAAAATACAAACCACGCCAATTTCCAATTCAACTTTGTCATTGGTGTGTTTTAAAAGAGAGCCGAACACCGAACAGATAAAAATATGGGTTAAGTATTAATAGGACAATTTAAATGTCAATTATCGAATGGCAACTGGCAAACAATAAGAGTAAAAGTTCCAATTAAAAATGCGGTGCGAAAGTATGTATTCAGTTTCTCACTAGCGTAAAAAAATCACAATACAATGTTTACAAATACCAGAGGACGATTCATAAAAGTACAATGCCTTTTTATAAGAGAACTGGATAAGAAGAATGGAAACGTAAACCCACGTTAAATAAAATTAAAAGGTAAGAAAATAAGCGAATAACAGTGGTGATTTTCCCTTCACGGTTGTTTAACCAAAATATTCACCCTGTAAAGTGCAACTACATCTTTCAATAATTATATTAAGACAATTTTCTATAAAAAAAAAGTTGTTTATTTTTAAATACTGTATGTAATGCACTTTAAAACTTCAAAATTAACTTTTGATATGAAAACAATGAGGTAAATGGTTAAGTGGGCTAAATTCGCGTAGATGGAAAGAGTTAAACTTCAACCTTCTAGTAATTATTAACGTAATGATAGAAAATTACGACTCATCTTAAATCATATGCCATATTATGGACGTAATTAACATACTATTCATAATAAACAAAAATACAGTTGATTTATAGTTTCCTTAATTATAATATACAAACATTAATGCCATCACAGTGCAGAATAAATAGATCTAATCGCAAGTATTACATTGTACACATAAATAGGTAAATGTTGTAGCATTCAAAAAAATGAATTTTTAAAACGATCTTATTACACTAATCGTACTTAATTGAAATTTTTATGTCCATAAAAAGTTAATTAATTCTTAACACACATATTATGCATCCAATACCTACCTACACATTTATTTGACACGTATGTCATGCAGAGAATATTTATTAGGACCAAAAAAAAAGTGAGATGGAAATTTTATGTTTGATCATCCATGCGCATGACCCAATAATAATCACGACTAATTTTTATTAGACAATGGATTTTTAATTAGAAAAAAGTGCAAAACAAATCATAAGGTAATTTCGTGAATTTTTTTTAAAACGTTTGGGTAGGTATTAACACGGAAACATAAAATTAAGTGTTATTTGTTAGTTTGTTTATTGTATTTTCTGCCGTTAATCGTACCGAATTCCCAATAAAACCCGAACGATTTCAAAGGCTTTATCAAGAAAACGTGATGTTATCTGGGTCGTAAATCATATAATCGCAATATTATCTGTAAGCAAAACAGTCAACTTTGTTATTTTATTACGAACGACAGCAAAAGATGATGATGTTAATATAAAAACAATGCAGAGTGTATCATATAACCCATTATAGAAATCTCACGTGATTAAATAAATTATATAAATCTTGATTGTCCTTGAATTTATAAGGAAAACTATTCTTTAGAAAATGTTTGTTATACAAACTTACTGTGGATACAGATGTTCTCAGTAATATATATCTGTATATAAGTGAATAACAAACTGACAAATTTGGAATTCCTATTACCACATAAAATAAATATCATTTGCTCTCAATTTAAAAAATGTAGGGCGTCGAAAAAATAGTCAAATTTAATATAAACGAAGGAAACTTATTTTATAAAAATGGCAAATAAATCTTAATATTTATATAATAACAAACAAACGAAATACTTTGTAATTCTTAAAAAATAAATTCGATAGAGTCTTTAGTGCAATTGTTGTGAAACATTATTATTTTATTATTATAGTGTTGTTTTATTTAATCAGTTATTTTTAAAAAAATCGCCCTGCACGTTCGAGTTGTCACATCTGGAATGTAAACAAAAAAATATATGTACAACCAATTAAACCTATAGAAGAATTAAACAAAATGGTTACATAAATAATAATTGACATCTTTGCATTTCAATCATTTTCTGAATCACAGGTAGGTATTAAAGGTCAATTCGCGAAATATCTCCTTGTCAAGCAAGTCTAGAGTATCTATCATGTAAAACTGAACAGAATGCCTTCTACTAAGGTACTAATGGTCAACTCGCATAGTACCCACTCTATGTACGTATAACTAGTAGAGTATGAAGGGTCAACTTGCATCATACTCAAAAACAAAGCACTAAGGATCAATTCGTATTGTGCTCAGAACGAAGAATATTATATTCTAATACAAATTAATAAATAGGTGACGCAAGTAACTTACAGTCAGTTGACAAGATAAAATTGGACACACAGTGAGATAACTCACCTTTCGAAAATAAAATAAACAACACTTTCTAAAAAATTAAAACTCTAACGAATGCTATGGATAGACTGATTTGTATTACAATAATTTTCGTCTGTAAAGTGCCGTTGTAATAGCTAAAAATCTGGTGTAAATATTTGAGCATGAATATAAAAGTTACTTACTTCTTTCAAAAACAATCACAACCCTCCAGAAACTCCTCCAAGATAGTTTAAACAAACTTCAACAGTAGGAAGACTCAGCAGGATTCAAATTCTCAGAAACAAAACCCCAACAAATTATATTTACCAGGAATAGGAAAAAATTAAAACGGTCGTGCATGCAAAGACTTAATATAATAAAGTATATTTCTTCAATTAAATTGGGAGCAGACAAAGAAACCATCATCAAAACATATCAAGCGTTTATCCAACAAAAAATAGACTAGGGCTCAATAATATATGACTCAGCAAATGATAATATACTAAAGACACTTGACGTTATCCAGTCCACAGCATTAAAGACTTGCTTCAGGCTACAGATCAAGTCCAATAAACAGCATACTAGTAGAATCTGGTGAAATACCATTAAAATTCAAGAGAATGGAACTGAGTTTAAAGTAGGTACGCTGCCTATATATCTTCAGAACCCAAAAACCCATCATATAAAAGCAAACAAAAGAACCCTAACACAAACAAATATAATAATAAAATAATTCCTAAGCCACTGCATATAAGAATAAAAAAATACCAAGAAATGACTAATCCCTCTCCAATTCAAATAAGAGAAAGAGCATTGGATCCCATACCACCATGGACGTGTCCACCACTAAAAATCAACCTTAAATTAACTCAACATATATCAAAAAAACGACCCATTTACAGTGTCTATAGCGAAAAATTTATTTCTAGAATTTTGTGACCAGTATCAACTATCTATAAACATCTTCACTGATGGCTCCAAAACTGAGGAGGGAGCAGGTTGTGCTATAGTAAAGGAAGAAATTGAAAAATACTTCAAATTACCAACTAAAAGCTCAATATTTTTATGTGAAGCTTATGCCATAGAAAATGCTATAGAATTAACAAACACTGAAAAAGTAGAATCTTCCTTAATTTTAACCGACTCACTAAGCGTACTAAAAGCTCTCCAGAACCCCGTAAAATCAAATCAACAAATAAAAAACATCACACATGAACTGTTAAAAGCCGAAGACCTAGGTAAAGAAATCATATTAGCTTGGATACCATCCCATACTGGTATTCGCGGAAACGATAAAGCAGATGAACTAGCGAAAAAAGGTGCTACAGATCTAATAACTACTGAAATAGTCCCCCTAACTAAATCAGAAGCCAAAAGAGCCATCAAGAATCTTATTGTAACGTTCGTGGGTTTAACAAATTCAAACTCAGACTTGTAACAGCAACAACAATTTATTTTCACTAATTATTGCCAAAAACTTAAAACACTATAAAATTATTCCTAAACTTAGATAACAAAGTAGTTGTTTCCGCTTATTTAATGTCACTTTTCACTGCGCTATTTATTTCTTTCGCGTCTCGATTTATTTATGATTGCACTTCGACCACTGTCAATTTATTATTATTGTCGGCGATCGTCTCTTCCTTTATATACTCTTTTGTTCAATTTCCAGAACTTTCTCGAGATCCCTGGAAATGCCGGAATTAGTTTCTTTTCCTCTGAACTGCCTAACTGCTTTCCCGGAAGGCAGGTACAACACACATGTTTACAAATACGACGCACATCAACGAAGTCGCCGCGGTTATCGGCTAATCGATTAAATCGTTCTAGCACACGTGTACCCGATCCCACACAAACATACTCGTGTTTGCTACACTGCCCCCTCCTTAAAGATGTTTCGTCCCGAAACCTTTCCGCTGTACGTTTCGTAGGATCATGCCGGAATCTACAGTTCTCACCTTCACGACATCCGCCCCGGGAATAGAAGTAACAGTCCACGGTCTTCTCAAGATTTGTCCGATTCGGTTTGCAGCAAACCAAAATGTCCACTCCAGTACGGCGGAACAGGACCTCGATCATGTTCCGCACAATCCGCCAATCTAAGTTATCCAGTCCACAGCCCAGCTTTGGAATAGCCAGCTTTTGTAAGTTATTCTCCAGAAGATGGTTGCGGAGTTCCACTACTGCGTCCCAAAGATCCCTATAAGTTGGTTTATCAGAGCATCTTCTTTTAGTGACTAGGTAATAGATATTGCGTCGTCCGTCAGGCAGGCACAACAACCTTCTTTTATTTTGTACTTGGTCTTCAAGACGTTCCCACCCGTCAAATCTGCGTTTAAACTCGGACGCGATACCACGGCTCGTTCTGAGATCTTTTGAAACGCAATGGGCCAGAGAATATTCCTTAGATATGGCAAAGAGGTCTTGGGGGATT
This sequence comes from Agrilus mali, assembly GCA_029378335.1. Classification (NCBI taxonomy): domain Eukaryota; kingdom Metazoa; phylum Arthropoda; class Insecta; order Coleoptera; family Buprestidae; genus Agrilus; species Agrilus mali. The sequence continues at coordinate 16,276,332 of CM055657.1, forward strand.
TCTTGTGTCACTCCAAATCTCCTGTTGACATGGGGGCCTTCCTTCATGAACTCTTCAAATGTGGGTTCGGAGGGAATAGCTCTTAATAATCTAGCCCGCGCCTCCTCCTCATTGGCCCCGGCGAATGGAGCCAAGCGATTAAAATGAACTATCCTCGGCTTCCCATTCGGAGTTCTCTTAATTCTATAGATCACGTCGTTAATCCTCTTCACTATTTCGTAGGGTCCTTCCCAATTCTGTTGGAACTTAGGTGATAGTCCACGGCGACGACGAGGATTATACAACCAAACAAGATCTCCAGCCTGATAACCACCTGCTGTAGCTTTGATATCGTAGTTGTCTTTAATTCTGTCACTAGCAATTTGCGTGTGCAAACGAACCGACTCGTGGATATCGTTAAGCTTCCTTCGGAGGTTGGTAACATATCCTTCTCCAGCCAAGTCATCTCCTGGTTTACAGCCGAATTTGAGGTCACAAGGTAGTCGTAGCTCCCTTCCAAAAAGGACACTGGCAGGTGTCTGGCCAGTCGTTTCATGGACAGATGAACGGTATGCCATTAAAAATAATGGCAAATAGCGGTCCCAGTCTCTTTGGTGATCAGACACTACCTTGGAGAGATATTTAATTAAGGTCCGGTTCATTCGTTCAACCATGCCGTCCGACTGTGGATGGAGTGGAGTAGTTCGAGTTTTCCTTATTCCTAGGAGCTCGCATATTCCACGGAATATAGTTGATTCGAAATTCCTCCCTTGATCTGAATGCAACTCCAAGGGTACCCCAAAACGACTGATCAGCTCTTTCACCAACTCCTCAACTATGGTTTCCGACTCCTGGTTCGGAAGGGCATAGGCTTCTACCCACTTGGTAAAATAGTCCATAACGACCACGATGTACTTGTTACCTTTTTCGGATTCTGGGAATGGACCTGCCACATCGATTGCGATTCTTTCAAAGGGGCCACCGACATTGTATTGACGCATTGGCGCCCTTGGCCTTTTCTGTGGTCCATTACTTGCAGCGCAGGTGGTACACCCCTTACACCAATTCTTGACATCTTCCTTGCAGTTCACCCAATAAAATCGTTCTCGAATCTTCCCAAGCGTCTTCGTCACTCCAAAATGACCACCCGATGATCCATCATGAAGGTACTGCAACACCTCTTTAACCTTGTTTCGAGGAATAACCAGTTGCTTCCTATCTTCCTCTCCGTCTGTACTTTCCACAACACGCTTCAGGATGCCATCCTCCAAGACCATTGAGTCCCACTGGGCCCACAACGATTTTAGTACTTGGGTACAGGAAGAAATTTGTTGCCACGTTGGTCGTTTTCCGTCTCTTTTCCATTCCATCACTTTCTTCAAGTCCGGGTCGTTTTCTTGGTCTTTTCTTATATTTTCAGGTAACCACTCGTCATTGACTACCGTGACGCGTCGAATTGTTTCTTCGTTCTTTTCCATTCGATCGCACTGCTTGCAATCCGCTTGACAGGGTCTTCTGGAAAGTGCATCGGCATTCTTGTGCCCTGTTCCAGGCCGATGCTCTACATCAAAGTCATATTCCTGTAGTTTCTCGATCCATCGAGCTACCTGGCCTTCCGGATTCTTGAAATTCAGAAGCCATTTTAAGGCTGCATGGTCGGTGCGTAGGGTGAATTTTCGTCCATATAGGTATTTGTAAAAGTGTTCTACACCTTTGACTACAGCCAGCATCTCTCGCCTAGTAACACAGTAGTTTCTTTCGGCCTTTGATAAGGTCTTGCTAAAATAGCCAATTACCCTCTCTTGGCCATCCTGTAACTGCGAAAGAACGGCTCCTATTCCCACATTGCTGGCGTCGGTGTCTAAAATGAACGTTCCATCGGGCAGAGGATACACCAGTACGGGGGCTGTGATTAAAGCCTGCTTTAAAGTCTCAAATGCCGTTTGACAATCCGAATCCCAATGAAATTGGCGGTCACCTTCGGTTAAACGAGTCAAAGGTTTGGCGATATTGGCAAATCCATGAACATAGCGACGATAATACGTGCACAAACCCAAGAAGCTTCTAATGTCGTGGATATTTTCAGGCACTGGCCATTCCATCACGGCCTTTATCTTCTCTGGATCCACGGCCACGCCCCTTGCTGATACAACATGCCCCAAGTAGGAAACTTCTTCTCGGAAAAGGTGGCACTTTTTCGGACTGAGTTTCAAATTAGCCTCACGTAACCGCTGGAATATCGCTTGCAAATTCTGCAGGTGTTCATGAAAGGTGCTTCCTATTACTATGATGTCATCCAAGTATACCAAACAGGTCTTTCCAATTTGATCACTCAAGATTTTCTCCATCAACCTCTCGAATGTCGCCGGGGCATTGCATAACCCGAAAGGCATAACTGTAAACTGCCATAGGCCCGTGCCGATCGAGAATGCGGTCTTTTCCTTGTCGGCAGCATCTAAAGCAACTTGCCAGTATCCGCTCTTCAAGTCGAGTGTGGAAAACATTTTCGAGCCAGCAAGCATATCCAAGGTATCATCAATCCGTGGTAGCGGATAACTGTCTTTCTTGGTTACGTTGTTGAGCTGTCGGTAATCCACACAAAAACGGGTTGTTCCATCCTTCTTCTTTACTAATACTACCGGTGATGTCCATGGACTTGATGATGGTTCAATTATGCCGGTCTCCTGCATTTCGTGGATTATTCGCTCTGCTTCTTCCTTCTTCGCCAGGGGCAATCGTCTGGGTCTTTGACGAATAGGCTGCGCATTACCGGTATTGATCTTGTGTTTTACGATATTGGTCCTTCCCCTACCATTCTTGGCAGTCTCAAAAACGTCGACATTCTGACCAAGTAGATGCTGCGCTTTGCATTTCTGCTCACTGGTTAGATTCCTACCATATCTGTCAATCACTCCACTTATTTCAACAGGTACTGTTTCCAGATTTACCTTTCGGGTTACAGCCTCCTGCCCGTCTTCTAAGAAATAAAATTCTTCACCATTCAATCTCAGAACGCGTCTTCTTAGATTCATGTCAAAATCGTACTTTTGCAAAACATCCAGCCCAAGAATAACGTCATCTTCAATATCTGCCACAAGCACTTGGTGATCAAACACAGTCTTACCGATTTCGAGTGTCACGTTAGCTTCGCCATGAACAACCACTTTCTCTCCGGTAGCTGTACGCAGAACCCACTTAGTTGACATATCCCGGCTAGGACCCTCAACTACGCTGGGCTTCACTATGCTCCTAGTGGCCCCGGTGTCCAAAAGAAACACGCATCTTCGTCCATTTATTTTTCCGTCTAGGAGTAGACTGTCATGCTGGTGCTTCAAGGCCTTCGTAAAAGCGATAAGTTCGGGGTCTTTGTGTCTGTGGGTCAACGTTTGCCCCGTTACGTCGACCCTATCTAGTTTTCCTGCTGTTGAGGTTGTGCTTGTGGAAGGATTATTTTTCCTACACTGCCTCCTCGTATGACCCAGTTCGCCGCAATTCCAACATCTTAGTCTTCGAGTTTCTTTGTCGAACTTGGAGATGATTCGACAGACGGTTTCTTCTAAAGATTCTGACGAATCCGTTTCTTCCCGCAGTAGCCGAATTCTTCCCTGTTTGCTATAGGCCCGTTTAACAGTTTCGTATTCCAATGCACGAGCCAATGCATCAGCTAGCGTCTTAGGTCGGTCTAGTCGTATCCGTTGTTGAGTGTCATTGTCCCGAAGTCCATCCGTAAATGCCTCCACTGCCAACCGTTCCATCAATTCTTCTGGAGTATTTGGATATGCCAGTCGAGATAGTCTTGCAATATCTGCCTCAAATTCTTGCAGGGATTCCGTTGACTTCTGCTGACGGGTTTTCAATTGGATGTGATACACCGCTGTTAGGTGAGCCTCACCGTAGCGCAACTCCAACCGTTTTACCAACTGTTCATAATCTGTCAATTCTTCCGGGGACAGGGTGTTCAAAATGTCACATGCATCCCCACGAAGGGCAACGGTCAACGCAGTGGCTTTTTCTTCAGGCGACCAACTATTCGCTTTGGCAGCCGCCTCGAATTGTTTATGGTATGTCGTCCATGAGGACTTTCCGTCAAACGTTGGTGGTTTTACTCGTATTTTTGACTCTGCACCGCATCCTTGGCTGGTTTGACTGACTTCGTTAAGTGTACTAGACGCATCAACATCCCCTTCGAGTGGTTTTATCTTGCCATTAAAAATAATTTCTTCCAACACTTTTATCTTTGCTTCCGTTTCTTGAAATTTCTTATTAAATTTCTCTTCCAGTTCACGTTTCAAATTTTCACTATTTTCTTCCAATTTATTTTCCAAACTTTTACTATTTGCTTCCAATTCACGTTTCAACATTTGCGACAATTCGTCTTCGAAAAGGAACGTCTCAGGATCATGGCCTTCCTTTTTCAACGCCTCCGTGAGCCGCAACTGAAGCTCCGCTTTGTTACCGCTTATCACTTCATCCCGTTCTTCTAATTCTCTTCTTAACTCGGCTACTTTTAATTCGTACAACTTCTTTGCCATTGTAATGTCTTTAACGTTTTACCCCACACCTGACACCAATTGTAACGTTCGTGGGTTTAACAAATTCAAACTCAGACTTGTAACAGCAACAACAATTTATTTTCACTAATTATTGCCAAAAACTTAAAACACTATAAAATTATTCCTAAACTTAGATAACAAAGTAGTTGTTTCCGCTTATTTAATGTCACTTTTCACTGCGCTATTTATTTCTTTCGCGTCTCGATTTATTTATGATTGCACTTCGACCACTGTCAATTTATTATTATTGTCGGCGATCGTCTCTTCCTTTATATACTCTTTTGTTCAATTTCCAGAACTTTCTCGAGATCCCTGGAAATGCCGGAATTAGTTTCTTTTCCTCTGAACTGCCTAACTGCTTTCCCGGAAGGCAGGTACAACACACATGTTTACAAATACGACGCACATCAACGAAGTCGCCGCGGTTATCGGCTAATCGATTAAATCGTTCTAGCACACGTGTACCCGATCCCACACAAACATACTCGTGTTTGCTACATTATCATTACAACATGGAATAGTAATTGGTACAAAAATCCGCCAAAAAAGCTACGACAAGTCAGAGTTGATGTCTTCAATGAATTCTCTGCCAGTGATCTGAAACGTAATAAAGGAGTAATTATTCAAAGACTAAGGATTGGCCATACCAATTTAACTCATGTTCATTTAATGAAGAACGAGCTGCCCCCGTTATGCACAAAATGTAACACCGATACTCTCCAATCAGTAGAACACATCATCACAAACTGCCTAGGATTGAGTAGGTACTCAAAAAAGGAAATACAACCTCTCTATGTCATTTAATGAAAATCTGAATAACCCAGAACTACACAAAAATGTATTAAAATTTTTACAAGAAACCCAAATGTATGATAAAATACAACAATAGATTAAGTTTTACAATTTACTAATAATAGTAATATGTATTCATGTATAGTCGCTCATGACCTAGCTGTTAATGCGACTTAAAATATCTTAAATAAAAAAAAAAATAAGGTACCTATGTAGCTAATTATAGAAAAATTTCATACTTTCTCTAGACTATTGTTATGATTTTTTAATTTACCGAATTTATAAAATTCCCTTGATATGTTTTGGAAACATATACATACACCTGATTTACAAACTATTTATTTGATGATGGTAACCTCGTTTGTCAAACATAAAGGAAAACAAAAAATAAGACGAATTGCTTGTTGCCTGTGGCCATCAAACTCTCACTTGAGCCATAACGATATGGCTCACAGTGCCTATCACTAAAGTTCAAGTTTAATTTTTGGCGCACCCATAACTAGCATTTAATTAATATTTTGCTACAGGCCAATGCTGTATCCGTTCTTTAAGAATGAATAATAAACATTTCATCTATTACTTATTAATTCACTTTAACCTCAATAAATAAAATTCAAGATATTAATCTTCTGAATTTATTACACTATACAAACAGATATTCTTCTCGTCACTTTCTTATGGTTCACAATGCAATAATGATTCACCAGTTACATGCATAACTTTTTGATATGTACGTCCATGTAAATTTTTTAACAATAAATATAAATGAGATGGATTTCGCTGTTTGCTGTAGGTAGGTAGATAGAACATTTTTATTAAAAAAAATTATTTTTAGAAAACATTAAGTTTCATTTTGTTCTAGCTACTTATTTAACAAAAATAATATGTATCTATATGTATTATGACATACATAAATCCAAAAAGTTTTTATTTTGAGCAGATCAACCAACTTAGTAGGTAGGTAGATTGAGACACAGATACAGATATGTAACATCAGAACAGGTTCATGTGTGTCTAAAATCCCACGCAATCGTTAACCAGAAACCTTGTTAAGATATGTTATTAAAATAAAACCGGAAGCCGCTTGCTTAAAAGAAGCCCTCACGTCCGCTACGTACTATATTAACCGACATTGTAATTATATTGTATCAATGATCTCCATAAACCCATTAATCTATTCTATGTGGAGACCGTAAACGTGCAAAAACCCTCCCATAATTTAAAAATTCCTTGTCAACAAAAGCACCGAGATGTATTACTAAAAATAGTAACGTAACAGTCCTAATGAAGCAATAAATATATAGGTCAAATCAAACTAAAAAAATATATCATAAAAGTGCATTTAGAAATAATAGAATGAAAAACATTTAGTAAATTCAATGGAAAAAAAAAAAAAGAGTTTGTTCCCTATTTAAAAATTTATCCTCTGGATCACCCAAAAGTTAAATTTTCATTAAGGGTCTGAACAAAGAGCAACGTACTGTCCACATTATGATTTTACTTTTAATTTATTTTAAAAAAATATTTTTTTAAAAATGCACTGTAACTTAAATTATTCCAAAGTAATACCTACAAGGACGGTTTCATAATTCGCCGTTTTTAAGAACAAATTTAAACATATCTTGCTTTGAAATTTTTTGGTACCTATACAGTGCGGCCCAAAAAGTTAAATCAAAAAATTTTTAAATAAAAGTTGTTCCCTATTTAATGCAATATCCTCTGGATCAGCCAAATTTAATTTACTATTAAGGGTCTGGCAAAGAGCATATTGCGTACTTTTTTGTGCCACACTGTATAGATGTTTGTTACATTACTTATTTGTAAAGTGTATACATATTTTGTTGTAATAGGAATAGAATCTGTACATTAAATTTAATAAAATAAAATGATTTTTATAAACAAATTATAATTATTTAATTAATGGACAAACATAACATAAACGAAACTAAAACTGTAGATGAAACAACAACAAGCGCATTTAGTAGGGTTTAAATTTTTGATAAATTAAGTAATGGTAATAACTGCATTTTTTACTTTTTGCAAATCATGTCTCTTCTGTATTAACAGAGGAAAGTGGAGCATATTATTTATAGAACGTTGCAAATTAATTGTCTGGAAGGAGTTGTTTAGACCCATTAAGAAGCTTTAATTACTCAAGTCAGGTCTTTTTATCACTATTTAATCTGCATGAAATAGCTTGTTTTTGAGTTGTCAAATATAGAATACCATAACTATCTATAACTTTTACGGTTATTTTTGCCAAATATTGATTAAACTTTTTAGAGATTTAATTTACTTTGAATATATGTAGGTACGAATGGGAGTATCGACATATAAGCCTTTAAATATCACAAAAAGTACACTACAGTTTAAATTTAATGCAATACCAATTCAATAAAATTCATTTTTGTCATAACTTTAGAATATTAAGCCTACATTTATTTGAGTTAAATTTTTATATAGGTATGGGTAATGTTGATGTTCAATAACCCACAATTTCTATTAAATTATAATTATTTGTAATTTTGCGTTAATTGTAAATGACATTTGTTAAAACGTTTAACCGCATATTTCCAAGTGGGCCCCATATGTCGCCTCTAAATCGTTTCGTTTTGTTGTTGTTGTCCCTAATGAGTTTGAGAACTTTTTAATCTGTTATTACTACTTCCTGCCTCTGCATATTTTTATTTTTATACAGTCATAGTGTCGTTACTGTCGTATTATACAGTCGATTTGAAAAGTTTTGAACTTGTAATCTAATTGTAAGTCAGTGGCGGATTTACACATTTGCCGCCCGTAGGCATTCAAAATTTGCCGCCCCTACTGACACCTGCAATTCTATACCCAAAGTTCACAATCAATTTTTTTGTCAATGAAATTTGCAACTTTATGATTGTATTATATTTTTATCAGACTAATCAACAAATATTGATACGAATTCATTAGGATTAAAAATGTAAGAATGTTAACAAGAGCTTTCGTTGAATGGATATTTACAGCTTTTATTCATTACAATATTACTTATCATTATTGTTTTTTTTAATTATCATGATTCTAATAAATGTATAATATTTATGAAATTCTGTGCAACAATATGCAATTTTTTGCGTGTAAATTTATTAAATTATTATTTTACACTCAAACAGGTTGTTAATATCATCACAAATATCAATAGAAAAGTATTAGTTTTCCACATATATAATATTTGTTATTGTTATTTCTAAGCAATTTTTTTTCGGATCCCATTTCTCTTCGAATAGATATATTTAAGTGGTGAAACATATTATCCATTAATTGAATAGTGTGGGTGGACCTAAAGAAAAAATTATGGCAATAATTAATTTAAAAAATAGGTAAAAATACTAAATTTAAAATGTAATACTTAAACGCTATTGGAATATTTTAAAAATTCAAAATCACAATAGTATATTTTATAAATAAGCGTTTAGTAATTTTTCATATACAGACTGTTAAAACTTAGAGAAAATATCAATTTACTTTTGACCTCTTATTCAAATAATTAGGGGGCACGGAGTGCCCCCGCCAAGTCGAGCGCGAAGAAAATACTGCCGTACCATCCTTTACTGGAACCATTTCGCCGCATTTTCAGGCCCCTATTTGAGAACCTTTGGATAAGACCAGAACGCAGAAATTTTGGTCATCCAGTAAGCCATAATCACATACTTAAAATCCAAAATTTCAAGTCTGTAGGTCATTTAGTTCCGAAGTTAAGCGAAAGCAAAGTTTCGCATTTATGACACTCACTCACTCATAGAACTAGTACTTCCCATAAACTCAGATAATTTTTTTTATTTCTGTAAGACAAAAAAATTTTTGAGCAAAGTTTGCCGCCCCCTAAAATCTGCCGCCCTAGGCTCTAGCGTCTAGCCTATTCAGCCTGCTGGTAAAACCGTCACTGCATCGACGGGACGATTATTTTTTAAAAGGTAGCAAATCGCACTTCGCCACCGGTCTACGACAGTGATCTGCGAAAGTTGTTGAAAGGCAACGGTGCATTTGTCGGAGTCCTTGTGACAGTTTACAAATGCTTTATTATTGACAACAATAGCTGTGGAAAAACGGCATCGACTGCTGTTCACTGCTCACCAAAAAGAGAACCATTGTTGACGACGATAAAATGCGAACACGCTAACGAGCTTATTTCCTGCTGTTTGGCACAGGTCCCGCAATTGACGTTCCACCTACTTGCTATGTTTTATTGTTGTATAACAACGACAACAACTAAATAGAAACATTAGCGAAATTTTCTAAAGTGGCTCTTTTCAAATGTCACCGTGTTTCTCGTTTTGTAATAATTTTGTCTTGTTGTCTTCTTATATGTACCATATGTACATATTTGGAAAAGTATGACACAACTTTTTGTTGTTATTTTGTGCATTATCAAGTTATACTGATATTTTTATACTTTTTTTTTATATTAATAACCATATTTTTTTAAATGTAGAACGTTATTTCAGCTCAGAAAATTGATACACACCTTTCAGTGTAATAAAATGTAAAAATTTGCTCATATCAGTTATAGTAGAAAAGTGGTAGAAGAATATGTGTGTCATTACTGCATTAAAAATCGTTCCAGTTATGATATATTTTTACACGTAAAAGAAAAGTAGAGTACATAGCTGTTGAGGTTTTTGTAATAGTCTTGAATATAATTTACTATTTGCTAAATTTTTGAACGATTACTTTCAATTGTGATTTCTTAGTCAAGAGAACATTTTTCTTTTGGTGTGCATTTCCTGAATTCAATTCAAATCCACAATAAAGTATTCCAAGTACATGTATATATTAAGTGTAAAAAAATATTTTGTTCTCAATGCAAATGCCTATAAAACTCGAGCTTTCAAGTTGGATGGGCTTGTAAATGTTCTTTTTCTTCTAATGGGACGACCTTTTTCTTGGTAATCTCCTTTACAAAATATTAAAAAGATCTGTAATAATTACTTAAATGGTTCACTACCTATATCAGCATTGATAAAACAAACCTACGTCTAGTAAACTTTCTGCTATCTTACTCAGTTTTACTGTCAACACTGGTTGTGAATCACGATCAGTTTCTTTAATCCTTTTCAAAACAGTGAAATCCCAGTTAAAACTTACTAAGTACTTATTTTATAGTTTTTAATAAAATCACGATAAACTCATTATCTGGTCACGCCTGTTGAAGATAAAACTGATGCATAATTCTAAAGGTAATACCCCCACATTATAGTAACAACCATAAAAAAGCATCTATTGATTTTTCTAATTTTTTATGATAAAACATTGAGACGAGACTCCTCGTAATGACTTTGATGTATTCGTCTATTTTATTGCAATAAGTCAAGAATTTAAAGTCAATTTAATTAAAGTGCTAGAAGCCCCTTCACCGTTCTCGAAGTTCTTTCAATAAGCTTGAAGTGCTTTTAAGCTGCTTGAAGCCTCTTTAAATTAAATTGTTTAAAAGAAAAGAAAGTTACAGCCATCAAGGCTTCAAATTTTCTCAATGTGCATAAAGCCTTTTCAAACTGCTACAAGCCCCTTCAAAGTGCTCGAAGCCCTATTAAGTTGCTTGAAGCCCCTTTAATTTAAGAGTTTCAAAGAAAGAAATTAAAACACAGAATTTTGTAAGTCACAATATATATTTATAATTCACAATAATTATTTCAACTCACAGAGTCTTCTTCAGGTGAAGATTAATAAACTAAGTATAAATACACAAAGTCTTATATACTAATTTACAAAATAAGGACAAGAGGGGGGAATTACGTTAAAGTAGTAGGTGCATCTAAATATTTAGAAGAGGCGAATAACATACATCCAACTGGTCATTTAAGGCAATCCCTTTTCTATTCAGTTTATTTATTTCAACTTTCTCTAGCAAATTCAATTTGAAGCCTTTATCTTCTAAATGAAGAATTTTATAATTTTCATTGAAATTATGTTTCGATTCATGGAGGTGCTCTGCATATGTAGATTTTGAATCGTTGTTTTTGAAGCACGCTAAATGTTCTTTAATTCTTTCTTTGAATGTCCTGCCCGTTTGTTCTACGTACGCTTTTTCGCAATTACCACAGTTCAATAAATACACTCCTGATTTTAAGCTATTATCTGTTTTATCTTTGTTATTTTTTATTATGTTACCTAACTTATTGTTAGTTTTGAAAGAAATTTTGTTTTCCGTGTGTTTTGAAATATATTTTCTTATTTTTTCCGAAATGTTACCTAAGAAAGTAATAGACTTAAATTTTGAATTAGTTTTTGGTATCACAAGGGGGTATATTGAGTTTAGTATCTGTTTCTGTAGTTTTTTATTTAATAAATTATTAACCAAATCCGTTTTATAGCCATTATTTAGAGCAATCTGATAGATTCTGTTTAATTCGGTATTGTAATTTGAAGTTGATAAAGGTAAATTGATTAATCTGTGTAGGCTTAAATGAAAGAACGCTAGTTTGTAAGTAATTGGATGAAGTGATTTGGAATGAATTATAGTATGAGTTTGAGTTTCTTTATGAAATATTGCGAATTCGTGGTTTCTTTCAAAACTAACAATAAGTTAGGTAACATAATAAAAAATAAGAAAGATAAAACAGATAATAGCTTAAAATCAGGAGTGTATTTATTGAACTGTGGTGATTACGAAAAAGCGTACGTAGGACAAACGGGCAGGACATTCAAAGAAAGAATTAAAGAACATTTAGCGGGCTTCAAAAACAACGATTCAAAATCTACATATGCAGAGCACCTCCATGAATCGAAACATAATTTCAATGAAAATTATAAAATTCTTCATTTAGAAGATAAAGGCTTCAAATTGAATTTGCTAGAGAAAGTTGAAATAAATAAACTGAATAGAAAAGGGATTGCCTTAAATGACCAGTTGGATGTATGTTATTCGCCTCTTCTAAATATTTAGATGCACCTACTACTTTAACGTAATTCCCCCCTCTTGTCCTTATTTTGTAAATTAGTATATAAGACTTTGTGTATTTATACTTAGTTTATTAATCTTCACCTGAAGAAGACTCTGTGAGTTGAAATAATTATTGTGAATTATAAATATATATTGTGACTTACAAAATTCTGTGTTTTAATTTCTTAATATGGAGTTACAAGAGTTAAAAGCCTCATCTATTCAATTTTCAATGTTTCAAAGAAAGGCAAAACCATCACAATAGATTCAGCTTATTGTCGTAATTGAAGCACTTTTGTTTTAATTCGAGCCTTCATAGTGTGCTTGAATCCCTTTTCACAAGTCAAGAATTTTATCTATTTTTTTTTTAAGTTCTCAAATTTTACTTTTGTTGTTCCAAAAATATTGCCGAAGAAAATACGAAAAAGCATTCTTTATCTTACAATGAAAGGTAAGTTGAGAATTTAAAAACTTTTACCTGTGTACTACCTTCAAAATACTAAAAGCAAGCAATCTAACAGTTCAATTGAGAAAGACAGTATCATAACTCATCGTTATACATAAATTATGAGTACAATAATGTTCCGACATTTCCCCTGTATCGCACCCCAAGTTGTTGTAGGGAAGAACGTTAAGGCAACAAACACCGAAGACCGAACTAGATGGCTGCTCTATTGTCCGTCCCAAGACACAAAGCATGAAAAATGTCTGCAAAGTGGCCGTGTTGCATGCGGTTCATATTTCACGTGCTTCCATAACGTTATCTACACTTAACACGACCACACAATCAAATAAAACAAAACTGAATAATAAGAAGACTGTTGCATGCGTGATGGCGGTTATAAATTGCACGCAGTTAACAAATTCTAGGCCAATGACATAGAACACGAAGAACAAGTGGTTTAAAAAAGATAATTGTACCCACATATTAGTGTTGTTACGTGTGGTTCGAGCAACAATTACAACTTACTATATTGTTATTGTCGTAATATTTATGAGTAATTTTGAATAGCGGACAGACACATAATTAAGTAACCCGAAAAAAAAAAACACCGTCAAGAAAAAAATTAACCAATTTATTTTTATTACTAATTGGCACGAACAAAAAATAATATAAAATTGTACCAGAGCTGGACAAAGCTTTAGTGTTTTGTACCAACATGAAAATTTGCTTCAAATCGTTTGAGAGCTTACAAACATTGTATTTGAAGTACTTTTAATATAATATAATCATAATATTCTCAAAGTGCTTAAAGCCTTTTTAAACAGCTAAAAGTCCCTTCAAAATTATCGGAGTTCATTCAATGAGCATGAAGTGCTTTTAACCTGCTTGAAGCCCCTTTAATTTAAGTGTTTGAACGAAAGGTCAAGCCATCAAGGCTTTAAATATTCATAAAATGCTTAAAGCCTTTGTAAGCTGCTAAAGGTCCCTTTAAAATTATCAAAGTTCTTTTAATGAGCATGAAGTGCTTTTAACCTGCTTGAAGCCCCATTAATTTATGTGTGTGAACGAAAGGTCAAGTCATCAAGGTTTAAAAATTCTCAAAGTGCTTAAACCCTTTTCAAACTGCTAGAAGCTCCTTCAATGTTCTCGAAGATCTTTCAATGAGCATTAAGTGCTTTTAAGTTGCTTGAAGTCCCTTTAATTTAAGAGTTTGAAAAAAAGGTAAAAGCATCAAGACTTCAAACATTTTAAAAGTATTTAAAGCCCTTTCAAAGTGCTCGAAGTCTTTTTAAGCTACTTGAGCTCCTTTAATTTAAGTGTTTCAAAAACCATAAGAGGGATTACTTAAGTTTTTTGGCATAATTGAAGCACCTTTGTTTTAATTATTCTTCTAGCGTGCTCTTTTTTGCCCTTTCCACAAATATTAGGACTTTGACTTTATTAGTTTTGTTAATTTGAAGTCCGTGGAATTTAAAACGTATTTAGGGCTTAAAGAACTAAAGTACGGCAGAGTTTTAGACTTGAAACCAATTTAATAACAATGGTTATATCTCAAATTCAATCATTTATTCATTTTGTCTTTTCAAAAAACAGCGGATAGAAAATGTGTGAACTTTTGTAAACGTAATAGGAAAATTAAATTAAATCTTAAAGTATTTTATTACGTGCATATCTACATGTTCAATATATTAGTAATGGTAAGAACATTTTTATACAATTTCGTTAAAAAAATAACACGTACCTACAACAATTCCCATTACGTGGCAATGCATACGGTAAATTTAATAATCCACCAAACGTGAAGTAATACGATTAAAATGAATAACCTTTGTACGATTCGTGACAAATCCTCTCCAGAGGTCATTAGTAGTCTTTAATAAAAGATACAAAAGAATTCAATGCATAATACTTAAACAATGTGACATAATAAAGAACGATCAATTTAAGACTATATATTCCATTATTTCTGGCTTTATTTTTTTATCAAATTATATTGTGTAGGTAGTCGAATATTGAGGGAAATCACAGAAAGTCCTTATTTTCTTTTCTCGTAAAATATTTGTAACAATCTGTATCTAACATTCAACTCACTATGTATTTATATATCGTGTTTGTTGAATATTTAAACATTCAATTCATATCGGTATAGATACAGGATACAGTACATAGGGAAGCGTCAACAAATGATGGGTTTGGCACTTGAAAATAATAAGGCTTGGTTTAAGCCAGATTAGATACAAGGATCTACACTTAATTTATTTACAATGTTAACAAGAATTTGTTAATATTTGATATTTGACTACACTTGGACTGTTATTTATTGTATCTACTAACCATTATAACCATAACGATATAAAGTTGCTCTTTTGTTTGGTTTAAAACTACGTGACGGCCATTAAAAACAAATTATATTAACAATTTTTTAATTCTTTCTAGGTATAATACCCAGGTACTTAAAACTAATCGTTACAAACGCGTATAGGTAATTGTTTTCCAACTTTGTTATTCTAAGAATTATTTAAGCAAAAAACTGATTTGGATTTTGTTAACCCAATAATAAGGTATAATAAAATGATCTAAGTCTACCTACATATTATCAAGCAGATAAATATTATGAAGATGAGTCTGTTACGTGCAAAGTTTAAAAGTGACGAAAACAAAGTGTTACTGCACTTGTTACGAAGTTCACCTTCGGTGCCTTCTTGGGGAAGCATTGCCTATTAAGTGTGCATGTTAAATAAATTAAAAAAAGCGTGACCAACTTGAGTCACATTTTAATTCACGAACAGCATCGACATTTGAATCGAACCTGTTTTAATGTCGCGATCACCTCAAGATACAAGATTTCCGCGATAGCGACGACGACGAATTAAAACAAATGTTATTATATTGTTTGTAGTTCGCTACTGAACGAAAAAGGTTGCATGAATTGTTAATTATTTATGCTTTGCAACAAACAACGTGTTGCAGTGCACAACACTCGAATTGTGTAACAGAGAAAGTAAACTGCAAAAAATTAGCGCCAGCAGCAGCAGCGAAAGTGGTAGATAACAACCAGGAGCAGCAGCGAAAGTGGTAGATAACAACCAGCAGCTTTTGTTGTATTTCACTGGATGTTTTATTTTAACTGCCACGACAATGAAACTATGACATTTTCCGGTAAAACTTAACAATTATCTACCTACTTGTTTATTGTTAAACGAAAGTTAAAACGCGTCTAAGAAAATAAACCGAAGGTGTAATTGAATTACTTTGGGCTCCTACAAGAAGATTAAATCTCAGTAGATGCAATAATAACAGATAATAGCAACTTAGCAACCTGAAGGGATTGAAATTCTTTTATTATAATAACTACAGTTAGGATTTTATGTAAAAAACATATTTTTTGTTATTAGGAATATCACCCTAATATTGTGGATGTATCCATTTTACACTAAAATAATACGATTAACGGTATTTAAAAATCACATATTTTGCATAAAATTAAGTTCTAGTGAATCTTTTTGGCTTTTATGCATAAAATGAATATTTTTTACTTTTTGGACATAAATTGTCATTTATTTGACCCATACATGAGTTTAAAAATTTTAAATGAGGTTTTACCCATTGATAATATGACAAGTGAGATTTACCTGGAAATTGTTAGTGTTCAATATGCATTATCGCTCTACATACATATTTGTACCATCGGCGGGCGGTAGGATCATTGGTTTATTGCCTCTTGTTTAGATACAATTACCAAGAATTTAACTACTCCAGTAATCTTAATTCGATTTAATACACCTCTCTCTTCCCAACTACTGTTCAACAGCTCTTTATAAATAAATAATTAGTTACCTACGTAGTTTAGTTATATTTTCTATTCGAATTCGGTCGTGCAAAACATAAAACAAATACGCACCAATTACTTCAGTTAACATCCAAAGAACGTTTTCAACATATAAAAATATTTTAAGCGATAGGAGACAAAATTTTACCCTTGAAAATTTAGAAAAACATTTAATTATTAATTGGTACAACAACAAAACAGGTAGATCATATTGCGAAAGTGAATAGTTATTATTTTATTATTAAGTTCCATATTTGTATTTATCTACATATGCATGATGAAGCATAATCGTTTTCAATATGATATAGATGTATTGTGCCTATAATTGTGCAATGATTATTACTCTTTACGCATAAATGTTATTTAAATAAATTTTTGTTTTTTTACTACCATTGTCTTGGTTTCCAGTAAGCAAATGCATAAATTGCAAAAACAAAGCATATATTTGACATATCTTTGGGAAAAAGGTGACATATTTATGCGCATATTTAAAGCATTTCTTGTGCATAAAAATCCTAACTTTAATAATAACTAACAATCGTAGAAATTGAACTGCTTCACTACTTTTAAAAAGAGACGTTCAAATCGTATATTATTAAGTGATTCCTGCAGAAAATTCGACTTATTGAAGGTGGCACCAAATATTATCTTCAAGTTATCAAAATATTCGAGAATTCGAGTTATCCAGTAAAAATTACACGTATTTCTAATAGTTGATGATATTGCCAACCACTTTGGTTGATATCAAGCTAGCACTACCTACACATAGCGTATCTCGAAAAGGAAATGCCGTAGGACATTACTGTAAAGGTCATAATTTGTCGCTGAAAGATGACACGTTCGACAAACTTGTCGCTAGTCGGATCTCCAACTGATAAGCAAATAATTACTGGAAAGCCAAACTCTCGAAAGGTAACGTGTTGCCTAACCTGGGGGAAACAGGGAAAACCTAATTAAAATAAATCCGATCTCTTAAAACAAATGTAACAAAGAACTCCATGATTAATTGTTTGATGGTTTTCCAGCAGTTTTTTCTTTATCAGTTGGAGATCCGACTAGCGACGAATTTGTTGAATGTGTCATCTTTCAGCGACAAATTATGGCCTTTACAGTAATATACTACGCCATTTCCTTTTCGAGATATGCCATATATAGTGCCAGTTTGATGGTTTCCCAGCAGTTTTTCGCTTATCAGTTAGCTGAAGATAAGACTAGCGACAAATTATTTGAATGTGTCATCTTTCAGCGACAAATTATGGTTTATACAGTAATATCCTACGACACTTCGTTTTCGAGATAAGCTATGTGTAGTGCTAGCTTGATATCAAGCTAGCATACCAGCCTGCTGATTATGGCTAAACGGCACGAGCGACAAATTTTTGGATTTGGTAACAAATTAGCGACAAATTATAGTGCCAGTCAGAAATCGGAAAAATAACTTTGTCGTGCTAGCTTGATATACGCCCGAAGTGCATACATTTATGGAAAGTTATTTACATCTGCAAACAAGCGAAATTCCGCATACCGAAGCTTTTTTTCTCTTTCGTTGTCATTTGTATTCAGCTTTTGTCATGTTAAGTTTCACTCCTTTTATTATTGTCGTTGCGAGTGTGATATGAATAATGTTTACACTACCTTTAAACAAGACAATGCATCAGATAAAAAAGGCACAAGGTGGATGGTCTCGTTGTACGTAAGAAGTAAAAATAGACATAACAAAGGTGTGCCGATTTATCTATGTAATATTTATAACATAATATAATATGGAGCAGTGGTGAAAGGGTTGAAAGTGGAAGAAATGAAAGGCGATTTAGTTGACAAAGAAGCATAATAAATAACTCAAAGGACACGCCATAACAGATTTTACTTTTGATAAAATATCAATATAATTAAATTGTAAATACGTACGTACACAGATACTTAGTGCTGCAAATTTATTTTTTTAACATGTAAAGGGTGGTTTATGAGTGAAACAATATTTTATTTATATGTATACCTACGCATGATGCGGCTAAAAATGTTTCAGAAAATTACGAATTGTTTAAGAGAAACAATGTACTTATTTACGAAAAAATTTTAATTCACTAGTGTTAAGAATTACGGCATGGATGAGTGATTAAAAATAGATTAGTTTTCCAGTATTGACTTTAAATAAGAAAAAATGGCGACAAATGAAATCTTAATTAATGACAAAATTCATAAACATTATTTAGCACGTGTTACTTAACCAGGGTCGATAATTTTTGAAACAAAAAAATTATAGTAGGATAAAACCCACTGGAAAAGGAAGAGAATATAACATAAATGAAAGGAAAAATAATTTACGGGCGATCTGAGGTCGGGAAGGGGAAGGGGATGAGTTTTAAGCGTAAAAAATGGTTTTCCTTGATTTTCGGAAAAACTTTAAGTCTTATGGAAGAAACTTGAATGGCAAAGTTGTAGGAATAAAAAGATCTACAACTTTTGTATTTACACTTTTGTAACATAACTTCAAAATTTGTGTGAAAACTTTAAATAACCAACTTTTGGTTTTTTATTTCTTTTACAAAAAAAAATTTTTTTTCACGAAATTTGGTGAAAACTTACCTATTTATGTCCCAAACACGCTGTAATTTTTTTGATTTGAAATATTTATTTTTTTACCTTATTTTTACTTAATATCCAAAAAGCACCATAATTTTCAATCGAAAATTCTCACGTCAAAATATCTGCTTTTTTTAAAACGTTGGTGGGCTTTTTCTTTGTTGAAATCTCTATTTTTTGATGGTGTGAAAAAAAATATACATTACTATGGTAAGTTTTCTCAGGAAATGCAAAAAAACGAAAAAAACTAGATTAATGTTTTTAAAAATATTGTAATGAATAACGTAATCAGTATAAAGTATGTGAAGTCAACAGTACGATTTACATGTAAATTTATATATTATGAGATTTTCTATGACATAAAAGTAATCAGAACTTAATAAATCAACTTTTTTACTGAAAAAAATAGCAGCGGTCACGTTTTTTAGATAAAATTCCCTTCGTTATTTTGCATTGCCTGAGAAAACGTACCATAGTAATGTATATTTTTTTCACACCATCAGAAAGTAGAGATTTCAACGAAGAAAAAGCCCACCAACGTTTTTAAAAAAGCAGATATTTTGACGTGAGAATTTTCGATTGAAAATTAGGGTTTTTATTACCTACAACTTCGCCATTCAACTTTCTTCCATAAGACTTGTAGTTTTTCCGGAAATCAAGGAAAACCGGTTTTTACCCTTCCCGACCTCAGATCGCCCGTAAATTATTTTTCCTTTCATTTCTGTTATATTCTCTTCCTTTTCCAATGGGTTTCATCCTACTATAAATTTTTCTCACTTTTTACTATTTTTGAAGGCTTCAACACTGGTCTATTATTTGTTATTGTACCTTCGCACTTCACTACTTTGCAACCACAATATTTGTTAAAATTATTATATAAGATGTGAGCATTTTTATGAATGTATTGGTAAAAAAATTAACTAAGTAAGGATTTATTTCGTAATATATAAACAATATAATTTACAATAACAAATTGTGGAGGCAGATCTGAAAAAATCGAGGTAGTGATGCATTTAAAAATAAGCAATAAAAATAGTACCTAGTCATAATAATTACGTAAATATTTAAACTCAAATAATAAAAATGAATTTTGTCATTTTACACTGAATTCTGAATTTTTTCAGTTTTATTATATTTTATTCCATCGTGTGCTTTATAGCTTCAGTTTATCTGGAGCAACTAATTAAATTATAAATAAGACTGTATACAAAAACATATTACTTTTATCATCCAGTAATTATTACCATCAAAATGTTTCTAGGTTTCTTTTATGATAAATACATTTTTAAGTATTAAAATTTTAATTTATCATTTTGTTTAAAAAAGTCAGACAAATTAAAATCATGATTTTAATAAATTTATCTAACCCTGACATAATCGAACCAAATAACTGGGGAAATAAAGAAGAACAATAGTGTTTTGTGCAATTCATTGCATTTGAAACGTAATTTTGGATGGCCTCGACAAAGACCACAAACGCCTTAGTGTAGATTAAGCCCTGGATAAGCAATATCTACACTTTTGGTTTAATTGTCACAAATGAAACGGTCTAATTTTAACCAACTAATTATTCTCCTTAGTTTAAGAATGTAAATTTTTTCAAGTAAAGAATTAAATTATGTAGTCCTGAGGCAAACTACATAATTAATTACATATATTATATGCATAGATATTTTTATTAGCGTGCAACAGCCCTCTGTCCCATTCTTTATTAACCACCGTGCATGCTTAAAATAAAATGAATGGTGTATGGAAAGCCCTAGAGACCGACAAGCAGCACATGTATCAAAATAACTGAAAAACGATAAAAACGTGCTGAAGAAGCGAAAGCAGCTGCTTTTATTCGATGAAACTTATACCACCAAGTATAATTTCAACATGTGTACAACACCCAAATAGACACCTTTTATTTTTAAAAACAAATTTTTTTATTTTATACAGTAAAGGACAGACAAAGGATACTAACAATATCTAATGTATTATGTAAATATTAGATAATTGGATTCAATATTTGGACTGTAAAATTAACTGTGTGATCATTGTTGTCTGAAGTAGAAAACTTTTGAAGCAGTTTAAAAAGTTTACGTAGGTATACCTACATTTTGAGATTTGATTTATTTTTTTAACACTTGTGTGGTTGAATTAATTAGATACTTGTTTTTTGTTAATTAACAATTAACAATTTTGTAAATTAAAAACCAATTTTAAAGTGTACTAAGAGATTTTCCAATTACCTTAATGGTAATTATCACGGTACAGCGAGGTAAACCACATTTGAGGAAATATTTGTGTTGTTCCTCATTAGCTATTACACATTTTAATCTGTTTGATACCAAAGAAATAGAATCAGAAATGTACGGCAGATGTCAATTTCAATAAAAAAGTCATTTAATACGCCATATGGTTATTATTCGTTTGTATATTGTTACATTACGACCTCGATTACGGCCTTCAAAGTAATAGGTTTCGATATAAAATACATTTACAATAGAATAGGGAACGCTCGTGTAACAATTTTGCCACAAACGCAAAAATGCAAAATGATACCTGAAACCGTCGTCGTTGAACGAGATTGTTAATATCTTGTTGTTTGGTAAGCAAAATACGAACCCGAATAAATCAATTTATTATTTCGTTCAAGGCATTTTTAAATTAAAACAATATTACTGAATAAGCACAAATTGTCCAATTTATTTATTACACGTTCGAACTATTTTTATCGAATTTTTGCTTAAATTGCGAAATATATAATTGCCTATGTATCAAATTTGTTAGGGTGTGCAAAGCAGGTACCTTTAAAATTTATAACATTAAATAAAACACTTAAGCGAAACTGTATCAAAAAAGTAACAAATAACTTCCGAAGAAGCCAAAGTTTGGCGAAACAATTGTCAAGTACAATAAACAACAATTGAAATTTAATATAAGTGTTTTATTTAAAGTAGTGAACATGAATTTCAATCAAGTATCAGTAGACCCAATCAAATATATTTAAAATTTATTTTAGGGCATTGATGGCGATGAAAAGTTCATGAGTTATTATAAATTATACGTACCTTTATTCTGATTTATTTCATTAAAGCCATATTTGAGCATTTTGAATTAAATAATTAACAATTAGTATATTATATACACACTTTTACCATGAACGCGTAATCCTTAGATATTATTTACATTTCTGTGCCGTGATAAAAAATATTGTTACATATTATCAAATTCTGTCTGCTCTGGTATATTAATATTAAAAGGTCGCTTTTGATAAACAAAAAAAGTAATAAAACTGAATTTAGGTAATGGTTTCAAGGATCTTGCAACGATAATTAATAACTAATCTATTACTATTATTTACAGTTTATCCAAAATTAATAATTAATTAGTGCAACGTATTAAAAAAAATGTCTAAAAGGTCACGACAAGACCTATTTTGTAATAAGTACAAATCTAAAAACCACGTAACTTACTTTCATTAAGATATGATTATGTTAATAAACCGTTATTTAATGAAAAAATAATAACATAATTTTTATTATCTATTAAGTCCTATCCTGTCGAATTTTGAATTTAGACCAAATTTTTGAATGAAATATTGGTGGCGTTACAAGATGTGTAATATAATATAAATTGGAATACCTAGCTGTTAAGACAAATAAACAATTAAATAATTTATTTTCGACGTAAAAAATTATAATCACTCCCAATTTACGCAGATACTGTACAAATTAATATAACGTGACTCAATATTATCAATAAGCAGAATTATAGCAATGACAAGCACTTAGTGTCTTACTGATAAGACAAACAATAAAACAATTTACGAAAAATTAGATTAACTGAAAATAAATTTTTAACCTGAATATTTTTACTTACATCATACTCTATTAGGTATCTAAATATTAAGGTTGTATAGACTTTACAACTGTAAAAATTATTATTTTAATTTGCATATAACCTTTGAGTAAAAGAATACGAAGATTCCTAACGAGGGCGAAATGTCGAGGCTAGACTTAAACAAATCAGATTTAATTACAATTTTTGGGCAGCAAGCATTAATAATACGTCATACTTATGTATGTATTCTCTATTCTTTTTAAAGTTCCTCTGCGGAATTTTTTAATAAGTGGCGCCTACCGGTGTTTACTGTCTACAGACAGGTGTACTGAGTTTGACCTATTAATGCGATCGATCGCCAAAATGGCCGCCGATTTATAGCCAATCAGATGCATCCAGTGGATTCATAACAATAAACTTACAAACCAGTTAGTCAACCTCGGTGCTTCGGGGAGTGTACTTTACTACCCTAAATTTTGAGTCACAATTACGTAAAATTGTCAATTTATCGTTAAAAATTACGCTGTTTCGTTAATCGTTAAATATAATTCATTCAGGATACTATATTATACCAATATACATAAAAATATATTTTGCACTATGTCTAATTATTACTGTTTCTTTCATTTCCTGAAGTATTTTGCTTAATTGTAATGTCAAAAAACAATTTTGTTTCGATTTAAATTTCTTAGAGAAAATTAATATAATAATATTTTAACAGTAGACTCGTCTACTTCAACAAAAATACAAGAACAAAGTAGGTAGGTACCTACTCAAACTGGAATAGACAATTTTACATGCATCACATGTCAATGTCCTAAAATAAGCCTTGGTCAACATTTTATAAAGTGGCGTCAACCTCAACAGCACTTCACTTTTTATGAAACATTTTTTAAAAAATGCTTCCGATATTTTCATACCATTAGCAACCACTCCGCATGTTTTTGACCTTTCCTTCATACAGAAAGAGAATTAAAGAAATACCCTTGGATTTTTAGAACACTACAGTCGAATTTTTGTTAATCACTAATGTAAGGGAAGATTTTATCATATTATCAAACATATACCTACATTCCTTAATTTAACTGTTCATCTACATACTTGTCTTTGGCAATCTTAATGAATATTACCACTCTAAAGAGCAAAATTTCTACAAAATGCAACATTCATACGAAAGCATGTGAACTTGAAAGACCTTAAAAATAGATGTAAGGCTAAACTGGCCAACAAAAGAAAAGTGCAAGTTTTGCTTATAAACGGTGCGAGAAAAGTCCTTTTTTTGTATTCTATTTTCACAAAATAAGGGTTCAAGGCGAAGATCTGGACAGTTTTTGCGTCTCAAAAATAATGTTTTTGGTTTCCGAAAGAGAATCACGCAAAGAACTTTTTCACTTTGAAAATAATGTGCGCCTTATTTTGAAGTATTAAATAAATTAATTAAATATAATGTTAGAAATAATTACAATTAATTTTCAATTAATGTAAAACTGTATAATCAATTATTTAACACAGTAGAACTGATTGTGAGACAAAAAAGTTATGATTATACATATTTATGCGAATATATCTGTAATATGTAGCATTTAAATTGGCGCAAATTGAATTAGGTAAATAATAAATTTCGTAACATATTATCGTTAATAAACCAATACCCACTACGGTCATGTTTTTGAATTATAAAATACAAATATATGAATAAATAAATAAAAAGGTTATGACCCAAAGATATATCAACAAACCAAGAAAAATCTGCCCTTGTTGAAACCAACATGAAAGATATTTCAATGTAGTTTTATTATACATACAGATATGTATGATGATGTTCTTCTGGAAGATAACGGTTTTTAATTACATGAGATAGACCACTTTTGACATGTGAAAAGTTGTATCTTCTAGTAGGTATGCAAGTTAACAGAATAACCTGCCTTTGAACAAGTCATGTAAGTACATGTCAAAAAAATCGAACTTTAAAGTTATTTCGCTTACGTTTTGCCGCGGAGAGCAAATCTTTAACTTCTTTGATGAGCTTTTTAATCTGTTGACTGGTAATCTCCAATTCTTTCTCATGTTGAT
This sequence comes from Agrilus mali, assembly GCA_029378335.1. NCBI lineage: Eukaryota > Metazoa > Arthropoda > Insecta > Coleoptera > Buprestidae > Agrilus > Agrilus mali. The sequence continues at coordinate 16,301,327 of CM055657.1, forward strand.
GAAGGTTTTCGCGAAAAAACGGACTGTCACTTAAACACTCCGTAAATTCTAAAGGGGGTAAACCAACACCCATATTCACTGTATTATGTTTGTTGAAACACCACTTTTAAATAAGAACAACGTTATTTACATTCAACAACAGCATAACACTTCAAACTACAACGCGAAGTAAACTGACATGCTAACAACAAGACACAAATTAGACAACTGCCACACTACCTGTTGATTTAAGTCATGCGCACCTTCAATATTTTAATTTAATAACAGGTGCGCCATCTGACCAGCAAATGCTACAACATGTTTCAGAAAACTGTATTTATTTGAAATAGTTCTTTGCTTTGACACCTTAATTATAAGCGCTAGTCAACAGGGACGTATTCTAATTTTTTGAAATCAAAATTTCAAAACACTATAATTTCCTTAAATATCAGGGTTGTTTTTATAAATAATTTTCATATACAAATAAACATGAAGTATGTAGTAACAATATGCATTTTTAATTATGATTATATAAATATTAACAATTTAAGTTTTTAAATGATAAATGAATGCTTATATTCAAATGCCACCAGCTTGACCGAAAGAGATGGGAGGTTCATAAAATGAAACAAAAAAAGTAAATAAACAAACATAAAGAAAGGTCTTTTGGTCAAAAAATAAACTAGCTATAATAGTGTACTATAGTAGAAATTCATGAGTGAAGCGAAACAGTCGCGATATTAACTCTGATGAATACAAATTGTCTTTGTTTGTAAATATAAAGCAAGGTGTGCTGACGTTTTGGTCTTTTTACGTTGATTCAAATTACGCATTTTAAATTTCATTTTGGAATGATGTGCGTTTTTCCTGAAGAAATAATTGAGCGGATTTTAACACATTGTGATGGTAAAACTTTACTTACTGCTTGTGCTGTTAATGAGCAATGGAAAAACATCGTTAAAAGATTAACCAAAGTAAGGGGCAACAAATTAATGTAAACAATAATATTTAAATATTAAAAATAGTATGACATTATTTGGCTTTTTCAAGTAATAATATTCATCATCTTTAATTCTTTCGTAAATTGAAATTATTAAGTTTACAAATTACTAACTAAAGCAGAATAATGTATTTAATATGCAGCTGTTAAAAGCAATCACTTTTATTTTTGTCTCTAGTTTATAATGTTTGTGACAGTTACAAAAGTTACTGCAAAACAGTTTTGAAACCTTTTTTTTCAAATATTTTCTTTGTTCTCTTATGAAAAATGTAAATCTGTTTTGTGTCTGTTTAGTTTTATTTACTGACTACCAATGAGGTTACTTTTGTTGGATTATTATTAATTAGAAATAGACATGCAGCTAAACTTTCAAAATTAATCATCTTGTAGAGAACAAAGATATGGAAGAGGAATTGCTTTAGGGATATACCTAAAAGTGAACTTGTGAAGTACACAGAAAAGTATATCAATCAAAATGATACAGACAAATGGTTAAATATTTATAAAAATTGGTGTGCTTGGCAAGATATTGATGACAATATTGAATTTGATATAAATTTGTCTCCAATTGAAGTATCAAGAATTACAAGCATTGCAGTTTCAGGTACCTATTCACATTTGTTTAATTTTTAATGTAATTGACTTGTCTAATTAATTGTTCTTTCGTTAATATTGCAGGGAGATATGTAGCTGTAGGTTCAGAAGATGGTAGAATTAAAATATTTAATGATAATTGGGACCTATTGCATACAACCAGATATCAAGCAATTAAAATTACAGAAATAACTTTTATGTGTGGTATGTCTTTTGAATGTAAAATGAATACTGTTTTAATTGTAATGATTCATGTATTTCAGATGAGGAATACTTTGAAGCAAGGAATGGAAAAATTTATGTTCTGATAGCATACAAAACAGGAACCTTAGTGTTAACTGAATTTGATGGAAAATTAAATGAACTTTCAGTCATTCAAGATGTTAAATTGCACAGGTAAAATTTTTTTAACATATATATTTATTTAACAATTTAGCTCAATTATAATAAGATGTCCTTCAAAAGGGCGAATGAGAAAACAGTTTGCGTTTGCTTTCTTTTTTTATAAATTCCATTTTCTTTTTTAATTTATGGCCCTGACAAATGGTCAAAAGTCTGGTATTTTTATTGGCATTAACGTCTAGAAAAAGGCGCTTACATTTTTATAATAGGTTTTCCTTCAATATATGTAACTATGTAGAGTTAAATTTGGGGTTTAAGATTTTTAGTTACACTTATTTTGCCTATACAGTTTTGATAGTTTGCCAAATCTATACAAATAAAGTACAATGAAACAGGAAATTGCTTTAGCCAAAAGCTAAATCGTTTTTAAACCATATTGACTTTATTAGATAATGTGGTTTTATATTTTTAGTTTTATGGTTATTTTTTAAATAATTTAAGAAGTTAAAATTATATCAATTAAAAAATACCTTCACGTTTACAAGGTCGCGTGAGGTGATTACCGGACTACATTTAACATTTTACATTATAATAAGTGTGATTCCAGAATATTTAAAAATAGTTAATAAATCCGTATTTAATTTTTTAAAGCGTTTACAAAAAGTATCTTTGTTATGAGAAGAGGGGTGGCCGAATTACAATCAGCAAACTTTGCAAAAATTCGATGGGCACAAATGTATTTTGCGAAATCACATTTTTAAGAATTTATTCGCCAAGTGAGGTCTCTTGCCTGCATATGTGGGGAGGGACCGCAACATTTTTGATAAATAACGAAGTCAAAGTTCTGAAGTATGACGAAAATGTTCCTCCCATCAGCATTCCAGAGCGCAGGGTAAGGATAAAATTTTGCATAAACAACCATCCCAGGTTGGAAAGGTCGTGTCACATTTATAGAGATGACATTATTATTTGTGCATGTAAGTATCATCAAAATGACATGAATATAAAGTAATAGGAATTATTCTGTTAAAATCTTGGCAGTAACATATTTATTAATCTCCATGAACTCTATTTTGATGCTCATGCTTGTTATGCAAGTTCATAATACTTAATTTTACAATCTTAAAAGAATCAACATAAGAAAACAAAATTTTTTTGAAATCCAAGTTCATATTAAAGACAAAAAATTGCAGTTTCAGTGAAAATTATTATTTAATTTATATGTAATTTCAGCCACAACAGAAGATGATCTGAGAGAACAGTTCTTAGAACTATTCATTTTGGGAGAAAAAGGGAGTTATAGTAAAAAATTGTTTAATACTTGGGATGTTCTTGAATCATACATCACTTGCATGTTTCTGTATGGGAATACTTTTATTATTGGAGTGGATATAGGAAACGTAAGTCATTTTGACAATACAAAAAATGTAGGTGTGCAATATTTATTTTTTCAGATTTATTTCTACCATATCAGTTCATGGAAAGAGTTTGATATTCGTAATTATCAAAAGAAAATGATAGTTGGCAGACATCCCATAAATGGTATGGATGTGAGAGAGGACAGTCATCAAAGAAAATTTTATGTTCATTCCAGCTTTAAAATTCATGAAATAACAGGATTAAGGGTAGACGATTATCAGTATGATTTACATTGTGGTGCTTAAAATGTGTCAGTTTACCTTCATTTATATATAAGAAATATTTATGTGAAAACAATATAGGACCCATGTCCTTTACATAAAGGAGAAACTGTTTCCAGTTCATAAAGGAAAGATCATTGTTAAATATGAATAATTTATTGTTTTCATGTGTGATAAAAATAAGAAAGTAAGTTTCTATTTGGTTTCCTTTTAGCGCATATTCAAAGCCAAAAAAACAAATACAGCCTAATTTACAGTAAAATAGAAATAATTCAATTTTTAGAAAGCCTTAATTGTTTCTTTTTGGAAGTACAAATAATGTCTTATTCAGTATAAATTATTCATATTTGTCGTTATTTTAATATACTAATAATAATAATTAATATGTTTAAGTTGATTTTAGACTGAACATGTGTGTATTAATATCTTTATATAATTAATATATTTGTGATCTATTTTTATCTGTAGTTGTAGCTGTTGTTTCAAGGAGAATGGGGAATTGTTTTAAAGGCACCCAGATTTATTATTTGTTGGCAGTGTTCCTGCTGATTTGCATTTTTTTAAATGTAGGTACTATAAACATTTCAAAACGTGACAGAAATGTTTGTGTCCATTCAAAATTCTCTGTTCAGTTAGGCACAAAAAAATGCAGTAGCACTGGTGTAAAATTAAGAATGCAATAACAGTAATATTTTCGCTTTTAGTTGTAGCATTACCTAGAACCTAGCTCTATATTTGAAACATTTGTTTGTTGCTGTGTAAAAACAAAAAAAAATGTGTGAAACGTCCTCGGTTATAAAAATGTAGCTTTTTATATTTTTTATACTTTTGGCTGTGTAATTTGTCAAAGCCGTTTAATTTTCATAAGAAAATAAATTTTATCATTACAGTTGTCTCTTTTATTACTTTTAAATGTTTAATGGTTTTGTAATATTTAAAATTAGTCGGAAAAGTAAGGACGTTTGTGTATAAACAGAGACGTGACTATTTTATAAACTTAGCGTAAGCCACAGTTACTGTGAAAGTAAGCCAAGACAGTAGGTAACCAACTTTACACCATTAAGGCAAAAGATCATAGTTCTATTTATGAAACATTGAACGACGAAGATTTTACTAAATAATCAAGGCAATTATAAACAGAAATAACTTTTCATTTACACTAATGTACACTTTACTGAAGTATTCATATTCATAATATTAGAAAACATTTATATATAATTTCAATTAATAGGTACGCGATTCAAGACGTATTAAAATTAACAAAGCGTGTTAAAATCAAACATTTGTAGATTCTCTAATGCGAAAAGAATTTTAAATTTAAAGTTTAATGTTTTATAGTTTTTAATTACCAATAACTGATATTCGTTCATTAACTTGTGTATGTGCTAAATTAACACTAAATTAAACTAAACATTTATTTATCTAAATATTAACTGGAGGAAAGGTGTTTTATTTTACATTCGAATTTGTTGTTTAATCTGGTAACGTATAATGAATGTACCTATTAACGTATATTACTGTTGGTGGAGTTGAAGATTATATAAAATAAAATTAAAAAGTACCTACCAAAAATAAAACTAAAATATTTGATAAATAGGACTAATGTTATGTAAATAATACATAAATATCTACGTAGTGTTTACTTCATAATTTAATGTGTCCATTTAATTTCTTCATATAAGCAGTCTCACTGATGATATTTGAAATAAAATAGAAATTACTATTAGTTGAGTTTCATTTATTCCGTTTTCATTGCATATTATTATGAATTACTGGTGTTATCTGTGCCCTGTATAAACCGAAATTTTCTGGTATTTCCACCTTTAAATCCCGATTTTCAAATTGGGAAATTGCAACCCTAATGTAGGTACTATGAAGTTATAAGCATTTTCCTAGTCTATGGCATTTTCGAACCTAGAACATAATTTATTATACTAAATATGTGTCAACAGAATTCTCTGAAATCGAATTGTGTTGATTGTTTACGTTCTGATAACGTGTCTTATAGGTCATACGCGCAACAAGATTTTTGCCATTTTTTAATTATATATACGTATATTATAGAAAACCCGTAACAATTCTTTAAACATTAAATTTACTTTACTGACATTGATACATTACCTCACACCTCAAATATAACTGTAACACTTCAACTCCGACACCTAAACGTAAATTTTTTACAAAAACTTGCTTTTCTCGTATTGCCTTTTAATGTTCTCTTCCTTAATGGTGTTAAACGGGTTGTCTACCGTATTGGCTTCAATTCTTTACGCCCGGACAGTCTAGTTTACATGCATGTCTTAGGAGGCCCATAAACCATCACGAGGTAGAAATGTTCAGTTAAAGGATGTTTTGAGTAGCACTTTTTTAATTCAATTATTTTAGTCTATTTTGGGCTTTATAACATGTTGGGGAAAGTACAATAAAGTGAAGACGGATGTAGTTAAGACAGCAAAAAGGTTTTAAATGAGTTCGAATGTTTGTAACTGTCCCATTAACATAAATAAAAAATTAAGTTTAATTTTTTGTCTTGACATTGACAATAATTTAAAGGGTAAGTAGATAACAAAAGTTACTTCTGTTATAAATACCTTATGCTTGTTATTCCATTTTAGTGTTTTAATGATCGACGCTTAACTCCAATAACTTGTAAACAGGAAACGTAATCTCTAAAACGACTTGCCTGCTTTTCAAATAAATCATATTTCTTCAATTTCAACAATAGTTCTAGGTATTGATTTCATTTATCTCTTAAAATTATTTAATTGAGGAGGCACTTATATGTTTAAACTCCATTATAACGTATAAGAAATAAAACACAAAAGGTTTAAGAGTTTAACAAAAATTTTAATGTGAATATTAAAAATTTTTTTAAACTCTTAAAACTTTTGTGTTTTATTTCTTATACGTCTTAAAATTATCTTTTCAAAACCTAGGGATAAACAGATAAAATAATTAAAATTGTTTTGTAGATTAACAATAAATAATAACGGTAAATAAACAAAAACGCAAATAAAAGCAAAATATTCGGGGCTTCTTCAGATTAGATCAAAACCTTCCATTCAAGTTTTAAAGTAACATTTGTTTTATTAACACCTTAACAGCTAATGAATACAAACAGTACATTCAAATGGAGTCAAAATTAGCCCAACAATCTAATATTTTTCAAGTAAAATGCGGTACTATTACACTTCAGTATATGTTACTTATTAAATCCTTAACAAGTACACACTTAATATAGTTTATTTAATTTAATAGATAATATGTGTATTAGTACATGTAAAGTATAATATCCAATTAATACAGTTAAAATACAGGATAATTACGATATTACTATCCGCCCAAATCAGTCCATAATTGCCATGATATATAACATATGCAGGGTGGCCATAAGATCTCAATTTACCTAACATAAAAAACTTCGACGTTTACGTATTAGTAAACATATAATGATTTTTTGGCCATCCCGTATGGTTGAAGCATTGTTCTTGCTTATAAATATAAATGGGATAACAAATGATACTTGAAGAAGCTACACCTAATGAAACAGCCAATTGCGTTTTTGGTCATTTTTCGTTATAATTGATTACCTATTAAAAAAAAGTACTTCGAGATCTTTGTAAATTTATTATTAAAAATCGAATAACATGTGTCATTAAGTATGATTTTCGATGAAAGAATACGCAGGAATACATTATAAAAAAAGAATGAGATATATGCTATATATGTAGATTTAAATAAAACCGATTTGCTAGCAACTAATATTAAATTACTAGAAAATGAATTACTGTTCATGTTGTCATGATTATCACCACTCATTACTCTAGCCAGTACATGTGGTTACTGATTGAACTTTATCGAGTTTAAAAACGATTTTTTTAACGCGTTTTAAATAAATGGTGGAGCACATGATAAAGACAATAGTATACCTATTTAGGGATTCCAACTCAACTGGATAAATGAAACATTTTAAAGTTTCGCAGTCAATACACTGCACTTGAACTGGATTTTTCTGGATCACAGCCACTGCCACTCTCTTGCACCTGCACTCGTTTCTGTTCCTCTTCAGGTATGAGCACTTGCTGAATGTACGAATCGGAATTTTCTAAGTCGGTGCCTGACTTTGGACGGGAAATATAATCACCCTGAGTAGTGTTGACTAGCACGGATGCTGCTGCTGCAGCAATGCAATTTGCGCAGAAGTCTTGTCTCACCGGCTGCTGCTGACGTCTCGTCGGTAAACTTGGAGTAGTCTCATCGGGTGTCGATGCGCGGCTACTCTGATCTAAATCGATCGAATCAGCATACGACCTCTGAAAAAGAATCAGATAAAAAAAATTTAAACTGTAATATTTAATTGATATTTTTAATAAATATATTATGAAATAAATATTTATTTAATTAATTTTTTACCGACAAATTCATAATATTGTTAAGAGAGCATATCTTTTAAGTGTAGTCATTTGATTAAAGTTTTTTAAATAACCAAATTTATCTATTCTAAAATGGAGACCCCTACTTTATTTCTGTCCTGGACCCTATGACTGTTAAACCCGGTCCTGGACACCGATGTTTCGTTTTTAGATGTAAGGCAATTTCAAAGTAGTTTTTGAGTCATTTCTTTTGTGTTTCTTTTAATTAAGAACGTAAAGTTAAATTGAATCTTCAAACAAACTGTGACAAAATAACATATCCACATTTTATTAGGTATATTCATAATATTTATTACCTGGTGATCTGACAATATGACCGCCCTAATCTGCGGGAGCGGACTGACCCCTCCTCTACGAGGACTGTCAGATTCCTGACTATCGCTTGAACCTCCAAGTCCAACGACTTCCTCAATCTCCATGTGTAAGATGCTCTCCTGACTTCCAGTAAACTATTACACAACAAATGATATAGTTACGCATAATACAAAATCTCTTCATGAACATATAATTAATTAACTGTATACTAGAATGTATTTGTGCAGGGTAATTACCGTTCTAATTATACAAATTACGTTTAATTAAGTTCCACCAACATTATTATATGCTTGGCTTAGTTGAGAGCAAAGTTTACTTCAGTATAAAATACTCCTACAAATTATGCAGTGTATTTCTGATATGTTGTTTTTACATTTTACATAAAGTTACAAAATAAACGACTAGCATGTGAAATTAAGTGATAAATATAGCAATAACAACTACCATTTGTAGCTTTTACAATATACCAAATAGAACATTTGAATACTTCAATTAATTAATTATGTTTACTCTAAATATAAAGCTTGAAACTAAAGTTTGCCAGGTAGTATAAAATTTATATGAAAAAATAAATAAATAAAAATGTAATTAATAAAAAACATGCAAGATTATATGTGCGAAGAAATGAATAAAAAAAGTTTACAATCTTCTAAGAGCAGCAAAAATTTAAAACTCATGTTACATTTTAGTAGTAGTAAGTAATACATATACAGACTATTGCAATTTTTACTGCAAATAGAAAATCAGTACCAGTTTAGTCGATATTAACATAGTCATTATACCTCAAATGTAATTAATCTTTATAAAGAAAAATAACAGCAATCTGAATATGTCGTAATGTCAAGTAGCTTTCAGGGAGTAAAACATCAAAAATGGCCCCAACAAAATTTGTTAGTTTTTCTATTATTTAAGATTAAACATTCCAATTTGAACTTTTTCCTAGATTTTCGCATTTATCTCAAATCCGAAGACAAAAATTGCAAATTGCAATATTTAAAGATCTCACAAATTTAGTGAGTTATTTTGGATATTGTCCTCCTTGAAATTTACTCGGATCATTGTAAAATTACATCAAATACAATTGTCTGGACATATGTTGATATCACGAATACAGTAATTGAAATTTACAAATTATACTCAACTGATGATATAAAAATAAATAAAAAAAAAAATTAATTCAAGCCTGTGTAACTTAAATTGGTTATATTTCCAATAAACATTCGTTATCGTTTTGAACAATTTGTGAAGGTATTTTACGTCATCAAGTTAGAAGTATAATCGATTTAAGTTATACAGAACAATTTAGTTAGCTATAGTGCATTTACGATTCATACAAATGAAGCAAATTATTTATTATTTAAGTATTATGCAGATTATGTCGTAAATGTACTCCAGCTATTTGTATGTAGTATATCCAAGTTAGTAATATGTATTTAGAACAACAAAAACCATATTTTAATACCCTGAAAAGCAAAACTTAAAAAATCTACAAACAATTTACCTCCACCATGCTAAGTGCAAAAGAGTAGCTACTTTGAAATTGGGAAGAGCTTAGGTGCAAAGGTATCACAGATAATCTAAAATGCTAAAATATTGTTACGACTTGTTGATTATAGTGAAACACTGACCACGAATCCATAGTGCTTTAAAATATCCATTTTACACATCGGACACGTTCGATGTTCCAACAACCATGGATCTATGCAGCTTTTATGGAATTCGTGTCTGGTAAAGAAACAAGAACTTTGTTGTTAAATATTCACTTACTTCGTGAATAATAAATGTACTTAAGAGGTTTGTAAGAAAACGACTCAACAATTCCTTTTTTACGCTCCATAACAATTAAAAAAGTTAACGATTTAAATAACAATTAATAGTAATTTAAAACAGGCAACTCCGTCTTCAACAATTCTTTTGATAAAACATTACAATTAGATTTTGTTTCTATTAGAGCTATCTTTAAATGATATTATTTGTATAAGTCGTGGCTATTTTTTCCACTTGTTTTTTTTTATAACATTGACGTTTTAATGAAATAGTAAAAATAAAGTTGTATTTTTTATTAGTTTACTTACTGGCAAGGCAACATTCGTAACACTTCTGAAATTTTATATGGCTCTATACAAATTGCGCAACATTCGCCATCTTGCACTTCCTGAAAAACAAAAAAAAATTAACAAGAAATAGAAGGGAGGAATGTTGGATTTTGTAAAATGTTCAATAAAAAATATATCCATTTTAGGAGTGTCGTTAAAATTAAGTACTTCTTGAGGGATATACCCAAAAAAATAAACTTTTGTTTTTTTAAGTAGGTAGGTAACATGAATAAATAATTAATTTTCATTTCTTTTCTGCGTGAGTTTTTTGTTTGTAATGGATTATAATTTTATAGGCAACTTTTTTTTATATGTTACTCTTGAAAATTCAACACTGAATACAATTTTTTTTAATTAAATTGATGCTTATCTTTCGTTTTTTGTTTCACTTATTCTGCGAATTTTAATTTCAACCCATACTGCATTTTTTATTGCTAGAAATTTTGTTTTTGCCCAAAATCAATAGCTAGTAGCTTCAATGTCATCTTCAAAATTGAAAATAAAAAAATTAATAATTTTCGTATGCTTATACGTACCTTATCTTCTGACTTAATACTTTTTGTGGGAATTTTTGAAAGCGCTTTTTTGGCGGCATTGCAAAGTCTTCTCTGTAATAAATAATACGTCAATAAACCTTAAAAATACATAAAAGCGACAGAAATTATGGAAATTCTTAACCACAAAGAAGTTATAAAAACAACGAAAAATTTTTTAAAATTTAAATGTCCTAAAATTTGCAAGTAATTTATACATTATTTTCCTAGCTATATTTAAGTTTTGTTACTTTACAGTTTGCTGATAGCTTTCCTGAATGAAAATTATTATCACTCTAAGGAGATTTTAATGTCTGACTGGTAGCGATTACTAATCGCTCGGAGATTAATAAAGGATTAAGCAGCGTGTAATCTTTTTTAAAGAGGATTCATGAAAAGTAAAAAAAAATCGGTTTTTAAGTTCCGATAGAAAACAAAAAGTGTTCCCTTGCAAGGGTTCAATAAAAACGCTGACCTTTGTGAAGAGGTCGTGGAAGGCAACGAATTGTGGAGTTATAAACGTGACCCCAAAATTAGTGTGCTGAATGGGGAGATGCGAGAGAACGGGAAACAAAAGGAGCTTGCAAAACTCCATAAAAAGCAAATGCATGATAATCGTTTTCACGGATCGGTTTCAACAGAACAGAGAGTTAATTTCACTCATAAGGGATGCCAGAGTAAAAAAGAAAATGTAGAGAGCGCATATAATTTTGCAATACATTCAGGATCAATATATTAATTTCAATAAAGGATTCTTTGAGTAGGCAGAAAAATGCTGAAATAATCTCTTTAAATTAACACAAAAACAATAACGAACAAAAATCGTTATTTAAAAATAAGAATAGCTGAAATTTTTCATTATCTAATAAAAAAAAGTTACTTAAAAATTAAATACAGAGGCAAAGTATTTTTTATTCTGTATTAACAGACTAGAAATTTACTGACGATTATAAGTATGTACTGAAAATAAAATAATTTTTGAAATATTTTTTAGTTCATAAACAAATTGTTTAACATGCAAGATAATCATTAATGTTTAGTTGATAATTGTGTCAATTAGATAATGACTTACCTAACTAAAAAAAAACCTATTACGCTAAAAACAATTCGTACTGCAGTTTAAATAATAAATACCCATGTACCTAGATACTACACCCATCCATATTACTACTACCATACATGAATGGCTACGAAATAAAATTTAATCTTTATTTTCTGAGAGCACTTTTTGAATTATTTTTTTTGCAGTATTTTCACCTACTCGCAAACAAATTTTTTCTAAGAAAAGAAAAGGCACATACCTACTGTTTATGTTTTATACATAGTTCATCTATTTTTATGCTAAATCGTTAGTGTGAAATCAGGATAGTAACATCTGCTGGAAGTTTCAAATGTCATGTAGAATAGCATACGACATAGAATTTCAATTCATTATTTTTTAATGTTCTTAATGGTTAATGTTCCGAAACAGTTTCTGTATCTGACAGAATAGTGTCATGGACAATAAATACTACTGTACTTCCTCTTCCTGCCAGAGTAGAATGTTGACCATACCTACTCATTTTTTTAATTTCAATCGCAAAAATGAAAGCACTAAAGCATACCCTTTTAAACTAACTAAAGTTAAACAGTTAAAGAAATTCCTTGTCTCTAACTGTGAATTCAAAACTACATAAAATAATAACAGAAACAATAAATGTAAACTATCTTTTGAACACAATGGTCACGCAAACTTTTTAACATTTTTAGATATTACAACAAATAGTAAACAATAGTCAATATTTCACAAAACGGTGATAAGTTTATTGATAACATGCACATAATGTACACTTTCCACAATGAAAGTTTGCTTTATGACCTATATGTTGGCAAATAATAATAAGTACATATTTTCTTATAATTAATTTTTATTAACAAAAAATGCCATTGTATAGTATATAAAAAAAAGAAGATTACACTTTTTTGTTGCTGTTTGTGGTAGTAAAGTTATTTATTTATTACGTACGAGATTTTTTTCGTATTCTTATAAAAAAGGTTTTAGGTAACTTTCGAAACTAGATCAACTTTCAACAGTATCGAAACTAAGTTAAGGAGAATATAAAGAAAGAGATGACTGAGACTTTTGACTCAAGTGTAGACAATCTCTGATAAATAAACTTTAGAGATCCTAGATATTTTGGATCCTTCGTAAAAGGATTTCTACGTGCTTTCGTTACACATACTTAAACCCCTGAAAATTTTCTGAATATTATATTCAAAAGTTTCTGGATACTTTATTTTTATTTATTCCTTTTATTCGTTAAAATTTATCCCATTCACCCGTAACTTCAATAAAAATAAAAAATAAATGAATAAAATTGAAACATAAAGTTTCACTAATCAATAAAAAAGAGTTTATAAAGGCATACTTTTTTATTTTTAGAGCTATTCAAAATATAAAAATCAATTTTGTATCGAAATTTAATATGTACATAAATAATGACGCCGTTTGTGTGATTCTGAGAAATGCTTTTGCTGATTTTATTCGTAGCAATTGAGCTTCGATTTTACACGTCCATAGATGTTGGATTTTATTGTAATGGGACAAATAATGTGGGGTTGATATACCAGAAGCAATTTGAATATTGATTCGAATGAAATATTAACAAGGCAGCAAAAGCGTACCTACGTTCAATTGCCAACCTTTGTTTTGCAATTAATTAATGCAGGTTTTGTTTAGTGCGTCCAATTCGCGTCTTTTTATCGATTTTACTTCTGGTCGCGTGTATAAAATAATAAGTAATTATTGTTTTTTGTTACACGCGAATATACCATACACCCACTCACTATACACGTATGTAGATTTTTACCTTCAAATTAATACAAAATTAAGAAAATAAGTATTTTTGTCAAAATTACTTTTTATTACCTCCTTAATTGTGTTAAAATTAACAGATTATTTTGGAGCCCAAAGCTTTATCACAGGAAGTCCAGTCAAATTATCACAAATGCTTCGTTTTTTCCAAATCGGGTCATTTACAAGATAAAATATGAAAAAAACCTGCACTCAGTGGGGACATCATCAGTTCCTTGCAAATGAAACGTTCCAAATATGGCTCCAAACCAGGGTTGGAAAGAAACCGTTTAAAATTTCTTTGTTTTCGTATATTTTGTACACAAATGTTTTAAACGCTTTAAACTTGTTTTACAAGATCATTTTTTTATCATGTGACTGACTATTTAACTGACCCTTTGTTAAGACTAGTCGCCTTTATACATACAGTATATTTCGTTTATAACGACGATGAAAGGACCATTAAATTCCGTCGCTATATCCGGAAGTCGCTATAAAAGGAAAGAGAGAAAGAATGAAAGAACGAAATTAGGCAAGAAAGGTATCAAGTAACTGATTCTTAGATTTAACTTTATCAACCTTAACATTTATAAACAATTACTACAACTGTTGACTATATGTGAATGTAAGCAAAAGTTTTGTGTTTAGATTCGGTCGCAATATCAGTATCAGATTTCTAGCATCTTCTAATTAATAATTCATCAAAATTAGTGGCTTAAACCGAAATCGACGTACATCCGAAGTCGTTACAGCCAAATTTTCTTTTTAAATTACTCCTTAATTTCAAGGGACTTATGTGTTATGTCGTAATAACCAAAATGTCGTTACAGCCGAAGTCGTTATAAATGAAATCCACTGTATATATATTTTAATTTTTTCAGCCACGTCTATCTGAAAATATCTCCTACGTCTCGTCTCTGTAAACTGTTTAAGACTAACTGAATTTTCAAAAGCTTTTGAACAAAACTTAATACCCCCCAAAAGCTTTAAATTGCATTATTGGACTCGTTTTTTGTTTGAAAAAATGGCTAATGTACCACGCAATATTTTTTTAAGAGATAATACCGCCCTTTCACAATTATATATTATAATGGATAAATGAGGTTTCTTCGTAGTAGTAAATGAAATGTTTTATTTTTGTTTTAAACACAGTTAGACACTATTTAAAATACGTCAATTTAAAACATTTTTTATTTAGATTGTGTTTTAAACAGTGTTTAAACACTGTTTTAAACATGTCAACCCTGCTTCAAACGTGTTTTGGAACTTTTCTCACAATTGTCGTATAAAATATATTTTTATTTTTAGTCTAGATTAAGATACAGTCAGTCAGGGCTAAGGGGCAAGCTTTCTCCAAAAAAAATCTTCCAAGGCTAATAAAAAATTACAAAAACATTTTTTTAACTGCGTAATAAAATATTTAATGGGTTTTTTTGTAATAATTAGTGTTCTACAGATATTTTAATTTTAACCAGTTCAGATGTAACATAAAAAGAATATTTCTTCTTTCTGTTTTTAAGCAAGTAGTTACTTATTGCCCTCCAGTGTGATTCTTAATTAACAGAGTTAGTTAATGGTGAAACGGGAAAATTTCGTAAATAATAATAATTTTTAATATATAAATGGTAATTAAAAGAGTATAACCATTTGATTTACAATTTCAAAAAAATGTTTTTAATACAACAACCGCTGGATGTCCTCCGTTAGAATTTATGCCTTGGTATAGAGCCGAGTCTGAGAGTGACTGTATTGTAACGAATTTTCTAGTCAAAAATATTTATTTAAATAATGACTTATTTTGCACTATTTATATAACACTTAACACTCACTTAGAACTATTATTTATGTCAGAACAATTCTCTTATTTATATAACCACTTTTGTCTATCGCTTATCGTTTTGATTCGTGCACGGATGCTTTCTCATAAATACTGTCCCCCGACCCAAAGATAATCACTTTTAATACACCTTTCGAACTTTCTAGATAATTTCTCAAAGAAATCCTGATTGTTCCCGAATGATTAATAATAATTAAAAAGCCGTCGATAATTTACAGAAATTATCGTCTTACTTGTCGCTGGAGAAAGATTTATAGCTTGTAAGTCGATAATGATAAAAGAGCCGCCCGCTGTAACTGTGCCGTAAACATGTTAGCGATAAGAAGTACATGTACACAAATCATTATCACACACACGCACGGTTTCACTGGACGCTACAGTATGGTGTACGATTTCGGCAAAAATAGAATCATCGGTCCATATTCTTTTGAGGATGAAGCTGAAAATGCCGTTAGGGTTAATTCTTAGCGATACCTTGCAAAGATTGAGAACTTCCTCACACCATAACTTAAGCACTTTCTGCGATCAATTAGCCCCTTTTGTGGGGATAATTACAACTAAAAGTATTTGAAACTGATCCATCCAGGACAATCCGAGCCCTCAACCAACAGATGTCAACTGAGGACATTTGGCAGATGTAATATTAAAAAAATTTTTTTTTGACATTGTAAATCAAAATTCATTTTCCTATCGAATGTCGGCCAACCAGATGATAAAATTCACTCGATCAATAAAAAGGAAAAACAGATTCAGGTTTGAATTAAACGTAATTTATTTATATGTGCATGAATTACAAAAACGACTGGCTTCCATTTTATATGCATAGAAACCTACACAGCCCTCTGTCATTAAGTGATTTATGAGAGATTACCAAAATACGTTATTTTGCATGAGTGAGTAACTTTTTTATTTATCGTCGTCATTTGTAATACAAAACGTTGTGTTCTGTATAATTG
The DNA here is from genome assembly GCA_029378335.1 of Agrilus mali. NCBI lineage: Eukaryota > Metazoa > Arthropoda > Insecta > Coleoptera > Buprestidae > Agrilus > Agrilus mali. The sequence goes on from CM055657.1 coordinate 16,317,885, forward strand.
GTTTTTAACAATGAAACAGCGTAAAAATTGAAACGTTAATAGCAACAAATTTACTATTATTATTGTGTTGATATTATTTTTAGAATGTACAATAGTAAAAATTTATACCATTTAGAATAAATAACTCACTGATTAATATAAGTAATGCCAGATGTATAAGCGTTACAAAAAAATGCTTTTGAAATTTTCTGTTTTCCTAATTTATTTGTTATTAACTAATTTAATACTGTTCTATCAAACCTTCACGTGAATTGTATTGTTTAAAATTCGATTCACTGTTCCAGATTTTAATTAATTACCACTTAAGATAATAAAATTGAAATACCAAAAATACTTATCTTGATTGAGTGAAACATATAAGCACTTAAAGTATCAAAATGTTAAAGTGGAAAAAGACAAACTACAATCCAAATGATCTAACGTAAAAATTATCATGTCTTGAAGAAGAATGCTAGGTACTGCCACCAGTATCGATCGCCAGTGGCATTCATCCATAACACAGTTAAAGTGAATTGATATTTTGTTAAAAAATTCATAGATGTACATAGACAGGTATAAATTAGTGTGTTTCACTTTCTTTTCTGTCCTACATAAACATCTGAGACTTTATAAAAAGAAACTATTCCAATTGGGGAAAGATTCTAATTGTAAGTGAATTATTATCATCCGAACTTTCGATTTCCCATATAAATAATATGGGGTTTTTTGGATATTAAAAAAAAAAATGTTGTTGGAAAAAACAAGTATAGAGCTTTTGCAGAGCATTAAATTTTCCACAAAAAAGCAAACAAAGCTTGAAAGGTGAATGTTAGTAATAATTGACAACAAATCTCCTTCATATTTAAATTTATTGATCTTGCATTAAAAATTAACTAACAATAGTCACTATTAAATTTTTAATTTTACTATGTATTCATATTTAGTAAATAAATAGAATTTTTTATAATAACACCAATTAGTGAACATTCAAATTTTGGCGCATATTTTGTTTTTTAAAGTTTTTATAGTTCTGTTTTATACCACGGTGACGCTGTTTTTTACTTCGTCTGTATTTCCACTGTAGTAAACAGAAGATTTTTCTCTTATACATAGTTACATACAAATAAATTGAGATTTAAGGGAGATTTGATGCCAATTATTATTAACATTCACCGTTTCTTTCCCCGTGTTATTTATATGGGAAATCGAATTTGTGGACGAGTGAAGCTTGTAATTCACTTAGAATAGGAGTAGTGTTTTTTTGAGATATTCAGGTAGGACAGAAAAAAATGTCGCCTAAAAATGAAACACCCTAGTATACTAACAGGGTTTTTCAAGTTGATGGGCTATAAGAAGTATATGAATTAGTAGAAGGAATTTAATTCTGAAACTTGGGCTCATTTGGTTATTCTTTATGCCACTTCTTTTAAAAATATTTTCAAGTTCGATTTACATCCGGTTATACCGGAAGTCGATACCAGATTTGTTATTTTAAATGGAATGGTATATTGTTTACGCTGAATTTGAAGAAAACGTGTAATTCTAAGGTAAGTTTGATAACCAATTTGTACACCTATGACGATCGATTTCTGAATTAATGTAATTTATAGAAAAAATATTGTTACCGCAACCTAAATTATAAAAAATCATAACTTCCACAAACTACGACTCAGAGTGTTGAAATTTTTACTAGTAATAGCTGCATATCAGTGCTAACGCCTTAACAAAATTGAACTAAATAATTTATACAGGGCGTTCGAAATAAAATTCTAAAATTTAAAAACTTCAAACACGAATAACTTCGTTTTTTCAAATGGCACCTACCATTTTTTATTTTTTCAATCGATTCCTTTTTTATCCTCTTTCGATTCATATAGATACTTCCTATTGTTTTATTTAAAAATTTTTGACTAATTTAGAATTTTTAAAATATCGATAATTTCATTACTTTTGGCCTAATAAGAGTGTGCCTTGGACAATTGACAACTAACGACAATCAAAGCAAAATCACAGTAAAACCTTTTTTATCGCTTAATTTCTGTTATGGATATGTTCGAGACAAATGTTTATAATAAATACTTCAATTCAAGTTTTCGTTTTTGATAATTTTTTGTAACAAAAATTAATCGTAAAGGCGATTTTTGGCTTTATTTTGCATTGATTGCCGTTAGCTGTCATTTGTCCAAGGCACACCTTTTTATGCGAAAAATATTAAAAATAGCTATTTTAAGTAATAATTCTAAATTACTCAAAAATTTTCAAATAAAACAATAGAAAATATCCATATAGATCGAAAGAGGATAAAAAAGGAATCGATTGACAAAAAAAAGGTAGGTGCCATTTGAAAAAACGAAGTTTTTCGTTTTTGAAGTTTTTAAATTTTAGAATTTTATTTTGAACGCCCTGTATAAATTATTTAGTTCAATTTTGTCAAGGCTTTAGCACTAATATTCAGCTATTACTAGTAAAAATTTCAACACTCCGAGTCGTATTTTGTTTTATAATTTAGGTTGCGGTAACGATTTTTTTTCTATAAATTACATTAATTCAGAAATCGATCGTCATAGGTGTACAAGTTGGTTATCAAACTTACCTTAGAATTACACGTTTTATTCAAATTCAGCATAAACAATATAGCATTCCATTTAAAATAACAAAGATGGTGTTGACTTCCGGTATAACCGGATGTAAATCAAACTTGAAAATATTTTTAAAAGAAGTGGCATAAACAATAACCAAATGAGCCCAAGTTTAAAAATTGAATTCCTTCTACTAATTGATATACTACTCATAGCCCATCAAATAAACCAAGAGATATTGGTAACCAAGTATTTTCCGGGTTGTTATGCCGTGGTCCTGTCTTCCTCCTTTACTATACGTTTCGCCAGTCTCGACTGCTGGCATCCTCAGTAGAGACTCTCAGTAGAAGAAGCAGCAGGAGCAGAAATTTACTGAGGATGCCAGCAGTCGAGACTAGCGAAACGTTTAGTAAAGGAGGAAGACAGGGCAACGGCATAACAACCCGGAAAATACTTGGTTACCATACGAACGTCGGCCGTGAAAGCCTACGATTATTAATGAATGAATATTGACTTACTGGATTTTACATTTTAACTGCAATAAACATATAAGTACGTACTATAATTAAATAGATGGCGCATTAAAAAAAATAGTAAGAACCGTTATTATGTGATTATATTATAAAAATATTTCTACAACTGATTTGTTTGTATAATTAATAATTATTAATATTAAGGTGCATAAGGTTGTGCTCAGAAATAATTATTACCACGAAGGTAAATTCCAGCTCCAACGAAGCATATAACCGAATTTTTTGGCGTTCGAGAAACATAATTCAGGGGTCGTTAAATTACAAACGTAGCCAAGTAATTAAGAAGAAGCATGTTGCTAGTTAAAATTAACGAATATGGTAATGAAGTTGTTCCAATTTTCTATTATGGAAAATTTACATTCCAAATGCCTTTTCATTTCTCCTGTATAGTTAATTATCTGTATCAGGGCCCTGTAGCTGTAAGTAAGTAAAGTAGACAAATAAATTTTATTTTTTTCCTCATTAGAATTGTTAGGAATTCCAATGTTTAGGCTGCTTGATGGGCATACGCATTTTATTAATGTGACACTTTATTTATGAGTCGTGTAAGCGGGGTCTGGATTGGTGAAGTGTTTGTAACAGCTCTGCTTCGACTTCGATTCTCTCACGAATCTTTCTTTTAAAAATAAAAGTAGTCGTAAGCTTGTCTTCAATATATTAAAACGTTTTTGTTCATCTTCGATCTTTGTTACAATATAATTTACAAAATAATTGAACTTTGCGTTTTCTTTTAAAAGCCACTGCACAGCAACTCGCTAACAGGGTTATGGGCCCAGAATCCAGTACCCAATAATTTTTTGTTGTGATTAAGGGTTAAAAGAACGCGTGTGTATTAGTTCGGTAGTTAAGAACTGTAATTCATAAAAGTTCGTGCAATTGACTTTTGGTTGTCGTCGCAAAACAAAAATAAAATGGCGGTAAACGAGAGTGTAAATGTCGGGATGATTGCGGAGAAACTTAAGGGTCGTGAAAATTATGCGGACTGGAAAGTTTCAAATATCTGCATTGTTGAAGCTCGATGGATTATGGAACTGCATAACTGGACAGTGGGAATCGAGTGTAGATGAAGCTACGAAAAACCGTCGCGGTGAGAAAGCTCTCTCAAAAATAATTCTTTCTCTTGACAAATCTACGTACCCTCATGTCATGCAGGCCAATACAGCTAGTGAAGCGTGGCAAGCTTTGGAAAGTGCATTCGAGGACAAAGGACTCCACAGACGACTACGCCTCCTAAGAAACTTGTGTTCAATAAAATTAGAAAATTTCAACACGATGGAGGAATACGTTAACGAAGTTATGGCTTTGTCACAGCAACTTCGGTCAATGGGAAAACCACTGGACGACGAATTCTTAGGAGTTATACTGCTACAGGGTCTTACAGCTGACTATGACCCAATGGTTATGGCTCTGGAAAATTCGAGCGTCGAAATAACTTCAGACTTTATAAAAACCAAGTTGCTACAAGACACAAAGTGGCAAAACAGTAAGCACAACGGCGGCAGTGCATTTGTTGCAAGAAAAATAAAAAAACTTCCGTGGTGTTGGGGCTGTAAGCAAAAAGGCCACTACAAAAATAAGTGTCCCCAAAATAAGAAGAGTCCAGATCAAAATAGTTCTGAAAAGACCAAAAAGGACAATACAAGTGGGAAGAAAGCTCTATTTACGGCAGTTTTAAGTGTAAACAATGTGCGTGACCAGGCGTGGTATATCGATAGTGGAGCTACCTCTCACATGACTGGTAACAGTGAACTCTTTTTGAACTTAACAGACGAAGACTCGGGACAGGAAGTACTTGTAGCCAATAACTCAAAACTGTCTGTTTGTGGTACAGGTAACAGTCTCGTAAAATTGAAACCGTGCGGTGATGAGAGAAACATATCAAAAATTAAGTATGTGCCAAATCTCTCAGCAAATTTGTTATCTGTAAATTCGTTTGTATCAAAGGGATACTGTGTGTATTTTGATTCCGAAGGATGCAAAATTCTAGACGAAGGTAAATGTAGCATTAAGGGAGAACCAGTGGCTACTGCGACAAACATAAATGGCCTGTATAAGTTGGATGTCGCAACCGAACAGGTAAATGTAGCAAAGGTTCAACATACCCAAATGCTATGGCATAGACGATTAGGTCATTTGAACCACTACAGCATGTCTTTGCTCAAAAATGGCTTAGCTACTGGTGTGTTCTACAATGAAGAAAAAGAACCACAACGATGTGAAAATTGCATCAAGGGTAAGCATGCTCGAAAACCCTTTCCCTATAAAAAATATAAGGGAGTTGCCAAAAATAAACTTGATTTAGTCCATTCAGACCTTATGGGTCCCATGGAAGTGGAATCATGGGGTAAAAAAAAATATGTCTTCACTTTAATTGACGACAATACTAGGAAAATATTCTGTTATTTTCTGAAAAATAAAAGTGAAGTGCCAGACATAGTTAAGGACTTCTGTATCATGATAGAAAATCAAACAGAAACAAAAATTAAAGTTTTGCGAACTGACAATGGGGGTGAATACTGCAACGAGCGATTAAACAAATTCCTCAGTGATCGCGGTATCAAACACGAGATAACGGTACCTTATAGCCCTCAACAGAACGGGGTAGCTGAACGCTACAATCGAACAATAATGGACAAAGTTCGTTCTATGCTTGCTGATTCCAAAAGTGCAAAGCAAATGTGGGCAGAAGCCACCAATACGGCTGTATATCTTCTGAATCGATCACCAACAAAAAAGTTACACGGTACAACACCGGAAGAAAAATGGACCGGTAAAAAACAAGATCTAAACCATCTTAGAATCTTTGGGTGTCGTGCTTTTGTTCATGTACCAGATATCAAAAGAAAAAAACTTGACGACAAGAGTAAAGAATATGTTTTCGTCGGGTATTCTGAGATAAGCAATGCATACAGACTTTTAGACCCAACTGATCACAGTCTAAAAATAGCCAGGGATGTCATATTTTTGGAAGACCAATTTCCAGACAACGTTGCACCAATTATTTCTACTGTATCAACTATACAGGGTACTGTTTCCTTGGAAATAACACCGGAAGATGCGGATTCGGGTGATGCCACAGAAAATACGGCAGCCGAGGCTCCTGATCTTCAGCTGGAAACTCCAGAAGAAAACAGTGAAGCAACAGTGAGTGATGGTGAACGCGACGCGAGTGAGAATGAGTGCCAAAATCAAGAACGTAGGTATCCTAAACGTGTAACCGGCAAACCAGAAAGGTATGGTGATTATATTACTGATTATGATTCAGATGTTTCCATGTTAAGTGTATCAGATAATTTGGAACCTGATACCATTTCTGAAGCATTGTCAAGCGCGAGTAGCGAAGAGTGGAGAAAAGCAATTCAAAACGAACTTGATGCACTCAAAGCAAACAATGCTTGGGAATTGGTAGATAAACCCAAAAACAAAAATATTGTAAAAAACAAGTGGGTTTTCACGATAAAGAGAGACAATAAGGGGAATATAGTTAGGCATAAGGCTAGACTGGTAGCTAAGGGGTTCACCCAAAAATATGGGGTAGATTATTCAGAGACTTTTTCTCCTGTTATAAGGTTTAGTAATTTAAGATTATTACTAGCAATGACTGTTGAATTAAACTTAGAGGCAGATCATTTAGATGTAAACACTGCCTTTCTGAACGGGGAAATTGATGAGGAAATTTTCATGTATCAACCTGAAGGGTTTATAGAGCCAGGATCGGAAAATAAAGTTTGCTTCCTTAAAAAGGCTCTATATGGCTTGAAACAATCGGCCAAATAGAAAATAGAACCGTGTATTTTCTTTAAAAATTCGACAGATTCGATTGTGGTTGTGGCGCTTTATGTCGACGATTTTTTTGTTTTCTATAATGACCATAATGAGGCACAACGTTTAAAACAAAAATTAAATGAGAATTTCCACATCAAGGACCTTGGCCCAATATCCCACATTCTGGGGATGAAAATTGAAAGAAACCGTTCAAAAGGCGAATTAAAAATCAGCCAGGAACAATACATTAAGAAGGTACTTGATAGATTCGAAATGTCAAATTGTAATGCTTCAAAAACACCTTTAGAACAGGGTCAAAAATTCCCTGTTGAGGGAGAATTTGTTGATGTTCCATATCAGCAGTTGATAGGATCTATCATGTATCTCGCGGTGTGCACAAGACCAGATATTTCTTTCCCGGTTTCTTTTCTTAGTCAGTTTAATAAAAATCATACAAAAGATCATTGGCTAAGTGCTAAAAGAGTGCTAAAATATTTGAAGGGGACAATAAAACTGGGTATTGTTTTCAAAAAATCCTGCGATCCGATAACTGGTTTTGTGGATGCTGATTGGGCCAATAATCAATGTGACAGAAAATCATTTTATGGCTATATTTTCATGTTAGCTAGAGGGCCCATATCATGGGAGTGTCAAAAACAGAAAACTATAGCTCTAAGTTCAACCGAGGCTGAATACATTGGTATATGTGAAGCTACGAAGGAATCACTGTATTTAAAGTCATTATGCACCGAAATGTTTAGTGCAAACAATTCTTGCGATTTTCTAAATCCTGATAAACCAATTAGTATTTACAATGACAATCAAAGTGCTATAAAATTGTCAGAAAATCATGTTTTCCAAAAGCGCACTAAACATATACACGTTAAATATCATTTTATTCGAGACAAAATAAAAGAAAATGATATCAAACTTTCATATATGCCGACAGCAGAAATGGTTGCGGATATTTTAACGAAATCATTGGGTTTCAAGAAACATAAATTTATTCTCGATAAATTGAATATGAAAGAGTAATATTGTGTTTTGATCTTTGATTTCTGCAACCATGGCTGCACAAAGTAATTAAGTCTCCAATTATAATTCTCTGTACGTTTTTTTTCTACTGTTTCAAGCACCTTAAACATTGAGGGAGAATGTTAGGAATTCCAATGTTTAGGCTGCTTGATGGGCATACGCATTTTATTAATGTGACACTTTATTTATGAGTCGTGTAAGCGGGGTCTGGATTGGTGAAGTGTTTGTAACAGCTCTGCTTCGACTTCGATTCTCTCACGAATCTTTCTTTTAAAAATAAAAGTAGTCGTAAGCTTGTCTTCAATATATTAAAACGTTTTTGTTCATCTTCGATCTTTGTTACAATATAATTTACAAAATAATTGAACTTTGCGTTTTCTTTTAAAAGCCACTGCACAGCAACTCGCTAACAAGAATTCCCTTACATAAATATAGGTAGGTACTGTTATGATAAGTAAAAATTTCTCAATGACAGAATAAATTTGCAGATGTGATGATTCTGTTTTCAATTACATAAAAGAAAATATTTCTGCTTTATTTTAACAATCAATAACAGGCTATCAGTAATAGATAAGAAATACAGAGGTGCTTTTAAAAGTTAAAAAATTAAACGTTGTTCTTTATCTTATATCTTAGTAATAATTTTCACTTTAATTGATTACTATTGTAACAAAATAATATACAAGATACATAAAAGAACTTACCGACAGTCTATCTTTTGCGTGAATATATCTAAATCTTTGCACGTAGTAAAACACTAACCATGCTAAGGAAATTATCATTAATACTATGAAGGTAATGGACACGAACAAAACCGATGTCCTAAAAGAAAAAGAAAATTATCAAAATAACTGATTCAAATTCAACTTAATGCCTCAATGGCCTGTTTGGTAATTTACATTATTTTAATAGATAATCCATAAAGTAACCGTAACAGTAACTATGATGTATTAGTAGTTGTGTGAAATAGAAATTACTTAGTCCAACAGTCTTTTTATTAACCCACCCCTATATGTCAAAAGTTATTAGAAAAAAGTCTTTTACAAACAAACTAAGAACCTGAAAATAAAAGTTATGGAAAGTCGATGATTTTACGTGGTGGTTTGTTTTCACAAAATTAATGACAATGTAAATATTAATATAATAAACAAATTACAACCACCTAAATTTTAAAAATCCTACAATGAAGATTGTTATGTGGAACCCAAAAATAACCTACCTGTTAATAGTTGCATTCCTAACTGTACTCCTACTGGCTACAGTAATGTGAACTAATACTTCAGAATCGTTTTCCAAAAGTTTAGCCAGCTGTTCACCTTTTAATTTGTACGTGAATATTGCACTGATATTTCCTGAAACAAAGGAAACAGTTGCATATAATAACAATAGAAAATTAACAATAAACTAAAAAAAAAAGAACAAAAACATAATTTTACAAAAAAAGTAAATGAAGGCAGTTCTACTAAAATCCTAAATAACAACAAGTACTAAACGAAAATTATACAGAATAATTATTTTCCTTTATAACTTGATTCTTGCAAATTCGTAAAAAATATCAGGAACAAAAGATAAGTCATTTTTTTAAACAATAAAAAATTAAATTTAAAAATAGACCAGTGCTGAAGCCTTCAAAAATAGTAGTAAGTGAAAAAAAAATATAGTAGGATGAAACCCATTGGAAAAGGAAGATAATACAACAGAAATGAAAAGAAAAATTATTTATGGGCGATTTGAGGTCGGAAAGGGGAAGGGGGTGAGTTTTTAAGGGCAAAAAACGGCTTTCCTTGATTTTCGGAAAAACTACAAGTCTTATGGAAAAAAGTTAAATGGCAAAGTTGTAGGTAATAAAAAGATCTACAATTTTTGTATTTACACTTTTGTCACATAACCTCAAAATTTATGTGAAAAATTCAAATAACCAACTTTTTGGTTTTTTATTTTTATCTTTTACAAAAAAAATTTTTTTTTCACGAAATTTGGTGAAAACACCCACCTATTTATGTCCCAAACACGCTGTAATTTTTTTGATTTGAAATATTTATTTTTCACCTTATTCTTACTTATCGAAAAATATCGAAAAAGCACCCTATTTTCAATTAAAAATTCTCACGTTAAAATATCCGCTTTTTTAAATACGTTGGTGGGCTTTTTCTTCGTTGAGATCTCTACTTTCTGATGGCGTGAAAAAAACAATATACATTACTATGGTAAGTTTTCTCAGGAAATGCAAAAAAACGAAGGGAATTTTGTATAAAAATTGTGACCGCTGCTATTTTTTTTCAGTAAAAAAAGTTGATTTATTAAATTCTAATTACATTTATGTCATAAAAAATCTATTAATATATAAATATACATGTAAATCGTACTGTTGAATTCACATACTTTATACTGATTACGTTATTCATTATAATATTTTTAAAAACATTAATCTAGTTTTTTCGTTTTTTCACATTTCCTGAGAAAACTTACTATAGTGATGTATATTTTTTTTCACACCATCAGAAAGTAGAGATTTCAACGAAGATAAAGCCCTCCAACGTATTTAAAAAAGCGGATATTTTAACGTGAGAATTTTGTATTGAAAATAGAGTGCTTTTTCGATATTTTTCGATATGAAATAATTTAAATGTTGCTGTAAAATAACAAATAGAAGGATTTCTGTTTCTTGATTCCGGATGCTTTTTTACGCTACAGTAGCATTCAAACGAACTGGGTCAAGAATCTCCACATCTTTCTTCTGAGGAAAAGAACTTACTTAAATTTCACGAGCACAATGACAGAATTAAAACGAATAAGCCCCTCTACTGCTCCTTGAATTTAATCAAATCACAAAGAGTTTAATTAAGCAAAGAACTTGGGCGCATTAGACAATCGTTTTAATATTTCAATGTTCATTTCGTTTACAACGTTTATTTTTATTTAATGAATTGTTAAAAATTTAAATCGAAATTTTGTTTATTAATTATAAATTAAAAAAATTCAAAGGCTATGTTTTTAGGGGTAGGTGCCTACGTAAGTTAGCGTTTGGAATATAAAATGTGGTACAAATTTTTTGTTGGAAACCGTAATATTACAGGTATCCATATTTTCTATTGACCTTATATAATAAACGACAGTTTCCAGGAAAATGTAGCGTTATTTTTATTATCGTTCTTGAAATCAAAATGCGTACTACGAGGCTGTTTTTACACTGAGCAGCAATATTCTATTCTATGAAAATGTATGGCAATGTCGCTTGAGAATTTTGAAAGGTCAAGGATTAAATCGTACAATTTTAGCATATAGCCAAGTTACACTAGTCACTGTGGTAATATGAAGCCACCAACAAGTAGGTACTAATTGTTCTCAGTAAGAGGAAGCAGGAAGTTGTGGAAATTAAATAAATGCCATCTACAGTTTACATTAAAAAAGTCTTTTACAATACTTTTGTATGATTAAGACAAGGTTGTTTCAGAAGGAGTTTCAGAACTTCTGAAGAAAAGAGCCATATGACTCTCGAAACGTCAAGACAAGTAAAGCGACAACGTGGGAACCAGCCCGGAAACCATTGGACAAAAGACAAGGTACCAAAGAAGTTGAATTATTTATCACAACTTAAAAGTCGTTTCAATTAGTATACTGTACCCTACTGAGATTTCCAATAGGGATATATCTCATCTAGTCTAAGTTTCTTCATCAAATTTTGTTGAAATTCTTCTGATTTTCCCACTAACTATACAATTTTTTTGTCATCATGTAAGCATCTTATCTATTTCCAACCACCAACTCGCTATTTTGATATTCTTTCAAACTGTTTCCGGAGTGTAGTCAGTGTTACCTTTTTATTTTTTTTTATTAATTTTTTACTGCAAAAATTTCAGGTTCATTGTAAAAACAGTTATCTATAATATAATTTTGTATATCTACCTATATGTGTGATAAATTACGCAAATTACTGTTGAATTTTTAACGGGCCACGAGGTGTTGTGTAGTTGTTTAATGGGCAAATTATTATCGCAGGTGCTATCTTAACTTTCTAAACTGACAGGTTTTACCACTTCCGTATATTTTGAAGTACTTGTTTATATATTTTATTTGCTGAAACACATACTTCAAAACATCAATGCAAATATATCTATATACATTGGGCCATTGGAGGTACATACATATTTACAATAGCTACTTATTATCGTAGTTATTATTTTTATTGTAAAATAAAATCTAATTAGACCAGTTCTGAAGGCTTCAAAATTAGTAAAAAGTGAAAAAAAAAATATAGTAGGACGAAACCCATTGTAAAAGGAAGAGAATATAAAAGAAATGAAAGGAAAGATAATTTACAGGCGATCTGAGGTCGGAAGGGAAGGTGTTTTTAAGTGTCAAAAACTGTTTTCCTTGATTTCCGGAAAAACTACAAGTCTTATGGAAAAAAGTTAAGAGGCAAAGTTGTAGGTTATAAAAAGATCTATAACTTTTGTATTTGCACTTTTTTCACATAACCTCAAAATTTATGTGAAAAATTCAAATAACCAAGTTTTTGGTTTTTTATTTTTATCTTTTACAAAAAAAAACTTTTTCCACGAAATTTGGTGAAAACTTACCTATTTATGTCCCGAACACGCTGTAATTTTTTTGATTTAAAATATTTATATTTTCACTTTATTTTTACTTAATATCGAAAAAGCACTTTAATTTTCAATCGAAAATTCTTACGTCAAAATATCTGCTTTTTAAAAACGTTGGTGGGCTTTTTCTTCGTTGAAATCCCTACTTCCTGATGGTGTGAAAAAAATATACATTACTATGGTAAGTTTTCTCAGCAAATGCTTCACTTATAGTTCATAAAGTTACAAAAAAATTATAAAAAGTAGAAAGATTTCTACGTAGTAGTAGTAGTAGCAACTTCTATTTTGTGTTAATGCGTTTTTAATTTATGGGTTTATTAACTAGACGTACGTATTAATTTAGTTAGTCATTGTATACGAGTTATGTACTGCATGTAGATACGTATAAAGTGCATGGCTCAATATGTATGATGCATCTTTAATAAACTATACAACAGTAGTAGGCATGGCGATTCTTTCCGAAAAAGATCGATTTTCAAATCGATCCGCATCGTAGGCTGATGTATCGATTCACAAAAAATCGAGGTCTAAAAGATCGATTTCTTTTCAGGTTTGCATTCATAATGTAAATATAAATCCATTTTATGAAAAACAAGAAAGATAACATAATAAATGATCTCTTATCAGTAAAATCAGTTTTTTTTTAGTTCAGAAAATTCTATAATAACAATCATTTTTATTACCATATGAAAGTCAAATAAGAAAGTTTTATTTTCAAAATGTATTTATTACATTATTACTTATTATTCCGTAACAAACACTACACCAAAAAAGGTATTTATTTCGCTAATCACAGTATAATATTACGATACAGTTTGCTTAGGTAAACAAATGAATGACGCAATATCAATCAACAAATACAAAAAGTCATAGACTACAGCCATCTCGCGCGTTTTTGAATAATTAACCCTTTTATCGGCAATACCGTAATATTACGTATACATTCAACTATTTGTAATTAATTTTATGGTTTTTACCAAAACAAAAAAAATCGAATGGCGATTTTCAGCGGTGAAACATCGATTCACTGGATTGATTCAGTGCAGCACATCGATTTAAAAAATCGATCTTTTGAGCCTGAACAATCGATTCTTCGATTAATCGATCTCAGATCACCATCCCTAACCAGTAGATTAAATGTAAATTAATAAATGTTATCTTCCAACGAACTAACGGTTTTTACCCTAATTGGCAAGTGCAATTACAATAAATTAAAGTTACGATTTTTGCTTGTACCTATTATGGATGTATATTAAAGTGTGCTGTTATTTTCTCATATCATTCGATTACTTATCACCCCCATGAGAATCACAAATATAGGATTGATAACGTACTCACCTAATCATATTAAATCTTATATTGTTAATTACTATTAAAAAACACATAATGTATAAGTAGTTGATTTAAAATTAATTCATCTAATTCATGTACGATTAGTATTACCTACTACTATAAATAAAATTTTCTTCAATGCACTATTAATTATTTAAAAAGTTATTCGATACATATGCAGGGCGTTCAGTTAGTAATGGTAATGGATAACTATTAAACTACTTATCTATATATCTAGCCAAAAAAGTTAAATTTGTTGGCTAATGAAAGTATCATGGCATCCCTAAAATCGTTTCTGATATTAGTGGTGTCGAATTAAGAAGCTGACGAGGGATGGTATTTTTAAAAACTTAAATCGCAAATACCCCAAAATGTGGGGTTTTTATTTAACACATAATTCGGTTTTCTAAAAAGTTTTGAAACGTATCCCTCATTGTCACCACAAGACCTAAATTTTTGTGAACAGGAATCCAACTTTATGTCTGCACCTCTTTGCTTCTGTTTTTGTTTCTAATATGTTTTTAACTGGTCTTCTATGTCTTAAAAGATGCACTATCATCTTATTTATCTTCTTCAATTAAATAAAATCTCCATAATTAGATTTTAAATTAATTTGGACTAAACGTTTCGTTTTATTTATGTAACTGTTATTTGTATAATTAATACGAAAGACAGGGCTAATATGTCTGTCGAAAAAAACAATGTAAGTCAGAGCTTCAAGAAATGGCTCACATTATTGGTTTTCTTTCTTTCGTTCTTTCACAAATCCCTCGAGCTGGATATTAAGCACAATGAATTGCTGAAATACAGAACTTGGGAAGGTCGGATCTGCCTCTGGGCGATTGCCAATTTTGTGACTTCGATGCTAAAATGCGACCATTGGAGGTTCACAAGATTTTGGGTCATTCAGAAGGTTCTACGTCTTACTGTGCGAGAAATAGATTACTTTCTTTTACACAAATAACAGCGATAGCACTTTTCTCAAACAAAAAAAAAACCTTCAATGCACACAAAAGGTGAAATCAATTTGTTAATTTAATGTACGGTAAATATTTTAATATCAAAAACACAACAGTTATTACTGTACTTTTTGTAAAAAATATTTGTTAACTTATGAATAATAATGAGTTTTGTTCTGGATAAGCTCTATCGACCCTTGGGAAATTACAGAAAGAAAAAACTAAGAAATTAGTGGCGATGGCAACTAGAAATACAAAAATATTTTTTCCCCAGAAATATAATTTAAACTACAAAATTTACGGGAAAATTTTGAGTAAGTAATTATTATTTTTATATTATAATTATAGAATACATTTCATCATATGTTTCATAGAAATGAAAATTACATTTGCTAAAAATAAACAAGTACATAATAATTATACATTCTATGTCTTTATTTACTCATTATTAAAAAATGTCTCATTCTTCAATGAAACCTCAACGGTAAATAAATATACTACTTACCTAGTCATTTAATTTTTTGTGACAGTATTTATTGAGTAAATAATTACAAAAAGGTAAAACAATGGCATTTTGTTATAAAAAGAATTCTTTGTAATTTTTCACACAAATTGTCAACCAGTTGTAAAATAATGAATAATAACATTACTCCTCATGCATTCTTTCTGTTTATATTTTCAGAAAAAATTGAAACAAAAGAAACGAAGTGATTTCTTGCTTTGCAGTTCTTGTCTTTAGAAGCAAAATATTGTTGATATTGCTCGTTGTCAGATGATTGTAATAACTTGACGCAAAAACTCCATTGTGAGAAAATATGTAACTATTGTTACAATAAACAATAATAGAAAATAAAAATTAGATACATAGTTTTTTATAATTCAATTTCATATAGATGAAAAGGGAATAACATTAATGAACTGTTTCAATCTAAGGCTGTTTTCTTTATACAGGGTGTCCTGTATCGTTATGCTCAAATTTTGGTAGCTGAAAGTGTATTTCCTTTCAAGTAAAAAAAAGTGAGCCGTCACGGGACGCCTGGCAGATGTGAAACATCAACTTTGCACAAGTGTTATGCATGAAAGACAATATTACGACAGGAACTAAATATGGCATAATGAAAAAATATTACGATGTTTTTCCACAAAATGATGACTATTTATTTTTATTAAATACAAAAGTTAAAAATTCAAAAATTTATTTCAAGTTGCGACAACTCAATTCTTTTAATCAGTGGTTTCAGTAATAGTTAATATTCTATGTTGCCTCTGACAGCATTACTGTGATAATTGGTCGAGGATAACTGAAGTATGTTACAAAAGTATTGGACATAACACTATCAAGACAGAACGAACAAAATAGCTCAAACCCCAACGCCAAAACACGACACTTTAGTTGTCCGAAGCACTTTTTCCTTCTTCAGGGACTGAAGACATCTAATAAATACAGCATCTATTGTTGTTGTTGTTGCATATCTGGTGGTAGGTTCTCTTGGATTGTTGTTAATTTGCAATTGAAATTCTTTTTGGAGGAACGTAATTAATGGCATTGATTCATTTTTAGCAAAATTTACATTGAAATCTCCAGCTAAAATCAATGGTAGTTTATCTTTATTGGTTTTAAAAATTATTGAACCTCTGTGTCTGTACGGAAATAATTTCTCATGTAAAAATGAAATATAATTCATTTTTTTATTAGGTGAAATGTACACAATAATCACAAATTAATTCACTTCCATCTTCTAATTTACTATAGTAAATGGCACTGTCGAACCGAGTGGGAAGAGAATCGCACAGCCGCTTGCGCATGGCGAGCGTCGCCATGGCATGCAATCGCCACGATCACCACGCCAACAATCCGGTTTACCCGCGCCTGTAGATGTTTCACATAAAAAAAAACAATAATGCAAAACTTGTCATATCCATTTCTGTTTATTTCAAAGTTAAAGGCTTTCTAAAAGGGGAAATGACTAGGTTGCTTTTATGATTAGATTTGGATTTGGTTTCCTTAATATTACAAATTTCTTAAGAGGAAAGTGTAAGGGGCCAGTTAAATATAGTTATTTATTAGTATTGTATTTTTATAGCCTGTTATTTTTATTTAAATATAGTTTTATTGTGGGTTAAATTATTGCTTTTCTTTTATTTTTATGGACGTTTTAGCTTTAAAATTTTAAATAAAATTTCTGGAGCAGTGATTAGTTTGGTTTTTAAGCAGTCGACTAAATTTGTGCTAGCAGTCGAGATTAGACAAATAATGTCAGTAAAAATTTTTGGTTAGCTGTTAATTTTGTTGGATAAAATAATATTTAAAATTATTACATTAAATTTTAATTTTAGTTCTGCTAAATTTATTTTTAGACTTGGATTAGATACCCTATTATTTTAAATGTAAATATTTACGTATATCAAGCTAGCACGACAAAGTTATTTTTCCGACTTCTAACTTACACTATAATTTATCGCTAATTTGTTACCAAATCCAAAAATTTGTCGCTCGTGCCGTTTAGCCAATATCAGCTGTAGTGCTAGCTTGATATCAAGCTAGCACTACACATAGCGTATCTCGAAAACGAAATGTCGGCAGTAAAGGCCATAATTTGTCGCTGAAAGATGACACATTCAACAAATTAGTCGCTAGTCAAGAAAAAAATTGCTTGAAAGCCATCAAACTCTCGAAAGGTAACGTGTTGCCCAACTTGGGGGAAACAGGGAAAACCTCATTTAAAAAAAATGGTAAATAAATCCGATCTCTTAAAATAAATGTAACAGAGAACTCTTTGATTAATTGTTTGATGGTTTTCCAGCAGTCTTTCGCTTATCAGTTGAAGATAAGACTAGCGACAAATTCGTTGAATGTGTCATCTTTCAGCGACAAATTAGGGACAAATCATGGCCTTTACAGTAATATCCTACGACATTTCCTTCTCGAGATATGCCATACGTAGTTCCAGTTTGATCTTTTTCCAGCACATTTTCGCTTATCAGTTGAAGATAAGACTAGCGACAAATTCGTTGAATGTGTCATCTTTCAGCGACAAATTAGCGACAAATTATGGCCTTTGCAGTAATATCCTACAATATTTCATTTTAGAGATACGCTACGTGTAGTGCTAGCTTGATATCAAGCTAGCACTACAGCTAATTATGGCTAAACGGCACGAGCGACAAATTTTTGGATTTGGTAACAAATTAGCGACAAATTATAGTGCAAGTCAGAAATCGGAAAAATAACTTTGTCATGCTAGCTTGATATACGTCCATGATTTTACGAGATTGAGATTAGTTATTTTCTTGGAAACAAAAGAATTTGGCGGTATTTTAGTCTTTTTCCTTAATTGATAATCCACGATTAGATTTAATAATATTTTAAGGTTTGAATATCGACGTGGTTTATTTTTTTAAAGGAATTATACATAATAAAATAATGAATTTTTGACATATAATAATGACGACAGCCCAAGAAAAAATAATGGATTATAAAAGTTTACAACCAACATGGCTTTGCAAGTTTATAGAGCTCAATGATGATGAAAGAACGCATTTAAAAAAATAATAATAACTTTTAGTACCTACCACTCAAAAATTCTATATTACGTACCTATTTATAAAGATTTTAAAACAGACGTAGATATCGAAATATCGAATACATATGATATATCTAATATTTAAAAGCGCCGTGGGTGGGTTGTTTGATGACGTTCAGTAAATCGTTAAAAACCACTTTGATGTCTGAAATTATTCTATTTGTTGTGGCGCTGACATTGAAGTTTACAATTTCTCTTTCATCGAAGACAAACATATATCTATGACACACACTTTGTCCTCTTAAGGAAACGCAAACTTCAGAGAAAATCTGTCATCGAGAGATATATTTTCCAATAAAATAAATTTTTAATTCAATTTGAAATAAATACAGGAAGTGAAAGTATTTTTAAGGCTACTGTAGGTACTTGCTAGTTAGGTAATATTACAGTCAAACTCCATTGACCTGCTTCCATTCACTTTATCATTATTATAACTACAATTTGTGTATTAACAAAAAGTATTTAATTTAATGATACACTTTTATATTGTTAAAATGTTTGAAATGTAGGTAGTGCAAATAATTTGGTGTATCGGCTTGCTCAAATTTGCCGCAACCCAGCAAAAAAAAACAGCGAATCGGTTTTAAAACAAACAACAATCAATTAACAAAAGATAACGAAAAACAAAATAAGGCCAGAAATACATAAAATGTTTTGTTAAGTGAAAGAGTAGTAAAAATTACGTTTTTACTTTGTAACCTTGTAGTTTCTAGTTTCGCTTACTTTATTACCCGTCTCCAGTTGGATAATTTTAAATTTACTTAAGGTTGCAGTTAGACGAATAAAAATGTAAATGTAAATTGTAAGTACAATTTTTCCAATTATTGCCACGATAACTGTTCATAACAACACTGGACAACAAGACTTTTGATGTTAATTATTTTTTACATTACGTACATACATTTTTATCAAATGGACAATAGGTACTCAACAATATGCATACAACACATAATACCGTTCAAAAGTGGTCTACTTTAGTAATGATTGCTAATTTTGTTTTAAAAATCAAATTAAATTGAACCACACAATTTTATAAAGGAATATGAAAATGTAATGCAATATTTTTTCAAAAATTGACGTGAATCCTTCATAAAACAATAATTGTTTGTTCTGTACACTTACAATTAAATTGGAATTTACCATCTTGTGATAAACATAATCCCGTTTATAAAATGTCGCGCAATACCTACCTGAAAAGCCCATTTTTCTTATTTTTAGAACAATTAAGGTGGAAGTTGTAAATGTTGTAACATTTAGGATCTAAATTAAAACTATATTTACAAAGAAAATTTGAATAGTTAAGCCAGCACATGCAATAAAAGTTTCTAAATAAAGCCGGATATGTACGTCAAAAAGCACCAAATAACCTACCCTTTCTTACATTATTTTAAACAAAAATCACAAAATCGTTTTATTGTACGTATGCATGCATACGAATTAGATGTGTATCAGTTTAAATTACAATTGATTCCACGAAGACAGAACGAAAGGAATTCATATGCAATGCAGTTTTAATCTTTATGTATTATGTTTGGCATCTTACCAAAATCAAAAAGAATTTCAAAAACGACAATAAACATCAACTGAACTACACAGAGGACAATGTAAAAGTCTAAAAGTCAAGGTAACAAAATCGTTGCCATTTCAGTCAACACACACTTTTATCAATCAGTTTTAGAAAGCAATTCTAATAAGAAACTACGAAAGATACAAGGCATATTAATAAATAACTCAATCTCTATTAGAAGACAATGTCGAAGTAATAAAATATTTCTTGTTAAAAAGGATAACGGCTGATAAAACTCCAATATTAATTATATTACAGTGGGGACATTGTTCTATATGTATATTATCTGTCACAGAACGACTTAAAAAGGAAAACCAATATCATGGCTGATACCACCAAATGCATAAATTTTTTAATAATTATCATATTCACAAAAAATTTACTCATCCTTATAAAACTTTATAAGACTTAAATACAATGAACATTTGATGACTACAAGTACTTAATTGTAAAGAAATGTTTGAAAGTAATATTTGAGACATTTTGCTTTATTTTTTTAATTAAATATATGTCAATACTTTAATTAGAAATTGATACCTTTCCCATCACAGCCATATTTTATGGAAATTTGAAGTTGTAGGGATCGTTAAAAAAGATGATGAATCCTACAAAATGAGTCTTTATAATTATTCATAAAACGACACAATACAATACAATAAATTGAATTGACTCGGGAGCCTGACGGTTTGATATCCTTTCATAAAATTATTATGGGGCGTTCTCGTTATTTACATGATTTTTACTCGATAACAATTTTACTCAAAATACAAGTAAATTTATTTTTACTTTCTTTTATTTATTTACCATACAATCTGTCACAATCAAGTCAATAGGGAACATTAAATTGTTGATATACAGGGTTTTTTAAGTTGAGAGACTATTAGAAGTATATGATTTAGTAGAAGGAATTCAATTCCAAACTTGGGCTTATTGGGTTATTGTTTATGCCGCTTCTTTTAAAAATATTTTCAAGTTCAATTTACATTCGGTTATACCAGAAGTCGACACCAACTTCATTATTTTAAATGGAGTGGTATATTTTTTACTCTGAATTCGAATAAAACGTGTAATTCTAAGGTAAGTTTGATAACCAACTTGTACACCTATGACGATCAGTGTCTGAGTTAATTTAATTTATAGAAAAAAAATCGTTACCGCAACCTTAATTATAAAAAATCATAACTTCATAAAAAAGGTCATAAATTTTAGTGGAAATTATCAGTGTTTAATTTAATTCAAAAAAATATCTTTTAGTTTTATATCCAGAATTAAAAATGATTTATAAGGATGCCTCTCATTTCCTGGAATTACTTTTGCAACTAGAAAGGTAGTTTTGGACACAACTTTAGACAGAATCTTTTCGTATTATTCGAATTATACAAATACTTTTACAGAGTATCCCCTGGAAATGAGTTCACAAGCGTAATTTTAGAAACAAATAATTGTTGAGCAAAATTGTATATTGACTATAAATCACAACAAAATTTATATCGGGACAAAGATACTATGATACTATTTAAATGTAGTGTTTGATAAATTAGGTAGTTAATTTTGAGGTTAGTGGGAGAAATTTTATGGTACGGTACCTTCTGTTTCTCGCTTTTGGTCGGCTTTTTATGACAAAGATAAACACAAATAATGTTTGGGTGTAAATTACAGTTACTTATTACGAGTGCAAATTAAATTCGCTGAAAGTAGTCCGACTGGCGAATATAAACCTCAAGCTATTAAAAAAGCGTGTTGTTTGGCCTTCCGTGCCGGCCTCACTAACAACGTGCCTATTTTTGAAATTTATTTATGAACATTTCTCAGACTTCCTACAAACATTAATATTAATTCAGCAATAAAAAGAAAGACTAATTTATTGAAAAATCTTCTTCTTAAACTTTCTACAGTGCAACGTTTTTGTGAAATATTTTAAATAATACAAAGTTATTTTCAGAATCAAACAACTCGTCTGAAGAAATCAAATTTTGTCGAAAAAATTGTTGCAAAAATAATGAAGTTGATTAACATTCATGTGCTAATTTTTTATCAAGTACCTAAATGATAAGATAATAAGACATTTAAAATGTATTTCATCAATTTTTGAAATTTCCTAACTAGCCTAACTGAGAAACTCAAAATTGCAATATATTATCAATTGATATATTCGTCGGATTTTTATGAAACATTTTTTAATAATACGTTAATTAAGTAAAAATAATCTCTTTTAAATGTATCAGAATAATTTATTACAACTCTACAATTGTTTCGGTATAATTATACCTTTCTCAAGAGTAAACAAAATTTTACTAACTTTAAGAATTGCTTATATAATTACAAATTTAAAATAAAATTGTAGAGTTGTAATAAATTAATCTGAAACATTTAAAAGTGATTCTTTTTACTTAATTTACATATTATTAAAAATTGCAATTGGAGATAGGTGTTCAAACAATTTTTAAAATTAAATTCCTGTTTTTGTTAGAGGGAAGTTTAAAGCTTTTAAATTTATGAAACAAAAATAGATACCCAAATATTTAAAGTAAATAAGTACTTTTAATATTTTAACAAAGGAATTCTCGTTTGATTGTCTTGACATTGCAAGTTACTGGACTGTAATTTTTAAAAATATAAAGGATTAAAAAGGAAATTCGAATTCCATCCAGACGTTGCCGCAAATTAGCAAATAAACCGCAGATATTACACCGGATAATCTCTTAAGCTTTCGTGACTGTAAAAATGCGAAATCCGCGATATCTACGTCAAATAGAGATAACTTTAATTAAACAGGATAACAATCATAATTCGAGAAGATTCCGCCAATACAATATCTACGTAGGTATTTGCTTTTTCAATAACTGTCGAATAATAAATTTAAAAGCGGAACTGCGTAAAATTTAAACCTCAAAGACCAAAATAATTTACAATTTTATTTTAATTTTAATAAATTTATTTAATCAGTTTAATAAAAAATAAAGCGAAAAGGGGAAATTTGAAGAAGGGCCATAATAATTTGAAATTTTCAACTCAAACTGTTAAGATTTTAATATTTAAATAAAAACCCATCAAATATTTACGTTGTATTTGGTTCTAAGAAAGGAGAATCAATATTCTATTAGTATTACTCGTGTTTATATAGGTTATTATTCGTGCTATTATCCATTTGTGTCGGTTCACCTGTATAACTCGGAAATTTTGGTAATTGCCGTAATTTTATGATCGGATAAAGTTTGTCCAAATTTGTAAAGGTTTATTAGACCTATTGCACTTTATCCGGGCAAAGATATGTAGTTGGAAATTTCTTCAATGGCAGGTCATGAACCTTATACTACTACTTACCCTTGCCCTCTCCTTCCTTTCATGAGCTTTCTGGCCACTCCCTTTAACCATTTAAATCACCCTATCTTTGAATATTGCAACCCCCACCTTTAATTGTTGGAGTTGATAAATATTCAAAAAAAATTATCATTGAGATCAAATTACAGAAATTAGATTCGAGATTAGAAAATAAAATAAGTAATCATTCGTTATTCGGAACAATTTATCCAATTTATAATTAATCGTTCAATTGTACGTAGTGTAAATAAAGTTTTTAATATCACTGTTATGTGTTATTCGTTCAATAAGTTGCACAGTCTTTTAATTAAGGTTGTGCCGCAGTGAAACTTCATTTGTAATAACAAAAATAGAGGTTCATTGCCTATACGTACGTAAAAACACAAACAAAAAGTGTTAAAGACCAAACTAGTTACTTAAGCAATATTGGCAAGTAAATATGCATATGTATGTAGGTTTGTACTTAAGTGCAAATATTCTAACAAATATCTACCTACTTAAACTGCACCAACAGATAAATAATTTACATGCATATGATTAGACTTCAATGCAGTCAGTTTAGTTATACTTTTAGCATAAATGTCAACCGTAGGAACACATTTTTATTTTAGTGAAAATATAGATGGCTGTAAAAGGGTGTTATGTATATGTAACCATTACCAGATATTGCCTTTTCGACCCGTTTTATTTATGCACAGTGACTAAGACTTGATTCCTATACGTATGGAAATTAGGAATACGGTCAACAGTAAAACGTATCTATCTTTAGAGATTTTTGAATGGTAAACCAGTAGATTACGGTAAAGGCATATAATGTTCTATAAATTGGTAGAAATCTATTTTTAAATTTTGCTAAACAGATTGAAAACTAGAATTCAATATTGCAATTTAACCCCAGAAGGTTTCTTGCACTATAATTTGTCGCTAATTTGTTATCAAATCCAAAAATTTGTCGCTCATGCCGTTTAGCCATAATCAGCTGATGTGCTAGCTTGATATCAAGCTAGCATTATCCATAGCGTATCTCGAAAAGGAAATGTCGTACGTTATTACTGTAAAGACCATAATTTGTCGCTGATAGATGACACATTCAACGAATTTGTCGCTAGTCTTATCTCCAGCTGATAAGCGAAAGACTTCTGGAAAACAATCAAACAATTAATCAAGGAATTCTTTGTTACATTTGTTCTAAGAGATCGGATTTATTTCCAAAAAATTTTTTTCCCCCCAAGTTGGGCAACACGTTACCTTTTAAGAGTTTGATGGGTTTCCAGCAATTTTTTGCTTATCAGTTGGAGATAACAATAGCGAAAAATTTTTTGAATGTGTCATCTTTCAGCGACAAATTATGGTCTTTACAGTAATATCCTACGACATTTCCTTTTCGAGATACGCTATGTGTAGTGCTACCTTGATATCAAGCTAGCATACCAACTGATTATGGCTTATCAGCACGGGCGACAAATTTTTGGATTTGGTAACAAATTAGCGACAAATTATAGTGCAAGTCAGAAATCGGAAAAATAACTTTGTCGTGCTAGTTTGGTACGTCCACTCATTCACCGTAGGAACGCTTTTAATAAAGAGAGGCAAATTGAAATGATTAAAAAAAGTTAATCCTTTAATGGATTTGGATTAATAAAAAAAAAGCTAAAGAACTTTTTATAATGTGTTATTCTAATTTATGATATTGACTTTCAGTTAAGTACTTATTGTTAAATTTATCCTCCATGTGACGTTACATTATACGTAATAAGAGAGAAAAAATTTGCAGTACGTACGCAATTGCGTTAACAAGGTACGTGTACAACTATTAGTATGCATCTTATTACAAATTAAAAAGTAACAGAATACTGAAGGCAGTTCAGTTACCATTATTATTATTATTATTAAAAAGAAAAACAGAACGTTTCAATGTCTTGCCACGAAGGTTATTGTCTCACGAGAATAACACGATCAAGGAATTATTTTTAGCGTTTGCAAACTGCCTTGATTTACGGGAAGTGACAACTTTGAATTTATTTATTCGCCCACATTATAATAAGTATTAACATATAACAAAAATTGATGATGCCACTTTCTTCACTATTCACTTTTTAAATTTTGTTAACAACGTCAATGTCAATCTTCAGATCTGGTTAACTTTTTGATTTATAGTTTTAAAAGAATATTTACAAAACAGAAAATGAAAATACGGTCGAACTTACTTCCATAACTCGAATCACCATGTGATGCAAAAAACTTCGAGGTATTGAAAGAAAATATACGAGGATGGATCAAATATAAACGAGCCTTTGTTCATAAAACATTCTGTTACGGCACAATAAACATTTTTTTGTATATATGTAAAATTTAAGTTGTACATATTAAAAGTCGTATAGTTGCGTTGTATATATTTATGTTTTTTGTAATTTTTATCATTTAATATTCATATTTCATAGTCGTATTTTCAATATTTTAAACCATCATTATTATTATTTGTACATTTATTTAAGTTTCACTTTTAGTAATTTTCGTGCTATTTCAACAGTCACATTCTACCTGAGTTTAGGTATTTGCACATTTCTAAAACCCCATTAGGGTTGGACATTCCAACCATTATAATATTTTCTATTTTGCATGCTATTTAGGGTTATTGTACCGTAGTCTTCGATTTCCGAACTACACGTATTTGCTTTTTATTACTATGCTGCATTCCATTTGCAGTTAATTGTATTGTGCATTCTTGTTCTTTTTCTTCTCTCTTCATCATCATGATCTTATTGTAACCAGTTTAGGGGGAAAAAATTAATATAAGTTAGTTTTATAATATTTCAAGAGAGTCCGCATGTAGACTAGCTGAGGAAAAGAACCTCATAAACAGTTATCATTTTTACGTTTATAGTTGTAAATATACACTTATCAACTTCTATAGTTTTTTTTTTGTGTTCAACTGTAAGCGTTGGTCCTTCGAGTTAATTTAATTTTATGTGGTACAGCAGTACAACCACTGAGAAATAATTTTATTCTCACGAAATAAACACATTTATTTTGAAAATTTTCACAAAAACACAAAGGCTATAGGAGGATAAGAATGGGTAGGATGCCCCCAAACGGATTGTGCTGATTTTTTTTCTGGTAATTACTACCAACATAAGATTAAGATTTGCCAAGTTTTTTCTAAATTTTTTTCCAGATGTGTCGCAGTAAAAGCAATAGAATATCTAGAAATATTTTTTTTTTTAGGTTATGTTAGTTGTACAATTATCAAAATCTTTTTGTACGTTTTTGGCCCTATCCAACGCAACATATAATTTTTTCAAAATTTTCCTCTGCGTGCGTCATGGTTAAAAACAACAAAATGTCTAGAAATTCTTTTTTTTGAGGTTATGCTTTATGTACTATTACGTAAATTTTTCTGGAGATTTTTTAATCTATTTAACGTCATCAACGCATCTGGAAAAAAAAATTAGAAAAAAATTTATACAACGTCAAATACATTTTGAAATCTACAAAAAACTTTACGTGACTGTACATAAAGCCTAACCTAAAAAAAATTATTTTTTTACATTATATTTTTTTCAACTATGACACACCCGTAAAAAAAATTTGAAAAAATCATATGTTGTGAAAAATAGTGTTAGAAAAATAAAAAAAAAATTTTGGTTATTGTAATTGTACCAAGACCATAAGTTTATGAAAAATATTTTTTTTTATGGCATATTTTTGAGGGGAGTTAAAATTTTCTTTTCATATTAATAATTTATTCTCTTTTTTGTTATAAAAATATGCAAAACATACTAAAATTTCAGCCAAATCGATCGAACCGTTAAAGATATGAATGTTTCTCGATTTTTTTTCAATTAATCCTCACATTCCAACGGTACAATATTAAGAGCTAAAACTTGGCAAATCTTAATCTTATGTCTTCACTAGAAAAAAAATCAGCACAATACGTTTGGGGGCATCCTACCCATTTTTATCCTTGTATAGCCTTCTCTATTTTTCGACATATCGCTCTTGTTTGATTATACATTTTTCCCAACGGATTGGTGGTTTTTTCATCTCGTTTTCATAAAAAGAAACAGGGCGGAAGTCTATCAAGTTGCGCACAAACGCCTCCACATGTTCATCAGTCTCAAATTGCTCGCCTCCTAGTGATTCTTTGAGGGGCCCAAACATGTGGAAATCACAAGGAGATAAGTTTGGGCTATATGGATGGTGCTTCGACTGAGTCTACAGCATTTCACTGATTTGGGCCTGCGTTAAAGCTGCGATGCGAACTCGAGCAACTTTGGGGCTCAACGAGCTGAAATTTTTCGGAATCCCCAGTTTTTTATTATGATTGTGTGGACACTCCAATATCTGATGCCGAGTTCAACAGATATCTGAAGCACAGTGGCGTAGTGGTCCCCTTCAATAAGGTTTCTAACGCGTGCAATGTTAACCGGTGATATGCTGGTGCGCGGACGACGAGGATGAATTACATTTTCGACACGATTACGCCCTTCGTTAAATTCTTTGCACCAAACTTTTACCCGTTGCCACGAAAGCGTTTCATTTCCTAACTTTACTAGCGATCTGCGCAAAATTTCAGCTGGTTTCACGTTTTCACTTGTAAGAAACTTAATAATAATCCGTTGCGCAACGCTGCTATGCATCTCTTTCTCACTCATTGTGATAGCTACTAACCAGGCAGACACAGCAATACGACGAGTCGTTTCCGTGTCACTATTCCCACTTCAAGTTGTTAACGCCCGTATGGGCCTTGAACAACTATCCGGCGCTCAATTTTAAAAGGCTCGTTTATATTTGATCCGCCCTCGTACATATGCGTAGGTATATGTAAGCATTTGTATTTCATATGACAGACAGATAAATAGATTTTTTCAGTGCACCACTTTCTACTCCTTGGTAAGATTTAATTTTTAGCCGAAAGTCAAAATTATTAAACTACATTTCTATGATAAATAATCGTAGAAACTGAACTGCTTCACTGCTTAATTGCACAGTACCACTATATTAAAGAGACGTTGAATAAGGGATTCCCCCAGAAAATTAGACTTATCGAAGTTGGCGCCAAATATTATCTTCGAGTTATAAAGATATTCGATTCGAGTAATAGAAGTTCGAGAGTTACATTATCAAGTAAAAATTACATCCATTTCTCATAGTAGATGTTATTGCCAACCAATTTGGCTCAACTTATCAAAAATTCGACTTGTGACAGTATTTTACAGTTTTTACTCGGAATAGAAAGCAAAATATATTAGATAGGTACTTATTAGCTAAATGTAAAATTTACATGATTGTTCAATTCAATTTTCAAGTTTCATTAACTTTTCGCACTCTTCGGGATTTTCATAGATATTTATCTAGATACTAAATTTTAGTAAACATTTAGTAAAATGAACAAACTTTCGTCGCTTTTGCTTTAACTAGAACAACACAACAACACCAAAAAATCGAAGACTTTTCTCATACGTAGATACTTAATGTCTTTATCTTTCACAGTTTATTTCTATTTCCCAAACGCAACCGAAACATCTAGTAATTAATTTTGACACGATATACAATTTGTCCTTGTGACGCTGCTTCAAGTACAGAATTGTCCTCCTTAAAATGCAATGTTAACAGACGAACGGAGCAATGAACCAAACTCTGCTCAGTTGGATAGGAATAAATACAAAATAATGTCCTAAGTAGATATGTCTTTACCTTTCACATTTCTATCTTTCAGTTCATTCAGTACTCATTTTTACCATTTCTATTATAGTATACTATATAAATATAAATCTATAGTATACGTAACTATTATGTTAACATTTGAAATAAAATACATTTCTCTTTATGTTATGAAAACACATACCGTTATGAAAGGAAGTATCTACAAACTACAAACTGTTTTTCACACCCAGTTCAACGGTTTGCATGCTTTTCAATCCGCCATCTGTTATAAATATTAATATGTACTTCAAATAACAATAAACAATATTTTTTTTAAATTATAACGTATCTACATAAGTATTTTAATTTAATAGATATTTTCAATTAGGTATCTTATTATATAGGGCTAAAACGTTTAAGCCAATAAGAAGATTAAATGTTTTTAAAATTAAAAGTCCTGGAGCTGATCTGCTTTTTAGTATTAACTTTAATTTAATTTCATACTTCAATACAACGAGAATAATAAATTATATTTCAATTTACAACGGATAAGAAAGTCTTTGTGTGTCTCACAAGTAGGTACTTCTTAATTTATGGTTTTACTTATTACGTCATGCAGAAAGTTTATTGAGCCAGATGAAGCGTGAAAGTCAGAAATAAAACCGCTACTATTGGCAATAGTTCACAAACAAAAATCGCCTTCAACAGTTCATAATTTTTTTTATTGATTTTTGTAATGATTTAATTTACCTCTACTTCAAAAAAAAAATAAATGAAACTATCTCTCTTCATCCTATTACTCTTCCTCTCCTATCTTTATAGGTAACTAGTAACACTATTACTTATAATAGATTTATGTACAGGGTGATTCATTATAATGTCGCCCCCCTTTAACTTTGTTATTTGGAGTGTCCCAAAAAAATTAAAGGTATGGTTATGTAGGTGCTAAAAAATACTTTTTTTCTATTTATAACAAAAATTTGAAAAATGATCAGTATACAGGGAAAACCAAAAAGTTCATTTTTTTTTAAATGGATCACCCTATATATGAATTTATTTTTCGATTCCTCGTAAAATTCTAAGCATAATTTATATAACATACCGTATACCTAAATTCAATAGTTTCTGAAATATTCGCATTTGAAACGTTATCATCAAATATTTTATTAAACAATTGTTACAAATAAAGTAGTTCTAGTCCACGCTTTTTATTGAAAACAAATAACTAACAGTGACATTATATAAACAAAACCGTGCATACGACCACCAAAGTGAAAACCTCGATCATCTTAAATATTTGATACGGAATTAAATTAATAATTTAAATGAAAACAACCCAGCATTATTAACAGAATGATTAGAGAAAATGCGAAGAACCCTTATACAACGTGTTGAAGAAAATGGAGGCCCAGTAGAGCATATTGTGACGTGTTCGGTCACGGAAAACACAATTAACAAAACAAAAATAACGAATTTATTTAACAACTAAAATTAATTTGACTACACTACAGTTATAAACAAGTCTACACAATATATTTCACTAAAAGCCTTTTATACCGCTCGCTTCTACTATAAACACTACTTGTCGCTCGGTATACCATAGACACTATGACTTCTATCGCCTGTTGTTCGCCTATCGATCGCTTCGCTTCCAAACATCAGCTGTTCACTGTCAACTAACTCGGTGTGTGCCGTTTCCGCCTTTTATAGTCTGTTCAGCCTTTTTCTAGGGAATTCTACAGCCGTCTAGTAATGCAATTGTTTTCCCATTGATCGTTGCTGGTGTTTTCTAGATGTTGCAGGGAAAGCCGGGAATATTTCTTGTGTATTCAGGGAAGATGTTCGTTAATTATGCTCACACCAACTTAATTGGCAAGTACTCGTAACAATATTTATTGTTTATTTCGTGAGAATAAAAATATTTCTCAGCGGGTGTACTGCTGTACCACATAAAAATTAAATTAACTCGAAGGACCAACGCTTACAGTTGAACACAAAAAAAACTATAGAAGTTGATAAGTGTATATTTACAACTATAAACGTAAAAAATGGAAAACTGTTTATGAGGTTCTTTCCCTCAGCTAGTCTACATACGGACTCTATTGAAATATTATAAAAACTAACTTATATTCATTTTCTCCCCCTAAACTGGTTACAATAAGATCATGATGATGAAGAGAGAAGAAAAGAACAAGAATGCACAATACAATTAATTGCAAATGGAATGCAGCATAGTAATAAAATGCAAATAAGTGTAGTTCTTAAATCGAAGACTACGGTACAATAACCCTAAATAGCATGCAAAATAGAAAATAGTATAATGGCTGGAATGTCCAACCCTAATGGGGTTTTAGAAATGTGCAAATCCCTGAACTCAGGTAGAATGTGACTGTTGAATAAGCACGAAAATTACTAAAAGTGAAACTTAAATAAATGTACAAATAATAATAATGATAGTTTAAAATATTGAAAATACGACTATGAAATATGAATAGTAAATGATAAAAATTACAAAAAGCATGAATATATACAACGCAACTATACGACTTTTAATATGTACAACTTAAATTTTACATATATACAAAAAAATGTTTATTGTGCCGTAACATGCCGGCCGCCTTGAAAGCATTGCTTTCAAAAACCCCTTTAATCACATGTATTAGTATCGACTGGTAATACGCATAATTTGGTAACAGAGCGCTTAAGTATGGCACCGTTTGATGTTTTTACCGACACCACACGTACGACACTATCGTCACCAGGGTGCAATTCTGTCACACGTCCTAAACGCCACTGACACGGAGGAGAATTGTCTTCGCGCACTAACACCAGGGTACCAACCTTCAGGACGCTAATCATGTTTTTCTTCCATTTAGTCCGGGTCTGCATCAAGCTTATATACTGTGGTATCCGATGGTCATCTTTAATCCTTTAAATATTTTACGCACGCTTCTTTAAAAAAAAAAAAAAATTTTTTTATTATAGTTTCTCGATCATGGTATTACAAAATTATTTATCAAATTTCTTGATAACTTTCTGAATATTTGCCTGCATTTTACGTGAGTAAAATAAACTAAACAACCACATGTTTTTTTTTGTTTCTGTGTGGTCTGCATAGTTTTACTATTGGTGTTCAGGCGTTTCGCACACATGGGGTGTAATAACCATAAATACTCTTGAGCTGACGTGAGACATGTTCTTGTTTAGTTAAAATTTTGGTACTTGTCTCGTAGATCGATTTCCTGTGGGAATTTTTCTTAGATGCGGCGTGGGTTCGATTAGTTTTGATGACGTATTAGTACGAGTCTTTAAAAGGGCTGCGAGGTGATTTTTAAGGCATTCAATTTTGTTTCTTATTCGATTCGATCCATTCAATTCAATCATATTCATTTCAATTCGTATTCAAATTCCGATATTATAATTTGTTTTGTGTCTTTATTTGTATTTTGTGTGTTTTTGAGTTTCTGTTTTTGAGTTTTTGTTTCAAATTGGATTAATTACTTACATTTCTAACAGGTATGATAATTATTTTATTATTCTAAATTAATATTGTTTTGTTTTATAATTTTTATTATTTTAATTATTTCAAATTTAATTTCACTGTTTATTATTTTCTTTTATAACGATGGAAATTCTGTTCAATTGTTTATTAATTTTTATATAATTTCAATTCAAGTAAATCTCACTAAATTAAGTAATTTACATTTTTAAAATATTTTCAATTCAGGTAAATCTCACTAAATTAAATAATTTACATTTCTTTAAATTCATTTCAATTCAGGTAAATCTTACTAAATTATATTTTTTAAATTATTTCACTTAAAAAGTTTTTCAGGTTTAACATTAATATTTCATTTTTCATCTTTTATAATAATTTGTGTATATTTTCGAAAGGGGTAAAAACATTTTGTGGTTCAATCTAAGTATGAAATGCCTTGTTGTAAGTACTAATATTTTCTCCCGTGTGGACGTTGATGGGAGTATAACAGGGGCTTTTGTTATATTGAGGGTTTTATCGATGATGCCTCGCTCAAGCAGAAAGATGTCTAGGCTAGATAGAAAATGCAAACAAATATTAGTCGTGTAGCCCGATACGTTCCAACGATCATCGTTATCTGGATTGCTTCCTTAGGGACTCCAGACTTTATTTATTTGTTTTGCGTATGCCCAAATCACATTTTTATTTTCAACGTTATCTGGATTGCTTCCATACTGGACTCCAGACTCATAAATTAACTAACAAATATGTTTTTGGTTTTAAAATGTGATGCTGTTTGTAGGGATTGAATTTCAAATTGTGTCAAAATTTATCAAACATTCGGGAAATTGGGTTTTGTTTACATTTTGTGAATTTTTCATAAGTTTCTAAATTTTATTACACAAATTATTTTTCATTTTTGTTGAGCCTGAAAACTACAAAATTTGAATTTATCTTTTCCAAGTTGTTTTTGATTTCATTTTATTTGAGAATTTTTAATTAAATTTACAACAATTTCTTATTGATTATTTTACATACATTTTATTTGGTTTTTGTTTTATTGTGTTTTTACCCTTTTATGTGTATTTGTGTCCCCTGATTTATATGTGTTTTATTGAATTTTCTTATTGATTTTATTTTTATGTGCCTTTTATTTTGTGTTGGTTTTACCCTGCAATTACATGTTTTACCTGATTTTATTTTTACACTGGATATTTTGATTTTTATGTGTTCTACTTGATTTTATTTTTGCATTGGATATTTTTTTTATTTACATGTGTTACCCTGGAATTTATTTTTATCTGGATATTTTGATTTACCATTTTACTTGGATTTAACATTTTAATTTACTTGTGTTTTTCTTGAATTTATTTTTACTTTAATATTTTGATTTACCTGTGTTTTACTTGAATTGATTTTTACATTGGATATTTTGATTTACATGTGTTTCACTGGAACTTATTTTTTTTTTTACTTGATATTTTTATTTATTTGTGTTTTATCTGAATTTATTTCTACATTGGATATTTGATTTATATGTGATTCACTTGGATTTGATATTTTTGATTTTTATGTTTATTTGAATTTGTTTTTAAATATTTGAGTGGCTGAGATCGTGGTTTTCTCTGTCAGGCTCTTTTTCCACGCTAGCCACAGGCTGAGTCTGACACTCTCATTTCCAAATTTACATTTGATTTTGATTTTGAATTAAACAGTAGGAATGAATTCACTGTGTTTTATTTAACCTTGTTCCTCTAATGATAAACCCGTACCAGAGTACAATTTGTCATTTTTGGCAAGACCTGGCTTTTCAACACAACGAAGGGTAAGAAGTTTTTGACGATCACGTTGGCCTAGGTAAGTTACACTACAATACTCTTTGCTCCAGCGTTTCCAAAAGTGCTGGAGCAACCTCTGGATGTGCTGAAATTTGTTGAGTCGATTCTCAGGAATATCCAGCATATTTTCCTCTGGCAGCGCCGTGAGCTTCCGCCCGATTAAAAAGTGCGAAGGAGTGAGCGGTTCAGGATCATTAGGATCACAAGACAACGGAGTTAGGGGACGGGAATTAAGTACTGACTCAATTTGTGTTAAAAGAGTATAGAACTCTTCAAAGTCTAGATTACTGTTTCTAGCTGTTCGTTTTAAATGGTTTTTTATGGACTTCACTCCAGCCTCCCACAAACCTCCAAAATGAGGTGAAGTAGGTGGAATGAAGTGCCAGGTAATTCTATTATCAGTTGCAAAGTTTGTAATCTTACTCTGATTATCTTTGTTCTGTAGTATATGTGCTATTTCGCCGAGATCATTATGAGCGCCACGGAAGTATGTTCCGTTGTCCGAATAAATATTGGAGGGTCTCCCTCTTCTTGATATAAAACGCCTTAGTAATGATAAAAATGCTTCTGTTGTTAAATTATTTGTCAGGTCTAAATGTACCGCCTTTGTCGAGAAACAAACAAAAATGCATATATATGCCTTTATTAATTGAGCTCCCCGACCCTTTTTTGATTTTATAAAAATGGGACCAGCGTAATCGATACCACAGTTAAAAAAAGGTGGCGATGGAGTAATCCTTTCTTTAGGTAGATTTCCCATAATGTGGGTTATTGATTTCGGTTTTGCCCGAAAGCAAGTTATACATTCGTGTATTATCTTTTTTGCAAGATTTTTCCCTGAAACTGGCCAATACTTATCCCGAATAGAGGAAAGCAATTGATTTGGTCCACAGAGAAGTAATCGAATATGTTCAAAGTTGAATATTAATTTAGTAAGAAAATGGGATGGATGCAATATAATCGGGTGTTTTTTGTTAAATGTAAAATCTGATTTATGAATGCGACCTCCCACACGTAAAATACCATCGTCATCCAAGAATGGATTCAAAGAAAGCAATGAGTTTTTTGTGTCTAATGGTTTGCCTTGCTTTAAAAGATGTATTTCGCTTGCATAATTCGCTTGCTGAGCCATTTTTATCAATAAAGTGAGTGACCTATTCATTTCTATTGCTAAAATAGGACCAGTTAATCTTGCTTGCATGTTCTTTTTTAGGCTATTGATAAACCGTTGACAATACGCAACAACCCGCTGTAATTTTGTTAATGAAGAAAATTTTGTCAGAATTTCCAAATTACTTGTTTCCGTAGATACATTAACGACACATTTTTCTTCTAAATTTACATTTTTAGGAAAGTTACAGGGCGTTGGCCATTGTGATTCGTTTTTTGACAACCATTGGGGTCCGTGCCACCATAGTGGTGATTCATTTAAAGTACTAGCTTCTATACCGCGAGATACTAAATCCGCAGGATTTTCATGAGTCCTAACATGTTGCCAATTGTTAATGTCAGTTAAAGTTTGAATCTCTGCAACCCTATTAGAAACGAATGTTTTCCATCGTGTTGATGCACCATTAATCCAACCTAACACTATTGTTGAGTCGCACCAAAACATGGATTTGTTAAATGATATTTTCA
The DNA here is from genome assembly GCA_029378335.1 of Agrilus mali. Lineage (NCBI taxonomy): Eukaryota > Metazoa > Arthropoda > Insecta > Coleoptera > Buprestidae > Agrilus > Agrilus mali. The sequence continues at coordinate 16,353,743 of CM055657.1, forward strand.
TTGATTGCAATACTTTATGATATAAATTAGCTAACAATACAGCTCCACATAATTCTAACCTAGGAAGTGTTACAGCCTTTAATGGCGCAACACGCGATTTGGAACATAATAACGAAACTTGAATTTGTCCTGAACTATTCGTACTTCGTGCATATATGCAGGCGCCATATGCCTTTTCTGAGGCATCGCAAAACCCATGCAACTCTACAAATATATAATTTTTACATACAACATGCCTGGGAATAACTAGTGTGTTTAATGAAAGTAAATTATTTCTATATTCTAACCATTCGCTGTGCAATTCGATTGGTAAAGATTCGTCCCAAGATAATTTATGTTGCCATAATTTCTGCATTAGTAACTTTGATTTAATTATTATAGGTGCCAATAATCCTAATGGGTCATATATTTGGGCTATCATAGACAATATGGTTCGTTTAGTGACTTGATTTTGCATTGTAAGATTGCATAGTGAATATTGAAAATTATCTGTTTGAACATTCCACACTATTCCTAATGTTTTCGATTCTTGATCTTTGGAAATATCGATTATATTTTGCTCTAAATCATTTTCAACGTTAATTTTATTTAGAATAACTGCATCATTAGACGCCCATTTGCGTAATTGGAACTTTGCTGAATTTAATATAGTTACTATTTGTTTTTGAACTGAAACTGCTTCCACCCTGGAATCGAAACCTGTTAGCAGGTCGTCGACATAAAAATCATTTTCAATAATGTCAGCGGCTTTAGGATAAACGTTGCGATAATCTTTCGCGAGTTGTACTAGGCATCTAATCGCCAAAAAGGGTGCTGAAGCCATTCCATATGTTATGGTATTTAATTTGTAGTGTTCAATTGGTTTATCTGAACTTGGGCGCCAGAGAATAATTTGTAAGGATTGCTGATCGTCATGTATTTTTACTTGACGATACATCTTTGCTATATCACCCGTTAAAACAAAATTATGTTTACGAAAACGCAAGAGAATTGAAAAAAGGTCGTTTTGAATGGTGGGCCCTACATATTGAATGTCATTGAATGACAAACCTGATGTACCCTTGGCTGAGGCATCGAAGACAACCCGTAGCTTTGTAGTTATACTACTGCTCTTTACCACTGGGTGATGAGGTAAAAAGTATGTAATTGTTTTATCAGTGAGAGAAATTTTCGACATGTGACCGAGGCTCTCATATTCTGATAAAAAATTATTATATTCTTCCCTTAATGGAAGATTGCGATTTAATTTCCTTTCTAATGAATGTAAACGTTTAATTGCTAATGACTTTGTATCACCTATAACACACGCGTCCTGCTTTAATGGATATTTAACTATAAATCTCCCTGTTGTATCGCGTGTTGTATTCTGAACGAAATGATCTTCACAGTATTGTTCGTCACGAGAATAAATTTTACTACTGTTACTGCAATCTTCTATTTTCCAAAATTTTTCAACATTTTTGTTAAGTGTGTCTATGCTATTGTTACTTGTTAAACACAAATTGACCTGGGAGATGTTATCATTTTCGGCAAATGTGCCACCGATAATCCACCCTAACCTTGTTTTTTGCATATATGGCAAGTTTTTCCCTAACTTTTGTTGTCCAATGCACAACAACTTCCAAAATATACCAGCGCCTAATAGAATGTCGATTTTCCCGGGTTTATTACATTTAGGATCTGCTAAACGAATATGGGAGGGTATATTCAATTGACTTAAATCAAATGTAATTTGTTGTATTATTAAACACGATAATGTGGATATAAAGTCATTTACGCATGATTGCACGCGAATGTTTGTTCTAGACTTTATGTTAGATAAATTTTGGCTAATGCCACTTACTGTTAAATTTAAACGTTCGCTCTTTAAACCGAGTTTGTGGAAAAATTCTTCGGTAATAAAATTTGATTGGGAACCCGGATCTAAGAGTGCCCTGCATAAGTGTACCTTGCCGTTAACATCGATAACTTTAACTTGGGCTGTTGATAATATCGTTTGGGATGTCTCACGATTACAAGCGTGGTTAGAATATGATATTTGTTCTACCTGCGGGGGGTTCACAATGCCTACATCATTACTTTTATTTGCATCTTGTCGATATGTATTATTGTGACTATTATTTTGAGAGTTTACTGAATGATTACTTAAAGGATTAAAAGGTATATCAGAACTGTCGTTAAACTGAAGATGCAATAAGGTGTTATGTTTTTTATTACAGATTTGACACAGACGAGAAGTGCAGTCTCGGGTTTTGTGATTTTTCTTTAAACAATTAATGCAAAGATGTAAGCGTTTCGCTTGAGAAATTCGTTCTTGTATAGCTAATTTTAAAAATTCACTGCATTCAAATATGGCATGTGGTGCCTTGCAAAAGGAGCAAGAGGGTTTTAAAGTGCTAACGCAACCCTTTATATGTGATTTATGTTTGTTGCTGTTGCTATTGTTACCGAAATCAAATTGACCTTTATTAATTTCTATTGATGCTAAAAAGTGGCATCGTTTTTCTAAGAATTCTTGTAACTCACTAAATTTCGGAAATTCTTCTTTGTGTTCTAATAGTTCCCACTCAAATCGAGTAGTTTGGCTTAATTTTGCACTTACTATGTAAATAAGTAACATATCTACGGTTGGTTGTTTGTAATTTTCAAGGGATTGCATGATTTTTAAAATCTCATCTAAAAAATGTTGCAAAGAAAGATGCGATTCCTTCTTTAAAAACTCTAGATTAAAAAGTGCCTTAATGTTATTTTGAATTATAAGTTTCTTATTTTCGAAACGTTTACAGAGTAAGTCCCATGCAATTGTGTAATTTTCTGAAGAAACTTTCAATGACCTAACGGCTTGTGCTGCCTCGCCCTTTAAACAAGATATTAAATAATAAAATTTCTGAATATCACTCAGACTATTGTTATCGTGAATCAATGAACGAAACCCGTCGCGAAACTCGACCCAATTTTCAAAGTCTCCGTTAAAACAAGGCAAAGCTACGCTGGGTAACTGAACAAAACCCCGATCTACACATGATAATTTTTGAACATTTTTAGATTCAGATGATATTTTAGTAACAATATCCGTAGCGCAACCTACGGCTTCGTAGTATGACTTCTCAAAAGACTCTAGATCCACTTCATGATTTGGGTCATCAGAAAGATTGATTATTTTTGTATGAATTTGCTCGTACTCTACCAGAATAGGATCTATTTTTGCCAGGCGTAATTTTAACTGTGTTATCTCCTTATCACTTATTTCTGATTGGATCTCTAAATCATTTACACTATTTTTGAAACGAGTCAAACGTGTTTTAATGGTTTTTCGTTGACTAACGAGTTCTTTTAACACTTCCGTACTCATGATTTCACAAATTGAATCAGTACCAAGGAAATTAAATATAAGGAAATAATTAAGGAAATATAGGAAATCGCACTTACAAAAAGACTTCCGCAAGAATGGCTCCCTGGGCTGTATACTGCAGCAACTTCCTGAAGACGGTTGACGTTTCGGTTGGAGTTCTGAAGGAAGAGTCGAAATGGCCTTTGGAAAACAGTTGAATGATGTGCTTCCAGAAGAGTCCTCGAAAATTATTGCTAATGTCTAAGCAGTAAGGCACACAGTATTTATTGAAAACACTCGGATATTATGTATCCTGAATAAATGCCGTTGAATATCGAGATGATTGCACGAATGACCGCACTGATTTTAATGATGAATTGAATTTTTTCTTCTTATCCGGCTCGAAGGACCAATGTTTATTTCGTGAGAATAAAAATATTTCTCAGCGGGTGTACTGCTGTACCACATAAAAATTAAATTAACTCGAAGGACCAACGCTTACAGTTGAACACAAAAAAAACTATAGAAGTTGATAAGTGTATATTTACAACTATAAACGTAAAAAATGGAAAACTGTTTATGAGGTTCTTTCCCTCAGCTAGTCTACATACGGACTCTATTGAAATATTATAAAAACTAACTTATATTCATTTTCTCCCCCTAAACTGGTTACAATAAGATCATGATGATGAAGAGAGAAGAAAAGAACAAGAATGCACAATACAATTAATTGCAAATGGAATGCAGCATAGTAATAAAATGCAAATAAGTGTAGTTCTTAAATCGAAGACTACGGTACAATAACCCTAAATAGCATGCAAAATAGAAAATAGTATAATGGCTGGAATGTCCAACCCTAATGGGGTTTTAGAAATGTGCAAATCCCTGAACTCAGGTAGAATGTGACTGTTGAATAAGCACGAAAATTACTAAAAGTGAAACTTAAATAAATGTACAAATAATAATAATGATAGTTTAAAATATTGAAAATACGACTATGAAATATGAATAGTAAATGATAAAAATTACAAAAAGCATGAATATATACAACGCAACTATACGACTTTTAATATGTACAACTTAAATTTTACATATATACAAAAAAATGTTTATTGTGCCGTAACATTTATATTTAACTAAAAATTGTTTTTGTCATATTATTTATTGTTAGATTTCTTGGTTTGTTGTTGTTTAATAAAAGATTTGATGATAACGTTTCAAATGCGAATACTTTGGAAACTATTGAATTAAGGTATAGAGTATGTTATATAAATTATGCTTAGAATTTTACGAGGAATCGAAAAATAAATTCATATATAGGGTGATCCATTTAAAAAAAAATGAACTTTTTGGTTTTCCCTGTATACTGATCATTTTTCAAATTTTTGTTATAAATAGAAAAAAGTATTTTTTAGCACCTACATAACCATACTTTTATTTTTTTTGGGACACTCCAAATAACAAAGTTAAAGGGGGGCGACATTATAATGAATCACCCTGTACGTAATGGTTTTTGAATGTTTATTGTAATATGTAATTATAATTAAAAAAAACATTAAAACCCAATGTGATGATTAATAGCTGTTGTGGAAGCAAATCAGTAAGATACTAATGATAATGAAAGCATAAATAATAATACATACAAAATTTAATTGATATAAAATCAAACATTGCTTCCCTTCAACCAAAATTTAGAATGTGAAAAATATTTTTGTTACCTATATTAGGTTAATAAAGTAGATCAATACTTTCTTTTCAATTTAATTTAATTTTACTTTTGTTGTGGTTTATTTGACGCAGTTTTAGAAGTTATAAGACTTTTGTTTATTTTATTAACTGCACCGTACAACAATTACTACATGTAAACACAATGTATTTCATGTTTGTTTGTTTCTTCTAATTGATACCGTCGTTTCGTTTTATTATTATGCCATCAACATTTATAATCTTATCCCAAGCAAGCCCGCTTTCTTTTGTACATTAGTCATTCTTCCCAACTCCCTCAACTTTCCGTATTGTAGTAGTACATAACAAAATTGAAAACAATGCCTTATTATTACCGTTGAAGAGACAGTTGTTAACAATCTTTGTTTATTTGTTTTTTTCAACGACCTTCCCCCGTGTCTTACGATTAACGTTCAGAATTTCATACTATTGTTTCGTTCGCAATTTTGATTGGAATTTATTAACAGACTATTCTGAACACCGACCTTGTTGATACAGCTACCGTTTGTGTTTTTGGCGTGTGACTGGCGAATTTTTATTGCCTAATTAAAGGACGCACTAATTTTTAATCTGTATATAAAAGTACCTACGATTTGATTGAGCAACTAAAATAATACTGTTGGGACGTCTATTAACTGCATAGGGTGTTTTACAATCCTCTCCCCCATTGAGAAATTTGACAAAATGTGGTGCCCCCCCCTCTTCAAAGATTTACCCGATAACGAGTTTTTTTATTAAAAAAGGAATGAAAATAGCAACAATTCATTAAATTAAAAATTGGACGTAAACTTTCCAATGACCTCTTTCCATTTAAATGAAATTTTATAGAATTTTGCTGAATTCTTCACCTTTCCTTCAATTTTGCACCCAGGAAATTATCAAAATGAATCTTTTTAGAAATATAAAATTGGGAGTAAAATTTTAACTGTGTCTCCTGGTGAAACTTCTGTTTTACAAAAAGCTATCCTAGACCAGTGCTGAAGCCTTCAAAACTAGTAAAAAGCGAAAAAAAATTATAGTAGATGAAACCCATTGGAAAAGGAAGAGAATATAACAGAAATGAAAGGAAAAATAATTTACGGGCAATCTGAGGTCGGGAAGGGGAAGGAAGTTTTTATGGGTAAAACATTGTTTTCCTGGATTTCCGGAAAACCTACAAGTCTTATGGAATAAAATTAAATGGTAAAGTTGTAGGTAATAAAAAGATCTAAGTACAACTTTTGTATTTACACTTTTTTTATATAATCTAAAAATTTATGTGAAAAATTCAAATAACCAACTTTTTGTTTTTTTTTATCTTTTACAAGAATTTTTTGTCACGAAATCTGGTGAAAACTTACCTATTTATGTCCCAAACACGCTGTAATTTTTTTGATTTGAATATTATTTTTTTTCTTGTTTTTACTTAATATCGAAAAAGCACCCTAATTTTCAATTGAAAACTCTCATGTCAAAATATCAGCTTTTTTAAAAACATTGGTGGGTTTTTTCTTCGCTGAAATCTCTACTTTCTGATGGTGTGAAAAAAAAATATACATTACTTTGGCAAATTTTCTCAGGAAATGCAAAAAAACGAAAAAAACTAGATTAATGTTTTTAAAAATATTATAATGAATAACGTAATCAAAGTATAAAGTATGTGAATTCAATAGTACGATTTAATTGTATATTTATTATATTGTGAGATTTTCTATGACATAAATGTAATTAGAATTTAAAAAAAAATAGCAGCGATCACATTTTTTAGATAAAATTCCTCTCGTTTTGAAAATTAGGGTGCTTTTTCGATATTAAGTAAAAATAAGGTGAAAAAATAAATATTGTAAACCAAAAAAATTACAGCGTGTTTGGGACATAAGTAAGTTTCACCAAATTTCGTGAAGAAACAAAATTTTTTGTAAAAGATAAAAATAAAAAACCAAAAAGTTGGTTATTTGAATTTTTCACATAAATTGTGAGGTTATGTGAAAAAAGTGTAAATACAAAAGGTGTAGATCTTTTTATTACCTACAACTTTGACATTTAACTTTTTTCCATAAGACTTGCAGTTTTTCCGGAAAACAAGGAAACCCGTTTTTTAATCTTAAAAACTCAGCCCCTTCCCCTGCCCGACCACAGATCGCCCGTAAATTATTTTTCCTCCTCATTTCTGTTATATTCTCTTCCTTTTCCAATAGGTTTCATCCTACTATAATTTTTTTGGTTTCAAAAATTATCGACTCTTGTCAATCCCCGAAACTTAATGAACTAGGCTTGTCCTTTTTCCAATTATTGCTTTTGGTTATTTCAAGAATTAATAAAAGGTAGGTATATGAATAAAATCATGGCTAAAAATAATTTATTTAAATGAAACACATAAAACCTTTAATCTTTTCTCTTAATTGACTGTGCCTACTTTTGATGATTACCTTTGTGGTACCGTTTAATGATTCTCAAAATAATCATCCAAATCCAGAGTCCCTAAATATCTAGGATCTGGTCTTTTAATATATCCATGGATTATATTTGTTTGTTTGGCACTCTCCAAATATATATTTTATTAAGTATTATTCTAGCAACAGTTGTATTCTGTCACCACCAACGTTTTAAAAACGGTCAAAAAAGACAATTTTAACTACTGCAGCAATTACAATTTGAGAGATGTTCGTTTTTCAAACGCAAGTTCACTTTGAAAGGCCGTTCGTCTGTTTGATTTACAGATTGGCTTTTATGTTAACATCACACGAGTTTCGTTTCGTAAAAAGAAAAAATATATAAAGACCCATGTTCTCGTTTTTTAATGCCGGAACATCGGCTTTAATAAAATTAAGAGGTGAATAACCTTTCGGCAGATGTTTTCAAATTATTTTCAACATCAGTTTGTTTATTAATTAGCTCATTAAGTGATCAAAATTGAACAATTATTGGTCAGTTATAGCAGAATTATATTTTGTGGGACAAAAACGAGGTTCGCCAAACTTCTTTAAAGGTCAAACAGCAAACCAGAAGGTATTTTAGTTAAAAAATGAATGAACCTCTAGGTTGGAAAGAATGTTCACCTGTAGAATTTTACAATGAGGATTCAACGTAAGTACAACATAAAAATTAAGAAACAAAAGAATTAAATTAACTGCAACGATAAACGAGTACCTAATGTTAAATGGGCAGTCGAAGAAGGAGTACAGGAGGCCAGGATTCTTCTTTTTATAGACCAGTGCTGAAGCCATCAAAAATAGTAAAAAGTGAAAAAAATTATAGTATTATGAAACCCATTGGAAAAGGAAGAGAATATAACAGAAATGAAAGGAAAAATGATTTACGGGCGATCTGAGGTCGGGAAGGGGAAGAGGGTGAGTTTTTAAGGGTAAAAAACAGTTTTCCTTGATTTCCAGAAAAACTACAAGTCTTATGGAAAAAAGTTAAATGGCAAAGTTGTATGGTAATAAAAAGATCTAAGTACAATTTTTGTATTTACACTTTTTCACATAACCTCAAAATTTGTGTGGAAAATTCAAATAACCGACTTTTCGTTTTTTTTTTTCGCTTACAAAAAAATTTTTTTTTCACGAAATTTGGTGAAAACTTATCTATTTATGTCCTAAACATGCTGTAATTTTCTTGATTTGAAATATTTATTTTTTCACCTTATTTTTACTTAATATCGAAAAAGCACCCTAATTTTGAATGGAAAATTCTTACGTCAAAATATCTGCTTTTTTAAAAACGTTGGTGGGCTTTTTCTTTGTTGAAATCTACTTTCTGATGGTGTGAAAAAAATATACATTACTATGGTAAGTTTTCTCAGGAAATGTCCAATTTGAAAATGATGTTATCTAAAATTTCAATGTACAATAAATAGTTTATGGTAATTATACTGATGAACCACTAAGGGACTAGAAACGGCAAAAACTTTTCAATTTTAATTTAGTGATTTGACATTTAATGTTATAAGCAAGCCACTAAACTTGGGCAAAACATTTGCTTTACAACCAATCTGAAACTTTTCTTCTGCAAATATTTAAGTATTTTCTTACACGAGGTTTTATCTGAACCATAAAATTATCATTACATAATTATTCTAAGTACACATATACCTACAAGCTTCGAATATATTATAATAAATATAGTAAAGAGACCTACGTACCTACTACAGATTATTCATACTAGCTCGTCTTATTTATAGAAGGCTACCAAAAGAAAAAGTAAATACAAATGTATGCGAATGTAATTATGTATTATTTTTTAAGTTCAGGTGTTCAGGAAGTACTTGTAAGTACATCAGACTTTGGCATGAGATCACGAAAACCTTGAGATCATTTGTTAACATGTACGTACATACTTCAAAAATAATACGGTAGTCGAGACAAGACATCGGATTTGTTGTAAAAGTTAGTCTAATAATGGCTAGGTACAAGCAATCAAAAGTGTTTACTAACAATTTATCTCCTCTGATGGTACTTTAAAAACAATTAGTACATGAACATTACCTAATCAATAAAGCTGAAACGAGTCTACCAACAGTATACGTAGAAACAATAAACGTTAATTACTTTTTTTTTCAGAATAGTCAAAATAGTTTAACCTATACATGATAAAAATGAGGACGAAAACATGATCCCTCTTATTTAGGGCTAAAAATTAAATCTTCACCACGTGTGTAGCGAAATAAATAAATACATTATCGTTTCAAATGAATAATTAAGTATTAAACAACTAAATTTAGATTAAAATAAACAGAACACTGCTGTCTACCACAAGTGCATTACTAATAAATAAATGTTATTATCTAACTGTTCTTAAAAATATCGGTTGTGTTGGGATGTTCAACTGCTGCTAAAAAAATGATTTTCAATGACTTCCCTTGTTTCTTAATCAGTCCATCAATTATTTGGCATGTACCTATTTAATGTTTTTAGAAAAATGTTTCAATTTGAAGGAGAGATGGATTGAGGATGATGAGAATTTCATAAGCTTATTCAAATGCGAAATGCCAATAGTTTTATTAAAAAAAAATTCCAGAAGTGTAAAATCGATTTCTGTAAAAGATTGAAGGATATATAATAATTATTTTAATTAATTCGTCGATTAGAAGAGTAATAACTAGTAAGTATTATTATAATAATAATTAAAATTATCTAATTGATACAAATGAATGTTTGAAAATATTAAAAATATGTGCCAATGTAAGTACGACATTTTTATTTATTTTTTATGGAATGTAATGTTTTTATAAAATTTTCAGACAGACATTAGTTGCAACCAAGGATCAGGAACTAGGAAAATCATTCGACCTTTATAAATATTGATTTTTGTATGCAAGTCTTTGTATATAGGTAGGTATATAAACGAACCTTGTTAAGAAAAATATTAGGTACGCTATATAGAACATGATAAATTTTAAATGTATACACACTTATAAAAATACCTTATCAATTCGTGGTAAAAGCGTGAAAGTAAATACATGTAAAGTCCGCTTTAATCACCGATTAAATGTCTAATTTTTTTAGATTCTCTCTACATAAATTAAATCTCTGGTTGTTAGGGTGATAGTATAAATTATAAAGTAAAAAAAAAAGTAATATCTTTATCGCACACTTGACTATATATTCATAATGACTAACTGAAGACTAAATTTAGTAACACCTAAAATGATTAGTCAGTACGCTATTGAAAACAACCATGATAAAATACGTAAATACCTACAGCAATTTTACGTTTTGCCTAGGACCTTATTTAAACGATGTTGGTCAATCAAAAAAGATCAAGTACTTGTTTAAACCTTAAAGTCAAAAAAAAATTATTTGTGTATTTCAACAACTACTCTGGCATAGAGAGAAATAACTTCTTCATTTGGAATTTTTGCTACTGTTTTTTGGGTATTTTTGTTTTGATTTACGCCCACCCACGACCCACCTGCTTCCCTCTATATAATATAAAAATATCAAACCGGAGTTTACATGATTATGTCTCCTTTGGGAGACTTTAGCCAAAGGAATACAAAATACGAAATTACCCTGAATTTCGTAATGCAATTCCTTTGTGACATAAATTAGTCGGGTACGTGCGGATATCTTGTACATTTAAGATTCTAGATAGCAACTGACGCAATTTCTGGGGATGGCAGTGGCTTGCAAAGGGGGTGAAAATATCAAAACACGCGTACATATCTGTCTTGTGGGCAGTTTATCTCACAATCTGAAAAGCGTAAAGCTAAAATACTAACTGAGATATCGTTGTACTACAATACATAAAAAGATGTCGAATGAAACCTAATTCTCAAAAATTAAAGAAAATAGCATCAACAACATAAACACAAGATTATTTGATGAGTTATTTGCAAGTAAACTGTTTTTGTTTTGCATTGCATTGAAAGTATACAGGGTTTTTCAAGTTGATGGACTATTAGAAGTACAATATGAATTAGTAAAAGGAGTTCAGTTCTGAAACTTGGGCTCATTTGGTTATTGTTTATGCCGCTTCTGTTAAAAATATTTTCAAGTTGGATTTACATCCGGTTATACCGGAAGTCGACACCAACTTTGTTATTTTAAATAGAACGGTATATTTTTTACGCTGAATTCGAATAAAACATGTAATTCTAAGGTAAGTTTGATAACCAATTTGTGCACCTATGTCGATCGGTTTCTGAGTTAATTTTATTTATAGAAAAAAAAATCGTACCGTAGCCCAAATTATAAAAAATCATATTTCCACAAAATACGACTTAGAGTGTAGAAATTTTTACTAGCTGAATATTAGTGCTAACGCCTTGGCCAAATTGAAATAAATAATTTATACAGGGCGTTCAAAATAAAATTCTAAAACTGTTAAAAACTTCAAACACGAATAACCTCGTTTTTTCAAATGGTACCTACCATTTTTTATGTTTTCAATCGACTACTTTTTTATTCTCTTTCGATTCATATAGATAGATACTTTCTACTGTTTTATTTGAAAAATTTAGAGTAACTTAGAAATTTAAAATTTAGATAATTTCATTAATTTAGGCGTAATAAGAGTGTGCCTTGGACAATTGACAACTAACGACAGTCAAAGCAAAATCACAGTAAAACCTTTTTTATCGATTAATTTCTGTTGGGGAGATGTACGAGACAAATGTTTATAATAAATACTTTAATTGAAGTTTTCGTTTTCGATTATTTTTTGTAACAGAAATTATTCGATAATGCGAGTTTTGGCTTCATTTTGCATTGTCGTTAGTTGTCATTTGTCCAAGGCGCACCTTTTTATGCGAAAAATATTAAAATTAGCTATTTTAGGTAATAATTTAAAATTACTTAAAAATTTTCAAATAAAACAATAGGAAGTATCAATATAGATCGAAAGAGGATAAAAAGAAGTGTCGATTGAAAAAATAAAAAATGGTAGGTGCCATTTAAAAAAACGTGGTTATTCGTGTTTGAAGTTTTTAAACATTATAATTTTATTTTGAACGCCCTGTATAAATTATTTATTTCAATTTGGCCAAGGCGTTAGCACTAATATTCAGCTATTACTAGTAAAAATTTCAACAATCTGAGTCGTATTTTGTGGAAGTTATGATTTTTTACAATTTGGGTTCCGGTAGCGATTTTTTTTCTATAAATAAAATAACTCAGAAACCGATCGTGATGGTGTACAATTTGTTTATCAAACTTACCTTAGAATTACACGTTTTATTCGAATTCAGCGTAAAAATAGCATATTTGAAAAATAATTATATCAACTAATATGGAAGTTTCAAATTATCCTTATAATTCATTATTTTATAGCTTATCAAATAAAAATATACATCAATAAATATTTGAAAACCCCATAAAAATAACAATAATTAGGATTTTCTATATGTATATATTCTTGCTTATACATAATATCGAATGCATTAAAATAAATATTTAATTGGATAACATATAAATATTGAAAAATAATATTATCCATAATATCATTTACTTGTCCTCAAATTTCCGATAATTCCGTCGAAAGAATTTATTTTTTGGTGAGCAAACTACAGCCCTTGCTCTGTTTTAGATTCAATGCAGCATAGAAAACAGTCGATGTATTACATTCTTCTCATACCTGATCAGAGTAAGAATGAGGTCAAGGGATGTACCTACTTAATTTACGACCTCATGTTATGATGTTTGTAATGGCGTTTTCGGATAAAAGCAACAATATTCCCTTTGGAAAGATTGCTCCACATTAATTTGTGGTAATTAAATAATAATAATTTTGCACAAAGTTATTTTGTTTAATGGAATCTCCCTAACGTTTAGTTCCATTTAGTGATTAGTGCGACCAACTAATAACATATTTATGTGTTTGCATGGACGTGTCAGAGTTTATTTCGTGATAAAGAGGTTGGCTGGCACGCGACATAAAAGCCAACAAACTGCCTACATACATAACAACAGTACGCATTGCGGATCTGGCAGCCAAACGACGTTTCAACCTCAGAGAAGTAACGCAAGACCGCGCCAGTGAACTCTCCTACGAAAGCATAAATTCGATCGTTATTATGTTTCTTATTATTGGGGGAAAGATAAAGTCAGATACAAGATAAAAAGGATACAATACAGGACAAAGGACAAGGAAGAGTTTTGCAGGGTTCTGCTCTTTATCAATTATGTACCCAACAATCTCAAGCAATCTTTTCAACAGTATCCATTCAGAATGGAGCGTTTACTAAAAACTGAAAAAATATTTTCAAAAAAACCGGTCAAACTGATAGTTTGTTAAAGTGTCGATGGTTTCAAAAATGTTCAAATTATTATTACGTTCAAAATAAACTCAATAGAAATTGCGGTAGGGTGGTTGTGAAAAAATATTATAATAACTTCAAAAACTTCAAAGAGTACAAGAAATAAATGAATGAAAGTTCATTTCTTGTACTGTTTGACAACAATTGAAAAATTGAAACGATTGTTAGAGTTATTCTAATAAATATTTGTGAAAATAACCGTTTTTGAAGTTTCTGAAGTTTCAAAATAATTAATTAACAATGAAACGAATAATAGATATAATTTTATTTTGATATTTATTCTTAACGGAATGTTCATAAAATACGTCCCACTAAAATTAGTTTTTTTGACATCCTCCCCCCCCCCCCGGTTGTCATGGTGTGTGTCCCATTTCTGTGACCCCCCCTGTTATATTACGTCACAAAAACTAACCCTCCCCCTGAACATGATAAATTTTGATTCATAATACACAAATTTTGATAGTCAAAAATATTTATTTTATTTTCATAATAAAATTTAAATAAAATGATAAATATCTTTTGCAACAAACAAATAAATAAATAATATTTCTATTTATCAGTCCAAGGATTCTGTAAAAATTCAGTAAAAGTTTTTGATGAACGGCGAACGTTACGTTGCCGTAGACCCCCTGCCCCTCCTTGTCATATCTTGCCACACTCAGCAAGACCCCCCCTCCCTACTTGTATGCGAACGTATTTTATGAACAGCCCCTAAGGATTTCAATTTAATATAAAATACATCGTACTTAGTCTGTATTTACAAATTTTATGTTTTTGTGAATCATTTTAAATCTTTTACATAATATAAATAGAATAATTTATGGTAAAAACTTGAAATAACATTGATAAGATGATAAATAATGTGCGAGCAGAAATTTTCCATGTAATGCAATCTTTAATCAACATTTATTATACTGCGTCTGTAACTTTAAAAGTTCTTCAACAGTTACTATCCGTCTAATTAGCATAATTTTTTTTAATGGCGTACAATGTGGGATGTTATCACACTTCGTGAAATGTTATATTTTGGAAAAGTTTTGAGGATCATATTGATAGCTTTTTTAAAACAAAATATTATTATTACCAATTGAATAAAAATAACGTGAACCGTATGTGTGGTATTAACATTTAATTATCCTTCACATACTATTACATAAGTTAAACCATGACCTTTTTTATTTGTTACTGAATACATCAAATCTACAATGACGATTGGTCATGTGAAAATCTCTATTAATATAACAAAGATTTCTGCAATGGTCCGATAAAAACAAAAACATTTACTTATGCATAAATAACTTTTTTATAAGCTGCAAAATTTCCTTCGTTTAATTTTCCATTTTTTTATTTTATTTTTAATGCCATAAATAACTTAGTATTCGTCGTATTTGCTGTTAGTGAATACCTAACGAGAACGTCATTAATAAAGTAAACACTTTTTACTCTAAATATTTTTAGATGAATGTAAACTTTTCCATTTAATTTTTGGTCTGAAAAATGATTAATAAAACATTTCTGCAATCCAATGTTCACCAGTTAATTATTTATGTACAGTTCTTTTAAGAAAATAAATTTAAGTATGGAATGAATATATTAGTTGAAAAATTTTAAACACTTTAAAAAAAGGTACTACTTGGGGTACATGCTGACAGAAAACAACAAAGACGATGTGCACATAGGTAACCAAGCAGCTAAAGCAAATGCATTGCTGGGGAGAATATTGGGAATAGGACAAAATTTGTGCAGAAATAACTGGGAAAGAAGGGTAGTAAAAAGTATAGTCTTTTATGGAGTCGAGATATGGGGATGGAAAGAGTATAGAATAGTAGAAAATATTTATAAAAGGCATATGAAATGGGTGTTGCGCTTAGAAAGAAGTACCCCAGGCTACATTTTAAGAAGGGAAACAAAATGTGGGAAAATGGTGGAAGGTACAAGAAGAAGGGTTGTAAAATAAGAAGAAAATTAGGAGAATTACCGGAAGAGGACATAAGAAAGGAGATATGGAGGAAAAAGGTATTGGGGATCGGGACAAAAAATAAATATGATGTGGAAAGGGATAAAACCTTAACAGAAATGACAATAAGTAAAGAAGAAATGGAAGAGTGGAGAGAAAAGGGATTGAATGTTAGTAGGATGGTGGGGAAAAGATGTAATGAAATAGTAAGAGGTGAATATTTGAGAAAAATTTGGGAATCCAGATACGCGAAAGGTATGAGATAGTTTACATGGGTAGAATGGCAAGGGTATGAGGTGCCAGGATATCTAAGAGAAGGTAAAAATAAAGAGATAATAGCTAGATTTAGAATGGTGAATGAGTGTAATGAGAATAAGTTTTGCATGGAAGAAGGTAAGAGATTGTGTAGAGTATGTGGAGAGAAGAGTGAATCAATGGAACATGTATTAGAAGAAGTAATGGGAAAGAATGAGAGGGAGGAACTTGGAAGGATAATAAATGCGGATGGTAGTGGTGAACAACCAACAAAAGACCCATAAATTACAAAAACAATGGCATATATACCTAAACTAAATTGTTAAGATTGTGACTCTTTCTATATTGGTCAAACGGGCAGAAATTTCGGTACACGCTTAAACGAGCATACTAAAGATATAAAAAATAAAAAAAAACATTTGTATTGATTTTTTGGATACTTGATGAAAGTCTAACATATTGGTAGTAAACAAAAACACATTTGTAACTTTCACAACTTTGAAAGTTAAGTTCAAAGTTGTGAAAGTTACAAATGTGTTTTTGTTTACTACCAAAAAAAACATCTACAGGCATAAGCGCGCACTGTATAGAAAACAACCATAATATAGACAATAATAATTTTCAAATACTAGGTACATATAGAAAATAAAGGACAACGTCTAAACGTTTTAGAACAATTTGAAATTAAAAAAGCATTCAAAAAGAAATGTAACATAACAAACGACAAATCCGAATTTAAAGATACGCCCGTTATTGACGAATATCTGAGAGCCATAAACTAATTAAGGGTTTTCCAACATACCTGGATTTGTATCTGTACCTACTTGTTATCTGTTTACCTTTAAATACCAAACACTTACATCTTACCCTCAGTAAATAAGTATTACTCTTGAAAAAGACCTAGTCGGTCGAAGCACGTGTAGAGTGTCTAATAAACATAAATTGAAACATTTAAAAGCGTTTTCATCGTATGTGTTTAATTTTATTTCAAACGATGTTTCAAAAATTTCCAATGACAAATTCAATCGAGATAATTTTATAATATTTTTTTCCATAGTCACGCTAATGGAAGCTTTTAGAAGCAATAATGTAATTAACGATGTTTCTTTCTAAAAAAGTGACTTCTTGCTCTTTTAAATAAGGTTCCACTTACTTCGAAGAAAGATTTAATCAGTACTTCCTGCAATGAACTATTATTAATGAATCAATAATATCATCATTGAACAGTGAGATTTTGAAAGCTGACTGTCTAAGTTTCTAACCAACTAATCAATCGGCCAGGTTGGTAGGTACTTTTATTTTATAATTGTTTCTAAAGCCTTTTAAGCAATTTACTCGTTATCTTTTTGCAATGGACATTGCCAGTGTTCAATTACAAAATAAAGATGTTTTACATCTTTGATGTTTTTGCTTTCTAACTTTCTGTAAGATACAGTTCTATTTGACAATTCAACCATAAAATTTTTAATCGATTAATTGGCGTTTAAACAGAAGGAAGACTTTATAATTAAGATAATATAAAACAAAAACCCGACAAAAGACCTGCACGTTTTTATTTTTGCAATAGAAAATATAATTATCCCTTTCTTTTAAAATTAAGAAAAAAAGTTTCAATGTGTTCGGAATTATTATTTACTTCCTTTTATTATGAAATAATAAAATCTAAAACCTTCGTCGTTTTTTGGGCTCTCCAATAAAAAAGTGAATTTTAAAAACACGACTTGTAGTTCCAAAAATTATCCTATTTTTATCTGATTGAAATATTCCAAAAAAAAATTGCTTTAAAAACACAAATAAATAACTATAATCGCATAAACTAAATATTATCTGTAACTGTAGACAATTTTGTATTTTTGTCGTAATCACTACGTTAAAATCCAATCATTAACTGTATTTTACAAAACCTACTTAAAATGCACTTATTTACGTAAATACTTTCCATTAATCAATATGTATCTGAAAAAAAGCAGTTTCTTTTATCAACAATTTCATTAATATTTTGATGTATACATTAACATTGCTGAATACTCAATACGTTAGGTAGACATATTTAAAAGTAAAATATTTTCTAAAAAAAATCCTGAAAACTTTCCGATTATGAAGTAATTTGAATATAACAAATAAAGTTTGAATGAAAATTAAACTTATTATAATACTTACAAACGTATATTAGTTACTACAGTTTAATTGCTAAACAGAATTTTGGAAATTAATTACTTCGAAGAATTTTATGGCCAACCCTATCGTGATATCGTATCGGATTCTTGATAAGGTCAACAGATTAATTAAATTCCGAATTTCGGTCATCTAATGACGTAAGCATCACGTTAATTACAGGAAATCCGAGAAACTTTTATATTAGAACAATATTAGGACGATGAAATATGGATGAACGATGTTTTGGATAACCAGAGGGTAAACTGGGTCAAGTAACTATCGGCATCGTAATAAAATTAAAAGACTATAATATTTTAGTTTAAACATGGTTAAAGAGGGCCACTACTTCCAATACAAAAGCTAATAGATATATGTTTATAATGCTTCTACTGTAGCTATGTATAATAACATGTAAAAAAGCCAAATTTAGAACACCAGATTTTGACCTCGATACAAAAATAATTTTGTTCTTGTTAAGTACCTACCATTAAGTATAAGGGCAAATGAACTGATCTTTATAAAACTTAATTAACGTAAAACACGTTAGGAAGAATTGTGCATAAATTCATTTTATAAGAGATTCCATTAATTAATTTGATTTCTAATTCTACAATATTGCTTTTTAAATAATTAAAAAAATCTGATACAATTAATAACAGCAGATGCATACGGTCTTAATCGCATAGGAAATGTTACTGTACAGATATTTGGGTATCTCGTCCTAATGGTCCTACGAGCCGGATAGTGTACCTACTTAAAAAGCGAAAGATTGGCCTTAAAGCTCAGGCTGTTTTAAGTGCAACTAATTGATTTTTAAACTAACAAAAGTGTCGTTCATTGATTAAGCTACGTACTAAAATATTTAATTAACACACTTATCTGAAATCAGTCAATTACCTACATCTAATCGATTCATTCATATTCGTATAATCACATTCAAATTGAAAAGTTCATACAATGATACAATCCAATCATTTTATTCAACATCAAAGATCTAAGCATTCAAATATTCAAAATATCCAGATGCTTATAATTATACAAAAAGGTGCAATTATATCTAACCATCCATAAAAAATATATGCATTTTAATTTTTAGTGTAAAAAAATAGTTAAATCCAACTTTAGTGCTTTCACTGTCTTTTGATATATTTATTGACACAATACACGACAAGAATTTGATACGTCGTTACAGGTGCGCGAAGTATCCTTTTCAGGAGCTCTCGAATAAAACCACAAATATGATATTGATTGATCGTTCACAGTGGTCAGTGGATGTTTAAAATTGATAAAATTAGGTCAAAAGCGGTTACGTAAAAGCGATTGTTGTCATGATGATAAAAATGTGCCTATCTACTGTTGTTTTCTGCTTTATGATTAATTTGTTTACTATTTTATGGACGATAAGTACTTAGTTAACAATTTGGAGGGCCATCAAAATCATGAACGCATGTAAATCGTCGTTAGGTACAGCATAAAAAGTTTGAGATATAGTGTTATAGGAGTAGATATGATGAAAATTCCAAGGACAGGTAAGGTCAGAAATAAGGAGATATTGCAAAGAACTTAAAAGCTCTGGATGTCAATAAGGATTTGGGATTGAAAAGAAATGGGGCGTCATGGTAGGACACCTTCTGAGGCATACAGGATTATAAGAGTTAGGTAATTAGAGACCTATCTATTAGAAGCAGATACTTATAGTTAGAAAGGCCAGAGGAAGATCTTCGTTAGACTACTGTTGCAGTTTTTGGAAAATGTAAAATTAGCTCAGGTATCAGAATCAGTAAAAATGTGCCCAACCAGTTTTCGTACTGATGATCCTGTAATGATAACGACTAAAAATAATTTACAAGTAGTTAATTTCAAAAACATAGGCAATCACTTTGTTGCAAGGTATGGTATTGTACTGAATATTTTATTAGAAGGTTATCTGCAGCAAACACCAGTGAAACCTGTTAGAGGCTACCATTTTCTTTATTTGTTTTAAGGAAAACGGAAAAATATTTGAAACAAGTATAAGTAAAAAATGTTATTACGGACATACACGCAAAGAATCTTAATCGCATGATTGTCCACTCTCTAAGGTCACCGTGTCCTTGTAGTGGACTACGTGACTGAAGATCAGTATTACCTGTACTACCTATACTGGTGTTCCAGGTTTGCAATCGCAAATTAAGTTTCTCATCCGGTTTGCTGTAGATACGAGAATTTAAATTTTAACGGCACAAAAAAATTAAGGCATTTCGTATACATACAGATTATAATAATTAAAATAAAAACATACGTTTCTCTGTAAAATTACGCTGCATGGGTACCTATATATAAGTAGTTCAAAATTAGGAGAAAATCATTTTAATTTTCTAATTTTTTCAAGGTTAATAATAATCGACTGTTACTGTACATTACACAGTTTTGGTAACAAAGTGAAACAAAGAAAAGCTTTCAGGAACTTATTAACAAAGTCTGAGTCTGTTAACAAATTAAAAGAACAAACGACTTACCTGTAAGGAAGTTCGTTCTAAATTATATGAGATACCCTCGTCCAATTAGATTAACACACGTAGTAACACTATTCCAGCTTTGTCGAGCTATGTTTAAAGTTTATTGGATAAAAAATAAACAAACAAGCACACTCCTGCATCCCGAACCGATCCACTTCATTACACTGTTGAAGCGTAATGGAAAAAAATTTGGTGTACAGGGAGGGTTGGGGGGGACTCTAATTGGACGAGGGTATCTCATATAATTTAGAACGAACTTCCTTACAGGTAAGTCGTTTGTTCTTTTAATTATATTTCGATACCCTCGTCCAATTAGATTAACACACGTAGTTGTTTAAAGTTACCAGCAAAGTTTTTCCATATCTCCATTATAGGTGGGAATTATGTATTTACATACATATCCTTACTCAATCAATAAAACGCCACCATAAAGTGAACAAATCATGTAATTAAACGAAAAAACCCAAAACACGAAACAACTTTTTCCCCTACAAGCTGGTGGAAAAAGAAAAAACATTAAATAGGAAAAAACTAATTATCATAACAAGTAAATTGAACAAAGAAAGTTATACTATCTAACTGTGCCTACATGTATCAACATTTATGACAGTATTAAATTTAAAAATTTATTGTCAGTCTGAAGTGGTCTGTTATAGTATTTTGAGTTTTTAGACCACCCGGCTGACTCTCTTATCGTGTCAATATTCGCTCCTTCTCTGAATGCCATCGAGGTAGATGCATGCCTAGCACTATGTGTCTTAAATGTATTTGTATTAATTCCGCTACTTTTCATCACGTCTCTAACCCAACGGCTAATAGATTGGGTCGATGCTTTTTGATAAGGCTTACGATGTGTTAGAAATAAGTATGGCTCATTGTTGTGAAGTGGCTGTGTTTCTTTCAAATATCGAATAAATGTTGTAGCTACACATAATTCCAAATGCTTCGTAAATGTGTTAAATTTTAAAACAGGTTGGTTACGGTTTGGACCTGACGTTTTTAGCATATCCGTGAAAAAAAATATGATAATTTTTCAAGAAACAACTCATGCAGAAAGGAAATTATGTCGCCAACACTTACAAAATAAGGAGTAATTTTGTGTGTGTTACAAAAAAAACCACCATTTTTTATATGTACTGCAATATTGTTGTAGAGTTGATTTACTTATTGAATTTATCATTAGAGGAATACAGTCTTGAGGAATGCCCTTTTTTAGAAACGCTCCCCTGATAATTTTGACACCGCTAGACGAATGTTCTTCCACAGGGGATGAGGTGTCCTAAAAGGAGATAAAAGCAAATCTTCAAATGGTTCAAAAACCTTTAGTTTTTCTACACATAATCTCAAAAATAAAGAAAACCAAGAAAGGTTAGGCCAGTAAGGTACTACCAAAATTCCCAAAGATTTTCTTTAAAACTCTGCCTATTAAGGGAAAACGGTGGGAAGGCGTAAAAGAAAATATCCTTTCCCCAGTTTACTGTAAAGGCGTCCGCAGCAAGCGCTCCTGGATCTTTGAACCAAGAAATATATTTTTCACATTTTGTGTTTATTCTTGATGCAAACAAGTCAATAGTGGGCTTGCCAAAACAAGAAACTATTTCAAAATATACCTTATCATTTAAGGAATATTCCGTGTCAAAATTTCGGGTTCTCGATTGCTCATCTGCTAAAACGTTTTCTCTTGACGGTATGTATGATGCGTATAACATAATGTTACGCTTTTCACACCACGTCCATATCTCTTTACTTAGTTTATTTAAGTTCTGATACCTGATACCCCCCATCTTGTTTATGTAGGAAATAGCTGTTTTATTGTCAACACGCAATAAAACGTTACAGTTAGATTCATTTAAAACGAAACACTGCAATGCGTAAGAAATAGCTAATAGCTCCAAATAATTAATATGGTACTGAATTTCTTTTGTATTCCACAACCCCCGGGTGGTTTTGTTCAAATCCTCCAGTTCTCGTAACAGGCGCCTTTTCTTGCGCGCCAGCGATCCATTTTCACTATCACTCGTATTATTTTCACGTGGCATTTTTACTTCACCGTAGACCGTGTTTACGCACGACTTTACTCGACAAAGCAAAACAGTGTAATGAAGTGGATCGGTTCGGGATGCAGGAGTGTGCTTGTTTGTTTATTTTTTATCCAATAAACTTTAAACATAGCTCGACAAAGCTGGAATAGTGTTACTACGTGTGTTAATCTAATTGGACGAGGGTATCGAAATATAATTTCATTACATAGTACATAGTTGCGACATGAACAAAAGAATTAGCGAAAAATAGGTAATTGTGTACCTCTAGTTCAATTATTCCAAAATTCCTATTACACGTGTACTGTGATTAAACTTTATTATAAATTAAGTAATCGAAACGGTAATGAGTTCAAATTTTCCATTCGGTTAATAAAAACAATAGTTCAAGAATAGTATCTATAGGTATGAATGGACTCGAATAATTATTATAGAAATCGGTTGTCACGTAATGTGCTCTCAATGTATATTTTACATTTACCGTGCCAAAAAATGCGCCAAATTTCGGAAACCCATTCAAGTTAATTATCAAATATTAGGTAGGTGTTAAGAAACTAAAGGGAAAATTGGTATTGGACAACGTTGGCATCAATCATTCACGATTAATTTGAGTGAATATTTAACACTGTCAACCCTCAACCAACTTTACTTTGCGCTCTTATATAAATTGATTCTGTTAAACTACAATCTACAACAGTTTTTGTCTTTAGCTTCACTTCTGTGTAGAACGATAATAAGAAACTCAATACAATACTGGGCCCTTATCAAATAGGCTTCAGGCTCTAAGTGCAAAGGCCTTTTGTTCCAATTACATCGAAAAGTAACTACAGTAGACTTCCGATTATCCGGATCCCGATTAACCGGAACGCTGCATTATTATCCGGAATGATATCGATTTTTAAATCCGCCGTTTTATCCGGAACTGGAGTGATGCGGCTACCGTTTATCCGGAATTTTCCTAAACTAAACTGTCTACTAGTACATTTGGTTAGTCCAAATGGTCAAAAGAATGTGCCTCGGTATACAACACCCTCTGAAGGACATCTTTCAGATGGTGTTGCTCAGTGCCGCCCTACTGGACCGCACCCGACCCGTTAGTTGATAACGGCATATTTTATGTCTGTTTATGCTAGGCACAAGTGCAACACATGCGGCCGAAATCTTTTATCTTTTTAATTGACCATAGAAACTATGTCTTCTGCTGATTTTGCTGTTGCTAGAAAGCTAGTGGCTAGGTAAAGAGCTTAGTGCAGGGCTGCAAGTTGCACAGATTATTTACATATGTAATAATAAATATCTCATAGTTTCCGTCTCCCGATTCCGATTATCCGGAAAATTCGGTCATCCGGAATAGGTCCGGCCCACATTATTCCGGATAATCGGGAGTCTACTGTACATAGGTCCAAAGTCCCAAGCATTACGAGGGCTTCACTTACTTACATAAAAGGGGCTTTAAATACATCAAAAGGCTTTTCACTGTGAAAGAGCTTGAAGCACTTCTATAGGACTTCGAGCGCTTTGAAGGGGTTTTAAGCGATTTAAAAACGACTGAAATACTTAAACAATTTATAATTAGTTTTATTATTAACCCACAACTATTTGGGCTTGAAATAAGGTGTTTCTCAGCACAAAATTGCACTCAAATTCTTGGATCATTTTACCATGAATCCAATTTATAATAAACATATAGCAAGCAATAAAAACAAATTTTCAATTTTTGGAGGTCTTAAGTAACTTAAATACGTTTTTTTTTTCGTTACACATTAATTTTGCTGAATCCTATTTCTTGTAGACCCACTACATGTTGTTCTAATTTATTTTTACCTAGATTACCTAATGCAAAACGTTTTTAAATCGGTTTGAAAATATGTATTCTAAATCTCAAAGGTCCGAATAGCAATAAAAGCTATCAATAAACGATTTTTATCTATTTCTTATTCATGATTCAGACAAGTTTGTTCATAAAACTTGAGTCGATAGACCTCGTGCGATAATTCCAAAATTATTAGCGAAGGATAACAGAAAAAAAAAAATAGAAGAGATATAGGAAGCTTGGTTGGGCAGGTACTTACTTCCACTGTCAGTCGATAGTTTCATCTTGTCGAGCGACGTGGAATCTCGATCATTGTAAACGAGAACACCGGATGCATTACTTCTGTAGGCATTTTCCACCTTGATCTCGAAGTTGCATCGACCTCTCTTGATCAGGGCGATCCAAGGTTCGCCTCTTGGCAACCTTCGATCGGATCTTGTGCTTTTGAAAGGTAACTGACAGCCCGTGTGATCGTGCGGGTTCGTCTCAGACGTTACGTGCACTAAATAACCGAACGCAGGACCGATATTACCGCCACCGTATCGACCGGCTTCCGATTGCTCCCATGTCCAACCGATTTCCGTTTTGTACGTCACATTAATATACGCATACGAGTCCGGTGCATCGTCACTAAATTGCTTATTACTGTCACCAAACGCTGTGTGATGTAACGCTGAACCCGAGGGTATGTCTTCAGGGGCCGATTTCGAACTTACTGACGAAAAAACGTGAGAAAGTGCGAAAATCAGGGCCATCGTCCTTCCACCGGCGATGTTGCAGAATATGGCAGATTGCATTATCTGAAATGATAAAAACACTTATTGAGACATATCAATCTACCTAATTGAAAATGTAAACGTTTAATTAGAATTCAGAAACGATACGAAAGCCTTCAACTGCAAGTTTAATTTAGTTGTTAGCAGAACTGGCCATTGCCATACATTCGAGGTTTTTGTACTACCTACTATTCCTTAATGACAAACGAGAAACAAGTACATTTCAACCTCATTTCGGTAAAAATAAAGCTACTGGTAACAAAGAGTAAAAAAATTACCAATTACAATATGCAAGACAAAAAAACAATTAAATACTTTCAATTTGATAAGGGGCCGTTCATAAAATACGTTCGCATACAAGGGGGGGGGGGGTGGTCTTGCTAAGTGTGACAAGGTGGTCTACAATTCTAAAAATTTTATTGAATTTTTACAGAATCCTTTTGGACTTCTGATAAATAGAACTATTATTTATTTGTTCGTTATAAAAGATATTTATTAATTTATTTAAATTTTATTGTGAAAATGAAATGAATATTTTTTACTATCAAAATTTGTGTATTATCGATCCAAATGTATCATGTTCAGGGGAGAGGGGGTTTAGTTTTTGTGACATAATATTTACAGGGGGGTCACAGAAAGTGTGACACAGCGTGACAACCGGGGGGGGGGGGGGAGTAAAAAAAAGGTAATTTTAGAGTGACATATTTTATGAACAGCCCCTAATATGAAGAGGGTTGTGGAAAAATATGGAAGCTTTCTCTTCTGTAATAATATGTAGGTATGATGAAAAAGCTACTCTGAAATATGGTAGTTAGAGGCACATCAGATGACTGAGTTAAAAAAGCCGTGAAATATTTTATTTTACTCAAGAAAGTACCTTACAAGAGGGTACCTAAATATATCTTAAGGAAACATCCATTAATTACACGAGTTCAAAATGGGTTGGCGAGGGTTCAGTAAAATATCATATTAAACAAGGAGAAGTCATTAAAAATCTCTTTTTAGTACAAAGAATTGTTATTATTTCTTCTTTTTATAAACTTATTACAGGGAAAAACTTACGTGAACGGAAGGGAGGTACCTTACTAAGGAGGAGGGATGTGTTTAAATAGATAAAAAATAAAAATCAGGTCATCTAATTAATGGATTTCTCCTAATGGTGGTCATCATACGGAATTATTAAGTTTAAATATGCATTGCAATTGATTTATAAGTCTAAACAATTCAGTTCCAATTTATTTTCAGCAATCACGATTTCGACGTTTCGAAAACCTGGTCCTTTTTGGACAATGAAACTAATAAACAATTATAGATTATATTATACAGGGTTATTCACGCTATACGGCACGGAATATTATGGCCAAAATATGAAAATTTCAAAAACTTTAACTTTTCGGTTATATAGGGGTCTATTATGGTTACCTATTAAAATTATTTTCATATTATACAGGGTGTTCAAAATGCCCTAAAAGTATCAAAGTTATGTTTTTTTAAATGGAACCCCTGTATATTATTGCATTTTTGGATTGTTCGATCAAAATACGTGTTTGTTTTGATAAGGTTTATAACACCTAAACCTCAAGGTTTTTTAAATAATTTTTTTTTTAATTTTATCAAAATCTAATCTAATTTTTATGTATCAAATACTTAAGAAGTATTTAAGTTATGTAGGCGAAATTTACAATGAAGTGTAACAATAGATCATATTTTATATCTCAATTATAATAAACTCGTCATCTTATACAGGGTGTCCAAAAATTAATACTACTTAAGTAAAAACTAAGGGGTTGTAACTTGATTAATTTAAAAGGAACGCCATATTTTTTAACATACCAGAAGATGTATTTTTTAATTACCCATCGATTGGTATTAGGGTGTTCACAAGCTAAGTCTTCACGTTTTCTCAGGAAACGCTAAATAATCGTTTTATGCGCCATTTGGAGTTTTTTAAATAAAAGTTCCAATGTATCTAATTGCCTTTGGTGTTTATAGTCAGATGTTTTTATTTATTATTGAGGTGTTGCTTATAAGAGGAGCGTATTGATATGATTTTTATCCTTGGGGAATGTTATAAGAATAGTTTACACTCTATCGAAAAAATTTTCATTTTCTGACACTATCCAGAACCCACATGGAAAATTCAGTTCGGTTATCAAAATCATTTCCATGAAGTTCTCGACAAAGCTGGATTTTATGAGGATAAAAACCGTGTTTTGTAAGAATTCTTGAAATACTTGATTGGCTTATGTTCTGTATTTTTGGAAATCTGATTTTGAATAATATTGGGATTTTCGATAACTGATCCGACTACCATAAAGACATTTTCTTCATCTTCAGTGACTGATTTTCTTGTGTTGGGTTTTTATAAGTGACATTTCCGCTTTCCTGAAATTGTTTTAATAATCTTTTAAAAACGGCTGGCTAAGGATGTTTTCTTTCGGGAAACCTTTATGCATAAACTCGAAAAGCCAATAAACAATTCTTAAAACATTCACCAAGGATAATAATAAATAATAACATCTGACTATAAACACCAAAGGCAACTAGATACATTGGAACTTTTATTTAAAAAACTCCAAATGGCGCATAAAACGATTATTTAGCGTTTCCTGAGAAAACGTGAAGACTTAGCTTATGAACACCCTAATACCAATCGGTGGGTAATTAAAGAATACATCTTCTGGTATGTTAAAATATATGGCGTTCCATTTAAATTAATCAAGTTACAACCCCTTAGTTTTTACTTAAGTAGTATTAATTTTTGGACACCCTGTATAAGATGACGAGTTTATTATAATTGAGATATAAAATATGATCTATTGTTACACTTCATTGTAAATTTCGCTTACATAACTTAAATACTTCTTAAGTATTTGATACATAATAATTAGATTAGATTTTGATAAAATTAAAATTATTTAAAAAACCTTAAGGTTTAGGTGTTATAAACCTTATCAAAACAAGCACTTATTTTGATCAAACAATCCAAAAATGCAATAATATACAGGGGGTTCCATTTAAAAAAACATAAGTTTGATACTTTTAGGGCATTTTAAACACCCTGTATTATATGAAAATAATTTTAATAGGTAACCATAATAGACCCCTATTATATAACCGAAAAGTTAAAGTTTTTCAAATTTTCATATTTTGGCCATAATATTCCGTGCCGTATAGCGTGAATAACCCTGTATGATCAGTTGGAAACTTTATCACAGGTATTTAAAAGAAAAAACCAATTGAAAAATGTCAAATACTCAGCCCTAATAAAACGACCAATGTTCCTAATTTGGCGAAGGCGCAGGGTTGAAACACCTTTTATTATTTTTTTAACCTTAAAACTACATTATATTATATATACCTACAGGGTTTTTCAAGTTGATGGGCTATTAGACGTATATGAATTAGTAGAAGGAATTCAAATGCCAAACTTGGGCTCATTTTGTTATTGTTTATACCGGATGTAAATCGAACTTGAAAATATTTTTAAAAGAAGCGGCATAAACAATAACCAAATGAGCCCAAGTTTCGCAATTGAATTCCTTCTACCAATTTATATAATTCTAATAGCCTATCAACTTGAAAAATCCTGTATATGAAACACAGCAAATCGTTTTCAACTGACAAGTACTCTAATACTAACGATATTTTTTTGTGTAAATTGTAAAGTACCTAAGTGGGAAACAAACAGGAAAAACGTAGTAATCGTCGTAAGAACCACTCCTCTTGAAGTAATTTGAATAATAAAATAAAAAATCCTTTATTAAATAAACATTGGTCTATATAGATAACGTTTTATAATTATCTATTTGGTACCGAAAAAGAACCCACGTATATACACAATTTATAAAGTTTGTGATATTTTTGCGCGTACGTAGAAAGGTCAATTTAACTTATCATTTGTTTGTTTACCTATCCAGAATATACACCGCAATTTATTATCCTCGAAAATATTAAGACCAAGTTAAGTGTGAGGTATATACCTAACATGAACTGCCATATCTTGCAAAATAACTAAGTTATTAAGGTCACCGCGCTTTTCAACAAAAAATGTTCGCTTTTAATCGTTTCCTTATTAATTTATGCGCGTGCCGCATTTAGGACAATCCAGCAAGGTTTTATGTCGGCCATAAACAATTTTTATTGCATGGGGAAATGCATCAAAGTAATCCTATTAATTCTATTTACCTTCGGCGTTTAAAAGGTGATTTTTAACGTTTCCTACTTTTACACATTAAAATCGTCTATGTGGGGCCTAAAAGTACGTTTTGTAAATTTTATTATGGCGCATATATAGGCATCAGGACGCTCTCGCAAATGATGCGCGGCTGTCATTTACTTATTTTTGATATAAAAGTGTGTCTGTTCCGTCGCTATTCGGCGAAACAATTTTAGTTTTATATATATATACCATTTAAATTATTGTTATTCTTAGTTTTCATCTTACTAGTTACAATCTATTGTATGACAAGATACAGACGGTACCTGGTAATAAAAACCCCATTAAGGTTGTATTTTCCAAATTCAATAATAGTTGCCAAGCAGTATTATATTATATGACTAGTATCATTTGTAAGGGTCCACGTTGGTATTTGTACATATTTTGGTTATGAATCATCCGACTTGTTTTGCTACCTGTTTGTACTTTCACCCCTCTTGTGCATTTTTCATTTTGTAAAATAAGTCTGAGAATAGCATTCAACAGTATTCAGTCGTCAGTCATCAGTCAGCAGTATTCATACAATCATTCATTAATTATCATACAGTCAATTTCAAATCATCAATTCTCTTGTTTTTGTACATTAACTTCAATTAGTTTAGTTTACCGTTAAGTTACATCTACGTTATTTGTGAACATTTTGGTAGATCCTTTAAATAAAGTTATTAAAAAAAGTGCGTGACTTTATTAAAGGAAACAGCATAAACTAGCTGTACAATATTACCTTGGCGTACAGCAGAAGTTAGGACACCACTCGTCCTGCTTCACCATTTTTGGTCCTTCGAGCCGGATTCAGCAGTTTTTCATATGTTCAGTTCACAAGTAAACGGTAAACCAAAGACAAAGTAACAGTGCAATTAAAATACGGTCAAGTGCAAAAAAAAAAGAGAAAAATACGTCCTAATACGGGATCCAGGAATTCAGGCATCAAGAGTCAACCAGGCATCCAGATTCATTCAGGCATCCAGATTCATTCAGGCATCCAGAGTCATTCAGTCATCCAGATTCATCCAAGCATCCTGATCCATCCAGACATCCAAGGGGGAGTATCCAGGGTACGGGACACCAAGTGCAACCCATTTATCTTCCACGAGAGCCAGTTCGATTCACGAGACTCCTTAGAAATTCATTCAGCATCAAAATCTCAGAAGAAAGATCACGTAAGTTGTGGCAATCACTGATTTATTTCCTAATACATTTTCATTATCCTAACGAATTAAGAATAGCTTCAATATGTCTCAATCAGAGCGACCAGAACAGTCAGAATCTCTTGAAAGATTAAAATTGAAACGTGCAGGTTTAAAAAGACAGTTAACAGTTTTTTCTAAGTTCATTACATCAGCTAAACCAGAAGATGATTGTGAGGAAGTTGCTTCTCGTTTAAAGAAAATTGAAAATTGTTTAGATCAATTTTATGAAATTCATGTGGAGATAGTTTTAGTAGATAATAAACCAGATCATGAGAAATATCAGGATGAGTTTGAACAACTATATTATTCAGTAATTAGATCAGCACGTACATTTCTCAAAAGTGATAGTACAGCTTCTTCAATTATTTCGAACTATAACACAAATTCTGACACACCTAATATATTACAAACCGCTAACACTAATAACGTACGTCTTCCTAAAATCGAATTGCCTTCTTTTGACGGATCATATGATACATGGATGTGTTTTTTTGATACATTTCAGTCAATGATACATAATAAATCACATATTTCTAATATTGAAAAATTGCATTATTTACGAGCATGTTTGAAGGGCGAGGCCGCAGCAGTCATACAGTCGTTAGCCACGTCTGACAATAATTATTTAATTGCATGGGAATCATTAATTGATAGGTACGATGATAAACGTATTATCGTAGAAAAACACATAAAAGATCTCCTTAAACAGCCAGCATGTACACGAGAAAGTCCAACAAGTCTTAGACAACTTTTGGATAATATAAACATACACATAAGAGCATTAAAAGCATTAGGGGAATCAGTTGATTCATGGAATTCAATTTTAATAGTCTGTATGTCCGAAAAACTAGATAAAACAACCCATCAAGAATGGGAAAAATCGTTAAAGCCCAAGGAGAAACCATCTTTTGCTCAATTTTTAGATTTTGTAAAGGCGCGTTGTCAAATTTTAGAATCAACCAATACGAGAAATATTAATCATGATCATAACAAAGGTACTACTTCACAGAATCATCAAAAGGCCAATGCAGTTATCACAAATAAAAGGAATGTATTAGCTATAACTCAAAAAACTGATCACTGTAATTTTTGTAACGGTTTACATAAAATTTTCAAATGCGAAAGATTTTTAAAGCTAACATTACCGGAAAAACTAGAAGCAGTAAAAAGAGAAAATCTTTGTTTTAATTGTTTACGCAAGGGTCATAGTTCGACTGTATGTTTGTGTGGTCCATGTAAAAAATGTCCTAAAAAACATAACAGTCTTCTGCATCCTGAAACTCAAATGGTTCCAAAATCTCAACCATCCATATCAGTTAACAATTTACAATCAAATTGTTCAAGTCAAGTATTGTTAGGCACCGCACAAGTAGTATTCTTTGACAGAAACAATAAAAAACACATAGCGCGCGTTGTTTTAGATGGAGGAGCACAGGCTCATTTCATTACTGACAGATTTGCAAATTTACTTCAATTAAAACGTAAATCAACTAATATTCCGGTCACTGCACTAAATCAATTAGAAACCAATATTAAATATACAGTTTCGACAAAAATTTCATCTAAACAGGGTAATTATGAGGCGGATGTTTCACTTTTAATTGTACCTAATATTACAAATCCATTACCATCACAACAGGTGGATGTTAAACAATTAAAATTACCAAACAACTTACCTCTTGCTGATCCCACATTTTACAAAACATCAGAAATCGATGCTCTTTTAGGCGCTGAACTATTTTATAAAATTTTATGCGTGGGTCAAGTAGAAATTAATAATCAATTAGCTGTTATGCAAAAAACTAGATTTGGTTGGATTATTGCAGGTAAAATTTCTAATCTTAATACTAATAGTCATAGGGTTTCATGTAATATTGCACTCAATTCGGTAAACGATCAAATGTCAAAATTTTGGGAAATTGAGGAAATGCCCGAAACAAAATTTCTCTCGAGCGAAGAAGCTAAGGTAGAACAACATTTTTTAGATAACGTAACTCGCGATAAAGACGGAAGGTACATAGTTAGACTACCTTTTAACGAAAAGAAAACACAACTCGGTGATTCATACGCAATTACTTTAAAACGATTTTATGCAACAGAACGCAAACTTCAGAAAAATACAGAGCTTAAAAATAAATATACACAATTTATGAGAGAATACGAAATTTTAAAACACATGTCTGAAGTTACGGTTAATGATGATTGTCCTTATTATCTTCCACATCATGCGGTAATTAAGGAAAGTAGTGCAACAACTAAGGTTCGAGTAGTGTTTGATGGATCGGCAAAATCCAACACAGGTATTTCATTAAATGACACTCTAAACGTAGGTCCAACAATTCAGGAAGATATTTTTTCCATTCTTATTCGATTCCGAAGTCATATTTACGTTGTAGTTGCAGACATTGAAAAAATGTATAGGCAGGTTTTAATTGATCAGGATGATCGTAAATATCAAAGAATCCTATGGCGAGAAAATACAACCGATCCTATTAAAATTTATCAGTTGAATACAGTCACTTACGGGACAACTTCTGCACCATATCTCGCAATTCGAACACTACATAAACTTGCAGACGATGAACAAATTAATTATCCATTAGCAGCAAAGATTGTAAAACGCGATTTTTATGTCGACGATTTGTTGACTGGAAGCGACACGCTTGAAAACACAATCAAAATTCGAGATGAAATAAACCATTTATTAAAATTAGGAGGCTTCACATTACGACAGTGGTCATCAAATGAGCCCAAATTAGTAGATTTACTGCCAGATTCAATAACAAATTTAGATTTATTTAAAGATACATCACAACACATTAAAACGTTAGGTATTAAGTGGAATCCCAGTAAAGACACATTATTATTTTCATCAGACATTGATTCATGTACGTCAGAAAAGGTTACCAAACGAATTATATTTTCGAATATTGCAAAACTTTTCGATCCCTTAGGATTATTAGGCCCTGTCATCATTACAGCCAAGTTATTAATTCAAAATTTGTGGAAGCTAAAACTCGAATGGGATGAATCAGTTCCACTTGATATACATTCACGATGGATGACATACAAAAGTAAATTGCACCTCCTCAATGAAGTTTCATTTGAAAGAGGTCTAATTGTAAAAAATCCTATAAATATACAATTGCACGGATTCTGCGATGCAAGCGAATCTGCCTATGGTGCATGCATATACATACGTTCGGTGGACAAACATAATAAATGTTTTACACAATTATTGTGCGCTAAAAGTAAAGTAGCTCCGTTAAATTCGAAAATTACTATTCCACGACTTGAACTATGTGCAGCACTGTTATTAGCAAGATTATACAAAACTATTGCATCAGCATTACATATTGTTTTTAATGAAACTTTCTTTTGGTCGGATTCTACAATTACACTAAATTGGATAAACACACAACCAAATATCCTCAAAACATTTGTTGCCAACAGAGTTTCAGAAATTAGGTCTCTCACAAATTATTTACAGTGGAAACATGTTCCTACAAAGGAAAATCCAGCTGACTTTATTTCGCGGGGTCAATCAATAACAGATTTTTTGAACAACAATATGTGGAAGAATGGTCCTGAATGGTTGCACCAAACTAAAGGCAGTTGGCCCAATTTACCTGTTCAAAAAATCCCTCTGCTGGAAGTCCGTAACCATATAGTACTTAATATTACAGCAACAGATACAAGTTTACTTAACAAATTTTCATCAATAACAAGGTTGTCACGCGTAATTGCATATTGCTTGAGATTTGTTAATAACTGTTTAAGACATAACCAAAGAAAACTAGGACTTCTCACAGTAGACGAGATAAAAAACGCAAATAATGTTATTATTAAATTGATACAAAATCAGGCATTTCATCATGAAATCAAAGATTTAGAAAGAGAAAAAACAGTAAGTCGGAAGAGTTCTCTTAAAGCACTAAATCCGTTTTTAGACAGCAACGGTATAATTAGAGTAGGAGGTAGGTTAAAACATTCAGAGTTACAATTCGATGCAAAATATCCCATAGTACTACCCAAGCGTAATCATGTAACTGACTTAATAATTAAAAACACACATGAAAAATCATTACATTCCGGCATTCAGAATACATTATACCAGGTTAGAACTCAATATTGGCCAATAGATGGAAAAAATACAACTAAACGCATAATACATTCATGCGTAAAATGTTTTAGATTCAGATTAACAAAAAACAACTACATCATGGGCAATTTACCTAAAAATAGGCTTGTACAATCAAGACCGTTTTTAAACGCAGGTGTTGACTACTGCGGTCCGTTCTTCATTAAAGGAAAGAAAATATCGTAATCGCAATAAAATTAAGGTTTATGTATCAGTATTCATATGTTTCGTTACAAAGGCAGTTCATTTGGAAGTTGTGAGTGATCTAACTACCGACGCCTTTTTAGCGGCTCTAAAACGTTTCTTTTCTAGACGGGGAAAAAGTAAAAATATTTATTCTGATAACGGCACCAATTTTGTCGGTGCAAATAATGAATTGAAGAAGTTGTACAATCTTTTCAATTCTAATCAACACAATAATACAGTGGGCAGCACTTTGGCAAACGAAGGCATACATTGGCATTTCAATCCTCCACAATCACCTCATTTCGGTGGACTGTGGGAAACAACTGTTAAGTCATTTAAAAATCATTTTTTTCGAACGGTAGGGAATACCTTATTAACCTTTGAAGAATTTAACACACATACGATTGAGATTGAAGCAATTCTTAATTCACGCCCCTTGACACCCTTATCATCCGATCCCAATGACCTTAATTCCTTAACTCCTAGCCATTTTTTAATCAGTGATTCGCTAACAAGCTTACCAGAGACAGATTGGACCAATACGCCAAGCAACAGGTTGTCTAATTGGCAACACCTACAACAACTAAAAAGACATTTTTGGAATCGATGGCACAAGGAGTATCTCAATGAATTAATTACTCGATCAAAATGGCAACAATCAACATCAACCAGTAACATCATCGGATCAATGGTCCTGTTAAAGGAAGATAATCTCTCGCCGCTCCAGTGGGTTCTGGGCAGGATTATACAAATTCACCCTGGAGACGATGGGATCGTGAGGGTCGTGACCGTAAAAACAATTAGTGGTGTCTATAAACGTTCAGTAAACAAAATAGCTATACTTCCAATTGAAATATAAGTGTTATTAGTTAATTAAATTGATCGCAAGCGATCAATGGCGGGCGGCATGTTCCGTCGCTATTCGGCGAAACAATTTTAGTTTTATATATATATACCATTTAAATTATTGTTATTCTTAGTTTTCATCTTACTAGTTACAATCTATTGTATGACAAGATACAGACGGTACCTGGTAATAAAAACCCCATTAAGGTTGTATTTTCCAAATTCAATAATAGTTGCCAAGCAGTATTATATTATATGACTAGTATCATTTGTAAGGGTCCACGTTGGTATTTGTACATATTTTGGTTATGAATCATCCGACTTGTTTTGCTACCTGCTTGTACTTTCACCCCTCTTGTGCATTTTTCATTTTGTAAAATAAGTCTGAGAATAGCATTCAACAGTATTCAGTCGTCAGTCATCAGTCAGCAGTATTCATACAATCATTCATTAATTATCATACAGTCAATTTCAAATCATCAATTCTCTTGTTTTTGTACATTAACTTCAATTAGTTTAGTTTACCGTTAAGTTACATCTACGTTATTTGTGAACATTTTGGTAGATCCTTTAAATAAAGTTATTAAAAAAAGTGCGTGACTTTATTAAAGGAAACAGCATAAACTAGCTGTACAATATTACCTTGGCGTACAGCAGAAGTTAGGACACCACTCGTCCTGCTTCACCAGTGTCTACTTTTATTATTATACAATTTCATGATTAAGAAGAAGATTATTTAACCAAGATTAGCAGATAACTGACCTTAAATAGTTATCATACTAATCTTGTAGTTAATAAAAGGCTATTTAAAAACGAAGGCTTTGAAATTTAAGTCCGAAATTATGCTGCAAGAAGAATTTGATTTTCTCTATTGAAAAATCCCGTTACTAAAATTTAACTTATTTCTTTTCAGTTTGTCTTGGTTCAGTTGTATTGATTTCTTCTCAATTTTGATCGACCTCCCGTCTTATCATCAATGCTAACAACCTTTGCGCAGGACTACGCGATCGATGGAAGGACCGATGAATTTTTCCGGTCGGTGCTCGAGGTTTTCCCTCGATCCTTGGTGCCGACAAGACGTATGTGTGTGTGTGTTTTTTTGTTCGTGTTTTGTGCTTCTATTTGTGTGAACTTCTTACCTTTTTAATATTTTACGTAAATTTATTCAAATTAAGTATTTCGTTAATTTTCATTAATTTTTCATAACTTTTCGAAGCACTCCTTAAAATTGTTATTTATTAATTAATTTTAACTATTTTGTCAAATTTTTTTTTGTTGCCACGAGGGATTTCGTAAATCTAATTTTATCTTTTTAATCCTTTGGGCCTTTATGGCAATTTTGTAAATTATTAATTAATTTAGCTTTTCACACCTTTGTTCTCATTAATTTCAATTTTTAAATATTATTTCTTATGGTGTCTGGTGAGTGAATTGTTGAATCTTGTACGTTTGCTCTGACATCAACAGTGACTCGCCTGTACCCTTCCTTTCCTTCTAATTTTTTTAGGCATCTTCAATGCCTACATCATTTTAACTTTAATTGAATATTTGTGTAAGAATAATTATTCGAAGAGCCAAAATTTATTCAGATATATTTTTTTTAACATTAAACATAATTATAAAAAAAAGATACTTTAAATTACTTAATGCTTAAATATTTATTAAGGCAGTCCAAACATCGAGGTAGATACTAGTGCGAGGTGACACGTGACCTTATCTGAAATTAAAATAAACTGATCTGAGCAACCAAAATGCTAAAAGACTGATATAGTAAAATTATCAAACTAATTGAAATTAATTATTTACAAAATGTTTTAACAAATGTTAATAAAATAATGATCAAAAATTGTAGTAGTTCTTCTTTTAAATATTGTTCTTCAATCAATATCGCAATTATTCTTTCTTTATGATTATCAATAAAAATAATATCAGGCAAATCTCATATAATAACCACGGTGATGTTGGGCGTGCAATGACACTAAGGGCAGAATCTCACGAAGTGTCTGCTCCAACCATTTCCGTTAAATATTTCGAACGTGCAATGGGCATTAAGGGCAGAATCTCACAAAATACCCCGTCGCAAATATTTATAGTACTGAAGGGCAGAATCTCACAACAGTACAAAATGCTAGCTAGTTTAGCCATAAATAAATAAACGAACACTGAAGGGCAGAAACTCACGACAGCGTTCAAGATAATCGTAAAGAAATACAAATTTAATCAATATTACAATCATAGTTATTTATGGTAATTAAACGAATGAAATCATTTTGCATTTTGATAACATTTGATAAAGGAATAAAACTTTTAACTAAAATTATACATTAAGATTACTCTGTGAGAAAAACTCACCAAATTATTATTTGTGTAGCAACACAGAACACAAACCAAAAACTCAACTTATTTGTTTTCCAGTTAATTGAATACTAATTTATAAGTTAAAATTCTTTCTTTACCTGCCTAGTAATTATCGTAAGTGTGACCGATGTTTATCGTAGTTTGATATCTGAGTAGATGTCTTTTTGTGCCAGGTTGCTTAAGGAGAAATTATTCATCTATTTAATAATTCTCTTATAGAAAAGCATATACTACCGAGTGTTAAAAAAAATAATGTCTTACATTTGTTTGTTTTAGGAAAATTTTCACCTTTGTTTGTGTATCTTTTTTTTGTCAGCCCATCCACGCCCTAGTTAGGTTCCCGACGGACTGTAAAACTGGGATTACGGGATGGGGCGAAGACTCCTGGAGCACGCTCTACCAGGCCAGAGGACTATTTTAAAATCAATCGGACCAACCAGAGACGAATTTAGATAATTAAGACCTGCAGGCAACGCTTTTAATAATTAATTATCAAAGTTAGTCCCCAAAATCACAATTATTGTCTGGCCCCCTCTTGCAGAATAAAAGTCCCCTTTACACCCGCAGCCCAGCGGCAGTCCCAACAGTGGCGTAGGGAACACTCTTGGGTGGGCTGGTTTTTGTAAGTTTCTTTATGTATTTTTTAAAATACTCTTCAAGTTATTTTTTTGTGTTTTTTTATGAGAGCATCGAGCTCTCAACACATCAGGGTTTTCACGAACCACCACTGCTCTACCCGGAGCATAATAAATTTTCTTTGTTTTGACACAGTGGCGCCCGAGCATTTTCTTAAATTAAATTAAATAATTTTTTATTAACTTACTATTATTATTTTAATCAATAGTAAATAGTTTCGTTAAAAAGGTAAGGGTGTGTGTGCCGATCAATATAGATTTTAGGCAGTGTAGATATATTGGAGATTTTGCAAGTTCTGATCGCCTTTATTATACTAGCATATAATATTTAATAGTCTCAACCAACATTGATGTTATTACAGCTTTTAGTATTGGGACGAAAATAGCATTAGGAAACATGGATAAAACGAGCGCATTGTACTTCTATTGCAAACAATGATTTATACTGTCACACGGTACCTAACATTTAGTTTGAAAAAAGTTTGGAAAGGAAGTCTTTGCTAAAATTAGTTCTCCGCATTGTAAACATGTCCCGCCTTTAGTCCAAAATAAACGGCTGTAACACTTCCTTAGAAATGCTGATCTAGGTGCATTTATTCAATTACCATACCTACATATTTTTAACATTGCTTTATCTTCGTTTTTTTAGAAATAAATAAGTTCAACAAAATCATATTATTTAAATTTATTACATTATAGCAAACAGCCCAACAAACATCAATCAAAAGTATTGTTACTGGCTATTATCTAACCTTATCTTTACTTAACGAAGGTTTTGTATCATAATTAAGCAAATAATCTATCTAAAGTATATACCTAATCTTTTTAACTGATATACAAAAGAAATTATCTTATAATACTGTCCGTGACAATACAAAATTAATTATTTTTTTTTCTAATAAGTAATTATCCTACAACAAAATTTCGAAATCACAGTAAATGTATGCAGATAATCTCAATGTGTGTGATTCGTTTTCCCGGAAAACTTTGTCGCTAACGACACATCAATGTTCCTAATATCACAACCTACTACTACTAAACTAATTTGATAAAAATAATTTTAAAATGTTTTCAGTTTCATTGCAAATGGTTTGTTTATTCCTACGACTATTTCCGAATTTTTTAAACTCAAATTAAAACTTTTGCCTGTTAGAAGAATAAAACAACATTATCAATATATTTTATAGTCCAAAATTTTTTTTTCTTAAGATTGCGAGAGATAATAAAATTAAATGTTTCCACTGCTGGAGATTGCCACAAAAATTTATTACTTTTATGTCACTGAAGTTATTGGTGAAGGTGGATCACCCCATAATGTGCAGTAAACAGGGTTGGAAAAAATAAGTATATTTTATTAAATCTATGACACACAGTTTAAAATGTTTTAAACATGTAATCATGTGTTTTAAACATTTCTTTGGTTTCGTATATTTTTAACACTTTTTAAACGCTTTAAACTTTTTATCATTTGACTGACTATTTAACTGACCCTTTGTTAAGACTAGTCGCCTTTATACATACAGTATATTTCGTTTATAACGACGATTAAAGGACCATTAAATTCCGTCGCTATATCCGGAAGTCGCTATATAAAAAGGAAAGAGAGAAAGATT
Source organism: Agrilus mali (assembly GCA_029378335.1). NCBI lineage: Eukaryota > Metazoa > Arthropoda > Insecta > Coleoptera > Buprestidae > Agrilus > Agrilus mali. Next base: position 16,394,219 of record CM055657.1, read on the forward strand.
GAAAGAAGGGAATTTAGGCAAAAAAGTATCCAGTAACTGATTCTTAGATTTACTTAACTTTATCAACCTTAACATTTTTAAACAATTACTAGATACAACTGCTGACTATCTGTGAATGTTAAGAAAAGATAAAAAAGTTTTGTGTTTAGACTCGGTCGCAATATCAGTATGAAATTTCTAGCATCTTCTAATTAATAGTTCATTAAAATTAGTCGCTAAAACCGAAATCGACGTTACATCCGAAGTCGTTACAGCCAAATTTTCTTCTTAAATTATTCCTTAAATTCAAGGGACTTGTGTTATGTCGTTATAAGCAAAAGGTCGTTACAACCGAAGTCGTTATAAATGAAATCCACTGTAATGTATATTTTAATTTTTTCAGCCACGTCTATCTGAAAATATCTCCTACGTCTCGTCTCTGTAAACTGTTCACGACTAACTGAATTTTCAAAAGCTTTTGAACAAAACTTAATACCTCCCAAAAGCTTTAAATTGCATTATTGGAGTTGTTTTTTGTTTGAAAAAATGGCTAATGTACCACGCAATATTTTTTAAGAGATAATACCGCCCTTTCACAATTATATTGTGACAGATGTGTCATTCTGACGTTGACAAGCGCCGACTGCGAAAATTGTGTGGAAGTAACCTATGACGCGTTCCAGAAAGTCCGAGAGTTGCTGGACGTTTCGAGAGTTGCCTAGAAACGTCCATAATACTATATAAGGAACAGCGTTGGACAGTTTGACAGTATTAGTATTTTGATAGAAGAGAGCGACAGATATAAGCGAGAAGAGAAGATAAAGCGATTGACGAGCGAAATAGTTATAGAGTTGTTGTTATTACCGAAATAGTTATTGAATCGTTGTTGTGTTGGAGTTAATTTAAATAAAAAGTGTTGAGAGAAAATTACGTGATAATTGTGAATTACGTAACAATTGGTGTCAGGAGTAAGGATTTATGCCAGTAACAAGAAGTCAAGCAGCAAAAATGGAGGAGCAGATGAAATTTTTGATGGAAATGCCTAAAGAAATGAAGGCAAGTCAGGATGAAATGAAAGAAATAAAGGCAGGCCAGGAAGAAATGAAGGCAAGCCAGGAAGAAATGAAGGTGGAAATGAAAGCAGGTCAGGAAGAAATGAAGGTGGAAATGAAGGCAGACCAGGATGTTGTGTACACGAAAAAACTACCCGTCTAGACATGTACATCGGTTCGGACGTAGTGAAAAACTATTATTTAAATTGAACAAATATATTGACATTCATGAAAAATATGCGATTACAAGAACCTTACTCGACTATGAACGGTTTAAGACTACTGGTTTTATTTCCATCTAACACACAGTGTATATACAAAACAGTTATGAAAACAAGATTTGATACGTATGACACATATGTAACTAAAAGGCAAACATTCAATAAATCAATAAAAAATATAAACAAACAATGGTTTCTTGCGACACAGGACGAAATGAAGGAAGAAATTAAAGCAGGCAAAGATGAAATGAAGGCAAGCCAGGAAGAAATCATGGCAGAAATGAAATCAGATATAAACAAAGGTCAAGAAGAAATGAAACAAAAATTGGAGAAAGTACAAGAAGGATTGAGAAAACAGTTAAAGTAAAAGTAGAAGTACATGAAGAATTAAAGGAAGTAAGAGAAGAAGTTCAAGAAGAATTAAAGGAAGTAAGAGTAGAAGTCCAAGGAGTTCAAGAAGAGATAAAGGAAGTAAGAGCAGAAGTTCAAGAGGAGTTAAATGCTGTGCACAAAAAGTTTCAAAAGGAATTAGACGAAATGAAGGCCAATTTGAACGTTCAAGAGTACCCAAAACTAAACAAAAGCGAAGAAGGAAGTGTCAGAATGTCGAGAATAAAAGCACCAACATTTGATGGGAAGATCTCTAGGTCAGTCTATCTCAAACAATTCGACGCTGCTGCCAAAGCAAATGAATGGAATGAAATGGAAAAAGCCACTGCCCTGATCATAGCGCTACGTGGGGAAGCTCTCGACGTTCTGCAAGGTATACCAGAAGTGCAACAAAACAATTTTAAAATTCTGGTGGACCGATTGGAGATGCGCTACGGTGATAAACATCTACAACAAATGTATCAGGTTCAATTAAAAAGTCGATATCAACGTAGCAGTGAAAGCCTTCAACAATTCGAAGCGGACGTCGAAAGGCTTGTGCGGTTGGCTTATCCTAGTGCCCCTCAAGACTTTACAGACCAGCTGTCCACCCAAATGTTTGTCGATGGAGTGCGAGATGTCGAAATACAGCAAGCCCTGCGCATGTCTCGACATAAAACTGCAGGCGAAGCTTTGTCGCACGCACTGGAATATGAAGCAGCCAAACAAGCATCCAAAGGACATGTTAGAATTCGACAGGTTGGGTTCAATTTTGATGAGGACAGCGAGTTACTTCGACAAGAAGTTGTAAAAATAGCTAAAGAAGTGTTGCCTCCAAAACCGAAAGAAGAGATGAGTGAGCGCCCACGCTGTTGGACTTGCGACAAACAGGGGCATCTTTCACGCGATTGTGTCAAGAGAAAACGAGAAGTTACATGTTGGAATTGTGGACGTAGGGGGCACTTGAACAGCGGCTGTCCATCTGGAAGAAGACAGACGTCAGCCGCCGAAGAAAACAAGCAGGGAAACTAAGAATAGCCGGCCTTACGGGGCGAAAGCCGGCTTTGCGTCCCCAAGCCCCAATCATCATCTCCGTATCGAAAACAACCACTGCTAATTCACTTACTGTGGATGGTTTTGTGGACGGCAAGAAATTAAAACTGATAGTGGATACCGGCGCATCAAGAACGATAGTTAACCCTCGAACAATCGGTAAATGGAGGATTCGACCGCTAACAATAAATGCTGTCTTAACAACTGTGACAGGGGAAACAACATCGTTTCATGGAGAATGCGAAGTGGTGATCGGTCTTGGTCTGTACCAACAAGTGCTGGTGGCCGATATCACCGACGACATCATTTTGGGACTCGACTTCATGGAGAGACCGAATCCAGCTAGACATGGACACAAAATGTTTACGAATAGGAGATCAAGAACTGCCACTACAAAGAAATGGGACTGATCAGCGAACACTACGGGTCGTCGTTGCTGAAGATCAAGTTTTACCGGGACACTCCGAAGCTGTTGCCCGAATTACAATAGAGGACAATGTCCCTTATGAAATCACTGGAGTCATAGAGCAAGATAACGAAGATTTGAGGCAGAAGGCTATCCTTGTCGGAAGAACTGTGGTACAAACCGGCTCGACCACGATTCCAATCAGAGTTGTCAATCTGAAAGGCTTTGAACAAAAACTTTTCAAAGGAACACCAATAGGGACATTGGAACCAGTCACCACCATTAATCATTTGGACCAAATTAGAGAACAGAGGGAAGAAAACGGGATGCTGCCAGAAGCATTACAAGAATTAATCAACAAGGCAACTGAACATCTTACTGAAGAAGAAACTCGAAAACTAGAACATCTAATTAGAACGTATCAGAACGTCTTCGCGATTGACGACACCGATTATGGAAGAACCAATTTAGCGTACCACCGAATCAACACAGGAAATGCAAGACCTATCAAACAGCCACCCAGACGAGTACCATGGGCCAAACGAGAAGAAGTCGATTTGTTGATTAAGGACATGCGCGAGAAAGGGATAATAGAACCATTGAAAAGTCCATAGACTTCCCTTATAGTTTTGGTACGCAAGAAGGACGGATCAACGAGATTTTGTGTTGATTATCGACGATTAAACGAAGTAACACATAAGGACAGCTATCCTTTGCCACGAATCGACGACACGTTAGATTGTTTGTCGAGTGAAATTAAATGGTTCTCGACGTTGGACTTAAAGAGCGGATATTGGCAAGTCGAAGTGCATCCTGAAGACAAAGAAAAGACTGCGTTTACTACTGGGAACGGTCTCTGGCAATTCAATGTAATGCCCTTCGGTCTATGCAATGCACCAGCAACCTTTGAAAGATTAATGGAGACCATTTTACAAGGATTGAATTGAGAAATCTGCTTGGTCTATTTGGATGACGTCATTGTGTTTGGGCGAACGTTTGAAGACCATCTCGCCAATCTAAGCATAGTACTTCAGAAATTCACAGCAGCAAAACTAAAATTAAATCCCAAAAAGTGTGCGTTGTTTAGAACTGAAGTGAAATACCTAGGCCATGTCATATCAAGTAAGGGCGTTGGTACAGATCCTGACAAGACCGAGGCAGTTCGTAAATGGCCGCAACCAACGAACCAACATGAATTGAGGAGTTTCTTAGGATTATGTTCGTACTATAGAAGATTCGTGAAGGGATTTGCGGATGTGGCTCGCCCCTTGCACAGACTTACCGAGAATGGAGTGCCTTTTAATTGGACGAACACCTGTCAAGAAGCTTTTCAAGTTCTTAAAAATAAGTTGTCTAACACCCCGATTTTGACTTACCCCGAATTTGGAAAACCACTTATAGTCGACACCGATGCGAGCAATGTGGGTATTGGAGGGGTTCTTTCTCAAGTTCAAGACGGCAAAGAAAGAGTAATCGCATATTTTAGCAAGACACTGTCAAAGCCCGAGAAGAACTATTGTGTGACCCGCCGAGAACTATTGGCCGCGGTGAAAACTATAGAACATTTCCACAAATATCTATATGGGCGAGAATTCCTGCTGAGAATTGACCACTCTTCTCTTAAATGGTTACTGCAATTCCGAAACCCTGAAGGACAGGTGGCCAGATGGTTACAGCGTTTACAAGAGTACAATTTCAAAATTGAACATCGGCCAGGAAAACACCATGGTAATGCCGACGCCTTATCAAGACGACCATGCCTACGGAATTGCAAACATTGTTCTTCTGTGGAACGAAAAGAAGGGTTAGAACAAGTTCCATGCCTACATACCACCGTGGAGAGACAAGAGAATTGGGAAGACCCAGTGTTGATGGAGGAACAGCGAACCGATGATGACCTATGGCCTATCATGAAATGGAAAGAGACAGGAGAATCTCGACCAAAATGGGCGGACGTAAGCCCCCTTAGTACTACGACGAAATGTTATTGGGCCCAATGGGATTCACTAAAGCTCGAGAATGGAGTACTTAAAAGAATCTGGGAAAGTCCAGACGGGACCAAGAAGCGCCTACAAGTTGTGTTGCCCAAGAAGAAGACGAAAGAAGTAATAAAAGAGTTGCATGCTGGGACTGGAGGTGGACATTTTGGAGTGAAGAAGACATTAGAGAAAATACGTGAACGGTATTACTGGGTGAACGCTAGATTGGATGTGGAAGACTGGTGTAGAAAATGCGAAGTATGTGCTTCCAACAAAGGTCCGAGAACCAGAACACGAGGAAAGATGCACCAGTATAACGTCGGAGCACCATTCGAAAGAACAGCCATGGATATCGCTGGTCGCTTTCCCTGAACTGAAGATGGCAACCACTACATTCTGGTTGTGATGGATTACTTCAGCAAGTGGCCGGAAGCCTATGTAATCTCCAACCAGGATGCAACCACCGTGGCGGAGGCAATAATAAACAACTGGATCAGCCGATATGGAGTTCCTATGGAGATTCACACTGACCAGGGCCGAAATTTTGAATCAGAAATATTCCAACGAGTATGTGAATTGATGGGAATAAGGAAAACTAGAACGACTCCGCTGCATCCTCGGTTTGATGGCATGGTAGAGCGATTTAATGCGACTATAGAAAACAACCTGAGGATGTTCGTGAACAATCATCAGACCGACTGGGATCGCCACATTCCCTTATTCCTTCTGGCCTATAGGACATCCATACACGAGACCACCGGACAGACACCTTCCTGCGTGCTATTCGGGAAAGAACTGAGACTACCTGCTGATCTAATGTTTGGTCGACCTGAAGATTCTTCGCTGTCCACGGACGATTATGTGTCTAAACTACGCGAGCGGCTTAACACCATCCATAAAGCCGTCAGAACAGGAATAAAACTCGAAAGTGACCGGATGAAGACCCGCTACGATCAGCGAGCGAATTCCACTGGATTCAGGGAGGACGATCGTGTATGGCTCTATAACCCAGTTCGCAAGAAAGGAATGTGCCCTAAATTACAACGGAATTGGGAGGGCCCGTACAAAGTGATTACCCGGATAAACGATGTCGTCTACAGGATACAACGAGGCCCCAAATCGAAGATGAAAGTTGTACACCTCGACCGGTTGGCTCCATACACAGTGGAAGAAACTGATCGGGACGATCAGCGCTAGAGGGGGGGGCGGCAGTGTGACAGATGTGTCATTCTGACGTTGACAAGCGCCGACTGCGAAAATTGTGTGGAAGTAACCTATAACGCGTTCCAGAAAGTCCGAGAGTTGCTGGACGTTTCGAGAGTTGCCTAGAAACGTCCATAATACTATATAAGGAACAGCGTTGGACAGTTTGACAGTATTAGTATTTTGATAGAAGAGAGCGACAGATATAAGCGAGAAGAGAAGATAAAGCGATTGACGAGCGAAATAGTTATAGAGTTGTTGTTATTACCGAAATAGTTATTGAATCGTTGTTGTGTTGGAGTTAATTTAAATAAAAAGTGTTGAGAGAAAATTACGTGATAATTGTGAATTACGTAACAATAATATATTATAATGGATAAATGAGGTTTCTTTATAGTAGTAAATGAGATGTTTTAGCTTTGTTTTAAACACAATTAAACACTATTTAAAATACGTCAATTTAAAACATGTTTTATATAAATTGTGTTTTAGACAGTATTTAAACACATGTTTTAAAACACTTTTTTACTTACTGCCAACCCTGGCAGTAAGTAATACAGTACTGAAAGCGCGGAGGGAGTAAATATTACCAAATGTACCAAAATTAGTAGCTGTCTACAATCCGTTAGAAACGGCATTTGAAATACAAGTGTTAAAACACATGAAAATTATTTTTTTCATAATTATTAATTTTATTTTAGGTATACATGCCTTATTCACAACCCATCACTTTGTTTGTTATACATGCAAAATTACGTGCAACAGTAATTACTAAAATCCGAATTATCGGGTTATTCTTAATATTTTTAAATAATAAATATTTTTACTAAAATTTAATATGCTAAATTGTATTAAGTAATTAAGTCTAATAAACTGATCTAATAACAGCTGATAATATTTCCCAATATTAGGTTTCGAAATACAAAAATTTCCATATGAGAAAAGAGGATACCTATTAATTTTTTATTTTATTTATTATTTTTGTATTCCCTTCTATTATATCGAATATTATACGAAAAGCATTCAAAGAAATATAAAATATACACATTACATTATACCTATACGTATCAACATGATAAGGAAATAATACATAAATCCACTAAAGGTATTGAAACAGGTGTTGTGACCATATACTAATGACCGGTCATAACCTACGGTAATTAAATCCGCGCTTTCAGTGGTGGTTTTATTGCTTCTTCGCCCTTAAAATATTATCCCTTGGTGAAGTTTTTTATAAATTCTTATTACTATTAGCTACAAAAAGAATATACATATAAGACTTCCGTATTCTAACAAATATTTATGTTTTATGATGTTAAAACATAGCAGCACTTAATGTAGCTTCACCAAAGACTTTTATGCTAAACTAATCGTCATTACAAGTGGTTGTTGTATCATCATATATTTTCGTATGATATACTGGTATAATATAGATACTACTTCTTCTGTACATACACAAATACTTAAATGTATGTGCGTACTCGACCATTTAAAGCTCAGCAGTAATAAGACATGCCACTGTATAGGTACTCTTCATTAAAAAAAATCGTCCTCGAAAACTTCGCCAGTCGTTTCAAAACCAACATTGAAATTTTTGTTTACGCGGGTTAATTAGAGATGAAGTTGGAACAAAGTTTTCTCATTCTCCACTGTATGGGTAGGCAATTTTCTTTAGTTTTGACGTACAAAATTATTTGCTCATTTTTTTTGAAAGTCATAATACGTATTTAAAGAACATTACAATTATTTCAGTTTTATTTGTTCTGTAATGGTTTTAGATGCTTAAATAGTTATTGAATTGTATTAAAATTCCACTATGGAAATTGAAATATAAACAAGATTGATCCACCCTTTGGCACCCTCATTAATGTCAATTGCCTTTGTTTGAAATAAAAATAGTAACCTGTAGACATCTATGTTTAATAAGCAGATGAAGTCGGAACAAAGTTTTTCCATTCTCCATTTTATAGGCAATTTTCTTTAGTTTTGATGTTGGAAATTATTTGCTCATTTTTTTTTTGAAAGTCAAAATGCGTATTTAGATAACATTACAATTATTCCAGCTTTATTCATTCTGTAATGGTTTTAGATGCTTAAAAAGTTATTGAATTGTATTAAAATTCCACTATGGAAACTGAAAAATAAACAAGATTGATTCACCTTTTGGCACCCTCATTAATGTCAATTGCCTTTGTTTGAAATAAAAATAGTAACCTCTACATCTCCACATTTAATTAGCAATTTTGATGTTAATTTTTTAATGATAGCAATTTCTATTTAAGCGGCGTGCCAATTTATGAAGTTTTTTATTTTTATTTAAAATTGTTCTACCTTATCTTACCAGTAATAAATCGACAGATATAAAACATTTATCTATAAATAATAAACGATTCTGTTTTATTAAAAGCAAAACAGACATTAAAGGCAATCATACTTTTATGACTAATCTTTACGACCAATTACCTACGTTCAAAAAGCTTGTTCTTTTGCAAATTTTTTTTACACAGACACTCATTGTCCACATAATATAATCTAGTTATTTCTCCTTTTTTCCCAGTGACCTTTTAAGTACAAGGGTACAGCAAGGTAATAGTATGTAATCAAGGTTCATGAGTTGAGCAAAAACTTTATTATTATTTAATAATAATTTGACACTCGAACAAAATAATTTATTTGAAAGTACTTGCCTTTGGCCTAAGGAAAAATACTGCACATACTAAAATCTTAAGGTCAATTACATTTAGGTAGGTATTTGTTTATTTAATCACTCATCCGTACAACATACAATAGCCACTAATATTTATGTGTACCTACTCCAACAATAAATAAATCATTGTTTATGAAATAATATTAATAAATAAGGTATCTTCCATAGAATTACGTATATTAGTGAAATTATTTGCAAAATTTATATTAGGTTTTTATATATTTTTTTTAGCTAATTCGTTAGTAATAATTGCAAAATGATAAAGTTTACTAAACTCCCACATGACAATAATATCTACCGACAAAATTCACATAACATAAATTGCATTAATATTGCAGTTTTGAGTTAAAATTCACGCCAATCAACAACTTAATTCATAATAATTAGCAAATACAAGAGAAACGGTGTGTGGTCAATATTCATCCAATTTGCTTTCAAACCAAACGTAGATATATTTCATATTTATACAAATAAATTAAACTCAATTTTGAACACCTTTATTTAGTCTAGTGCTAGTCTAAGGATGTTCTAGAAAATACATTATAGATAATGTTTTATTGAACTGTACAATGTACATACATATTCAAGTATATTTGTCTAGGTATAGGTACTTACTATATTTATTTCGAAATGATTTGCAATACAATTTAAAACTAATTGTTATGAATAATAATTAATTCTAGTGATACAAAAAGAGATCATACTAATTGCTTAAGAAATTATGGCCAACTTATTTCGTAAGTGCTGCCGTATAGTTTCATGTAATAATAATAATTATTATTTCTATTAATAACCACAAGTGGTTTTCATGGTGGGTTTATGCTGATAGTGGAACATTGTGCAAACTCTTCTCTCAGACAAAAGGTCTATTACTAAATATTTTTTATTGATAAAAAACGTGCTTAACCACTGAAAAATGCTAATTTAATTTAAGAAGAGCGGAAGAAGAAAAATCCTCTAGATAATATCTTATAATATAATTTACTGTACTGTACTAATTAGCGTTGTAAAATAAAAATATTATTGAATTTAGACAAGGAATAAAAAATTAAGAGTTTCGTAATACAATTATTCTAATCAGTGTCCTTAAGTGTTTTACTATTATGTGTAAAAATTAATAGGGACTACTTGGGTAATTAATAAATAGAGAGCATATTGCAATTTAACAACAAATTTAATTGTGTACCTAGTTATATTTTCATTTCATAGGCAAAATTTACATTAATAGACCAGGGTCGATAATTTTTTAAACAAAAATTATAGTAGGATGAAACCCATTGGAAAAGGAAGAGAATATAACAGAAATGAAAGGAAAAATAATTTACGGGCGATCTGAGGTCGGGTAGGGGGTGAGTTTTTAAGGGTAAAAAACAGTTTTCCTTAATTTCCGGAAAAACTACAAGTCTTATAGAAATAAGTTAAATGGCAAAGTTGTAGGTAATAAAAAGATCTACAACTTTTGTATCTACACTTTTTTCACATAACCTCAAAATTTATGTGAAAAATTCAAATAACCAACTTTTTGGTTTTTTATCTTTTACAAAAGAATTTTTTTTCACGAAATTTGGTGAAAACTTACTTACTTATGTCCCAAACACGCTGTAATTTTTTTGATTTATTTTTCACCTTATTTTTACTTAATATCAAAAAAGCACCATAATTTTCAAAACGAAGGGAATTTTATTTAAAAAATGTGAGCGCTGCTATTTTTTTTCAGTAAAAAAGTGGATTTATTAAATTCTAATTACATTTATGTCATAGAAAATCTCATAATATATAAATATACATGTAATACGTACGTTGAATTCACATACTTTAAGTATACTGATTATGTTATTCATTATAATATTTTTAAAAACATTAATCTAGTTTTTTTCGTTTTTTTTTTGCATTTTCTGAGAAAACTTACCATAGTTATGTATATTTTTTTCACACCATCAGAAAGTAGAGATTTTAACGAAGAAAAAGCCCACCGACGTTTTTAAAAAAGCAGATATTTCGATTGAAAATTAGGGTGCTTTTTCGATATTAAGTAAAAATAAGGTGATAAAATTAATCAAAATCAAAAAAAATTACAGCGTGCTTGGGACATACGTAAGTAAGTTTTCACCAAATTTCGTGAAAAAATAAAATTTTTTGTAAAAGATAAAAATAAAAAACCAAAAAATTGGTTATTTGAATTTTTCACATAAATTTTGAGGTTATGTGAAAAAAGTGTAAATACAAAAGTTGTAGATCTTTTTATTACCTACAACTTAAAAACTCACCCCCTTCCCCTTCCCGTCCTCTCATCGCCCGTAAATTACTATCCTACAAATCCTACTATAATTGTTTTTCACTTTTTACTATTTTTGAAGGTCTATAATAACGTTATTCTAAACCATTTTATATTTCTATATTTTAAGTCGCATATTTTTTAATTAGGTAGTTTACTTACCACATAACAAACTTTACTCTTTGATATAACTAACAAAAATAACACTGCAATTGTTATTTAGCTGTAAACTAATCGAAGCAAAATTTCGTACAAAGTACTTCAGGTACACAAGATAAAGGACAAAGACCTTTGGTAACACTTATTAAAGGTGAACGAAGTACTGACTGACCATCATGTTCGCGTGACTGTAAAGTTAAACTTATCGGAACTGTTAGTGGTGATTCAGACTAATGATGACAAAGAAAAAGGCAACAATAATACCTACCTACCTAGGTGGTGTAATGTGGACATAAACAAATTAAATTTTCATGAAGTGTGGAGTTATGGACTACCCTTAAAAATGACCGGTTGTTAAGGCCTAATGACGGTCGTCGGGGACTAGTTTACTTAATTATTCTTAATGCTTTTATACTGCATTTAAATTAGCTTCCCCTATAAACTGTTTACTTTTATTATTGTAAATAATTTGTTCTATGTAACATGGTAGGCAATAAGAAGAAAAGATTGTAAAAAGTTATTTATGTACATGGTTTTTTTTTTTTTTGGTGACATTAAAACACATTCTCAAATTTTTTTTAACGTAGGTTTGTACACATTAACTTCAGTTGCGATACGTTGCATATTTTACAAAGTTTATCATCATGTATTGCAACTAGTGCTACCTTAAAATGCATTTTTTAATTTAAAATAAATAGCACGTAAAATACGTAATATTAATAAATATGTACTTTCTAACTGTTTTGTTCAATATCAGCCAGGCAAATGAAGTTTATCATTCTATTATTCTATTTTTTCACAATTGTCGCGAATAGATTACTTAGTTCTCGTTTGAGTTTCTTTTTCTATATACTTTTTTATAACTTAAGATTTTATTTTAAGAGAACTGCCAATATTTTTCTTTTACAGCAAATATAAAATAAGTTAAACACAAGCTAGATTGTAGGTATCTACACTCTGAATCATATAAAGTGGCTGCTCAGATAATAAAGCTAACAATAAATTTATTAGATTGATAGGTCTAATGAGATTCATATCAAATTATAATAAAATAAGAACTTACTTTTCAATATCTTCATTAAATTTATTGTGCCATAAAAATACCTATGGTGATATAATTTTATGATCTTTCAAAAATTTACAGAACTGCATCTAATGAAAAATATTTAAAACTCAACATTATTGCAATATTTTTAATTAATTTGTTTTCACTGAATGAAAGTTACTTTATTTAGGTACTCTCATCATATGAATGTCCATACATTAATTTTTTAACAAGCTATTATACAAATTACAAAATAAATAAACATGCACATAATATATGAATGTAAGTACTTAATATTTGAGGTAAATGCACCTAACAGTTGCATAAATAAAAAGTGGGTAGTTAATAGCGATTTTTAACCTTGAGTTATTATTTTATTGACGTTCAACAGAAACAACGAAGAGAATTTCATAAATATTTAATAAGAAGCTACGTTTCTATTTAACTTATTAGAATATTGGTAGGTAACATGTAAGAATTAATTAAAATGTAAAATACGGTGAATATTTACTCGCTTTTGTGCGTTGTGTTTTACAGCATTTTCAATTTTATCTAAAATAGTTTTGCAGACTTTCAAGTTTCAAACCTATTGTGAGTAACACAGCGTACCTAATCAGCTCTGTTTACTCATAAAGAGTCATGATAACGGAATTGATTTATTGTAAGTCTGGTCTTTTTCAGGCAAAAAACAAACGGTAAAAATACACAAAATAATATCTTGTGGACTCGATATCAACGCGAAATCATTATACATAGGTATATCGAAGGCACAAGTACCTATCTATGTATAACTATAGAAGAAAAGTAAATAGGCGCGTACGTATGTTTTCTTTTTATAAATAGCGAATTCTATGTAGGGTAAGGAGAGTACACAGTCCCATTATGAATGCTTCATCAACAATTCAATTACAGTAAACAATTTTTATTGTATGTAAATAAATGCTAAAAAAACGATAACGTTTAAATGGCCCCAACATGTTTTGTATAGCCAAACCGATGGAAACAAACTTTTAAAACACTTTTTTTTCAATACAGAATTACATAATATATACTATACTAACTAGTCTTTAGTTGTACTTACGAGGAATGTTTAAACACTGCGTGAAGAAGGATCATATAATGAAACACAACATATTACAATGTAACCAGCTGTCCACCGCTTTAAAAGGTAATTAAGAGTAACGCACGATTATAAGGATAACTTTTGATGAGAACTGAAACTCAGGTAAACACCTTCAAAAATTTATATTTTCGCCAGAGTTCATATTAGCTGATAAGTAATGCGGAACTCCATGGTGGGAATTCTCATTATCCTGGCACGTCAAAAGGGCGAAGACGTATTTATTGCAACTGAACCGGAATTTTCACACTGAAAAGTGGTATTTAATAACTGAAAACCACACTTTTCCTGTGAATATTTTGTTGCAGTTCACGTCAACGAACGTCACGAAAACGCGACCTCCCACATTCGTATCTCTCAAACGACTAACGGGCGCGCAGGCCCACGTCCTCTCTTATAATCCACTGAAACAAAGGCCAACTCGATGCAGTAATAAGCAAGCGGTTTTGTATACTGCTACGAAAAAGTTATAAGAAGCCCCAGAAATGCTTCTCTTCTTCATTTGTCATCAGTCACGTGTGTCAGGTGGTCTTTTCATTAAAAGCCACTCGTACACTCTGTCTGTGGGTCTTCTTATTATTCCACAGCTTGGTGACACGTTTTATTATTCAGAGTTGGCTTATTATAACAAGATGTTTTCTATATTTAGGCCTCTTACCACTTCAGCAGCTTTCGAACATGACCTCCCCCTGAACGATAAAAAAAAGTACCTATGCAAAAAAGTGATTTAATAAACACGAAGGGGTCTCATTATCAGCACTCGTTCAGCGTTTCACCTTCGATGACAATCAGGAAATATCGATCGAATTCGTTGTTTTATTTATAATCAGACTTTAAATTTAAAGAAATAATTAGGTCACTTAAGCACACGGTAATTATAAGATATGGTTGTTACAATTTTGATAAATAACTAATAAGAAATCAAATGGTATTTACTGAACACTTCAATAAATAAATTGTCTGGGAAGCATTGAACTTTTTATGGAGAGTGCTCAAATACTTTATAGTTACACCAAAAACAATTTTTTTTTCTCATGCTTTGAAATTGGTGTTCTGCACTTCATGCAGCTCAATTACCCGTCCATATTCTTTGCTCGTTGTCGTTTGCCAATAAATGCAGTGGCGTAGCGTGGACTAATTTAGACGTGGACAAAGTCGCATCAGCGAGGCCCCTTTGCTTTCGTTCCCAAGATTTACCCAATAAACCTATCTTACCAAACATGCTTCAACACGACATAACTCCTTATGATAGTGAAAAAATTAAATGCGTGGTGGGAGAATATTGAAAAGCATATAGATTTGAAAAAACGTTTTATTTTGTAACTTGAGTGATTTAATTTTTTACAAAACTAATCTTTTTCGGCTTTTTGTTTTACTGAAGTCTTCTAGTAAGGATTTGTAATTGATTTTTGCAGCTAAATCTGCTTCAATTGAGAGTATTGCTAAAGCAGGCGGTCGGTCCTACTTCATATTGTTTTTAATAATTTTTAACTTAGAAAAACTTCTTTCTGCGGAAGCTGTACTTAGAGGCATAGTCAACATTATTCTAATAGCAATGTAAACATTGGGATAGATGTCTTCCAAATCATTTGTAATTATGTATTGAATCATCTGATTGGCATCTCTAATGGAGTTTGGTAGATTAGGCACTAAAAGTTGCAGTTCTTCGTAAAGCTCATAAGATTCTATGTCTTTGCTTTCTCCATCTTTAAATCATTACAGTGCTTCAAAAGCTCGTTATTTGGCAAAGATTTTAAATTATTTATGTCGTACAAAAATTCAAAATTGTAATCTCAATAGCACATACAATGAAATGACGAAATTATGACGGGTGTGAGCGAGACAGCGAAACTCAAACAAAGATCGGGGAATCCCCAGTTCATAGACAAACTTCCTCTTATATGCGACTCATGCACTTGAGTCACACGCGCCAAGTTTAAATAAGCGAAAGGCTACCGTGTCTTTAAAGCGTAAAACTAGGAGTTATGTTTTGTTGTTATTTCATGTTCAGAAAAGTGACGAGTGTGGCCAATATTTTTTGTTTTTATTTAATTTTTATAATAAACAGGGATTTTAAGTTTGGTGGCATCGCATTTACCTAAAGAGGCCTCGCGAGACCCTTTAAGTGCGAGGCCGTGGGCGAGGGCCCACTTCGCCCACGCCTAGCTACGCCACTGAATAAATGTGACTGGCAATAAGAGCGAGCACGGTCCTTATAGTGCACAGGACCCATTTTGAGGCCCAAATAAGGAGATAATAAATAATCAGCCCAATAATCTTATTTTCTGGCAGTTCAACAGCAATTGCACCTGGCAATAGCAAGAAACCGAATTAACGTCTACTCAGGTTTTATAAAATAATTATCCAATATTTTAGTTTCTTTTGGCATACACAAGAAAATTATATTGAAACACCAAACCCCGAAATTTAGCTTGAATATTGTATATAGAATTTCAGGATTTCGTACCAACTCACTAGGAAACATAACTCGAAGATGTTTTGTAATTAAGAGCAAAATGCTGATGGTGTTGATTTCAAATTCAAAATAATCCTCCAATGGCTTGAATATTTTGGTTCATAATTTCTCTGAATTTTCTTTAACAAGAAATTCTTAAACTTATTTATTAATAAATCTTTTTAAAGCAATTACAAAAGTCTCGAAATAAACATATGCAATAAAATAAAACAATTTATTATCGAGACACTGCTTTGCAAGGTTTGCCCAAATAGATGAAAGTAGTGATGAGCAAAGCAAGACCAAGACCAAGACTCGGATAGTCTAGTCAATATTTTGCATTTTTAGTAGAAGCCGCGATTCTATAGTATTAAAACTATAGAATCGCGGCTCCTCCGAAAAGTACAGTGAGAACGTTTATTTGGCAAGAAATGGCTTTAGTTTAGTCTAAATATCGATAAAATGTGGGGGGAAAGTGATATTTATAATGGTTTATTGATAAAAACGGCAAAAAACTACTAAAAAAGGTGACTGAAAACTTACGTGATTCTAGTAAAAATTGGACGTTGTCTCGTGTAAAATTTGTGTGCACATTGTAAAACATTACGGTTAGGAAGTTAACAAAGTGTTCGGAAGGTGTAAATCGGTGAATAAACACGAAAAAAGGTGGATTCTTTGGATTTTCAACATAAACAAATTTAGAGGTTAGCTACACAATGCACGCTTCGGTTTGTTACTTGTTACTATGGTTACTGGAATCAAGACCCGAGACGATCCGAAAGTTGCCGAACCGCAGCGATGATCGTTGCTGAATATATATAGGGTGTCCCACGACTAATTCATGTTTGGTAAAATTTCGGTTTATTCACCGATTTACACCTTCCGAACACTTTGTTAACTTCTTAACCATAATGTTTTACAATGTGCACACAAATTTTACACGAGACAACGTCCAATTTTTACTAGAATCACGTAAGTTTTAAGTCACCTTTTTTAGTAGTTTTTTGCCGTTTTTATTAATAAACCATTAAAAATATCACTTTCCCCCCACATTTTATTGATATTTAGACTAAACTAAAGCCATTTTACAGAAAGAAAATCAATATTTTCCATTTTTAGTAGAAGCCGCGATTCTATAGTATTACCACAAGATTTTATGGAGTACTTTATTCTATTACAATTAAGAGACATAAACATTACTTAAGATATTATTAAGTTATTATATTATTTTGGTTGAGTCTTGCGTATTTAGTCTTGGTCTTGCATAGTCGGTCTTGGTATTAGTCTTGTTCTTGTTCATTCTGTCTTGGTCTTGGTCTTGCCAGTCTAAGGATGGTTTTGGTCTTGGTCTTGATCTTGCGAAAAAGACTGCAAGACCAAGACCAATTTTGCTCATAACTAACACTAGAAGAAAGGGAAGATGAAATATTGGTAATAGAAAATGGATCACCTATATATTATTTGTTCCAATGACCTTTTATAAGAAATAACAACAATGGAGAATTTTTTTATTGTGAAGGTAGGTACTTAAATATCTCCAAAACACCATAAAATGGAGAATCGAATTTTGTTAATAGTAAAAAAAGAAATAGTATTTGAGACAGAATTTAATATTCTGAGAACCATAAATTCTCTTGTCTTTTTAACTTTAGATATTACATATTTTTTTGGTTATTTTTTGTTGTCTTCGGTGAAAAGAATTCTAAAACGAGATTGAGTTTGAGCTTTTTCGTATCGACATATATATAGTGTCGTTTTCATTGCGATGAAGACGGAAGCAGTTCAGGAACTTTGTAATATAAATGATTATTCAATTTTATTACGAAAGTTTTTCATAACGACTTCAAGTTCAAACATCAAATTTTTATTATGTAACTCATTTATTTCGACCTTCTTAAGAAAATGATTACGATTCGTCTTCGTTTTTCTTCTCTTTGTCAAAAGGTAATTGTGAAAGGCTAGTAAAATTCAAGTACGTCCATCTAATCAAATAAAAATTAATTAACCTTCATTTGAATAGTTTAAATTTGTAAAGTACCTACATCTCAAAAAGACTTAAAAGGCTCTGCAAATTCACATACCTATCCCAAAGAATGTGTAAGAATTTGGGTTATTAGGTAAACTAGTACATAAGGAGGTACATCGTTATAAAAAGTTTGGATAGAGGTAGTTTTTACTAATTAATAAAGGAAAATTTATGTTAATGTAAACCCTCCTCCTTAGTGAGTTTTAGTAGAATTTCGTGAGAAACCGTCTCGTCTTCTTATGTAAGATTTCTATTAAAAGAAAAAAAAAAAGAAATTATTAATAAATGATTTTTTTGAAATAAAAATTTGACGCGAGATTTTCAACGACGCCCCTCCTTTAGGTGAGATTTGATGAGATTTTGTTGGAGATAGTACAAATAAAGTATGATTTGTTCATACTAAATGGAAACTAATTGAGGCTAAAAAATTAAGGTTTAGAAAGGAACCTTTTCGAAATATAACCCCAAAATAAGGATTTTCAATCATGCGAGTATTAAGAAAAATAAATTTAAAAAAATATAATATATATAAAGGTTTTATCAATTTTATTTTTTATATATTATGTTATTAATTATCTTATATTTTATGCTACCTTATATGCAACCAATTAAACGTAATTGTGACATTTGTTTTATAAATAAAATAAGCTATTGATAACATCTTATTGTTACTTTTTTTATTTATTTTTGTAATTTCTCAATAAAATGGCTTTACAAAATTTATGTTATTATGTGCAAAGGATTATTTTTGTGAACATTAAATTCCACGACAATTTCTCAATTAAATTGAAACTAAATAATTCCGAAAATTGTATGCTACATTGAACACCTGGGCAGGTAATTTTAATTTTGAATAGATGAAGCGTTTAATGATTGTAACTCCATAATAAGTAAAACACACAACGTATAGTTACAAAAACTTTTATTGAACACAATATATATTTCAGCACACTGTGCCTTCTTCTACACCTGAAGAAGGCACAGTGTGCTGAAATATATATTGTGTTCAATAAAAGTTTTTGTAACTATACGTTGTGAATTTTAAGTTTGTTTGGTAGGAGAATCAACTTTATACCAAAATAAAAAAATTATTTAACAAGATCAGCAGCGTAAAAAACAGGTCTCTGGTAGTTAAAAAGTTACATTACTGATAGTTACAGAACAAAAACAACTTGTTGATATTACAGGACGTCATAGGATTTTGATCTTCTAAAGAGGATTATTAGTACAAACTAATTACATTTCACAGATTTAGCACAGCAGAGACTATTACACTAATGTTAAATTCCTAAATCTGTTTAAATCACTTGTTGCAAACAGATTTTTTAAACTTCTAGAGATTCGTATTACATATGCATGTACGTATATAGGTAACTGTTTTCCATTGCTCTGGTATAGAATTTGCAATATTTTGTTATTTTTTTAAATAAAACTGTTGAATTTTGGATTTTTACACTTATTATTACCAAATAACTTTCAGTCATGAGCTTTATTCCATAGAAATTTGCACACAGTATTCTTAAAATATTTTAAATATTTCTCAATAAAATTAATTAACAATATTACTCAATCACACAAAAGACCTTAAGAAATTAAATAACCTTTTTTTTAAATTTGTACCCTTGAGAGGTTTAGAATCTCAATACAAACGCTCGTTACTTCCTGGACCTTTAAATTAAGTTTTCTGAATATTGCGAATAGCGTGTACTTTTGTTGAAGAAAACTTTGTCACCCAAAATTAAATTTTTGAATAGTTGTGAAGTGGCTACTTATTTGTATTTTCATAATTAAATTGTCAAAGGCATTTGAATTAATTATTTTTGTTTTACTGTTTGATTCCAATTTTTATTTGGCTCTCTTAATAAAATACTTACCCTAAGTAAAACCAAACTTCTTTATATTCTTTAAATATTTGAAAAAGGATGGATTTTCGCAGTTTCGTCACCCTTTACATACTCGCCATTTCAAATAAGACAAATATTTATTGATACACTTTACAAACTTACGATTTACGTAACTTTTTACTGATACTGTAGGATGTTAATATTTATTTTTGGAACATATAAGTTTATGTCTATTGTATTGTAACGAATTTTCTAGTTAAACTATTTATTTAAACAATTATTTATTTAACACTATTTATAACACTTAAACACTAACTTAGAACTACCATTTATATCACAACAATTCACTTATTTATATAACAATTTATTTATATCACTTTGTCTATTATCGGTTTTAATTCGCGCACTGATGCTTTCTTCCAACTAACTGTGTTTCGGTCCAAAGATAATCACTATATATACACCTTTAGAACTTTCTAGACAATTCGAAAAGGAAATCCTGACGATTCTCGAATGATGAGTAATAATTAGAAAGTCCTCGATTATTCCAGAATTAAACTTGTTACTTTTCGCCGGAGAATGATTTACATCTTGTAAGTTGATAACACCAAAAGTACCGTGTGCCGTAAGCATGTTAGCGATAACAAGTACATGCCACAAATTGTTATCGCGCACACGTACTGTGTCACTGGTCGCTACAGTATTAAGTACATCACGTACGTACTTAATGTTACAAGAATATCACGTGTTGCAAACTCTAAGTTACAATTTTAAGACGTCAACAATTTTTGTGTGGCTTCTTATGCTGTTGTTATTAAGACCTTTTGAATCACCTATTATTATTGAAGTATAAGAACGTCTGGAATGAAAAATAAAAATAGAAATGGCCACAAACGAGAAATATATAAAATACTAGTAGCAATACCGGTGTTGCCCGGGTAAGACTATTTACACGTTTAATGAAACATTCTAGAATATTCGCGAATTTAGAACTATCCAGAACATCCTATAATGCTTCAAAACATTTTTTAACTTTTTTTACATTCTGAAACATTCTTGAATGATCTTCAACTTGTTACTTTTCGCCGGAGAATGATTTACATCTTGTAAGTTGATAACACCAAAAGTACCGTGTGCCGTAAGCATGTTAGCGATAACAAGTACATGCCACAAATTGTTATCGCGCACACGTACTGTGTCACTGGTCGCTACACTACCCCCTCCTTAAGGGTGATTCGTCCCGGATCACATTCTGCCGTTCCTTCAGAGGATCATGCCGGTACTTGCAGGTGGATCCGCTTCGGCATCCGGTTGTCAAGTGGAAATGGCAGTCAACGGTCTTCAATGGTGACGGTCCTCGTCGTGGATTTCCGGCGCACACCAAGATTTCTATACCAGTGTATCGGAACAAAACCTCCAGCATGTTTCTGACCACCCTCCAATCCAGCCCATCGAGTCCACATCCGATCCTCAGTATTGCTAGCTTCAGGATGTTAGCGTGTAGCAATTGCTCTCTTAGTTCTATAAGGGAGTCCCATAAGGAGTGGTAGGTAGGCTTCTCCGACGACTTGCTTTTGGTGACTAGATAGAAGATGGATTGGGTCCCATCGAGTAACTGCAATACTTTTCTTCCATCTTTGACCTGGTCGAGTAACATCGGTAGTCGCCCAAACTTCTTCCGAAAGACCGTGGCAATCCCACGGCTCATATCCAAATCCCTTGCCGAGTATTCCTTCGGGACGGCGAATAAGTCCTGCTGAACTTCGGTGGTGACTCCAAATCGGGCTTTACGGTGTAAGCTCTGTTCAGCCATAAATTCTTCGTACTGGGGCTCTGGCGATCGAGTCTGCACAACTCTAACTCGAGCTTCCTCGTGGTTGTCCTCAGCATATGGGGCCAGTCGGTTGAAGTGGACTACTCTTGGTTTTCCATTGGGAGTACGTCTAATTCGGTAGATTACGTCATTGATTCGTTTGATAACTTTATACGGGCCTTCCCAATCTTGTTGCAGCTTCGGCGAAAGACCCTTTTGACGCTTCGGATTATAAAGCCACACCAAATCTTCTTCATGGAATCCTCCATCAGTGGCCTTAATGTCATATGCGTCCTTCATTCGGTCACTGGCTATCTGCATATGGGAACGTATCTCGTCATGGATGTCGTCCAATCGTCTTCGAAGTTCACTGACGTAATCTTCTCCAGCCACGTCTTCGCCAGGTTTGCACCCGAACTTTAAGTCGCATGGTAGTCGCAACTCTCGGCCAAACAGTACCCTTGCTGGTGTTTGTCCAGTGGTTTCATGTATGGAAGATCGGTATGCCAAAAGGAACAATGGTAGATAATGATCCCAGTCTCGCTGATGTTTGGAGACCATTTTAGACAGGTACTTGTTGATGGTCCTGTTCATTCGTTCTACCATGCCGTCTGATTGGGGGTGTAGGGCTGTAGTACGAGTTTTGTAAATGCCCAATATCTTACAGATGTCCTGGAATATGGCTGACTCGAAATTCCGCCCTTGGTCGGTATGCAACTCCAATGGTACTCCGAATCGGCTAATTAGCTCTTTCACGAGCGTTTCCGCCACGGTTGTTGCCGTCTGGTTTGGAAGGGCGTACGCTTCAACCCATTTCGTAAAGTAGTCCATTGCCACTACGATGTACTTATTCCCATCTTCAGATTCTGGGAATGGTCCGACAACGTCTATGGCAATTCTCTCAAAATGGGCTGCCGACGTTATACTGTCACATCGGAGCACGCTGTCGCTTCTGAGGTCCCTTACTGGCGGCGCACGTCGTGCACTTTCTGCACCAGTCTTCCACGTCCTTCTTGCAGTTGACCCAGTAAAATCGTTCTCGTACTTTACCCAGGGTCTTCTTTACGCCGAAATGTCCTCCCGAAGGGTCATCATGGAGGCACTGCAGAACCTCTTTTACCAAGCTTCTCGGTATCACCAGCTGACGTCTGCTTTCTGTGCCATCTTGGTTCTCAACGACGCGCTTCAGGAGACCATTTTCTTCATCAATGGAATCCCATTGGGCCCACAACGATTTCACTTCTGTTGACTTGGCAGCCACTTCCTGCCAGGTTGGTCTTCTGCCTTCTTTCTTCCAGTCCAGGAACATTTTTAGGAGCACGTCGGAATGTTGTTCTGCCTTAACGTTGTCGGGCTGCCACTGCTCGTCCAGGATAGTTATCCTCCTGACCTCTTCGTGTTCTTCGACGCGTTGACAGTGTTTACAATTATCCAGGCAAGGTCTTCTGGATAAGGCGTCGGCGTTTTTATGGCTACTTCCCGCTCGGTGTTCTATGTCAAAGTCGTACTCTTGCAGTTTCTCTATCCATCTGGCTACTTGGCCTTCGGGGTTCTTAAAATTTAGCAGCCATTTCAACGCGGCATGGTCGGTTCGTAGCAAAAATTTTCTTCCGTAGAGGTATTTGTAGAAATGCTCCACACTTTTTACTACGGCTAACAATTCGCGTCTGGTTACGCAGTAATTCCGTTCTGGTTTGGACAGAGTTCTGCTGAAGTAGCCGATCACTTTTTCTTCACCATTCTGTATTTGTGACAGGACCGCGCCAATTCCAATGTTGCTAGCGTAGGTGTCCAGGACAAACTTTCCAGTCGGTAGGGGATAGCTCAATACAGGTGTAGACGAGAGGGTTTTCTTTAGTTCTTCAAAGGCAGCTTGGCAGTCTTGCTCCCAACAAAATGATCTACCCTCTTCTGTGAGTCGAGTCAGAGGCTTAGCAATTTTAGCAAATCCAGGAACAAAACGTCTATAATAGGTGCAGAATCCAAGGAAACTTCTGACTTGATGGACGTCAGCAGGTACAAGGGCCCCTCTTGCACGGCCTTGATTTTCTGTGGGTCGACTGAAACGCCGTCTCCGGATACTACATGCCCCAGGTAGTTGCCGGTCTTTTTGGAATAGCTGACATTTCTTGGGGCTCAGTTTTAGGTGGACATCACGAAGTCTTCGGAAAACTTCATCCAAATTTTTCAGATGGTCGTTGAAATCCTTCCCGACTATGATGATGTCGTCGAGGTATACTAGGCAAGTCTTTCCAATTAAGCCAACCAAGACTGTTTCCATCAGTCGCTCAAAGGTGGCTGGTGCGTTGCACAACCCGAACGGCATCACCTTGAACTGCCACAGCCCCGTTCCAATGGAAAACGCTGTCTTTTCTTTGGCATCCCTGTCCAAAGCCACTTGCCAGTATCCGCTCTTGAGGCCTAAGGTGGAAAATATCGTCGACCCTGACAGTGTATCCAGGGTGTCATCTATTCGTGGTAAGGGGTAGACGTCTTTTTTGGTAACATTGTTTAATTGGCGGTAGTCCACACAGAAGCGTGTCGAGCCATCCTTTTTCTTGACAAGGACTACCGGCGATGTCCAAGGGCTAGTAGAAGGTTCTATTACTCCATCCCTTCGCATTTCACTGATGATGTTCTCAGCCTCTTCTCGCTTGGCCAGTGGTAGTCTCCTGGGTCGCTGACGGATGGGTTGTGCCTCGCCAGTATTGATTTTGTGCAGAACGACGTTGGTTCGCCCCTTCTTGCCACCTTCTACTTCAAAGACGTCTTGATATTCTTTTAGTAATCCTTTTATTTTATGTCGTTGGTTAGGATTACATTTTCCGCCTGCTTCCTGGCACAATTTCGTCAAGGCTTCTGGTAGGCGTTGCGTGTCTTCCGTTCTTGCTTGTAGCTTTCTGGCTTGAGATGTTACAGTGTCCTGAGTAGTTAGCTTGAACTCTTCTCCGTTTAAGGTCACGACTTTTCTTTGGAAACTCAGGCAAAAGTCGTATTTCCGAAGCACGTCCGAGCCTAGAATGACGTTGTCTTCAATTTCGGCCACAAGCACGCAGTGTCGGAAGAAGGTCTTTACTATGCGGATCTTAACGTGGCTTTCACCATGGACATTTACCATTTCCCCGGTGGCCGTACGTAGCTTCCATTGGGTCGGTTGAAGCTTACTTGTAGTCATCACGTTGGCTCGTATAATAGTCCTGCTTGCTCCGGTATCCAATAGGAACGAACACCGTTTTCCATTTATATGTCCCGTAAGAAAAAGGCTATCAGCTTTGTCTTTCATGGTTTTTGTCAGTGCAACTAGACCGGGGGCTTCTTGCTCCGGGATCGACGTTTGCCCCGCCGCGCCGACCCTGACTAGTTTTCCTGTACGCGGGGATTGTCTTCTTGAGAAGCAGATCTCTCGCTCTTACAGCTGCTTCTCACGTGGCCT
Source organism: Agrilus mali (assembly GCA_029378335.1). Taxonomy (NCBI): domain Eukaryota; kingdom Metazoa; phylum Arthropoda; class Insecta; order Coleoptera; family Buprestidae; genus Agrilus; species Agrilus mali. The sequence continues at coordinate 16,419,358 of CM055657.1, forward strand.
AACTTCCCACAGTTCCAGCACCTGATTTGTTTGGGCTTCCTTTCTATTTTGGTCATTATTCGGCGGACCATCTCTTCCAGTTTATCTTCGTCCCGACCGGCTGACTCCTCTTTTAATTCCCGCACTCAACATTGTCGTTGTGACGCCTGTTTGACGACGTCGTATTCAAGTGCACGAGCCAATGTGTCAACCAAAGTCCTCGGCCGGTCCAGTCGGAGTCGCTGTTGTATTTCGTCGTCCTTAAGTCCGTCAATAAATGCGTCGACGGCCAATCTTTCCAGAGTATCATCGGCCGTACCTGGATAGGCGAGCCGGACCAACCGTGCGATATCCGCCTCGTATTCCTGAAGACTTTGGTAGTCTAGTAATTCTTACGGTGGCAACGTGTTCAGAATTTCGCCAGCACCATCACGCAGAGCAAGGACAAGCGAAGAAGCTCTCTCTTCTAACGTCCATTTGTACGCTTTCGCAGCTACCTCGAATTATGTCGGAAACGTGGTCCATGATGTTTTTCCGTCAAACGTAGGTAGCTTCATATGCACCTTGGATGGGATGACCTGTTCTTCTTTTACGTCGGGGATTTCTTTGCTGGCAACCACGCTATGTCTCTTTTCCGTAAGTTGGTGACTGGTCTCTCGTTTTCCCAGATTCAGAACCATTTCTTCCAGCTGGGCTACTCTTTCGTCGAAAGTCCCCAACTTTTTGTTTATTTCTTCTCTTGTTTCTTCTTCGAATTTTTCCAGCTTTTCTTCCAAATTTTCTTCGAATGTTTTTAATTTTTCTTCCAGGACTTTTGAATTTTTCTTTAATTCTTCAAGATTCCTTGAATTATCATTTAATTTTTCTTCCAGAACTTTTCCTTTAATTTCTTTCTTTTCCAGTTCATCCTCGAATTCATACGTACTGGGATCGAAGCCTTCTTGTATTAAAGCCTCCTCGAGCCGCTTCTGTAGGATGTTCTTCGTACCGGACGTATCTTCGTCTCGCTCTTCGAGTTCGCTTTTCAATTCGGCGACTTTTAACTCGAACAATTTTTTCGGCATTTTTATTTATTTTCTGTTTTTATTATACTAGAAAATTCTTTGGAGATCGATTCGCAGACCCCACACCTGACACCAATTGTAACGAATTTTCTAGTTAAACTACTTATTTAAACAATTATTTATTTAACACTATTTATAACACTTAAACACTAACTTAGAACTACCATTTATATCACAACAATTCACTTATTTATATAACAATTTATTTATATCACTTTGTCTATTATCGGTTTTAATTCGCGCACTGATGCTTTCTTCAACTAACTGTTTTTCGGTCCAAAGATGATCACTATATATACACCTTTAGAACTTTCTAGACAATTCGAAAAGGAAATCCTGACCATTCTCGAATGATGAGTAATAATTAGAAAGTCCTCGATTATTCCAGAATTTAACTTGTTACTTGTCGCCGGAGAATGATTTACATCTTGTAAGTTGATAACACCAAAAGTACCGTGTGCCGTAAGCATGTTAGCGATAACAAGTACATGCCACAAATTGTTATCGCGCACACGTACTGTGTCACTGGTCGCTACAGTATTAAGTACATCACGTACGTACTTAATGTTACAAGAATATCACGTGTTGCAAACTCTAAGTTACAATTTTAAGACGTCAACAATTTTTGTGTGGCTTCTTATGCTGTTGTTATTAAGACTTTTTGAATCACCTATTATTATTGAAGTATAAGAACGTCTGGAATGAAAAATAAAGATAGAAATGGCCACAAACGAGAAATATATAAAATACTAGTAGCAATACCGGTGTTGCCCGGGTAAGACTATTTACACGTTTAATGAAACATTCTAGAATATTCGCGAATTTAGAACTATCCAGAACATCCTATAATGCTTCAAAACATTTTTTAACTTTTTTTACATTCTGAAACATTCTTGACTGATCTTCAAGATTCTGGAACATTCTTGAACATTGCCAAATCATTCTGAAATGTTATAATAAAACATTATTGTACTTCTTAGAACATATTTGAACTGCCTGTAACATTCTAAAAAAATCTGCTTCATTCTCATCCCCACTCCGTGCTGTTTACTGGGTGAGTAGTGACATCAGTAGACACATGGCGGGGATGACTAATCGATTGATAATAATTGATCAGTTATCGACCACTGAGAGTTGAAGATTATTACAGTACTAATATCGCTATTAAAAAATGGGGGTTGGTGGTAGAAGGGTGAAAATTAAGGGTTATATGTATTTTTTAATGCCAAATCATAAAAAAAAATTTTGCCCAAAAAATAAAATAAAAGTTAGGACTGGACAACACTTATCACTTAGGGGTATGAAAAATAGATAGTTCCTGATTCTCAGACCTATTGAATATGCAAATAAAATTTCCTAAAAATCGGTCAAGCCGTTTCGGAGGAGTATGGTAATTAATATTGTGACACGAGAATTTTATATATTAGATTTTCGATAATAAAGTAATGGCACGTAACGTAAATTTTTTTTAATAAGTAATTCTTGTTGACAAGAATTTTAAACTATTAATTATTTATTACTGTGTGTGACTTGGTAAATTGTACTTTGAAATTACACAAAAAACGTATTTAGACCTCTTACAGGTTTTACAAAGTTTTGGCTGGTCTCAAGTCCAACTTTCCTATTAAAATTCTGTATCAAACTCCTCCACCAAATTACTATTAAACGATTTATGGTATCAATCCCTTATTTTGTGATGTAGCACAGAAAAATAAGAGTTAATATAATAATTGCAGATTGAATATCGATTGCTCAAACTGCGACATCGCATAACTCAAAGTGCATGAGGTGTTTATATGATAAGGGAATTATAATGTGTAATTTAATGGATAAAAATATTCTCATGTTACATCTACTCAATGTATTATGAATTAATACATGCTTTAACGAGATTTATTTTTAATTAAGATCTGTACCTGATCAACAGGTAATTTTCTTTTGAATAGAAAAAAAAATTTAAAACTATCCAATAAAAATAACAATAAATTAATGTTAAAAAGGTATTTAAGATTAAAAATGAAGTTTTGAATACGTAAATATACATACAAGTCTCTTTTTCTTATCACTCAAGTTAATTTTCCTTTCAATAATCAAACGTAATAGTAACCTATCTTTCATTTAAAGGGTCTCACAGTGACAGAATATTATTTTCTTGCACCGAAAACATAATAATATGTAATTACATTATCGATCCGTTCAATCATTTTGTTTAAAATATTAATTTATCAACAGAAAAAACAAGATAATTCTTTAATATGTTGCACAAATTTTGCCTTAGTCAAGAATAAGAAAGTTTTTTTTATAAGTGGTACTTCGAGTAGGTACATTTTGTTAGACAGAATAAAACCGATTTAAACCTGCAATTTACTTCAGTTTGTCATCATGGGTCCGAAACTATTTTTGTTTGTAGTTCTCTCCGCAAGTGTTGCGTTTGCGTTACCTGAAACCTCAACGTTACAATTTTTAAGTGAAAGTAAGTAAAAAGAATATTTTACTTCAAGTTTATTATAAAAAAGTGCGGTTGATTATGTTGATTATTAAATATTTGATTAACATTAATTAATTAATAAGTAAATTAAATAAAGTTTCGACACTTCTATGATTTTGTTTTCCGAAGAAAACATTTATTTAGAATCGAAAAATCTAATTTTTTTTTCTCATATTAAGATGTGGTTGAAGTAAAGCTCCAAGAAGCTTTTAACAGCTACTTCCTTAACAAGGACGACAGCTCTTTAAATGGTATGATTGATCAAATCCAGATGCCAGAGCTGGTGCGAGAATATGGCGAAACAACGTCACTCAGCATAGGAAACATTGTTGCTTGCACAGCGTGCAGAACAGCAATTGATGCACTTCTTATTGCTAGGAGAGAAGGAATAACGCGAGACCAACTTTTCGACTTGCTCTCGAAACTATGCGTTGCATTAGGAATTCAAACCGAAACTGTTTGTCATGGCGTCTTAGAAGAGAATTTAGTGAGTGTTACATCAAAGACCATAAAGAAAAGTAGTTACGCCTACTTCGAAAATTGTAATATCAATAACTTTCTTTAGCTTCACGTAAAATATTTGTATTTCCCTTTTTGGTTTTCATTTCCACTGTGCTTCGAAGATAATAGGGGAAGGACTTGATTTTTTTCCTTTGAAAAATCAATGAAAATGTCGTTGGGGTTTTTTATTTTTAGGAAGGGGTTTAGGATTTAAAATGTTGTCCAAACAGTGCCGTAATAAAAGAAATTAAAAAAATGATTTTTAAACTGATTAAGTTCTTCATTTTTAAATTTTTGGAGTACGTTTCAAAATTTTTCTCTTCTTTAGGATATTCTTCTGTACATAGCGAAAAATGGTCAAAATTTTACGGGAAGATGGGCTTGTTCGCTTATACTACAAAAGCTCAGTTGTCCAAAAGTTGATGGTAAAGATTGGTCGATAGAGTTGGATACCGAGGTTGTCCCAGATCTAACAGAAACGGTAATTACTTGGTACATTTTACTTATGCGATGAGATAATTATTAAAAAATAACTTTTATCAAATTGACATATAAATTAGTAGACAGACAGACAAGCAATATTCTTATATCACTCTTTAAGATTAGATTGAAAATTTAACCAAATATTTCAATAATAATATACACGTATTTAATCAAAATTTAATTTTCAAATACAGTGATATTATCGTAAATATTAATTTATAATTATTGTTGAATCTAATTTATTGCAACTCGATACGTTAATTAATAAGTTGATCTATTAATAAGTATCACATTTTTTTATGACCACAATTATCTTTTTATTAAATGAGGAGATTGTTGTAAGTCCAAGTTCATTACTTAATTGTGACATTTCTTGGTATAAATATAATTGATATCTATCTAAAAAAAATATTAACACAAAAAACCAATAAACAATCAAGATCATTCAAATAGAGGTTTCAATTAAAAACACTAATCAAATATTAGTTCAAAACTACCAAATATCAATTTCATATCTTCTATTGGCATTATGCCTCATCGAATACTCTCTTCCCCAAATGGTTCCAAATAAACACTCGGCAAAAACTAATTTCCAATGAAAATAACTCTAGGCAATTCTAATTATTTTTTTCAATTAGACGTTGAGTGAACCGAATTGTAATTGTTACTCTGAAATTTTACTCAGCTGAAAATGTTTGCTCCAATAATTTTTATGATTACTAGTATTAAAAATAAGATTACAGATTAGTTATTGAAACTAAAGAAGTGAAAACATTTTGTCTTTTAGTTAGAACAAATAAAAAAATATTTGATGCTTATTTAAGTATAAATTTGGTACACATTGATAACAATGCATTTCATTGGAAACATATTCTAGGAATCTAGCTTGAAATTAAATAAATAAATCATTGAATTTAAGTAGGTATATTAAATAAAATGAATACCTATTAGGTATTTTTATGGAATTCAAAATGCTTCAAGTAATTTTCTGATGTTATTCGGTTAAATTGGTTTGTTCCAGTATTCCTCAGACACTGTAAAAATCCTTCAAATTTCTGATCTTCACTATGACGCACTGTATACTCCAGGGAGCAATGCCGAATGTGATAATCCTGTTTGTTGTGGCCTAGACTCGGGGGACGTTGGAAATGTTTCAGCACAGGCCGGTTACTGGGGAGATTATAGACATTGTGATACCCCATGGCATAGTATCGTAAATACATTTGACAATATTAGGGATACGCAGGTTGGTAAACTTTCTTTTGCGTTTTGTTTTTATACTGAACACACTTTATTATTTATACACTTTAAAAAAAAGTCAAAAGGAAAAGATTGCTTAAGTGTGCAGCTCATAAGAGAAAAAGGTGAAAGTTTTTACTAATCACATATAATTTGTATACCTAAGTAAATTATAAACAAGTAGAACAAAAGGAAAACATTACAATCTTGTTTATATTATTGTATATTACGTTTACATTTTTATAAAGTTTTCAGTCTTACTAATAAAAATACATTTTAAATAATTTTTATCTACACAGAAAATCCTAAAATTACTACGGTATTTATTTTGACAGGATAAATGTTTTGTTACTGATAAATTAATCCAATAAACAACTAAAATTGTTCTATATGTAATATGGATAGGATTTAAAATGTAAAAACATTGATAATAATTTCGTTTAAATGTTTTAAACAGACATACGTACTCGTACCAGTCATACCTAATACATGTAATTGATTCGATAAAATCAAAATTTACTAGACTAGAAAATTATGTAATTTTAATTGTTGCAGTTTAATTTTATATTATCTTTGTGGAAAATTTAAGATACAAGGACTTCCATACCTTGACAAACAAGTTGTTTTTTTGTTTTAGAGATTTATAGATAACTGAGTCATTATCGTCATTAAATCTTTTATTAAAAATAAATTCTCATACAAAATCAATGCTTTTTATCGTAATTTATATCAGTCGTTTTTGTTAGATACAACACTACTTATTGTTAACAAAGTTCATTTAACCAAAATAATTTTTCTACCGTTGGCTGCAAGATAAATTTATTTTAAGAAAGAATGATAGGTGCTAATTTAATAACGGTAGCTTTGCTCTTTACCCTACCATTGATGGTTTTGTTAAACCCATTTGTTCATTGTAAATATTAGTACCTACCTATAAGGTTGCCAAACTAAAACAAACTGCGTTTACCTTTTACTTCTGATAGGTATGAAAATAAGAAATAGCAAATATTAAAGATAATTTACATTGAAACTGTAAAAACACACTATTATGACTACGTACAATTGTACATACTTAGTCTATGTACATAAAATATTGATTTCTTTTGTGAAGCGTATCCACCAATTTTTACTTAAATCAAGTCTTATTAGGTATTTTGAAATTATGCAAACAAAATCGATTATTTTTAACTGAGAATCTTAGATACCAAAATATGTTTAAGGTCAACTACCCCAATTACTACCATCTACTTTTCTGACAAAATATAAAACTATTTAACTGATAACCATACTCTACCCCGAAGAAGCTAAGATAACATTTAGTGAAATGTTGGTTGTGATTATGCGAAACAATAATTTTTGTTTCGCCCCTCAGAATTTCTGTATTTTTTTTTATATATATCAGAGAAGGGGGAAAACTGCAAAACAAAAGAATGGTGACTCCAATATGTAAAGAGCTTTACAAATGTCCTGCAGCATAAAAAAAAAATAATCATAAAATTAATTTTGAATTTCACTATAAAAATAAAATCGAAAAAACAGATTTTTTTGAAAATCTCGAAAACCGTTTGAGTTAAAGAACTAAAAACTGAGGTGAATTATTTTTTTCGACACCAAATCGATCCCCTGTGTGCGAGTCGAAAAAGCCGCGGGGGCAGATTTCCCATATTAATCCCTTTGCAACATTTATAATGGTTTATAACAATGCTTAATGGTACCCATAGAGTGAAAACAATACAAAATTAATTATTACGTACCTACCATCATAAGGATAAACTTAGCAAAATCCAGGATACTAACTTAACACTACAATAAATTGATAGTAAAAGTGAATAATCGAGAAACTTAGTTTAAACTGGCCTTTTCTTTGGGAAAACTGTATCCCATTTTTACTAGATCGAGTTTCTTTAGTTATGATCGCATTTTTTTTTGGCAGTTTAATTTTTGTATTTTTATATTTCTTAACGTAAGTATGAAAAAATGGTCTATGTCTAAAAAACTCGAAATCATAAAAAAAGAGTACAATTTTCCAAAAATTTTGATCCCAGCTTGCTGATTTTACTTGTGAAGAAAATGTAGTCACTTTCATCTTCAATTTATTGTACTGTTATGTAGTTATGTTAGTGTTCTGTACCTATTTTACCAAAATAATTAGGAATATAGAAAGATATATTTATAGCTATTTTTTTTATTATATTGGAGTCTCTTTTCTAAAATTATCGATACCCTTCTATTAATGTGATTGTGCTATTAAAAGTACCGAGGACATTTATTATACTTGTAAATAAGTGTGTATCTAATGCCTAAAACGATGAAAACCGTAAGGTGCAGATTATAAAAATGATATTAGAAGTTGATTGAGGAATGCCTCAATATTATAAAAATCCGTTTTATTTCAGGACGTAGATTACGTATATTTCACTGGTGATATTATTAGTCATAGAGTTTGGATGACATCTAAATCAGACAATACAAAATATCTTTTAAAAGGGTATAATCTAATTGATGAGTACTTTTCAACAAGTCAAATATTTCCGATATTAGGAAATCACGAACCACATCCGCTAAATCTGTAAGTACTTGAAATCAGCCATGCATTCCTATGTATTTACACTAAACTTGATTTCTGTTCAATAAATATTATTAAGTAAAGTAAGTAAATCATTTTGTTGTATTTTATGTTTTAAAAGTATTTTTTTGTGAGGAGAAATCTATGCGTGTTAATTTCTATTATACTTTGAATACAAATATTATTTTAAAGTTTGTATTAAATGATTACAGTTATGCTCCAGAAAGTGTAACAGGAGAGTATAGTACTCAATGGCTGTTTAAGTTAGTCCAACAACAGTGGAGTAAATGGCTACCTGAAAGTACCAATGAAACGATTACTAGAGGAGGGTATTACACAGTTAAAGTTAACAACAAATTTCGAGTTATTGCCTTAAATTCCAATGTATGCTACACTAGCAATTTGTAAGTGTTAGTATTAAAAGAATACTATATAAATTATTTATGTTAATAAGTATTAAAAAATAAAATAAGAAAAACACAAGCTACAAATTTTATTTCTCCACACAGAAGAAAGACGAGGCCAGCATGTGGCGAAATGCGTATGTAGGTACATTGTGGTATGTACAATAAAATTGTGTTTCTTATTTTGTCTTTCATATTCAGGAGTTACAATTTTTAAAAGATTCTTTGATGCAATCAATAATTACTATTTTACGATATGATGATAAGGATAGAATTTAAAACAATTGACAATAGCTTTTTGACCCTTAACTCTCTTTACATGTATGCAATTGATGGAAAAATTTTTGTCATAACATAAATTTTTGTTATAAAAAAAGCATTTTACAAAAGTATAATTTTTTATTACGTGTCATTTATAGCTGGCTTTTATACGACAACGGAGATCTTTACGGTCAATTAGAGTGGTTAAGGGATGTACTGTCAGAAGCAGAAGCTAATGGCGAATCTGTCCATATTTTAGGACATATTCCCGCAGGATCCAACGTTTGTTACGAAACGTGGGCAAGAGAATACAGAAAGATAATTATTAGGTCTGTTAAATTATTTAAACGTTCATCAACGGTTCGGTAATGGATTATTTAATTTTTATAGATATGCTAAGAATATCAAAGCCATTTTTAATGGTCATACTCATAAAAATGAGTTTGAGTTATTTTACAACACTTCAGAAAGTTCAAACCCTTTAGTAGTAGCTTTTAATGGGGGTAGCGTAACAACTTTCAGTGATTTAAATCCAAATTATGTTGTTTATGAAGCTGATGCAGAATCTTTTGTAAGTAATAAAATAAAATTTGATTTATCGATTATATGAAGAAATAAACTCAAATTTTGTCGACTTCAGGATATCTTAGACGCTGAGACGTATAGTTATAATTTAACTGCAGCAAACCTCGCAGGATCAGATTTGGAACCTGAATGGTATAAATTGTTTTCCTTTCGCGAAAGTTATGGGGTAGATAGTTTAAGAAGAGCGGAATTGAATAATTTTGTTGAAAACTTAGCAAGTAACAAGACCAAGGCCCAATTGTATCACAGGTAAGAATATATTTTACAGTGTAAATATAAACATTTTAAGGAAGTAAGTAATGTCTTACGGAAGCAGAAGCTACAGCATACCAAAGACTCCTCAGGAACTATCAAACATACAAACATACACCGACGTGTTAAGTAGTCCTTGAAGTTTTTCTTCCTGCTTCCTGCTTTGTGGTGATGCCACATATATTTTGGGACAATTTGTATTATACGTTTAAAACAAAAATTAAGAAAAAGTTTCCACACACCTACACGATAACGGTGACATTAAGACCCCACATCAGTTGTTTAAAGTATGATGAGATTTTTTTTATATTTGATATGTTTCTTTTAGGAACAAGTACTTAAATTCGAACCCAATCATAGAAGCTGGATGTGATGACAGCTGCTTATTAAAACATTTATGTGACACTGTCACATCTCTATTTACTGATACTTCCCGCTGTGTCAAATTGCAAGATTTATGGGAGGCCGGGAATTAATATAATTAATTTGTTTTATGTATAGCAGACACCGATAATTAACTGTGTCGAAAATAAAACATTTTTCAGACGGATTTAGTTTATTCATCTACGATTTTTTTAAGGAAAAATTACTGCCCTTCGCTCGGATAACTTAAGGACATCCTTTTATTTAAGTCTGCATACATAAAATTATAGTTGGGCACAGTTTCAATATTTTGTGCCTGAAAATGTGCTTCAAGCTTTTTTAGAGGGGCTAATTAAATTATGCTTTATAAAAGTGTTTATTATTTTGTATTCCAAAAAGGCCTTCATGCACTTTGTTGAAATTGCTTAGAGCCTTTTCAAGGTGCTCTAAGCCCTATTAAAGTGATGGAAGCAGTCCTTTCACAGTGTAAAACAAAGCAAAACCATCAAAGGCTTTTTATGCATTTAAATCTTTTTTGGTGGACCTAATTCGAACCCTAGTGCCTAGGGCTTTGAATATAGTTTTTTAAAGTTCGTTAAATTTTATAATGTGATTGGGACTTTAGAGACGAAAGTCCTTTAAGCAAGGGTTGTAAGCTTAGACCTTAAAGTCTTTCACAATAATATAGCAGGTGTTCATCAAGGATGGCCACCGATGACCGATCACATTTCAGTAGTCGTTTTTAACCTCCGCATTTCACCGTAAAGGAGCGCAAATTAAAGCTGAATAAAAGTTCTCATATTCAGCTATAACGTTAATAACATCATTGGAGCCTGAAAATTTCTGGATGTCTAATTATTTAAATCGCTGTATTTTCTAGGACTTTAGCAAACTCAGATTTGTTTGAAAGAGAAATTTAAGTGTTTCTAAATACTGTATCCATTGGTACCTGACACTTTCAAATAAATAACGGTTGTTTTGATTTTGTCACGAAAATTTAAACCATACGATATAATTTTGATATCATAATCGGAAAGTAGATTAAACTTGCAAGAAAAGATGTTAAAACCTGTGGTTTGTTATCGTCGTCCGTTTCAGAATTATTGCCAAATGAATACCTCTTAATTTTTCAGGCTTCCTAAGGATGTTAATAAAGTTATGCCTTATATGAGAATTTAAGGAAAAATCTTGAATTTTTTTATTGACCCCATCATTTGCACCCATTGCGGTAAAATACGGAGCTTAATGATAATTTCTAAGATTTCCTCATGGCCATTTTGGTATTTTTTCCAAAATTTCTACACCTAGTAATTTCCGAGATATGCCTGGTGGCCACCTTTAATAAAATACCCGGTACACACAATATTCGTCTCTCAAAACTCAATTTTTTTTACGCAAAAATTTCATAATTGTCGTTCCGCGCTCTTTTATGAAAAACATAGAATGTCGAAACAATTTGGCAGATATGGTCATTAAATACACCCTGTATATATATTTACAGAGACTGCTTATATAAAAAAAAAGTTCATTTACTGATTACCATAATTTTTTCTAAGGTCACGTTTGTGGGATGAGTGATCAAGAAATTAAATGTGCCTAAAATTTGCGGTAAAACAAAGCTAAATTATAATATAAACAATACATAATCATAAACGATCACGTGCTCCTTTTAATTAGCAGAACTTTTTTTATATCAATTAATTTTTTATTATTCACTTTTTCTATTAAGGATACTAACAAGGAAGAGTATTTATAACTTACGAAATAACTAATATAGTTAAAATAGTTTCCTATTATTACCTTTTTTGTAGTGATTGATTAATTTGTGATAATTATCTCAATGAGTAGTAACAAAAAAAAAACAATAAAAATATGTAACAATAACATTTAATTAATACGTGAAAGTCAGTTTGTCTAATGATTTTTTAATGTTTATTACAAAAGGAGGAAAATTCAAATAAGTAAAAGAAACGAGAAAATATTGATAAAAACATTTTATTTGATATCTTAATAATTAGCAGCATAACAAGTATATTTTCACAGTTTTTTGGTATAAAATTACAATAATAACCCCATTATCTACATAAAAATTATTTCATTTTTTCCCAATAGGCATCATAAGCTTCTTTATCCTTCTTTTTTACAAACCGGAGCAGTCCTTGTAAAAGAAATCGTTTACTATAATTATTAAGAAATAATTTATCTAATTCCCGAGTCAATTCGTTTATATCTAAATGATTGCCATAATTACTAAGAGCATTTACAAAATCTTTAAATTCATGGGACTTCAGATGTGTTCTTGCCTGATAATAAAAACATAAATTTCAAATAATTACACTAAATACACATTTATGTAGGTACTTACAAGAGTAATATAATCTCTGTAATCTGCTTCATCTTTATGTTCTGTGTTGTTGGATTGTACAAGGACTACTTTCTTCCTTTTTGGGGGATTACTTGATACAGAACTTAAAGATTCTTTTTTATGAATAGTAACTAAACCCGTGGAAGAACCACTAGATTTATCAAAACTGCATGCAGTGCTAGTGCTGAAGTTAAAATTTCTGGTTTTAGTATCTATCCACGTATTACAATTGCTTACTTGGTCGTATTGCACTCTTTTTTCTGAAGAAACAGGGATCTGAAATTGGCAAAAGTCTCTCAACTGCTTTGGTATTATACTTTTTTCTGATCTCTTACCATCTTCTTGGCGTTAATAAAAAACCGTCGTAAGTCTCCAAAAATTTCTCCAAAATTATTAACTGTCTGCATACGATCTCTTAACCAAAGGGATAACTGGGATTGTATTCTTGATTCTTTGAATCTCTCATCTAATAAAATAATTGCCCCGTAATCATACCGATGTCTAATAATTCGCCCCATTGCTTGATTAACAGCTCTGATGGCTTCCAAGCTGTACCATTCGTTACCTCTTAAAAACTGTAACGGAAAAAAAGTACAGTTTGGAATTTAGTCTCTAGTTCCGTTCATCTTACTTCTTTATCTGTTGCATTACAAATATCTAAATATCTTTTCTTTAGCATAACTCTTGGATCCTTTAAAGGGGGAAATGGTAAACCTACTATCAATACGGCTCTGCCGTTTGCATCCGCAAAGTCCAGCCCTTCGGAAATTTTACCCCGACATACTCCTATAAATATTGCACCTCTACAATTAACATCTTTTATTTTCGAGTAGTACTCGTTCATTACGTTGTTGAAAGCGTTTTTCTGTTTTGGTTCTACATATATTGGCTAAAAACAAACAAGACAAAAATTTGACGGAATGTTGGAATAAGCTGGAACAGATAGAAAACCCTAAAATTGATTTAAATGCAACAAGGGAAACTTGGAATTAAGGGCAACATCCAGGAGATTTTCAGGTAAAAGCAACGAAGGTTTCGCAAGAAATGAAGGAAGAAATGATATTCCAAAAGTATAAGCCATTATCTTTAACTGAACTATATATGATCCTTGTGTACCTTAATCTGACTAATGTTAGTCCAAATTCCTTCTTCTTGCCACTGATTCTGACATTTTTGCAACACAGGATAAGATGGAAAGAATATCAGTAAACCATCAGGAATAATACGACTTAAATTCAAAATTGTTCTACCAAGTGACGATACATATTTCGGATTATCTCTAGAAATCGTTTTTAACCAATTTATAGCGTGAAACAAGACTACTTTTTTCTACAATCTACCTATTTTGATATGAAGAGTTGAGTTTTTCGCCGTCAGGTCCGGTTGTAAGAACCCGGGCACATACTTGATCATTCCCAACTATATGAGGATTTTCTAATTTGATTTCAACATCAATACGTAATTCGGTTATTAAAGGTTTCAAAGGAGCCAAGGTACCACTTGTAAGAACGACACTCTTAACACCTTGTGACATGAGCATGCCCATTCTGGCGAAAAACATTGTAAAAATATAGAATTCACTCAAGATAAATTTGATTTAGAAAAATCTAAGTTTAAAAAATTATGAGTTATATTAATTAATTTCCAGCAAAAATATTTAAAAGCAGTTCAAAATCTTTGTGAATTCTTACCCAAAACCTGGACTGAAACACCAATAATTTAAAACTCTACATGATGACTTTGAAGAAGTTGCCTTTTTATCAAACCAGGAACTGTTACTGTTCCTTTTTTTAAGATCCTCTATTTCAATGTGGACCTAGACAATCAACCATTAATTAATAAGTAAACAAGAACACAGAAAAGAAACATGCACCTTGTAGCATTTATTGATCCTTTTTTTAAATTCTGGACTTGTATCAAGAAAAACTATTCTAAGCATATCCTCAAATTTTTTTAAACCTGTGCCTTTTCTACCAAAAGGGCCTTGTTGAACGGCAGTTAAAAACTCAGTAATTTTCTCAATCAAACTTATCACATTAATAAAGTTTGAAACTGAAATCTAAAATCAAATGAATACAACATTTTTATATAAGACATACACATTATAGTGTTATACATTTGCTTTTTCCAACAAATCAAAAACGAATGTGCCATCAAATGTTGTTCCCTCTGGTCCATTTTTTAGTTGAATTTCATCTAAAGCTTTCTCAAAGTCAAGAAACATTTGTTTAAGTACACAAAGTTCATCAGGTGTAAAATCTTTAGGCAAATTATTGTCATTTAATGTAACAACCTCTGTTATTGCTTTCATTACTTCAGTAACTTCCTCAATACACAGTGTTATATCTGTTGATTTAATTTGCAGTGATGCAACATCCTCACAAATTCTTTCAACATTATGGGCTTCATCTAATATTATAACACTTCCACTAATGCTTAAATCTTGTAAAAGATATTATGTAATCAGAATACCAAGAATAATGTAAAAATACTACCTAATCCTTTTCTGAACTGTGGATCAAGTAAATAATTGTATGGCATAAAAATTATATCTGCTGTTTTTTTAAGACTGCCAGACATATAGTATGGACAAAATTTATGTTTTTCACCCAATGTAAGTAAGTCCTCTATATCAACCACATCAGTTTCTAATATAGCCCTGTCTCTTAACATATGATCCACTCTGTTATAAAAATGGCAAGCCCTCGTTTTCTTTTTTAAAAGGCACATATTAACCTGTGCATAAAGAAAAATTATGTAAATTTATGTTTGCAGTTAAAACAAAAAGATAAACCTTAACGTCTCGTGACTCCTCTTTTACAAGTTCAGGATGAATACATAATTGGTCTCTTGAACCGATAACAACAGCCTTTACATGCCGATACGCAGATCTTTTAAGTTCCTGCATAGCTTGTGATATTTGGGAATGAGTTCTTGAAGCATAAATTATGGTTGGTATATCGAGCAAATCACGAGGCATCTCCCCTACACCTCGGTTAATTTTTCTATTTAGTTGCTGCAAAAAGTCGCTGTCTTCAGAATTCATTTGTAAACTTGTTGCTGCAACTTGCGCTTTCCTTAAATTTAACCATGCTAAAGATGAGCACAGCAAGGATAAAGTCTTTCCAGTTCCTGTAGGAGATTCTAAAATTGCAGTACTTTCACTTTGAAGACACTCAATAACTTTTTCCATGTAATTTTTTTGTATCTCGTAAGGTTCAAATGGAAACTCCACTGGCACTCCACGAATTGTTAACGAAGGCATTATTATTTTATTTCTGAACAATGATAATAAAACCAATAATATTTATTTAGTTTTTGGCGGACTATTTTTAATTTCTTAACCTAAATTAGGACCTAAATCAGAGACAACAACCTAAATCATTTTAAAATTTCAAAAATAATTACTATTGAAACTGAACTATCATTCAGCCAGGTTCATATTTCTAGTACGTTTATATAAATATTATATTTTCTAAAACACTTTTAATAGCCACGGGCATTTGCCTCTAAAGATATTCGGTGCTAGACTTTTTAAATAATTCCTTATTTTAATAAAAAACACAATTTTGGTACTTGAACCACGACCTTAGGCCACGTCATAGTGACATTTTTGAGGTGTATATATAACCTTAAATTACATTGTTTTTGTTAATCATTTATTTAACCAATTAAAAAAACATAATTAAACTCAAGTACACACTGATGATAAAAGAAACCAACTATACATCATTTTAAATATGTTAATAGTCTAAACGTAACCATTAAAAGTTGGGTAACAATGTGGGACATACAATTAATTCTATTTTACGGAACAGCTTGCTGTTTTTCTATATTTTTAGCGGTCGGTATATCTAATACATTAATTTTAAGAAATTATTTGATTAAATAATATTATTACAGGTGGTAGTATTGATGCTGGCTGTTTGTAAACCATATCCTGTCGTGTATCGTTCAAGGAAAGAACAATGCTTTATAAACCCAATTAATTCTGAAAGCATCTTGTTCCCTTCCATTTATGAATCACCATCACTACATTTAAGTGTAATTATTCCTGCTTACAATGAAGAAGACAGATGTAATTACTATTTTTATATTGAAGTATTTTATTTAAATTAAGGCACTACTAAGTTAATTTTTTTACTGTAGTGGGACCTATGCTGGACGAATCTCTTGAATTTTTAGAATTAAGATCAAAATCAGGTACTTTTAAGTATGAAGTTATTGTTGTAAGTGATGGTAGTAAGGATAGAACTGTACAGGTGGCTAATGAATATTGTAAGAAACTGGGAATAGATAAGTTTAGGATATTAGAGCTTGAGAAAAATAGAGGAAAAGGTGGGACAGTAAGACTGGTAAAAAAAATCAGTAACTTTTAGTCTGAAGAAATAAAGATTAACTTAATTTTTCTTTAGGGAGTACAGAGTGCAAGAGGTGCTGTAATCCTTTTTGCAGATGCAGATGGAGCAACAAAGTTTTGTGATTTAACTAAATTAGAAGACTCACTTGAAAGTTTAATACAAGGTTACAATTTACAATTTAGTAGCTACAT
Organism: Agrilus mali; assembly: GCA_029378335.1. Taxonomy (NCBI): domain Eukaryota; kingdom Metazoa; phylum Arthropoda; class Insecta; order Coleoptera; family Buprestidae; genus Agrilus; species Agrilus mali. The sequence continues at coordinate 16,436,460 of CM055657.1, forward strand.
TTCAATGGATTTGTTCTTGAATCAAACAAATTTCTGTTCTAGAAAGCTATTTAAATAATTACCAATCTGCTTCATCAAAAATGGCAATTGTAGTGGGTTCAAGGGCACATTTAGAAAAAGAAGCAGTTGCAACTAGGAGCGTGTGTAGGATAATTTTGATGTATGGTTTTCATTTCCTAGTTTGGTTGTTTGCTGTTCGTAGTATTCGTGATACACAATGTGGATTTAAAATATTCACAAGGGAAGCAGCAAGATTGTGCTTTGTAAATTTACATATTGAAGGATGGTAATTAATTATTTATTTGTCATAACTATTTCTTTTTTTACTTTTTTGTTACAGGGCGTTTGATGTTGAATTACTAAAGATTGCTGAATATTTGAAAATTCCTATTAGTGAAGTTGCAGTTAATTGGACTGAAATTGATGGATCCAAAGTTACTCCAGTATTAAGTTGGATTGAGATGGGATTAGATTTAGCTTTAATCTGGGTTAGATATTTTGTGGGAGCGTGGAAAATTAGGACACAAAAAGACTTAAACAAGAGCCAGTAAAATTTGCTTTTAAATTTTTATGTAATTGTATGATTACAATTAATTATTATTGTTGTATTTTTATATGAGGAGTTGGATAAAAATTTTTGGTTTAAATTTATCTTTTATTTTTGATAACCTTGCCAATTAAAAAGTTATATTGTAGAAAATTTAAACTTTAGGGCTTAAGAATTATTTGAAATGAATAATTCTGAATGATCGATTCAAATTTTAAATTAAATATGTATTCTTATTTTCAAATAATTGGGAGATTTTGTCTTTCCTAGATTGTTCCTTTTCCTTTCGAAATTATTGTTTTACTCACAAGAGTATACAGATAATTTAAAAATTTCCAAAAAATCATCCAATTTTATCTTAGTTCATTAGACATGAATAGAAAACAAAGAAAATTGAAAAAATAAGTAATTTGAAGACAAGAAATATTAATAAAAAAACTAATGATTGATAGTTATTAAATATGTTGTTAAAGAGCATAAGAAATTATTATATAATTTTTATAGAAATATATTAAAAAATAAAAATTTAAAAAACTTATCGTAATTACTATAGATAGGCAACCCAATCATCACTGCAGCATTGAGAAGGTCAGCAACATACAGGGTGATTTCAATTTATTACTTAAGGCATAACATGATATAATTGTGAGCATATTTGTTTTATGCTAGGTATTTGAAAAAAAAAATTTGTTTGGTTTGGAAATGTTAGAAATTTAAGAAAACTAAATTATCAATTTGGATGATATATTATAGGTAAGGAACAAGGTACATATCGATTTAAGCGAAAAAGAATTATTGATGAAAGTTCAAAAGATAACGCTGAAATTATTTAGGAAAAATCAATTAAAATTGATCAAAATAAAGCAAAAATTTTGGCTTCATAATCGCTAAAGAAATCGAATAAATTTCGAAATACCTGAAATCCTTAGAAATTATACACGTGAATTAATGTGAAAGGCATATTAAAAGGGTTGTAAGTATAATTGAAGTAAAGCTAGTGGGTACTTAATCAATTAAATAGCGGAAAATTTATTTACACGTTAAAAGAATTAGGCTGTTTGTGTGGAGTGTGTTTGTGTAAGTAGAAAGCTGTGTTTTTCGAAATAGCGTCATCATGAGGCAAAAAACGAGATATTGCCGTCGACTACGTCGCGACGCTGCGCATAATGCCCTCCCTCATATCCTGCCGATAGCAGACGTCGTAGTCCGGAAAAGTGCCTGTAAAGAGTATCTTCATTCTGAAGCCTTACATGTAAGTCCTTTTGAAAGTATATTTCTTCATTAAATATTTTTTTTTTAATTAATATTTCTCATTAACTTTTCCTTATAATTATTATATGTACAGTCGTATCTCCTTTATTACAATGGGTTTGTTAATATCATTATCTGGCGGTCCTCTATCGATCCTTTGAATGTATGTCAATCAATGAAGGCAGACCGAATATCTTTTAAAATTAATTGAATAAAGATGTAATTATTGATATAAAGTGATTTCAAATGAATTACTAATTAAATTTTTAATTGAATTTAGTAATTTTTGTTTTTATTATAAGCTGACTAGATCTAAAAATTTCGTAATATTTGAACAAAATATTTTAAAACAAAAAAGTCGCTTTTTAACTTAATTATTACAAACAGTTATAAATATTATCAAATTTTTACATTGCAACAATTTTTTTTACGTGTACCTAACATAATGTATAATAAAAAAATAGTAACGATTTTTACAATTTGCCTGATTTAGTTTTTATGAAAACATTCGTAATTATATGAGTCGATACTTTAAAAATGTTTAAGAATGTTAGGAACACCATGTAGATGGTAGAAAAAATAAATCGTTAAAAATGTATTATTCATGTAATTATTATTCAACTCAGCTCCCAAACGTATTGGTTTCATCCTCTGGAAACAAGGTTCGCTTTTTGTAGGGAAGTCAATATTGTTGAAGAACTTTTTAAAAGCTGTAAAAACTTTTTATCCTCTATATTGAAGCTATTGTAATATTCCATATATAACTTGTTATAAATATTCATATTACAATTTAGTTTTACTGGCTTTTGTTGAATTAACATATTGCAAAATTTATGTGGAATAAGAAAACTAATATCATTGACAATATTATGAAAGTAATCAATACTATATAGATACTAATTTAATTGAGAAATATACACAAAAATAATCATTCAAAAAATGTTTTTAAATGTTTCTATATTTTCTATTTTAAAACTATTTAACTAAAAGCATTCTTGCAGTTTGATTTTATTTTAAACGATTTTTCACAAATTTCGCACCATCGGTTCTATTGAAAGAAATATAGTTACAGTTTGCTATTTATAAAAATAAATTGTGTGCAATTCATAATAATGTTATTTTAATTAGAAAAATATAATTATACTCCAGTAAATAGCATAAACAAAATAATTTGCTTGTAAGCAAAATAAAGAGAAAAAACTTTACCATTTTACCATATTATGACTGTAAATCATGGTGTATCTTATTTGTCTGAAAGTTATTAAATTATTAAAAGCATAATCTTAGAGTTACATGTCCTTTTTGATTGTAATTATGTCTCGAGGGTATCATTTAATTTAGGGATCGTCTTAAAAACAAAATAAATGGTACACAAAGGCATCTCTCCAATAAATGGTTATATAACCAAAGAGTTTACTTGGTTTGCTAATGTATAACTCTATTACTACCCTACTGGAATAAAAATTTAGCGTGGGTGCTGCAGGATTTCGATTTTTGTGGGCGTTAATTGTCGCTTAATTTGCTAGATGTAAACAGCATGCTCGTTAGCCTATTCACGAGTTGTTAAATAACTTACGTAACCCTTTTTCATTTCTATTTGTTAAGAATGGAAGTAGGAGTTATGTACATAATAATATAATCGAAAATAGACGCCTTTAACGAAATGAGGTGGGCAGTTTACGAAATTCCCCACTTATTTTCAGTTTAAGTATATGAAGGTATTCACAAGATAATTAAAGTTGATTTTAAAGGGCACAAAATAGATTAAATTTTAGTACTTGAATTCAATTTTGTAGACCTAACTTTTTGATTTTTAATTTTGTCTGAATCAAATCTGTATACAGTAGACTCCGATTATTCGGATTAATGCGGAGTGGTCCAATTTCGGATAACCGAAATATCGTTTAATGCAGGAATTGAGAAAAATCATTATTATATGGATTATGTTTGTTTAAGAAATATGTATTAAAAATCAATTTAAATATTAAACAACAAACCAAATGCTACCAGTGTTATGCTGTCAAATCTTTTTATTTTTGTTTGATAATAAATCGGGTTTTGAATGATCGGGAGTCCACTGTGGTCCACTGTAATTGCTTTTTGGTTTGCTGTGGTTAAATTCTGACAATGCCAAATAAATTTTTATAATTCTCCCTATCAGCAAAAAATACTTAATAAACAGTTGTTTTCAAGTCGCAGTCTTTTATATTAATTATAAAATTAAATGAACTACATTATGGCTACGTTAAAGATTAATTATTCCAATATTAATTATATTATATTTGAGTCTCAATCATACACTCTAGACGGCAATATTTTGAAGTTACATATAGGTATATGCATATATAAAACACTTTGTATATTTTTAACTTTAAATAATTAGTAATATTTATGCAATTTAAAATAGTCCTAGATAAAAACTTCCGTTCTACGGCAATACATATGCACATACAGCGATAGTTAATAGTAAGTGTTTCCTGTATGTCCTAAAAAGTTGTAGGTATTTTATTTAGTTTGAGTTACGATTAGTGTTATATTATACCTACTGTGCTTAATTAATTGTAACGAGCACCAGAAGTTTTCAATATCCCTATTGGTAAAAAGGTAGGTACTGTAATCTATCTGTCGAATACTAAACAATTTTACTGTAATATCGAGTAAAAATAAAAATTAATGACAATCATGTAAGACTATAGAAGAAAGATTTAAGATTCCTTTATTAAACTGAAATTGTAGTTGTTGTAGATACGTTTAAAATTGTATACATTATTTAATTAAATTAAAATTTTTGTTTAATATATTTTCTCACGTTATTTCTAACTATTGCTTTTCTAAAAGTTTTCTCAATAAGGGTCTGTTCATAAAAAAACGTCACACTAAAAGTAGCTTTTTTTAACCCCCTCACCCCCGGTTGTCAAGCTGTGTCACATTTTCTGTGACCCCCCTGTAAATATTACGTCACAAAAACTGAACACCCCCCACTTGAACATGATAAATTTTGATTGATAATATACAAATTTTGATAGTCAAAAAGATTTATTTTATTATCACAATAAAATTTAAATAAATTAATAAATATCTTTTGTAACGGACAAATAAATAATATTTCTATTTATCAGAAGTCCAAGGATTCTGTAAAAATTCAGTAAAATTTTTTGATGACCCCCCGTCCCTCCTTGTCACATCTTGTCACACTCAGCAAGACCCCCCCCCCCTTGTATGCAAACGTATTTTACGAATGGCCCCTAAATCGTCTTAAAAAGTTAATTTTATCTTCATTAGGTAACTTGCTGAAGTCAATAACCCTCGTACAAGTTTCAGTCCCAAAAGAAACAACTTCTTGAGGGCATTTTCTTAAACTATTTGACCTTTTTAGGAATTTACAGGAATTTAACGAATTCTTAAGATCCTTTGTCAACATTTTTACTCCCTTGTCAGCCTCCAGATTTATTTGGCATTTTATTGCTAATTTCACCTTTTCCTCTGCGTACCCTTATCGTATTACTTCGTAATTCCCTTTTTAGCATACTTTTTAGGAAAAATCGTTATCCTGCCCGGGTTTCAAAGTAACGAAATTTCTCAAATACACTGTTAAATAATTTAAAAAGCTTGTGGATAATTATATTACTGATTATTGCAATGGCATAAACAAACGGGGAAATATTTAGCGTTTGTTTAAATGAAAAAATAAATAAATAAATATATTCTAGTTGAGTAAAAAAATTGAGAAAATTCAAAATCATTTAATTGAGACAATTACGAGTTTCATATTAGCAAACAATTACATCACGTACATACAAAGCACATACATTATTCACTTTTCTATCATTGACCATGAGTCCTTCTAACAGGACAAACATCACTCATCACTACTGCTACTATAATATGTAGTTTTGGATCTTCTGTAGGTTGGACTTCGTTTGCAAATATTTTTATAGTATCTTTGACGTCTGTTCTTTCTACGTGTACCACTTTTATTAGAGGAATATCTCCTTTTGCACGATTGGTATCTACAAGATCGGCTACTTCTGCTCCTTGCATCATCAGAACTGCTAGAATAATTCCTCTTTTTGAAACAGTAGCGTTTAGGGATTATTTTTCCACATTTATAACAATATCGTGGAACATCAGTATCGCTAGTGCTGCTTTCGGATACTTCTTTATTTTTACTTGCGGTGCTTCTGTACGCTTTTGATTGGTTTGCAAATTTGGCCCTTCTGTTTTTAGCTTTTTGGTCCCACCACCTCGTTCTAAATCTTTTACTTTTCTTGTCACTATCGTCTGTGCTTAATGAATTTAATGAACCACTACTTCCAGTTCTATGGATTGGTTTTCGCCCTCTCCTTAATCTTCTCGATGGCTTTTTATTATATGTTGTAGACTTTGTACTTTTACCCACATCAGATGACGATGTCTTTACAGTAATATCACTTTTAACATCGTTCAGATCACAAAATGATGAACACGGTTGAATAACTGACGTTTTCTTTTGCTTTGTGCCTGTACCCCCTCTACTTTGCTTTTTTGATTTTAAACAAAGCCCTTCATTGTTTTTTTGATTTTCTACGTTTTGTTGGGTGCTATTTCCATTAGCCATAGTTCAGTTCGAATTTTATTATTAAAAATCAACATGCATTTTGTATTAACAGACTTATTGATATTTAGAAGAACTTTCCGAAAATTTTGATAGAAATTTATTTCAAAACAAACGTTCGTTTTTTATTTTTGCTAAATATGTCATTAATGAAGTGACACATTTCAATTTTCTACAACAAACAATAATTGGGGGATCAACATTTCGCACTATTTATATTATAATCAAATGTTAACATCGATTTACACACAACATATTGGTATTGCCTAACTTAATTATAGCAATTTATCGGACTAAATATTTAAATAGACGTTTATTGTTCCAATCTGTATTGGGAATTTTGTTGTATTTTGTATTTATTTGTTCAAGAAGCAGATGTGATTTATTAATCCAAGTTTCACAACTCGCTAAATTGATTAAATATTTGCAAAATCTGCTAAAACCGCAAATTCTGCAATCTGAACATACACTGCACCAGTCTCGATACATAATTAATCTCAACAACAAACCGTGCTCTAATTTAACAAACTTGTTTTTTTAAGATGCTTAATTCACTTAATTATTGCTCTATAGCAGGGGTGGCGAACCATTGGCACGTTTGAAAATTTTGATGGCACGCACAAAAACAAATTTTTTTTAAGTTATCTTTTTTAATAGAAATAAATTAAAAATTATTAATCTACACTTAATTTATAATTTATGATATAAATTTGTAGTACTGAATACCTATCTTAGTATGTTAACTAGAACCGTCAAATTAAACATTTTATTATTAAAATATCGCATTAGATAAATTTTTTTGCGTATCCAGTTTCGTCTTCTAATGTTATTGCATGTTGTTGCTGTCGCAGCGCTCGAATCAAAATTTATTTTATATCCTGATACAATACCATTTGAAAAATAAAATTTAAAATTTGAATGAATTAGAAATGGAATTAGTTGAATTTCAGTCAAATACCATATAGAACCAAAAATTTGTTGATTTAAAAAATGAATTAGATATTATTGAAAGTAATTGGTTATTGGATAAAATAAATAAAATTGCAGAAGATGAAATTCTAACTATGCATGGAATTCAGTTACTGACACGTTGAATTGTTTAAAACTTTAAAAATATTAGCAAAGGCAATTTTATCAACATTTTCATCGTGGTGGGCATGTGAATCTCTATTTTCAGAATTAAATTTTATAAAAAATACATATAGGAATAGAATGACGGATGAGTCGAGCTCTGCATGCGTACTGTTGAAATTAACTAAATATGAACCAGATATTAAATCTTTATCATCTTGTGTACAGCAACAAAAATCACATTAAAAACAATTGTTTTTAACGTGAATTTTGTTTCTAGCATAAAACATTGATTAATAAAAAATTGTTTAAATATGAATTGCTTTTATTTGTTTATTTAATTACTCTAACGTATAGTTTCACCACGCTAACATTTCGAATGAAATTTTATTGTGGCACGTTATCTATTTAAAAAAGAATTTTTATGACTTTGTGTCGGGCATCAAAAAAGGTTCGACATCCCTGCTCTATAGCAACTTCTCTGATAGAATTATTGACAATGTTCTACGCCATAACGTACTAAATAAATTTATTTACGATTTTTTTTGTTTGTAGGTATTTCTCTAACCTACCATGAATAAATTAATCATCAAGAGAAACAGTCTTCACATTGATTATCTTCATCAAGAAAAAAGTGTCAAGACTATAAACAGATGACCAATTAAATTTGTATCATGTCTTCAGAAAGCGAACGCCAGTTTCTTTGCCCACGACTCATCGACTACTTAACTATTGTTGGTGTTAGGTCTTGTAGCAATACAAAATCAAGCTCCAGCACTTCTGTACAAGTAAATATTCTGTTTTAATATGTATTACTTCATTTTTGACTCTAATAAAGTACAACTACACACAAAATCTTTGTAAAACTGTGTTAAGAAATTTTTTGAACTGATCATGTAGCCATACTTCAAAAAAGAGAATGTAATATGAGTAAATAATTTACTACAGCTTTGAGATAATCCTGACAATTATTAAACATGTTTATTGAATTCTTTTAGCAGGTTCCACAAATTTCAAAAATTGAAAAATTGTGAAATCCGGGCTTGATGGCCGTGGTTTACGATTGTTTCTCCTTCGTTGAGAATACCGACGTTTTGCCAACAACTGTGGTTGGCATTCTCAGGGATCGTAGCGTGGGCGTAATGTCCATCGCTGCGGTTGTGCTGAGACTAATGACTGAACGATGGACATTACGCCCACGTTACGTTCCCTGAGGATGCCAACCACACTTGTTGGCGAAACATTGGATAAGAGACTTCTTCGGTGTTCTCACCGAAGGAGAAACAATCCTAAACCACGGCCATCAAGCCCGGATTTCACAATTTCTTCTAAAAACGCCGGCCGTGAAAGCCTAAATGATTTGAAAGTATTTAAAATTTGACAAAAAGTAGTGAACAATTTCTACTGTAGATATAAACAGATTATATACACATTTCAGGTCTTAGAAATAGAGAGCTTTAATGTAAAAGAAAATTAAAAAGAAATCTTTCTAGAAATAAAAACTTTCGCATCCGTTGTTCTAAAAACTACATATATTTAGGCTCCGGAACTCCTACGGCGCTACCCAGTGCAAGATCACAAAGATTTTCCCATGCCCCTGGACATGGTATATTTTTGCCAGCCAGAGGGTTGTTCTACGCTTGGTCCAAAAAGAAGTGCCCTAAGGGAAGCTCAGTCGTTTGTGTTCGCTTTAACTGACAAGGATTCCGGAAAAACTCGATATGGAATTTGCGTCAATTTTTACAGACCAGTCGAAAAAACTTCAGCCGGAGGCGGAGGAGGGCGAGGGAATTCTTATTTACGACGAGATTCTTGGAGGAAGAGCATGGAAAAAAGTTCCGATTCTGCGTTTTCAAGGTAAAGATTTTTACTTATGATCGGATGACTTTTACTACAGCAACTACTTATTTTATAATTTCAAAGGGAGTTTCTAGGTGCTTGTAACATCATAATTTTCTATATCAAAAAGTTAAAGTTGAATTGAAATAAAGTAACTATATAATATCTGCCTAATATATCCACGTTCTTTTAGAACTGTTAAGTAAATTTATTTTAGTGATTATAGAAGTAGCAATATTGGTCCCAGTGACTCAGAAAAAGATTTTCCGAGTCGAAGAGATTCAGATGCCGTTGGGCAACCTGGACTAAATACGACACAGCCGTGCGTTCGATTAGGAATCACTCCGATTACTAATGATTCAGAAAGTGGCGGTAGTCATTCACCATCACCAAGGGCCAGCAGAAGAAGACAAGTACGAACAATCTCTTTTTGCTTAAATATTTTTAAATATCGTCCAAATTTACGAATAATTTTAGATTAAATCCGGCACCTTTACCAAAACTAACTCAAACTTGATTTTTTGTATTAAATTTAAAACTTTGAGAACGGGGAACCTTGCTATTTAAATATTTTGTTCACAATTCCACAAAAGTAATAAATAAAGCAATGAATTATTTTAATTTTAGAAAGTTCGAAATAATTCGCTAACATCGTTATGCCTGTTGTCACATCATCCGTTCTTTTCCATGTTTCGAGAATGCTTACACGTACTGAGAAAAATAATAGATGCCTGTAATGAATCTTCGAGTTCAAAACGAGTAGGAGCCAGTAGGCAAGTGGGACGGTACGTATCTATTGTTGAAGGATAATTAATCAATTAAGACAGTATTAACTCGTTATTAAGTTAAAAGAGAAGAATTGATTAAATTTTAAGCTTCTAAATATTGAAAAGTTTCTTTCAATAAGAATTTAATTAAAATCTGTTCAATAATTATGTTGTACTTAGGGATACTGTTTGGAGTGTTTTAACGGGGCAAGCAACCGACACCACGCCTTCGATAATATTACACGATGTTAGAGAGATAGAAACTTGGATACTCAGGTTGCTATCAGCTCCAGTTCCGATTCCAGGAAAAACTAAGTAATATTTGAAGTTGTTTGGACCGAAACTCATATATTTCAATGTGTTTTTTTTTCTAGAGTGGAAGTTGAAATAATTTCTCCAAATATTCAAGAACCCCTGTGTTTTGCCTTACCCGATCATACTCGATTTAGTCTTGTAGATTTTCCATTACATCTACCTTTAGAACTCTTAGGTATGTTTAAATACAACAATAAAAAGTAACCAGAGCGGTAATTGAAAAAATTTTTTAGGTGTCGAAACTTGCCTTAAGGTGCTAACTCTTATTTTGCTTGAGTATAAGGTAATTGTCCAATCGAGGGATTATAATGCCCTTTCAATGTCTGTGATGGCCTTTGTAACGATGATCTATCCCCTAGAGTATATGTTTCCTGTAATACCACTTTTGCCAACTTGTATGAGTTATGCTGAACAGGTATCACTTCTACTTTTCACCTTTTTAATAGTTGTTTAATTAATATCTGATCGTCTTAGTTGCTCTTGGCTCCAACCCCATACGTTATTGGACTACCTGCCACATTTTTAATGTACAAAAAGAATTTCAGGTATTTTATTCATTACTTTATAAATTTAAAGATTTATGAGCTTGATCAGTTTTGTTTATATTTAAAGATTACCTGAAGACATTTGGATGGTGGATTTGGATTCAAATAAGCTGTCTAATGTTGGAGCTAACATGGAAATACCACCATTACCAGAACCTGAATCTACAATTCTCAAAAATCACCTCAAACAGGTACGTAACCTTTGTTATTTTGTCTATTTTTTGTAACTTCATATTCTTTATTTATATTTTTCACTATATTGTATTTATTTTTATTCTTCAACTTCTATTTTGATCTTCGCCCATTTTCTTAGGCTATGCAACTAATGGATCAAGTCGGCTCTGGAGTAAATATTTCTTTATATATATACATATATATATTGCATGGTACTTTTTTCTAAATAGACTGTTAATTAGTTGGTTGCTTGGTAGGTTTCAATGCTTGCAAACATCACTACTTCAACGGCCTTTGCATCCTCCCAAACTAAATGCTTCTAGCGTATTAAAACAAGCAATAACAACATTTTAAGCTAATGCAAATTTATTTTATAGCAATTAGTACATAGATTTTAAAGTTGTTCACATTTTTTTCTTTTATTAATTGCAAATTTTATTGCCTTATTTAACTTAGGTGGGTAAATAATTATGACTTTTTTTACCTAACTACTATTAAAGGCTTAATTAGATCCTTAGAAATTGTTTTATGCCACGTATTTGCAATAGGAATGTTTTTTACAGGCATTAAGCGGTCTGTCCGCCACAACTTCGCCAACATTCCAATCTTTACCTATTAATCGCGAAGTACAAGCTGTTGGTAACACGTTAAGGTAAAATTAATAATAAAAGTAACTGCTTTGAAATGATTTTCCCCACTATATTGATTTTAATCTAGTGTATCGATGAGTAAAAGTAAATCACCCGAAACCAGCCCCATTATGCGAAGCAAACCGTTCAAAAGTCTTCCATCGCCCCTCTCTCAACAACCTGCAACACCACAGCAACGGAGCAACGCTGTTTCCCCAATTTCTCCGATTCCATTCAACCCCATCATTTATGGGAACGATGTAGACTCCGTAGATGTGGCAACCAGGGTTGCTATTGTACGTCCACCTCTTCAATAATTTATTAAATTCTGAGTATGATTAAAGTAGATATGTTTTCTATAGGTACGCTTTTTTAATTCCCAAAATCTCTTGGCGAACTTTACGGAACATACCAGAACACTGAGGCTTTATCCAAGGCCTGTGGTAGCCTTTCAGATAAACAGCTTCTTAAGATCAAGACCTAGGAGTTCCCAATTCATTAATCGTTTTGCCAGAACTCAAGCAGTCGAATTTTTTGCTGAATGGTCGTTAACGCCAAATAATGTTGCATTCCAAAGGGTTCAGACTGGTGTATTAGATCCGTCCCAAATCGGTGACAAACCTAAGTGGTATATACAGTCGTTGGAGACCATAAAATTTGTTATATCGGATGAAGGTAGTTCCTTGAATAGTGCCCTGAAAAGTATGCAGAACCAAGAGAGCCAACCAACTGACGAAAGCGGATCAGATTCTGAAGGAGCTGAAAGCACTAGTTCCAGCTTTTCGTCACTAAGTGATTTTATGTCGGAAATGGTGTCGAGCGATATTTCTCCAGGTTAGAAATAACCAGCACACAATAAAAAGCGATTTATTACTCCAAATTCATTGTTGCAGGTGCCTCAAATTTTGAAACCAAAAAATCGGCTGCTCAAAAAATGACTCTATCATCTAATCTTGATCCCCAGTCAGTTTATAATCCTCCCTCTGAGTTAAGGTATCCCGAAAATTTCGTTCCAGAAAAGTCCAGTAGACCAAGTTCACCTCAATCAACTTCAAGCAGCCAGTCAGACCTAAGTTCACCATCTTTCAATAGAGATTCGGAATCAGAAATGGATCAACGACGTAAAAATGATGTACCCATTGCTAAAGAGGTAAATCAATCACTTTTACAAAACAGACTTTTTTCAACTGTTGGCCTTATTAGGAAAAAGAAGAAGTTGGATCAATCGAAAACGAATCAGATTCTAATTCAACTGCCACCCCCAAAACAGTTATCAGTGGTGGAACTACTAAACCTGGATCATCATCAAGTACCACAAGCGAGTCCACAGAAAAATCATCGATTTCAAGAAAATCTCGATACGTAAGGCCTAGGAACGTACCTTTGTGTCAACCTACTAATACAATAGATAATTTTCTACAGGTTCCACCCATTACTCCAACATTACAAAAACAACCCAGTATTGGAAATGTCCTTGCAAGAACATCAAGCTTTGGATCATCAGGTAGTGGAAGTCCTGCTTTATCATCTGGAGGAAGTGTTGATAAAGTCCAAAGGCAAAGCAGTCAAGGATCGTTGTTTGAACAATTCGCCTCTCAAGCCAAAGAACTTGTGCTGGAAACTACACGACAAAGCAGTCAAGACGGAATTCTTGCACAAATGGACAAAGTATGTTGCTAAAGGTATTATTTAAATGCCTAGATGTAATTACAAAAATATTTTTAGTTCAAAACACAAGCTCGTGGTAAGATTTCAGAAGCTGAGGAGAGCAGTTTATTTGCCCCATTCGATAAGGTAAAAATCTTTAATAAACATAACCAGCTTATCTTATTAAAATAATATTTTTTTCTTGTAGTTGGCTAGCCATGCAAAGAAAGCTGCAGAGGGAGCAACAAAGAGTGTCCAAGAAGCTGGCAAAACGGCAATAGAAGCCAGTAAAAATGCTGCTGATGCCAGCAAGACAACTTTTGAAGATTTAACTTACGTAGGAAAATCAACTCTTGGCGATTTAACAAAAGGAGCAAGGGAAGTTTCCAAAAAAGCTCTTAAAAGGGTAACTATCATTTCTTACTTATTTAATATATTCATAAACAAATAAATATATTCACGTTACTTTCAGACTGACTCGGGATCACAGAGTGGTCCAGATTCCCGTAGAGGATCAAGCAATTCTTTGGTTCATGCAAGTACTGGATTAATAGCTGGAACAAGCAGAGATTTCTTTTCCAACATTAGCTCCGATCTTACCGATATTGCTCAATCAACTACAAGTATGTTTTCCGATCTGTTTGGTGGAAATAAGTCTGCAAATAGAGCTCAACAACAACAGCAACAACAACCACATGGTCAGATGTCGCAACAACAAAAAAATATTAAAGATAGTAAAAGTGGTATATTTGGACCTTTTCCTCGAGGTCCCAAAGGCCTCGTTGAAAAGAGTCCATTAATTAAACATTCACAAAGAAGACAAGAAGATTTTCAAAGGATCCAGTCGGTTGAAAGGTCAACAACAAATATTGAAAATCAAACCTTCTTAAAAGAGGTCAGTTTCTTAAAGTAAAATGGTACACTGTTTTACAAGTTAAAATTTTCAGATTGTTAACCAAGTACTAGAAGGGGAAGGTGTTGGATGGCTGAAACTAAATCGATTAAAGAAGTTGATGGAAGACGAGTCTTATCGGAACTTTGTGTTGAGTAAATTGAACAAAACTTTAGAGAGAAGAATTGCCCCTGATGATCACATAGACGATGTGGTATATTGCACAATAAAGTCATTGCTTCTCTTAAACACATAAAATATTGTGATATTATTTTTTAGTGTGTTTCCAAATCCGTCTGGAAGGGAATGTTAAAAGTATTGCTTGCTTCAGTCCACGGACTAGAATACACCTACAGTAACTTTGGATTGGGAGGAATGGCTTCGGCTTTCCAATTACACGAAATAGCACATACTCATTACTGGAGTAAAGACTTATCAGACTCCTTATACAGCGATAATCCTAGCCATCTGCTGTCCTCGCAGGGATCTAGTCCAAGGGGTAGCAAGGAAAATCTTTCATCTCCTCAAAGTCCAAGACACTCAATGTCACCCGACTGGGATAGTTCCAGGAAATCTTCTCAGGCTGGTCTGTTTCCAATCATACCGGAGTAATTTTAAGAAGAAGAAAAATAAAATATTATTTTGCAGAACCTCCACAAGTCAGACTTCCACAGGGTGACGAGGCTGATGTAGAACAACAACAATCAACTGCAGAAATATTTAAGGACATGCTCAATCAGAAGAAAAATCTTTTGCTGAGTAAACTAACATCTTTTGATTCAGATGTAAGCTACGAGATATTTTTATTAATTAATTAATGTATTCTCTTTTTATATATGTGAAAAGCAAATGATATGCATGTGAATGTATTTGTATTTGTGCAAGCTTAAGATTAGTTAGTCTTTAGGCATATTCAGTCAGACAGTCGTGATAAGGAAAATTGAGAGTTTGATCGTCCATCGAAATACTACCTACATATTTTTTGTTGTAAATAAAATTCGATGTATTGGCCATACTTGCAATTAGAGTTGTAGATTATCGGTATGATGTGAATATGTCTAGCTAACTGACTTGTATCGAACAGGCTGAAAATACCATGCATGGATCTGGGGGTACATTATCTCCTGGTGGATCAATAACGACTGGTCCTGCTTGCAATTTAAATCGGGGCGGATTTCAATCTTCTTATAGGTCAACTGTTTCTGACACTGAAGTAGAAACGTTGCAGGTAATACACGAATCTTACTTGTTCAGTTTTATTGTACCTGATATTTAGTTGTTTCAAATTATCCGCTTATTTTAAAATGTTGCTTTAGTTTCCGAAACCGACCAAGCAACGTACGTCTAGCGTCTGGTCTAGCAAATCTTCGCTGAGTACTGGATTTAGGTATCATGGGGGACACATGGTCAACACGTGTACCTCACCATCACCTGAAGTTGCAAGGACATATCTTTTTGAAGGACTCATTGGGAAGGAGCGTTCATCCTTGTGGGATCAAATGCAGTTTTGGGAGGACGCTTTTCTTGATGCGGTGTCCCAGGAAAGGGACATGATCGGAATGGATCAGGTATTAATTAAAAAAAAATAATAATAATAATAAAAACTACTGACAACTGACCTGGAATATTCGTAGGGACCACGAGAAATGATGGAGCGTTACAAAAGTCTAAGTGAGACTGAAAGGAAGAGACTGGAACATGAAGAAGACAGACTTTTGTCCACAATGCTCTATAATCTTACGGCAGTTTTAGTTATGTTAAAGTGTAACAAAACTGAGATCAAGAAGAAAGTAAGGAGGCTCTTAGGAAAATGCCACATAGGTCTTGTGTACAGCCAAGAAGTTAATCAACTACTAGACCAAATAGAACACTTGGTATAATTATTTATCCTTTAATAATAATTTTTGCACAAAATAATAAATTGGATAAATAATTTCAGAACGGAAATGACATCGATTTAAAGCCGTTCTTATCACGACTGGTACATCGTCAGAGTTTTACTGTTCATCAAGGAGTAAATGGAGAAGGAGAGTTGAGGTTTATGGAAGTCAGAGATGACGGTTTGGTTCTAAGATCAGTCTCAGGGGTGATAATAGAAAGGTGGTGGTACGAGCGTTTGGTGAATATGACCTACAGTCCAAAAAATAAAGTATTATGTTTGTGGAGAAGATCTGGTCAACAGACCCAGTTGCATAAGTACTACACCAAGAAGGTATGGAATGAATTAAGTCGATTGTTTATAAGTAATGGTATGAATTAATTGTGTTTGGTTCTAGTGCAAGGAACTCTACTACTGCATGAAGGAAGCTATGGAGAGAGGAGGAGTGGCAGGAAAAGCTCCAGAATTGGGCGGCGAATTTCCAGTGCAAGACATGAGTACCGGAGAGGGTGGTTTGCTTCAAGTTTGTATGGAAGGGGTGGGTTTGCTCTTCGCAAACAGTAAGGTAACGATATTTATTTTCTTTTTTGATTTTTCAAGAGTAATGTTCCTTTTTTCTATATTCCTTTTATTAAAGCTTTTTAAAAAAAAAAGTTACAGAATTAATATGAGAAAGGCTTTCTTAATTTAGTGTACATATATGTATATTTTATAATATGAATATAGTGTTGATGTTTTGGTGTAAATTATTTTTAATATTTATTATTATTGTTGTTATTTTTATTTCTTCAATTGCTCCATGTGTCGGGTGCGCTGTGAACTGTGCATTGGTTTCTGCAAGGACCACTCAAATTTTCCAATACTCATACCACTCTCTTACGGTTATGAAACTTCGATTTTTTACTAAAACTTTTATTATTTCTTAATTTTTGTTTTGGTGTTTGTGCATAAGAGATATTGAAATGCCGCCGTTAGAGCAACACGGGATGCCAGGTAGTAGTGTTAATTTTTCTTATAATTTTTCATTTATTTAAATATATCTATTATTATTATTATTATGATTATAATATTATACACGTATGCTAATGCATGCAGCTGTTGTGCTAAATTTGTTGTATCTTTTAACTATGGATGTTGAATGCTTTCCTTACTTTTCGATGTTCTATATGAGTGGTTATGTTGATAAAGCGGAGCATATTCAGAAAACATAACGAAACCAACAAGAGACCGCAAAATTTTTATATTTATAATTTCTTTCTGATGATGCTCTTGCTGGGAAGCTGAGGAACTTTTGAGATGGTCCTTGTCCGGGAAAATAATTTAATTCACTAATGTCTGTCTTTTGTTGTTGCTCCTACCGTGATTGTCGCCATCGGTCGTTGGCTGCTTTACAGGATTTTGAGGTATATATTTATACTTTCATCTAATCTGACCGTTAGTTTTAGTACTAGTTTCTGTTTAGTTTGGCGCTTCTTGTAGATCTTTTCAGTTTTTGCTGTACAAGTCCTTTATTTCCTCTCATTATCCAAACACCACTACCTCTGCAATATTTGAAAATCCTTTGCATTTTTATTTTCGAAAGACTGATGATGCATACCAAATTCGGGAACGGTCACAAAAAGTCTTTGGACTGGTGTTCGCGTAGTTATAGTGTAGTGCTGCCTATATAGCGAAACACCGCATGGCCGATGATATACTATTTATATATATATATTATAACCATATATATATATATATATATATATAATTATTTATATATATCTGCACTCAACAAAACACACGAACTACATTTAGAATAGGTCATCAACATTGGTCAAACCATCTCTAAAGTTGCCTGTAGCTTCACGCTTGCACGAACTGCTTTTTTCTGGCCTATTTATTATGCCTTTCTGATTCTTTAACGTATCTTTTGCAGTTCTTTGTAAGAATCGACCACATCAGAAAATGTTTCACTCAAAAGGGAGGAATTTTCGTTCTTGAAGAATTTAGTAAGTCTTTGGTCATTTAGTATTCTAATACCTACATAAATAGTAAAATGGGTATATAATAAAATTTGTTTTGTATTTTTTTCGTAAAACAAAAAGGAATGCTAAATTTCCGAAAAACAATTATCTTCAGAAACTTTTTTGTAATCCTATGTGATTTCTCAGTCAAACAAGCTCGGGTAATTGGTAACGCCTAAATCTCTTTTTTATTTCTTTTGACGGAAGTTCTGGATAAGTGATGAGGAAGAAAAGTTCTGTTACATCCATTCTGGATTATTCAGTTCTCAATTATCCCATGCTCCCTTCGTTTTGTTTCTGAAAGATTATCAGAAAAGTTCCGAATAATTCTTTTTAATTTGATATTTAAACTGAAATGTTGCAGATCCAAAGACAAGACAAGTAATACAGCGAAAATACAAATCTTCGATGGTAAGTTTTGTAGTAGAAATTGACGTAGTTTATCCTTTTTTGTTTATGTTTATGTTGATGTTGTAGAGCAATTTTTTTGTTTCTCGTTATAGGCAAATGATATGCTTCTATCTATTCATCGAATATTTTCCATATGCATGACACAGAGGCTTTCAGAATTACATGGTGTTAATGATGACAATCCTTCACTGCCTGCATGATTTGTTCTTACCGTGTAAGAATATAATTTTTGTAACTTTAGTTTACCCTTTTTCTATTTTTAAACAACCAAGGATTTACATCAGTGGGTTAAACAATTGCATGTCAATCTTTAGGATTTGTTCGGTAAAATATTTGGATTCCAAAGGGCATTTTGTTTTCACTTGTTTATTTATTTGAGAAAATCTACGTAATAATATCCGAGTAGTATTTTATATAATCCGCGTTTTGAAAACACAAATATAAAAGCTTGTAGTAAATTGCTAATTATTATTTAAAAGTATGTCTTTGAAGCTTTAGGTAGGTATTTTATATGTAGTATCATAAATGTTGTATTTTAGGTGTTGTGATCTATTTCATCGGATAATTTAACTTTGATTTTTAATTAATGCAATATCAGCATAAGCAAAAAAGTTTTATAATTAATCATGAAATAATTCTCCTAATTTCTTTCTTCTATTTTACGTATACAAATTTTCTCAAACAAAGTCATCTAAATTGTAAGTTAAAAAATAGTCTAGTTTGTTTCTGCTTGAAATAAGCACAAAGTTCGAAGTTCATATTCGTAGACGTTACGAATTAATTTTGTAGAATTTTTCCGATTTATATTTTTATTGCTTTAAAGGCGGATCAGATATGTTACGCAGTCCTTTGCGTCTTTTCTTACGTGGCCGCTGGTTCGGAAAAGCGGATGCAACATAGCAAATCCGTTGGTCAATCATCAACTTTAATAACGTCTGCTGTAAATACAGCCACCACAACCACAGCAGCTATACCAACAACCACTGTAACGCGACCTGCTCCTGATCAACCAAAAGAAGAAGTTAAAGAACAGCCACCAATCTCAAAACCTGACGAAGCTAGCCGCCAAGAATCAATAGTAAAAGATCAAGAGGAAACTGCAAGGTATCAGAATTATTGAATATTTATTGGCATATTAATAATACATACTGATTTATGTAATATTGTCAGAGAATTAATTTTAAAATTAATCTACTTTTCATAATTTCAATATTAAAAATTAACAAAAAAGATAAATAAATTTTTACAGACCTCCTCTAAATACAGAATCGCCTACGAAAAGTGCTCACAGCCACAGTACAAGTCCCCAACAAACAATAATGCAGTCCGAACAATCGACGGACACCATCAGAAACCAAATGCTTGAGCTTAAACCGGCCGAAATACTTGAACCAGGTTCGGTCACACCAACAGGTGGTCCCCCTTCCTACCCACCTCCAGAACTTCCAGCGGGAGTTCAACCCCCCGCTCCTCCTCCCGGTACAAGACCTCTAAGACCTCCCCCTATACCTAGTCGAAGTAATCCCCCTCAACCTCCACCCAGACCTCAGTGACGCAGAAACGGAAGATACAGCTTACCGTTTATACACGACGAAGATACGTGTTTATTAAATTCGTGTTTACCGTGGTTGTAAGTGATATAAAGGAGGAAAATAAAACGATTTACGTACGTAACAAGAGCAAGGGATAGGGAACTATTTATGGGTTCGTTCATAACTAATGGGACACAGAGAAATTTCACTGTACTTGTTAGTCAAATATTAATTATAAAAGAGATACTTAATATTGTTAAATCTGAATAAATTAATTATTATTTTAGTTGCTATTTATTTTCGAAGCACTAAAGATGACACCAGCAGCATTTGTTCATAAAAAATGGTAAATTTTTTAACTTGTAATAATATCTACCTATGTATTTTAAATTTAATATTCATAAAAGTTGTCTAATATAAATACAAGAAATTTATTTTAATTTTTCAACTTCAACTTATTCACTTTGTATCTCTAACAGTTCATATGTTACTAAGTTATTGCAAGCCAGTAATGGCACGAGTATGTAATTTCTCGTGTGTCCCATTCCCTGTGCATCATCCTGTATATTCCAAAAACTTTTATATTAATTTTTTGGGTACTATAATTAACAAAATTTTTCAAAATAATATTAAATTGTAAGTAGGTAACTGTTTTATTACTTCTGATATTTGTAGGTTTATTAATAATTATTATTTATTAGAATTTCATCTTAACAGGTGTTTTAAAAAAATATATTTCAATAATTGAATGTCTTTCAATGAAATTATTGGCCATTTTTAAATTTTTAAAACGAGAAGCAATTACCAAGTGTTTCTTATCAGTATTTGTTCTCTTCGTGTTAAATTACTTAAATTGCTCGTGATGATTAATCCATTTATAGGAAATAACATTTGGGTATTTATTGAACCCCTCTGTATATAGAAGAACAAAAATGTTCATTGAAATAAATTGTACATAATATTATTGTGTAATACTAATATTGTAAATTGATGTATTTTAAATGTATAAATTATTATTTTTCTTTGTATATACGTGGATTGGTATCGTAGCAATTACTTAATTTAAAACCTATTTTAATAAGTAAGTTTTAAATGCAAAACATTACACACCGAGTATTCCTATTATATTGTACATACGTAAGCACTAGCAAATTTTTGACATTTTAGGCTAGTTACAATTTCTTACATTAATAAATATATTGTCTATATGTACCTATGTACTTTTCTCAGGCAATAAAAAAGGAAATTGCTTTTCGACAGTTCGTGGTAATTTTTAAAACAGTATTAAATTAGTTATTTATAGCACACAATTGTACTAAAAACAAAATATTATAACTTATTTTGTTAAAAATAAAAATCGTTCGTGTCAGCAAATATAATTATTGTAACTTTATAGGTACATTCTAAAGTAATACCTATCAAATAATTAGTTTGGAATTATATGATATGTTCTGGTTGAATTTTGCAAAATAAATATTTTAAAAAAGTGTAAAAGTCTGCTTTTTCATCGTTTTTCCCTATAAATTTTTATAGCCATTTGTGTTAGTACCACCTTTTTCTGGTTACTCTGATTTTCTAAATTGTTGTGTGGTACGAAAACAAAGCATACCAAAACATTTTGCAAATCAAGCGAAAAATGAAAGGAAAATGATAAATATCTGACCTTTTAACAACACCTTTCTTCTCCGTCATATTCCATCCCTTATTGTAATTTCGAGTTGATGGCAGCACTTTTTCTATGTTGAGCACCATACTTCCCTCAATTCTGGAAAAAAAATATTGATTTATGTCCTAAAAAATCTTTTTAACGTTTACTTTATTTTTCTTTTTAAAATTGGGAAAATGAACCAGAGAGCTTATTGTGTAGAAAAGTTGAAATATGGGAAAATTTGTTAAACAGATAAACGATTATCAAATCATTTCCTCCCTCTTTACAGCTAATTCAATCTTTAAGATTTAAAAAGAGTAGTGCAATACATCATTAGAAATATCTCGTTTTAGATGATTAGACCACAATTTTTGTATTAAAGGATGATCTTATTGAAAACTAAGTTAACCTGTTCGAGAGATTTTTCCAAAAATTAAACTTTTCTACATCTCTAGTTCGTTTTCCATAGTCCACCCTGTATAATTACAATTGAATAGTTTCAAAGTTGAGCTTTGTCTTTAAACCTTGAAGTTTATCCTTTAGTAGTACCTAGTAGAGGTATGGAAATTAATTTAATACTCCGTTAAAGTTACACAATAAGTCTATGAAATGTGAACAATTAAGGGCTCCGCGATCTTAGCACCCCATCTGTGGAATTAATAAAAAAAAAATTTACCACCGTATAGGTCAGAAAAAGGTCTATAAAGGTCAGCTAGTTTAAATAATTGGTCAGCGATAGAAATTTTTTTATTAACCGGTAAAGTTTTCCAAGGTCATTCAGAAATGTTAGCAAATTTTAGCACCCCATTCGGAATAAAATTAAAAGAAATGAAAAAATAAATGCTTTACTTAATCGGAAATTATCCGCTGATAATTGGTCAGATAAAATAAATAATTGGTCAATATAATTTCACTGAAAAATTAATTATTTAAGTGTTGTTGACCGCAACGCGCATGCTTCAGCCCCGTTAGAAGTATTAGGACAGTGAGCGCGTAAATATATATAAATATATATTTGCTAGTCGATTTCTCACAATCATTATAATTATTCAATATTGATAAAATGTTTTCTTTAAGTACTCTGTAAGTAAACTAATTTTATTTTCAAATAAATATATACGAAAAACTTAAATGTTGTAGAATTCTTTTTATTTCTTATATCTAGTTGAATGCCATCTCCTAATATTATATCGAAAAGAATTTAAAATTTTTTCTTATCATTATTATTACATATTTTCATACACTAAGGAAGTAATTTATTAAATTCACTATATTCCTACTGATCTTAGTAGTGAAAAAAGAACTCAGCTACGTTTGTATAGTAAGTTTTTGTACTACAGACATTAGTCACGAATATATAATTGAAAAACAGTAAAAATAAAATTTATCATAAATAGAGTACGAATAGTTCATTACTAATAGTTATTCTTCCACTTTAAAAAAGTATAAGTTCTTTACTATAGGGAATCATTAGAATTGATAAAAAATTAATGAATTGGTTAATCACTCATAGTTATTCGTAACTGATTATTACTAATTCGTTTACTCTAATAAGCTTGATGTGGTTAAAAAAATTTTTCGTCATTTATTATTTTAAATAAAAATGGCAAGAAAATAATGTGCCCACTCCGTCTGGTACCTACATGGTGAGGACGTGTAGTTTACGCGCTCACTGTCCTAATACCTCTAACGCGGCTGAGGCATGCGCGTTGCGGTCAACAACACAAATAATTAATTTTTCAGTGAAATTATATTGACCAATTATTTATTTTAGCTGACCAATTATCAGCGGATAATTTCCGATCGAGTATAGCATTTATTTTTTCAATTCTTTTAATTTTATTCAGAATGGGGTGCTAAAATTTGCTAACATTTCTGAATGACCTTGGAAAACTTTACCGGTTAATAAAAAAATTTCTATCGCTGACCAATTATTTAATCTAGCTGACCTTTATAGACCTTTTTCTGACCTATACGGTGGTATATTTTCTTTTTATTAATTCCACAGATGGGGTGCTAAGATCGCGGAGCCACAATTAAGGTACTTATAAACTCATAAATGTTAACAGGCTCTCATAAAGCAAATTCATTGATCTATTCTAACCTAATTTAGAAGTAGGAACATGTTAAGGAATAATAATTTTTATGAATTCATTTTAACAGTTCTATTCCTTGCAACAGCAAATATTTAGATAGGTATTTTAGGTAATATAAATTGTGGGTTTGTTTTTGAAATAAATTTGTTTAATTCCAGACTAGCGAACAGCAGCGTTTGAATATGAATACCAATATCGGAAACAAAAAAAAACTCCGATACAGACACCTCCACTGCAACTATTTTTATAAATATACATTCGAATATTATATAATAAAAAAGTTGTAGTTACAAATATTGTTGTTAAATAAAGCGTAAAAGAAATGAATTTTCAATTTTCGAAGCAAAAATATCAACCTATGGTCTGGAAATATAAAATGTCTGTAGATATATTCAAATCTGAATTTACAGAATTGCCTTCGGATCTCAAGGGACATACAAATGCCATACTACCGGGAAAAATAAATTTACAAGTTATCCTTGATATTTCTTATCAAATTTAATTTAACGATCTGGTCGTAATATCTTAAGATGGTACATGAAGGTTCACTTTTCTAAATATATCGGTATTTTATTTTATGTTTTGGTTTGTCCTTTGGGATTTTACCTAAATTTACATTACTTTCACATGAGAAACATTAATAATTACCTAATCGATTTTAAATACAAATACGAACAATATTGAATTACAAGTCCAAAAATATTTCCAATAGTTAATAGAATCGGCTGTTACTTGATGAAAAGTGGTATAATCCATGGAAAATGATACACAAATAACTTTTCACAGTTTTATTATTAAATCACGACTATAGTTTCGCTACACTGTAGCTTTATCAAGTGAGATTTGTACAAATATTACCGGACACTGTATATATATATAACTAAAATTGTCTTACCTACTGGGTGGGGAAAGAAGTTATTAGAATAGATTAAGAAGGGGTGAATTGTTGAGATCTGTTTGATCATTAAGTAATAACTGCGGATTGACATTTTTAATTTTGTTTATTTCCAACGATTCTAATAAGTTTAATTTTTGACTTTTACCTACAACATGTAATATTTTGTAATTATCGTTGAATGAATGATTTTCAAGTAACAAGTGATTAGAATAATTAGAATTTTCTTTACTGTTTTCAAAGCTTTTTAAATGTTCATTTATTCGGGTTTTAAACGCTCTTCCTGTCTGTCCTATATAACTTCTTTCACATGAACCACAACTTAATTTGTACACACCTGAAAGTTTGTCATTTTCAGTTTTATCTTTATTATTTCTTATCATCCTACCTAATTTGTTTACAGATAAAACTGAAAATGACAAACTTTCAGGTGTGTACAAATTAAGTTGTGGTTCATGTGAAAGAAGTTATATAGGACAGACAGGAAGAGCGTTTAAAACCCGAATAAATGAACATTTAAAAAGCTTTGAAAACAGTAAAGAAAATTCTAATTATTCTAATCACTTGTTACTTGAAAATCATTCATTCAACGATAATTACAAAATATTACATGTTGTAGGTAAAAGTCAAAAATTAAACTTATTAGAATCGTTGGAAATAAACAAAATTAAAAATGTCAATCCGCAGTTATTACTTAATGATCAAACAGATCTCAACAATTCACCCCTTCTTAATCTATTCTAATAACTTCTTTCCCCACCCAGTAGGTAAGACAATTTTAGTTATATATATATACAGTGTCCGGTAATATTTGTACAAATCTCACTTGATAAAGCTACAGTGTAGCGAAACTATAGTCGTGATTTAATAATAAAACTGTGAAAAGTTATTTGTGTATCATTTTCCATGGAAAAATATTTCCGTAAAAATAAAAATTGTTTTGGAAAATTGTTTGTAATATTATACGAGGAGGAATTGGAAACATTTCGTAGTTTTTCTTTCACAAAGGAGCAAAACTGATTACCGACGGCGTTTGATATTCTATACGAGATGATATGATCAATAATAACTGAGTAATGACTGCGATTGACACCTTGGGGATCGAAACACATTATTAAACTTCCATTGAAAGTTTTAAATGAAATTTTGGGGTTGTAGAATTTTGTTCTTAAATACAGGAATAAAAGACCTTTTTATGGGTTTTACTATTAATTTTGCTTAATAAATAATAATTAATAGCTAATTTTATTAAGCTAATTATAAATAACACAAATTATTCATGTCCAAAAACTTGACTCGACAATTTTGGAATTAAAAAAAAAAATATGTGCCAAAATGTGCCCAAAATGTGCTATTATGTGCTACGTGAAAAAAATATTCAAAAAACTTAACTTTTATGACTAGGTCCTTTTTATGATGTTTAGTTAGCTCCACCACATTACTTCATTTAAACCAAACCAATTGTGTTGTAATGTGTTCAAGATGTGCTATCATATGCCATTAAAAAATATATATTTACTTGAAAAATTTAATTTTTATTGAGATATCCTTTTTGTGATATTTAGTTAGCTCCGCAAAATTAGTTTACCAAAACTAAACATATAGAGCTGTAATGTGCTCGCAATGTACTGTTATGTGCCAATGTGAAAAAAAAAATATTTTAATAAAAAGTTTAGATTTTTCGTAAAATGTTAAGTCTTCATTAATACTTGCTCTACGCATCGATAAATGTGGTACGATGAAATAGCATAATAGTAATATGCTTAACATAGTATTCGCATATTGTTCATGAAACATCACCATACATTCTTTTACATGGTATGCAACACATCTTGTATTAGGTAAGTACCTGTACTTTTCATTAGTTTACGATTGTATGGAAAATGTATTGAACACTATAAAATTCGTACTATTATTAATAATATCAATACAAAGTGTTATTAAACCTTTTTTTATTGTTAATAGTAACTTTATATTTAATGATAATTTTATATTAGTGTAGGGAATAAACTTTTAATATGTACCGTTTTAGTGTTATCACAAAACAAAGACAAAAAGACAGAAATTTTTGCTCATTTATGTATAGATAGATATATCTTAGAATAGAAGATTAGTAATTATTAAGTAATAAATATATGATCTTATAAAACAATATGAAAATACTTATGTAGTCAAGTCGTTTCCCTATTCTTGTCAAAGTAAAATTTACATTTTTCTTCGTAATAACATTACTAGTAGAGAAAGTATTAATGAAGACAGCAGTTTACGAAAAATCTAAACTTTTTATTCAAATATTTTTTTTTTCACATTGGCACATAAAAGCACATTGCGGGCACATTACAACACTATATGTTTAGTTTTGATAAAGTGATTTTGCGGAGCTAACTAAACATCACAAAAAGGATGTCTCAATAAAAATTCAATTTTTCAAGTAAATATAATTTTTTAATGGCACATGATAGCACATTACAACACAATTGATTTGGTTTTAATGAAGTGATGTTGTGGAGCTAACTAAAAATCATAAAAAGGACCTATTCATAAAAGTTAAGCTTTTAGAATATTTTTTTTTAAATAGCA
Organism: Agrilus mali; assembly: GCA_029378335.1. NCBI lineage: Eukaryota > Metazoa > Arthropoda > Insecta > Coleoptera > Buprestidae > Agrilus > Agrilus mali. Next base: position 16,463,775 of record CM055657.1, read on the forward strand.
CATATTTCGGGCACATTTTGGCACATATTTTTTTTCTTTTAAATTCCAAAATTGTCGAGTCAACTTTTTGGACATAAATTATTCTGAAAGCTTCCTTAATTTACGAAGCATAGGTAAGTAAGTAAATAAGTAGTTACCTACTTTAGGAAAGATTATGAATTTGTGATAAGTTAGTTTTGTTTCTTTAAATTTAATCTTCTAACGGAATGACCTGGAAATATAAGTAATAGAAACATCAAATGCTAAGCACGCGAGCCACCAATATTAATTCTAATTCGTTTAATAGGTTAATGTAAGAGAGAAAGCATAAGGACCTTTTTATTGTTCCTGACTCGGGCGAGTGCTGTTTCACACGCAACGAGAATTCAAACTACTACGACTCTAAAACCCCAGCATTCAAATGGAATAGCAATGAAATTGGGTTTCCGACTGACGAATCCTTTTAATATACATATACATACAAAAAGGGTACTCGATTAAAGCCAGCAATTAAAGGACAATATTAATTTCATGTGATTAACGCCAAGCAAACAGACAATGGGTTTCGGAAAAGGGACAAAGTTACGGCAAATTATACAATAAAAAGACAATTATGCTGTTCACCGAAGTGCAAAATACCCTTATCTTTTATTTTTCTCTAGATGTTCTGAGCAATTTTACAAACGTTCCCAATTAGTTTTAAAACTATTCGATTGGTTGCCTCATCATTTAGTATATTTCGAATTTATGCCGAAAAAAGCAAATCAAATATTTTAGTACTAAATAAATAATTGAAATTCGAAAATAAACCACATACCCGCATAACAAAACAATGACTGATAATTTAAACAAATTTCTTTGTCTTTTATACATATACTTATAAAATCATTCCCCTGAGTATTGATTTTTGGAAACAATTTCATCCTGATTCTCTCTATACATATATTGGACAGCCCAAACGCGTTAGAGAAAAAAATATTTCCCTTTTTTTGCGTTATTTCAAATCGTATCTGCAAACTGTAAAACTTTAGAAAGAAATATGACCATGAATATTTTCATATTGCACCAGTAGGTTAAAAAATCTGTAATCCACAATTTTTTATGGCGATATATGTATATGCATATCTAGGTACCAACAAGGACTTTCTTATACAACAGGTGTTTGTAATTTTATTGGTAAATACATATTTCTTTAATGTGGAAAACAAAAAAAAGTGGTTTCCCTAGTGGTACTATTTTGATTATTAAGTTGATTTCTCATTTAATACTCGCGAAAGTGGTGTTTCGCATAATTACATTAAGAAAGGTTGTTTTAATGACATCTTCTGTAACATTCAAAACAAATAAGTTAAATTGGAAGATAACAAACTTTATGGATTCAAGGAAACAGGAACATTACGTACGCGTAACTCGTAAGTACCCAATTATTCAATGCTTATCCTTTAATAGGTAATTTCTTTGAATAAGAAAATATATATCAGAAAAAAAATCGAACTGAAGGAATAACTGGAAAAATGAATAAAACGTATTTTCTTTACATATCAGGATATTAAAATATTGTAATCTGTATTAATTAAACTATCTCATTTTAACAAATAAATAAAGATTGACCCTAATTACATGTACCTTGTAAATATCTAATTATTCAATATTTCGTCGAATAAGAAGAAAATAATTCGAATAGATCAAGTAAAAGAAAAATGAACTAAAAAAATGCTTTCATTACATATCCTACCACCTTATAAAAATGTTATAACCTGGATAATGTATAAGAACAAGAATAATGTTAAAATAATTTGACTTCTCTCATTTTTTTTTATTAATATTTGTAATCTTCATTACGTGTAATGTCTAAATATCCAATTATTCAATATTTATCCTTCAACGAATTGCTTGAATTGGAAAAAATATTAATTAATTTAATAGAAGATGTAAACAGGAAAATCGAATAAAACGTGCTTTCTTCACATAAACTGCCAGGATATAAAAATTTTAAAATCTGGATAGTATATAAAACAATGTAAATACAATTAAACTAATTTGAGCTTTCTCACTTTTTTATTTAATAATTGTTAATCTTCATTACGTGTAATTTCTAAATATCTAATTATTCAATATTTATCCTTCAACGAATTGCTTGAATTGGAAAAAATATTAATTAATTTAATAGAAGATGTAAACAGAAAAATCGAATAAAACGTGCTTTCTTCACATAAACTGCCAGGATATAAAAATTTTAAAAACCTGGATAGTATATAAAAGAATGTAAATACAACTAAAGTTATTTTGAGCTTTCTTACTTTTTTATTTAATAATTGTTAATCTTTTTTACGTGTAATGTCTAAATATCTAATTATTCAATATTTATCCTTCAACGAATTGCTTGAATTGGAAAAAATATTAATTAATTTAATAGAAGATGTAAACAGAAAAATCGAATAAAACGTGCTTTCTTCACATAAACTGCCAGGATATAAAAATTTTAAAAACCTGGATAGTATATAAAAGAATGTAAATACAACTAAAGTTATTTTGAGCTTTCTTACTTTTTTATTTAATAATTGTTAATCTTCATTACGTGTAATTTCTAAATATCTAATTATTCAATATTTATCCTTCAACGAATTGCTTGAATTGGAAAAAATATTAATTAATTTAATAGAAGATGTAAACAGAAAAATCGAATAAAACGTGCTTTCTTCACATAAACTGCCAGGATATAAAAATTTTAAAAACCTGGATAGTATATAAAAGAATGTAAATACAACTAAAGTTATTTTGAGCTTTCTTACTTTTTTATTTAATAATTGTTAATCTTTGTTACGTGTAATGTGTAAATATCTAATTATTCAATATTTATCCTTCAACGAAATGCTTGAATTGGAAAAAAATATTAATTAATTTGATAGAAAATGTAACAGGAAACGATGTAACATTTTTGAAAGCTGAATAATGTCTAAAGATATAAACAATGTTAAAATCACTTCAATTGATTCTTACCTTTAATTAATTGTAACTCGTCAGCCCTAAATATTTAATACATATCTACTCTTCAATAAATTTATGAATATTAGTTACAAAAACTACTTTCGAATAGAATAACTAAGAGGAAAATTGAGAAAATGGTGTTATCTTTACCTAAGTGTCCTGCCAGGATATAAAAATATTGTATATAAGGATATAAAAAAAATTAATTCATTACTTGTAACTCGTCAGCTCCTAATCATTTTATATTTATCCTTTAATAAATTCCACGAATTTTACGAGTATTAATCACAAAAAAAATACTTTCGAATAGAAGAAGTGACAAGAAAATTAAATATAAATAAGAGGTGATGTTTTGGATGGATATTCTGGTAGGATATGAAAATTCTGTAGGTAACCTGGGTAATGCATAAGGATATGAATAAAGTAGAGGCAAGGGACATACATGTTATTGTTAAAATAATTTATGCTCTCTCTTTCTTTCTCGTTTTTTTTGTTTAATAATTGTTATCCTTGCGAGTTTGCGCGAAGGCATGCGAAGTATGATCACGAACCAAGCAGGACATCTCCTTTTTCGTTTACGTTAACTCAACAGTTGTCCACCGAACATGCTACTGTTTTAGTCGGTGATGATTCGGTACAGGATAAACATTTTGAACATACATAAAAAATGCGCACTTAAATAATTAATTATTCGAGATCACGTAGTTTATTTGGTTGATCCACGTTGTGCTATATGTAGTGTACTGAAAATTTGTTTTATCTTTTTTCTATTGAATGTCGACGAAATTGTGTTTTAGAACTAACAAAATACATTATTACTTGAATCCTGTCGAGAGCGATGTTTTAGTTACAACTAAAGAAAGGTTAGTGAGTCGCATAGTTTCTAACACTTGTAAAGTTGCTCAGTGCGCGGTATCGAATTATTTTCAATAAGTATACTTTAATTATGAATTAATTGTTGTATCTATATATAAATTTATAAATTAAAATAATGCAAATTTCTCTGGGTATCGTCCGACGGTAGTTTAAAAATAAATTAATCCCTGATAATTTATTTTTTCTTAAACTATTATAAACAAAATTTTACCATTTGTTACATTTTTATTTTTTTTTAATATACAAGTAAATAAAAGGGTACATAATTTTATAATAAAGTAGAAAATAAGTACCCCTTTTTGTACAGTTACTCCCTTTTTTATTACAAAAACACTTTAACACAGGAAATATTTTAATTTTGAACTTTTATTGATATTGGTGAGCGTTGGTGCAGAGCATCAAATATTTTCAGAGATTTTATCCTTTATTACCTACCTACAAATTAATTTTCCAAAACTTTTAAATTTCTATTGGGTCTTTTCTCGGAATCGTATCAAAAATAAAACTCCAATCATTTGAGAAACTTGTAGAGATATAAAACTAAAACAGTTTATAAAGTTTATAGCTTGTATTGGAAAAATTTATTACACACTTTTTGAACCATACATAGCAAAATTGTTTTAAATAAATGCATGAAGGTTTATTATATTTTTTGTTTTTTAATAAATCAAGGCGATTTACTTGGGGGGAGACTATAAATACACTAAACCAATTTTTGAAATTAAGTTGAGCAAATAAATGTTTTATGAAAATTAAAAATATTCGGTATGTTATAAATAATTAGGGAATTCTAGTATTGGATCAAAATCTAAAAGTTTTATGATAGAAGAGATTTCAATAAACTCTCCATGAAACCAAGAGAATGCAACTAATTATAGTAAAAGCTATTTATTCAGGTGCATTGTATGTCTACTATATCATTCATTTCTCTTCAATTCAGAGAGAAATTTTAAAAATAAAACGCTTTTTACACTCCTCCTTAACGCCACGTGTTAATTTCAGTTTGAAAATACACTCGTAATGAATTAAAAAAATATACGAACTAAGCTTGCTTTTCGGAAATACGTATTTTGGGAATTAATTGATACATTGAGAAATATTAACTAATTAAAATTCATTTAATCGCTAATTATTCATGTACCTTAATTAATAAGATATCGATTCATTTTTATTAAGCTATAAAGTTAAGCATGTATTAGTTGCGGTATCAATGTCAATTCTGGAAAATTTTTATTAAGTGCGAATAAATGCCATTAAACGTACTTAATGATCCTAAATATTATGGGAAGGTTTTGCCAAAAATAACGCAACGGCATCTTCAGCAGTTTTACGTATTTACAGAAATAATAATTATTCGCTTATAAGGTATGGAAATATTTATAGCTCATTATACAAAAAAAGAAATAAACAAAACGGTTTTACCATAATAGAAATTTTGCACTAAATTGTATAAAATAATTTTAGCAAATTACACAACTAACTATAGACCAGTGCTGAAGCCTTTAAAAATAGTAAAAAGTGAAAAAAAATTATAGTAGGATGAAACCAATTGAAAAAGGAAGAGAATATAACAGAAAAAACGGTTTTCCTTGATTTCCGGAAAAACTACAAGTCTTATGGAAAAAAGTTAACTGGCAAAGTGGTAGGTAAAAAAAAGATGTACAACTTTTGTATTTACATTTTTTTTACATAACCTCAAAATTTATGTGAAAAATTCAAATAACCAACTCTTTGGTTTTTTATTTTTATCTTTTACAAAAGAATTTTTTTTACGAAATTTGGTGAAAACTTACCTATTTATATCCCAAACACGCTGTGATTTTTTTGATTTCAAATATTTATTTTTTCACCTTATTTCTACATCATATCGAAAAAAACACCCTAATTTTCAATCGAAAATTCTCACGTCAAAATGTCTGCTTTTTTAAAAACGTTGGTGTGCTTTTTCTTCGTTGAAATCTCTATTTTCTGATGGTGTAAAAAAAAATATACATTACTATGGTATGTTTTCTCAGGAAATGCAAAAAATAGTTGTTCTAAATATTAAAGATATGATTTCAAAAAGGGAATTTTATCTAAAAAATGTGACTGCTGCCATTTTTTCAGTAAAAAAGTCGATTATTAAATTCTAATTACATTTATGTCATAGAAAATCTCATAATATATAAATATACATGTAAATCGTACTATTGAATTCACATACTTTATACTGATTACGTTATTCATTATAATATTTTTAAAAACATTAATCTAGTTTTTTTCGTTTTTTTGTATTTCCTGAGAAAACTTACCATAGTAATGTATATTTTTTTCACACCAGCAGAAAGTAGAGATTTTAACGAAGAATAAGCCCACCAACGTTTTTAAAAAAGCAGATATTTTGACGTGAGAAGTTTTGATTGAAAATTATGGTGCTTTTTCGATATTTTTCGATAAGTAAAAATAAGGTGAAAAAATAAATATTTCAAATCAAAAACATTACAGCGTGTTTGTAACATAAATAGGTACGTTTTCACCAAATTTCGTAAAAAAAAATTTTTTGTAAAAGAAAAATAAAAAACCAAAAACTTGGTTATTTGAATTTTTCACATCAATTTTGAGGTTATCTAAAAAAAGTGTAAATACAAAAGTTGTAGGTCTTTTTATTACCTACAACTTTGCCTTTTAACTTTTTTCCATAAGACTTGTAGTTTTTCCGGAAATCAAGGAAAACCGTTTTTTACCCTTAGAAACTCACCCCCTTCCCCTTCCCGACCTCAGATCGCCCGTAAATTATTTTTCCTTTCATTTCTGTTATATTCTCCTCCTTTTCCAATGGGTTTCACCCTACTATAATTTTTTTTGGTTTCAAAACTTATCGACCCTGGTCTACTAATGTTAACGGTGGTGTGTACTCAACACTCATAACCGTCATGTGTCAGTTTCATAATGGTAAATTTATCTTTCATTTCTACTAGCATTATTATTGTGTATTTTATTATAATTTCTCAAGTATATATCACATGTTGCCCGAGTAAAGTTTGTAGTAGTTCTGATATTTATTCAGAATCCGTAATATATGTTATCAACCTAAAACTAGTCCCAAAACGCAGGATATATCTGTTGATTAGGTGATTTACAATTCCCTTTTCTAATAAAAGCACCAGCAGGAGCAGCACTTTTTTTATCTTCTTCTGAGGCATCGACTTAATAGGTATCTACTGATTTAAAATCAGCGAACGCTTCGGACGTTAATCTGTCGATCTTGATTTCCTTTTGAGTTTAAAAAGCTAACGTGCTGAGGGATAATAACAATCGCGGGTAAACCTGCCTAAGGCGATTGTTAATATTCTTATAATACTTATTGGGAAACAAATGCATATTTAATTGGTCTATAATTAGCTCTTATTATTATTTAGTAACAATGGTGTCAACCGCAAAAATTATGACAATAAAAATTAGTCATCTTTTTTGCATTCAACAATAAATTGGTCGGTGCATTGGAACTAGCTCTTTGTACTTACTGCTTAGACTTCTTGTACATATCAAGGATAGAATCGAATTATTTTTCTGTAAGCTCTTACTTAGTAACATAACAGCCAAAAAGTAAGCCAAATATGAAAACTATTGTCCCTAAATGAGAAAATTATTATGACTTCATGTTTACTTTAATGTAAGCACTCCCTAACACTTTAATAAATATTTTTATTGGAAATTAAACCTTTGTTTAACGTGCGTTAATTTTATCGACCCTTTAATTTCGAATTCTAAAGCCTTTAGTGATTATCTGACTAATTCTGTTTTGAAGTTAGTAATTTAGATCAACATAGAAAGGTGTAATTAACAATTTAAGGGAAGAAGATAATCTATTTCAGTACTTCATTACGAAGTCCAGTGAAAACCATCATGGATCATGTCAATGTCTAAGACAGTTTCTTAACTTATATTTTAATGAACAAAATTTACGCTTTAGTGCTTTAACGCTTTGAATTAATACCAACAGTTTAATATATAACAGGAAATTACTACCGTCATCTACACTTTTAGTTTTCCGTATAAGAAACGTTTACTTTTCAATTCGTCCCTTATTATCAACTGAAATTGACCAAAAATACTTTTTTCGGAATCTGTGCCAATGGCGTATATTAATTTCTAAGTAAGAACTTAATTAATAGCCTTTGCATATTATTTATCAAATATACTCATGTATTACAGTTATATTATATTATTAGTTGCTGCATAAGTGGAACATTTATTGTAACAGAACATGTTCGTTATTGTAGTCCCTCATGCAGTGGCGGATTTACACATTTGCCGCCCGTAGGCTATTCAAAATTTGCCGCCCCTACTGACACCTGCAATTCTATACCCTATTTTACAATCAATTTTTTGTCAATGAAATTGCAACTTTATGATTGTATTATCTATAATTTTATCAGACTAATCAACAAATATTGATACGAATTCATTAGGATTAAAAATGTAAGAATGTTAAGAAGAACTTTCGTTGAATGGATATTTACAGCTTTTATTCATTACAATATGATCATTATTTTTTTTTTTAATTATCATCATTCTACGAAATGTATAATATTAATGAAATTCTGTGCAACAATATGCAATTTTTTACGTATAAATTTATTAAATTTTTATTCTACACACAAACAGGTTGTTAATATCATCAGAAATATCAATAGAAAAGTATTAATTTTCGACATATATATTTATATAATATTTGTTATTGTTATTTTTAAGCAATTTTTTTTGGATCCCATTTCTCTTCGAATAGATATATTTAAGTGGTGAAACATATTACTAGTGATGTGCCGGATATCCGTATCCGTATCCGTATCCGCGGATATCCGAGGGAGAAGAGAGGTCCGTATCCGTTAGTTTTTGGCGGATCTTTTACGGATTTTTTTCCTTATTAATTTTAAATTTGTAGATGAAATATATATATTGTGCCGATCAATATAGATTTATTAGGCAGTACTGTGTGTATAGATGAGTGCGTGGCGGGTTATTGCCGACAAAGGCGGCAATAAATAAAGCAAAAAATAAATATTAAGAGGGATGCCTCCTGCCACATGGTTCACCAAGGACAGAACGCACACGACGGCCGAAGAAGACGGTCGTCTTAAATTGATTAGAGGCGACCAGATTATTTTAGTTTTAAAATTATTGTGACATTAATATTGCATTATTGGATTTGATGTTGTTTTGTAGACATTTTTCTCAACTGATATACCAAACACAAACGTTATCTGTGCTGCCCAGTGTCACACGGTAAATATTGCACATGGATCTTTGCAAAGAGACAATCTATTATAAAAGTTAGCTCTTAAAAAGTTTCATAACAGTTTGTCTCTTTCAAAAGGTCGATGTACCTACAATATTTACCGTCGCGTACTCTAAGAAAGTAAAGATCCGTATCCGTATCCGTATTCGCGGATCTTGAGACCAAATATCCGTTTTCAGATCCGTATCCGCGGATATACAATTTTAGCGATCCGGCATATCACTACATATTACACATTAATTGAATAGTGTGGGTGGACCTAAAGAAAAAATTATGGCAATGATTAATTAAAAAAATAGGTAAAAATACTGAATTTAAAATGTAATACTTAAACGCTACTGGAATATTTTAAAAATTCAAACTCACAATAGTATATATTATAAATATAAGCGTTTAGTAATTTTTCATATACAGACATTAGTGTATTCAGTACACTGTATAGCACTAAAATATTGTAATTTTTGTTGATTTTTTGAGCCTCTTTTTTTTCCGTGTATAAGATAATATTTTTTTTTTATTTCTGTAAGACAAAAAGATTTTTGAGCAAAGTTTGCCGCCCCCTAAAAACTGCCGCCCTAGGCTCTAGCCTATTCAGCCTGCTGGTAAATCCGCCACTGCCTTCTTGAGACTTTAAATTTGAAAAATTCGTGCTCCAGAAATGAGATATTTTAAGAAATCCCTTTTTAAACGTCCATTTCCGCCGCCTCTTAGTTTCTGTTTTCGATACAAACCTATTTTTCGTCTATCTGACATTCTATAGACTAAAAGTAGTTTTAATGTTGTTTCTTAAAAAAATGTTCGAAGTAGTGAGCACAAGAAAAAGTTTTTTGTATGATTGACAGTTGGGAAAAAGGAACTTTTAGACTTGAAATACTGAATAGGGAAAAACTTTTCTTTTCCGAGAAACTGAGAACAGATATTAATTTTCAAATAGTGGTTACCTGCAAGTTCAGTCTAAATTTATCGCTACCACAAAGTTTTAAAAGCTCATACGGATACTTCAAATATAAATCAAACAATATAAGACCGAACAACGTGGTCAAGTGGTCTAGTCCTAGAACATGGCGTAGCGTATGAGAAGTCATGGATTCGATTCTAGGTCTCCTGCCCTAGTTTAACTTTTTATTATGACTTTCACTGATCATTAGGTAAATTAATACTGGGACAAAATAGTTCACACATAATATTCTATTTATTCTTCTTTATTTCATGGGACTCTCCTTTTCGTTATCATCACCTACCCTTGCACTCCCATGATTCTCAGAAAGAAACTGAAGAGGGCTTTTTGCCCTATACTCTGGCTTTGCAATAGACTAGAATGTATAGCAGAGGAAAGTTCGTTCATTGGCATTAGTAGCAGCCGGGAGAAATGAAATCCCCAAGAGTTTTAACTAAAAAAGACAAATGATAAGGACAAATAAACGCGGCCATGGCACAGAGAATAAAAATGATAACAAAAAATGCTCAACGTGCTTGATTTCGAGATAATTAAGATTTTCTGAAACTGTTTGCTTTCAGTTTTTACTTTTTTCTGATCTATCCTCATTATAAAAATGGTTTTGCAACGGTTTAAAATAAAATCAATAAAGATACTTGTTATGGAGGAACCATGTATTGAACAAAAGTCTAAAGTTTAAGAATTAAAAGTTTTTATCGATAATTTGTTTTGTAATATCACGTCGTTGTAAGTGGTCATGGTAAATGGGGACACCCTGTAAAGTATACCGTTGTTGTTGTTTTTCTTTTTCTTCAAAATCGAAAGTGAATTCCTTATTGTTTATTTATATGTCACTGACATTTTATTTATCGTTAACGTTACCTCACGTACGCAATAAGGAACCATTGTACCTAAATAGTAACCAATTTGGCCCATACATTTTTACTTCTAATTTGTGGCACTTTAAAAACTTACGATTGCAATTAGAAGTGTGATGACATCATATAAATTATTCATATTATCATACACCTGGGTATATGTTAAATACTCATACAATATTTGAATGGAAGTTAAAAGAAAATGTCTTCCAATTATAAGCGACCCCGAATACGATTATGAGTTAGGTATGTTTATGATCATGCTCAAGCAAATATTCCAGTTTTAAAATAAACAAATTTAGTGATTCATTCTTTAAAATGCTTTTGAAGATGTGAGAAGTTTATTTAAAAAAGTTCTTTGACGATAGTAATAATATTTTCAAATACGTACAAATGAATTTGAATTGAACTTTAGTGGCCGTATTTTTCCGCTGACACTGGATTTTTGCAACTCTGATTGTATTCTTTCTTTTTTTTCAAAAATATAAACATTTACACACACGGAAATACATAATTCATATAGGTTAATAGGTACTATGTTATAATTTTCGTCACTTCGTTTGCTTACATCTTTAAAAGAAAAATAAAATTACAAGATTCATCCTTCGGTTTCGTATTAGTAGTATAAAATATTATATGAATACTCAAAACCAATTTGTTTTGTTTCCCTGTTACGTATTTTAACATTTTTTATCACAACTCATTGTTATGATGAAAAGTTAGGAAACGTTTTCCCTCATTTCAAGTTTTTAATAAAAAATAACAGCACAGTATACAACCTGTTTTCATAAATTTAGTTCGTAACTATTGCACAACAACCTCTTTTTCTTTATTTCTGTTCAGAACTTGCAATGTTTCTACTTTTAGCCTTGAAACTTTATAATAGAATATTTCGAAGCTTCCATTCACAAACTTGTAAAGATAATGGGCTAGAAACTTACGGAACGGATAGTCGCTTGGTCTTTTAATTAATTTTTTTCTGGGTATTAATGTTAAGAACACATTTTGGGTTTAGGGAAAACCTAAAAAAGTTAATTAAAAAAAATGAAGAGATTATGTTGCGCCGGAAGGAGAAAAGGATAAATCTTCAAGCCAGTTGTTGTTTGGGTTTTAACAAAACAAAAAGAAAGAAAAACAATAGTCTCGAAAAATAGAGAAAATTGTAAACAAAATAAGGAAAGATGGGGTTTTTGACACCGTTGCTTGTATTTGATATCAGTATCAGGTAGGAATAAAAATATTGTAAGTACCTAAATACTGAAAAAGAAGCAACGACTTCTTGATATTTGTTCCTTTCCAGAAATATAATATATAAAAGTTGTTCCCTTTAACGATCAACATAATACTAAATAAATAAAAAAGAGAAATACATCTCCTTTGCCACAACGAACTTCAATGGCGTTGTGATATATAGTTTCTTCTTCTGTGTATGACAAATAAAAAAAATTCCATCATAATACCCTGTTAGTGGCCTTATCATCATAGGAATGTGTGCACGGGTGACAATTTTCAAAGGGAAATCAATTATAACGATCGCATTAGATTACCCACTGAATTTTCTTGACCTTTCGCCAATAATAGTTAAATGTATAATAGTTTATGGCGTTCGATTGCTAATAATAAATACGTGGACAAAGCAATGGTTCGTACGTGTCCGCTTTGACGTAAGTGCAGTTAAGATGAACGAAGCATTTTGATTACTATATTCTTTTACACCGGAATAGGCTCCTGCTCCTTTTAATCAATGTATGCGCGTGACACAGCAGGAGAATATTAAAAAAGCAATTGCATGAAAAGGACGTCAAAACTAATTAGAGCTGCAATAATTAATATTATTAGAACTGCAGAATAAATAATGTCAACTAAACTAAATATTATATAATACTAGCAGCATTAGAATATATTACACGTTTGATGGAACATTCTAGAATATTCGCGAATTTAGAACTATCCGGAACATCTCGTTATAATTCAAAACATTCTCTAACTTTTTTTAACACTCTGGAACATTCTTGAATGATCTTCAAGATTCTGGAACATTCTTGAACATTGCCAAATCATTCTGAAATGTTATAATAAAACATTCTTTTACTTCTTAGAACATATTTAAACTACCTGTAACATTCTAAAAAAATCTGCTTCATTCTCATTCCCACTCCGTGCTGTTTGCTGGGTGAGTAGTGACATCAGTAGACCCCTGGCGGGGATGACTAATCTATTGATAATAATTGATCAGTTATTGACCACTGAGAATTGAAGAATATAACAGTACTAATATCGCTATTAAAAAATGGGGGTTGGTGGTAGAAGGATGAAAATGAAGAGTTATATGTATTTTTTAATACCAAATCATAAAAAAAATTAAAAAAAAAATTTGTCCAAAAAATTAAAAAGTTAGGGGTGGACAACCCTTATCACTTAGGGGTTTTAAAAATAGATAGTAGCCAATTCTCAGACCTATTGAGCATGCATATAAAATTTCATAAAAATCGGTCAAGCCGTTTCGGAGGAGTATGGTAACTAACATTGTGACACGAGAATTTTATACATATATTACATTAATTCATTATTTTTCATTAACCACAACTAGATTTTTTTAGCAACAAATAGAAGTAATTAGCGTAGTAATTTGGTTAAAATATTAACTAATAGATAATAAATAAACTTGTTAATTAACTGCACACGAGTAATTTAAATTTTTCGTAACAACTACCATCTTTTGATCAACATTTTGAAAGGCATTTATAAAAATAATTTAGCAATCGATAAAATTATATGTAAATTAATGGCTCCCCATTGATTTATAACCCGCGATGTTTGCACAGAGAGCAATACAAAAGTTCTTCAATTGCAAATATATAATAGAGATAAGTAAATTATTGTGTACTTATATTGTATCGACGTTTTATGAACACCCCTTCAACGTTCCTTTTTGTTACAGAATCAACAGGAATCATGTATGGGTTGATATTGGAAAATATGTCAGAATACATCAAACAAACTTATGGAGAAGACAAATGGGAAGAAATAAGAAAAGCGGCCCAAGTTGATCAGCCCAGTTTTAGTACACACCAAGTTTATCCAGAAAATCTGATTCCTAGATTGGCTAAGAAAGCAATCCAGGTTTGAATTCTTTTAAAACGTAAAATTGCTGGGAGTTCCTGAAGGTCTCAATTATATTACCCTTATTTTGCCCTAAATTAAGAGATAAAGAGAGAAGTACTTTTCAAGCAACCTAAGGACTTTAAAATATTTCATTATTGACGACATATTTCATTATTTATTACAAAAGGTTCGATGTCTAAAACGCGCTGCGTCACATCGTTTCGTTTGGATTTTCTTTTAACTCTTCAAAATTGACACTATCATTCTTTATGGAGCTCGATAAAATTACTTTCCGCATTGATTTTTATTTGTAGATTTTGAATGTATCGGAAAAGAACTTTTTCGAGCAGCTTGGTGTGTTTTTCGTTGGTTTCGTTAGTCAATATGGTTATGATAGAGTGCTGTCGGTGTTGGGAAGGCACATGAGGGATTTTCTTAATGGTCTTGATAACCTTCATGAATATTTGAAGTTCTCTTATCCTCGAATGCGAGCTCCCAGTTTTATATGTGAAAATGAAACCAGACAGGGACTTACCCTCCATTACAGGAGCAAACGGCGGGGATTTGTCTATTACACAATGGGTCAGATTAGAGAGGTAGGTGTGTTCTAAATTAAATAACTGGTATGAGGTAGATATATCGTTTCAAGTAAACGTTATTATAAAAATAAGAGTAAAAACACAAATTAATAGTTTTGAAATAAATGGTGGCGGAGCCGGGAGACTAACATTGGTCCACCAAATCTTTCACTTCTAGAAAAAACTATCACAAGTTTACGTCATTTAATGTCTAGTACGATGAGATTTCTGAGCCCTTTCATTGGGTATGAACACCCTAACATTTATATCTTTGAGTGAGCCATTTTTCAAAACCTTTATTAAAAAAGCAAAGGCGAGATTTATCCGCGTGCCGAAGGTTTCGTAACTTATCAAATAGTGCGAAACATTTGTACTTCACCAACATTATTAACACATAAAATACTGTTTATTTTATTTTATCGTAAATAATATTTACAAAATACTACATATGAGTAAATTTACCTACTTACTTGGGAATATGTTCTATTTATGAATTATTAAAATTTAGGTATTATGTATACACACAAAATTCTTCAGAAGGGTTTCTGAACTAACAAAACCTCTCTTGCGAGTCCAATTTTTCTTATTAGGATACAAAAACTTGATAAAGGTCGAGATAAAGGGACAGACGGAAAGGTTTCATTGTTCTCATTTTTAATACAAAAACAAGAACATTAAGTATATAGGTAAAATCATTTGTTGACTAAAGAAGTCGTTAAAGGAATAGCCACTTGCGCCTACAATTAAAATTAATCGATTCAATTACCGTCAGTGACACATTTATCCCTACGTCGCCTTTCTATTAATATTAGTTTTACTGTCCCGATGTTTGGATGGGAAATTCGAATCTACTATTATTTAGTTAGATATATAGATAAAGCAATCTATGTAGAACACCCGAACCGATAAACCAACGAGTTGAACTAGTTCATCCGACAGGAAATCAATGTAACAGGTCATCAGTTGAATTGGATATTTGACCGCTGCTGTTAAGAGAGTTTAGAAAGTTTTATCGCCGAAATTAGAGCAAAAGATCAGAAATGAAATAAATCATAACTACTGCTCTCTTATCGATATCTCACAGATCCCATATTAGCGCCATTTTGCACAATTTATTAGGGTTATAAAAGTGCAAAGCTATATTGAATCGATAGAACTTCAAAAGGAAGCGAACTTTTCTATCGTTCTTAAGGACTTTCAAGTCTGAATTAACTAATTTTTTTTTCAGGTTGCGAGGCACTTCTACCATAAAGAAATGGGTATTGAATTGGTAAAAGAAGAATTACTCTTTGATATGGTTCATGTTACATTTCAATTAACTTTTGATAACAGGGCCTTCACCCTCGCTTCTCTCACTATGACTAGAGAAGAAAAACACCTTCCAATAAATGCTTCTGTGTTGTTTGAAATATTTCCATTTTGTATAGTATTTGGGTAAGGAACAATATTTCATTAACTTTTAAAAACGAATCACCACTATGCAATTAAAACTTATTTGAAAGCTAATTATGGAGAAATCCTTACTCAATGAAATTGACTTTCAAATTTCAAACTTTCTGGCTGTTGATGGTTCTTTAATGTTCCTGTGCTTAATTGTGCCATTATGAAGTAATTTAGAAACTCAGTTCATTTAATGTTACCCTATTATAACAATCTATCCAGACGTTTCCAGTTAAATAATTAAAATATTTAAAATGAATTTTATTTATGTTTGAATAACTCTTACACCAGTGCTGAAGCCTGCAAAAATAGTAAAAAGTGAATAAAAATTATACATAGTAGGATGAAACGCATTGAAAAAGGAAGAGAATATAAAAGAATGAAAAGGAAAATAATTTACGGGCGATCTGAGGTCGGGAAGGGAAGGTGAGTTTTTAAGGGTAAAAAACGGTTTTACTTGATTTCCGGAAGTCTTATGAAAAAAAGTTAAATAGCAAAGTTGTAGGTAATAAAAAGATCTACAACTTTTGTATTTACACTTTTGTCACATAACCTAAAAATTTGTGTGAAAACTTCAAATAACCAAGTTTTTGGTTTTTTATTTTTCTTTTACAAAAAAATTTTTTTTACAACGAAATTTGTTGAAAATTTACCTATTTATGTCCTAAACACGCAGTAATTTTTTTGGTTTGAAATATTTATTTTTTCACCTTATTTTTACTTAATATCGAAAAAGCACCCTAATTTTCAATCGAAAATTCTCACGTCAAAATATCTGCTTTTTTGAAAACGTTGGTGAGTTTTTTCTTCGTTGAAATCTTTACTTTCTGATTGTGTGAAAAAAAATATACATTACTATGGTAAGTTTTCTCAGGAAAGGCAAAAAAACGAAAGCAATTTTATCTAAAAAATGTGACCGCTGCTATTTTTTTCAGTAAAAAAGTTGATTTGTTAAATTCTAATAACATTTATGTCATAGAAAATCTCATAATATATAAATATACGTGTAAATCGTACTATTGAATTCACATACTTTATACTGATTACGTTATTCATTATAATATTTTTAAAAAGATTAATCTAGCTATTTTCGTTTTTTTTTTGTATTTCCTGAGAAAACTTACCATAGTAATGTATATTTTTTTTCACATCATCAGAAAGTAGAGATTTCAACGAAGAAAAAGCCCACCAACGTTTTCAAAAAAGCAGATATTTTGACGTGAGAATTTCGATTGAAAAATAGGGTGCTTTTTCGATATTAAGTAAAAATAAGGTGAAAAAATAAATATTTCAAATCAAAAAAATTACAGCGTGTTTGGGACATAAATAGGTAAGTTTTCAGCAAATTTCGTTAAAAAAAATTTTTTTGAAAAAGAAAAATAAAAAACCAAAAAGTTGGTTATTTGAAGTTTTCACAAAAATTTTGAGGTTATGTGACAAAAGTGTAAACAAAAGTTGTAGATCTTTTGATTACCTACAACTTTGCCTTTTAACTTTTTTCCATAAGACTTGTAGTTTTTCCGGAAATCAAGGAAAACCATTTTTTACCCTTAAAACTCATCCCCTTCCCCTTCCCGACCTCAGATCACCCGTAAATGATTTTTCCTTTCATTTTTGTTATATTCTCTTCCTTTTCCAATGGGTTTCATCCTACTTATAATTTTTTTTTTGGTGTCAAAAATTATCGACCCTGGTCTATTTAGTTAAACTGTTAAAAGGCACTGTAAACAAACAATCCAACAAATTCCGTTTGTTTATGGGTAACATTCCATTTTTATCTAACTTACAAAAACAAACACTGAAATTTTCTTCGTATTTTAAAATTGAAAATGCAATGTTACCTACGTTTTTACTAAAATATTTAGAACTAAATATTCTTTTGTTTGAATATGTGTATTCAAAAATATAATTAAAACACTAACTTTGTTTTTCTATCACTTTATTTTCACAAGAATCGCTTGATAATGGCAACTGTGTTGCCGAAACTATAGTCGCAATCTGTGCAAAATAAAGTGATAGAAAAAACATAGTTAGTGTTTTAATTATATTTTTGATTATGATTAACCATCACGAAGTAACTGCCAACTCAATCCAATATCTGAATATGTGTAGTTTGTTGTTTTCTTTAATAGTTAAAATGCATTGTAAAGAAACAACAAATTTCGTTTGTGTAAGGATATCATTCCATTCTCACTTTGCTACAGAAAAGTATTTACATTTTCTTCAAGTTTCCAAATTGAAAATGCAACGTTACCTTATTTCATTTACTCAGGTATGCAAATGGAACGTTTCCTCATTCACTTTACTAAAAGTACACGTGTCCAGAATTTGTACGTACGTACCTACCTACCTAAACTTGTAATTTCTTTTGCGTACTGTTTTCGTTCGCTTTTATGTTCTATTCATTTATGATTTACCTCAACCGAGAAAATAGTAAATAGCAAAAACATAAAGGGAAAACCAACATGAAACGAGTAATGGTTGTTTTTCACAATATAACTTTACGTTTTAAAATTGTTTTAATAAATAAGATTGTGTGGGGAAAAACCGTTGTTCCAGTTTCTCAACTATCAATAAACTAAAGTAAGTACTTCACCTTTCGGTGAAACGCTTTGGAATTTTACTTGATTAAATTCCTTAGTGTTACGTATTTAGTTCTAATAAAGGCTGACTGCTAAAATCCTAATTAAATACATAGATTCTAAAATAAAATTGAAAGAAATAAATTTTATTGTTGTACAAAAATTTTTGGAACTAGTTATCAATGGACGTATTTTTTAGCCTTAAAGAAGCCTTACGCCACAGGGCGAGACGTCGGTGTTGGTTTTAGATTAATAAATATTTTCGTCCCTTAAACAGCTATGAGTTTTGATTTATTACAAATTAAGTCACAATTTTTTCCATTCGTTTTGGGTTCTTAATTGTCCTGGGCAACAGGTATTTTGTACTTTACTAAGAATTTTCTTTTATAGATCAGACATGTTAGTACGTAGTATAGGGAATTCTTTAATGGTGGTACTCCCAGATTTAATAGGAAAGAAAATAACTAATTGGTTTGATTTAGTTCGGCCTTTGATAGCATTTAAATTTGAAACGGTAAGTATCTTATTCCTAAAATATAAACCGTCTTTAGATTGAAAGCCTACAAATTTAATTAAATGCTGGTAAATAAGAAACCCGATACGTATCCCTTTGTGGGATTTTTTAAAAAGTTAAATATGTAATAAGGATTCATCTTGGCTTTTGTCTCGAATTTCTTTTTTTTAGGACTCCGGTTTTTACTTCTTCAACATATTAGGAACTAATATATCTTGTGTCGTAGATTCTTTATCGGACCAACAATATTTTCGAGCTGGTTTCTGTAGAGCCAGTGATGAGCGATAATCCGACTGATAGACCTACAGACGAAATTTTAATAACAGACGAATTTGAGGTTCCAGAAGAAAGAAACTTACGACTGAAAGGTATTACCAATTAAATTAACGACTAAATCAGCGTTTAAATAAATAATAGACACAAATACCTACCATTTGGTTGTATTACCAATTATGCGGGTACCCCCAATAAATATTCCATTTATAAATAAATGGTAAAGAAGGGTTTCAGTCAAATTAAAGTTCGACTTACCGTTTGCACGAAATCATATAGATATTAACGTTAATTATTCCCGTAGGTCAAATGATTTACATGGAAAGTTGGAAAATGATTATGTATTTAGGGACACCTGTAATGCCCGATCTTAACTCCTTAATCGCTACCGGCTTATACATAAATGATTTATCAATGCATGATTTTAGCAGGTGAGTTTGTAGGGCAAACAACTTATCTTAATAAGTACCTAAAACATTAGCTTTTGACTAAATTCTGTTTATAACTCGCAGAATCGCAACATAAACAATGATTTTAATTAGAGAGGAACTGTCAGATTATTTTAACAGAGTTGAATTTGTATTAAGTGTACATTATGTTTGAATGATTTTTTGTTTATTTTATTTCATTAAATTAAATACATCTTCTGTTATATCCTTTGAATTTTCATATTAATGCAAAAAGTTGATACCCACGGAAGTCTAATGGCTAATGGGAATTTTTTTACCATAATTGAAGAATAAACAATTAAATTTGACTGTTCATTAAAGTGGAAAATCTTCAATGATTTTATAATAATGAAAAATCAATTGATACCTTAATAATAATTAGAGTTTTGTGTACATTGTAACGGTATTATATTATTTCCTTTATCCAGTGGCGGATTTACCAGCAAGCTGAATAGGCTAGAGCCTAGGGCGACAGATTTTAGGGGGCGGCGGACTTTGCTCAAAAATTTTTTTGTCTTACAGAAATAAAAAACAATTATTATCTTATACACAGAAAAAAACGAGGCTCAAAAATCAACAAAATTACAATATTTTAGTGCTATACAGTATACTGAATACACTAACGTCTGTATATGAAAAATTACTAAACGCTTATTTATAAAATATACTATTGTGATTTTGAATTTTTAAAATATTCCAATAGCGTTTAAGTATTATATTTTAAATTTAGTATTTTTACCTATTTTTTAAATTAATTATTGGCATAATTTTTTCTTTAGGTCCACCCACACTATTCAATTAATCTGTAATATGTTTCACCACTTAAATATATCTATCCGAAGAAAAATGGGATCCGAAAAAAAAATTGCTTAAAAATAACAATAACAAATATTATATAGATATATATGTGGAAAATAATACTTTTCTATTGATATTTCTGATGATATTATCAACCTGTTTGAGTGTAGAATAAAAATTTAATAAATTTACACGTAAAAAATTGCATATTGTTGCACAGAATTTCATAAATATTATACATTTCTTAGAATGATGATAATTAAAAAAAACAATAACGATAATATTGTAATGAATAAAAGCTGTAAATATCCATTCAACGAAAATTCTTCTTAACATTCTTACATTTTTAATCCTAATGAATTCGTATCAATATTTGTTGATTAGTCTTATAAAAATTTAATACAATCATAAAGTTGCAATTTCATTGACAAAAAACTGGTTGTGAATTAGGGTATAGAATTGCAGATGTCAGTAGGGGCAGTAAATTTTGAATAGCCTACGGGCGGCATGTGTAAATCCGCCACTGCCTTTATCTGATAGAATATAGTACGTATACCTATATAATGGAAGACAGTATTACAATTATGAAATATTATAAGATAATGTCCTTTTTTATCATTAAATCACTAACCATGATTTATTTTATTCATTTACAATTACAATATTTTTATACTTAGAGATCTTATGTTAGCTGGAACGCAACAATCGGTAGAATTAAAATTAGCTTTAGATCAAGAACAGCAAAAGAGCAAAAAATTAGAAGAATCGATGAGAAAATTAGACGATGAAATGAGAAGAACGGACGAATTACTATATCAAATGATACCAAAACAGGTTGCTGACAGGTTAAGAACTGGAGAAAATCCAATTGACACCTGTGAGGTAAACGTTTTTTTTTTTTTTTTTCACTTAATGAGATATTGAGATAAAACAAAATTTCCGGATTCCTACAAACTTTACATCTATTTGTTATTGAAAATATAAAAGATCTGCTTTATTTTTAGATGTTTGACAGCGTGTCCATTCTTTTCTCGGATATAGTAACCTTTACAGAAATTTGCAGTCGAATAACTCCAATGGAAGTGGTTTCAATGCTCAATGCAATGTATTCAATTTTTGATACACTCACCGAAAGAAATCGAGTTTACAAGGTTAATATACAACCATTTAGTAACAAAGGGAAAAAACCCTAAATATTTTTAATTAGGTGGAAACCATAGGGGATGCTTACATGGTGGTATCTGGGGCTCCAGAAAAGGAAGTGAATCACGCAGAAAGAGTTTGTGATATGGCCCTGGACATGGTGGATGCAATAACTGACTTAAAAGACCCATCAACAGGTAACATTTACAATTACTTACTTATTAATGAACTTTGGAAGTAAAGTTTGAAATTCGATTGACACAAAAATTATTAATGTGTAGGACAACATCTGCAAATAAGGGTTGGAGTTCACTCGGGAGCAGTTGTAGCGGGAATCGTGGGCCTAAAAATGCCAAGATACTGTCTCTTTGGGGACAGCGTCAATACAGCATCCCGGATGGAATCAACTAGTGACGCAATGAAAATTCACATATCACAATCTACAAAAGAACTGTTGCCCGATTGTTATAGGGTCACAGAACGAGGGGAAGTTCAAGTAAAGGGAAAAGGTAAAGAAATTCATAATTTTGACGTGCATGAAATGAGTTTTCATTAAAGAGAAGTTTTTATCGTAGGAACTATGAAAACCTATTGGTTGCAACAGAGGGAAGCCAGAACTCCGCTCCGCAGAACTTTGGACACCCCATTTGCCGAAATCGAGGGTGAGCTTTTGGACGTGAGATATAATACACCAAGCTACTCAATCAGCGAAGACAAAAGAGGAATGTACTCACCAATTACATTCCAAGATGTTGCTAGACGAAGCATTGCAAGTTCTCCGAGCAAAGATATGGCAGTATACTCAAGAGGTACCTAAGCGTTTCAAATAATAAAATAGAGAATAATAGACTAACAATATCATGCAATTTTATAAAATGGAATCAATTATTATTTATATGTGTCGGAGTATCACTTTTGGCCTGTAAAGGTGCAGAACGTGTTTGTTTACATTTTTTCAAAGTGAAAAATATTTAAAAATATATTCCGTCCGCAATGATGCTGCATTCAATGTAGAATAACTAGGCAAAGAAACTCCAGAACTTCCTTCATTTCAGATTAAAATAGTATCAGGTTACAGAATTGTTAAAATCGAAAAATTATTTGAAAAAATGCAGGACCTAAATTTAGTTGTCAGTTATGTATATACAGAGCACGGAATATTATGGCCAAAATATGAAAATTTCAAAAACTTTTTTTGGGTTATATAGGGCTCTATTATAGTTACTTTTTAAAATTATTTTCATATTATACAGGGTGTTCCCAATGCCCTAAAAGTATCAAAGTTATGTTTTTTAAATGGAACTCCCTGTATATTAATGCATTTTTGGATTCTTCGATCAAAATAAGTGTTTGTTTTGATAAGGTTTATAATACATAAACCTTAAGGTTTTTTAAATAATTTGAATTTTATCAAAATCTAACCTAATTTTCATGTTTCAAATACGTAAGAAGTATTCAAGTTATGTAAGTGAAATTTACAATGAAGTGTAACAATAGCTAATATTTTATATCCCTAATATAATAAACTCGTCATCTTATACAGGGTGTCCAAAAATTAATACTACTTAAGTAAGAACTTTAAGGGGTTGTAACTTGATTAATTTAAATGGAACGCCATATTTTTTATTATATCAGGAGATGTATTTTTTAATTACCTATCGATTGGTATTAGGGTGTTCGTAAGCTAAGTCTTCGCGTTTTTTTAGGAAACGCTAAATAATTGTTTTATGCGCCATTTGGAGTTTTTTAAATAAAAGTTCCAATGTATCTACTTGCCTTTGGTGTTTATTGTCAGATGTTATTATTTATTATTAAGGTGTTGCTTATTCAAAATGAAAACTTATTCAAAAGAGGAGCGTATTGATATGATATTTATCCTTGGGGAATGTTATAAGAATTATTTATTGGCTTCTCGAGTTTATGCTTAAAGGTTTCCCGAAAGAAAACATCCTAAGCCAGGCGTTTTTGAAAGATTATTAAAACAATTGCAGGAAAGCGGAAATGTGACTTATAAAAAACCCATTACAGGAAAATCAGTCACTGAAGATGAAGAAAGAATTTTTATCATAGTTGGTTCAGTTATTGAAAATCCCAATATTAGTCAAAATCAGTTTTCCAAAAATACGAATATTAGCCAACCAAGCATTTCAAGAATTCTTAAAAAACACGGTTTATATCCTTATAAAATTCAGTTTTGCCAAGAACTTTATGGAAATGATTAAAGTTCTTACTTAAGTAGTATTGATTTTTGGACACCCTGTATAAGAAGACGAGTTTATTACAATTGGGATATAAAATATTAGCTATTATTACACTTCATTGTAAATTTCGTTTACATAATTTAAATACTTCTTAAGTGCTTGAAACATGAAAATTAGATTAGATTTTGATAAAATTCAAACCATTTAAAAAACCTTAAGGTTTGGGTATTATAAATCTTATCAAAACTGATACTTATTTTGATCGAAGAATCCAAAAATCAATCATTTACAGGGGGTTCCATTTAAAAAAACATAACTTTGATACTTTTAGGGCATTTGTAACACCCTGTATAATATAAAAATTTTAAAAGGTAACTATAATAGGCCCTTATACAATATGAAATTTTCACATTTTGGCCATAATATTCCGTGCCGTATAGCGAGAATAACCCTGTATATAGGTAATAAAACCAAATTTACATTTTCACATTTTTGTTTAGATGGTCGATCAAATTCAATAGGAACAGTGTATGGTTCTACTCGGAAAGTAACCCTAACAAAATCGCCATCAACCATTTTCGGTTCTCTTATCAGTCACGGAGGAATTGGAGCATCATCAGTAACAACTCCATTGAGTTCAAAAGGAAATCATTACTCAGCAACGCAAACGAAGAAAACGCAATCGGGAAATCGCGACTTGGTGCCTACAGGAATACTTATAAAACGACATTCAAAAAATTCAAAAGTAAGCAATAGCCACGGTATGGCAAAGAACGGAAGGTGCAACTGTAATAGAAACCTGAATTTGGTCGATTTTAAAAATGACATGTCATTTACGAATATGAGCAAAAGTGAAGATAATTTAGTAGACGCCGCCAACTCTAGTGTTTGTCACGGCGCGGAAAATACGTGGAATGTTGGTCAACAATGTTGCTCAGGCTTTCAGACAAAACGACACCGACATCATACCAGCGCCTGTTCTATTTGTTAACTGTATTAGTGATCAGTTTATCATATTTTTATATGTAATTTAGTATGAAATGCTTTTTAGAAAAAAGGGTTTCGTGGATTACAATACCAAAGTTCTTTAATTATAATTACAAGATATAAATACTTAGTAATAATAAAAATACGTTGATTAGTAATTTTAATTATTATCAATGTTTTTTTTCCTTCCAAACTAATTACCCAAAAACTACATTAACTACAAGAAATTCTTCCAAATTCAATAATACACATTAACCTTTACTTTTGAAACTTCAAAATAACCACCAACTTAAAGTTGTCGCAATAGTATATTTCATTCACCTAGTTCGAAAATTCGGAACTTTTTAATTAATATCAACCTCTTTTTTAAATACTCCAAGTATTTTAAAGAACGTAGAATAAAAACAGGAATAATGTTTCACCGATTTTATTAATCGAAAACCTAACAATATAGTTTCGATTGAACTCTTGAAAATGATCGCAGTTCGATCGAAACAATATTGTCGAGTATTCGATTAATAAAATTGGTGAAACATGATTCGTGTTTTTATTCTACATTGATCAAGTTTATTTAAACACGTTCCACAAACGTTGCGCTATCGAATCTCTTAAGCCCAAATATTGGTAATAATCTTAAATTGCAAGGAATAAAGATACTATTAACAAAAGGAAGGATTGATCGGCCAAAAATTAATCAAAATATCTTATTAGGTGTTACTTGTCTTTTCTGCTGTTCAGCAACGAAATACAGCTAAACGAAACTTTTTAGAATTGTTTAATCCAGTTAGAAGTAGAAAAGTTACGTAAACATAAAAGTCTAAAATAAGAGAAACCAGATTGTAATTCAAACAGAAAGAAAGGTACATTATCAAAAAGTGGGTAGGTATTATGGGTTAAGAAGTTTAAGACAATTTCTCCTAATTATATGGTTCGAACTGAAGCAATAAATAGATACCTTACAAATTCGTTTAGGTGATTTATTTAAGAAAAATATAAACTTAATAATTATTTAAATTAAAATGAAGAAGAGATGCATTTTTGGGGGAGTACGATTCCTGGGGCGCCACGATTTGAAAGCCGTTTTAGACGTAGTCGAGGTCGCTGAGTACGGGAAAAACAGTAAAAAAAAAATCCTACTCGCTTGGTTTTCTAGTTATTGAAGTTCGAAAGTTGAAACATCAAAGTGAAAATTTTTATGAAACAAATGCGTTTTATTATGTAATTGGTCGTGAAAAACACGACAAAAATGGTTAAAAAATCCCAGGTACTTATTATATTTTTCGAGATATTGAACCAAAAATAAAAAAAAATCATTTAATTGAAAAAATGATGATCGATCGATTTAAAATGTTGAAAAATTTAAATATAATAGTTATGCAGATCATTTGGCGTTATCCAGAATGTTATTAAAATGTTTAGTGCTATGCACCACCGAAAAATGCTATGCACCACCAAGAGCTTTTTGCTTAGGTTACGGTAAGGAGTGGTTGCTCTGATTAAAATGTTTGAAGTGCTGTGCACCACCGAAAAGTCCTATGCACTAAACTGTTTTCAATTAAATGATTTTTTTTCACATTTTTGGTTCAATATCTCGAAAAATATAGTACCTTGAATTTTTTAACCATTTTTTCCGTGTTTTTCACGGCCAATTACATAACAAAACACATTTGTTTCATAAAAATTTTCACTTTCGAACTTCGAGAACTCGAAAACCAAGTGATATATAGAAAAATTTTATTCTTCATTTTCGTTTTATTTTGGCTTGGTTAGCCTAAAAAAGTTGTCAAATCGTGGCGCCCCAGGAATCGTACTCGTTGGAATCCAGTAATAATATGCGTGGGTACTTATCCTTCTAGACTCCTTTTAAATAGAGTTTGTAAGGTTTTTTTTTTCTATAAAAAATCCCGTTACTAAAATTTTTACTTATTTCTACTCAGTTTGTCTTTGTCTTGGTTCAGTTGTATAGATTTTTCCTTAATGTTCATCGACCTTCCGTCTTATCATCAAGGCTAACAACTTTGCGCAGGACTTCGCGATCGATGGATCGTTGAATTTTTCCGATCGGTGCTTGAAGCTTTTTCCTCGACCCTCGGTGCTGACTAGACGTGTTTGTGTGTGTTTTTTTCTTATTAATGGTCTGTGCTTGATTTTGCGTTAGTTTGTTTTTTTTTTTGAACCAGGTACCCTTTTTATATGATAGTTTCCGTAAATTTTTCAAAATAAATTATTTCTTATAATTTTATTTTTAGTGTGTGAAGCAATTACTTAATTTAATTTAATTTTGATTTGATGTTAACTTTTTTCTGTCAAAATTGTTTTTGTTTCCACGAGGAACTTTTAATTCCATAATTATCTATGTCTTTTATACACAGACGATGCCTAAGAAAATTCAAGAAGCGTTCAAACCATATTTGGTTCATTAAACAGTGCCGTAAAAATCATTTAGTGCCAACTCACATGAAAATTAAGTGTAATCACAAGTCCAGTGCAGCAAGACTAACAATAAAGTTTGCCTGCAAAATTTGGTTGGACCAGGAATTAAAATTTTGGTTTTCAAGAAGAGAACATTTGGGACTCCATTTAAAACTTATTCACACGGAATACGTACACAAGGAAAATGTTCTATTGTTCCAATTTATAGACCGCCAAGTGAGAGAGAAAATACAAGAACTGGGTAAAAAATACTTTTTAACACATCAGAAAAAACTTAGAAAGTTACTGGAGTAACAAAAATATGAAGAAAATAACCAAAATAACCAAAATAGCAACATAGAAAGAGAAAACCAGGACTCCAAACAACAATTCCAATTTCATAATAGAGTTGTAAATTTATCAGATATTAATTTTAACTCACAGGAAATTAGTTTCTTAAATTTAGGTTTAAAATATTCCCCAAACACTTATAACCACAAAAATTTAGACCGTTTAGCAATAAATACAGAATTAGCCTTAGATTCAAATGAGAATATAAATTTGTGTGATAAGTTAAACATATCCAAACATTTAAAATTAAATAAGGAAAATTCAAAATTAAATAATAAATCTGAAAAAACTTTAATAAATAGTATTTCCAAAAAATTAAAAGATGAAAACCTCAAACTATGTAAAGCAGATAAAGGAAATGTAACAGTCATTATGAAAAAGAAAGAATATGATGATAAAGTTAAGGATTTGTTGAATGATAATAATAGCTTTACTAAATTAAAAACGGACCCCACAAATACTTTTCAAAAACAGGTAGTACATGCTTTAAAAGTTAATAATTTAATTTTTGATGAAAAACATTTATATAAGTACAAGACTATGAACCCGTTACCTCCTACATTTTATGGCTTGCCTAAAATTCACAAACAAACAATCCCATTGAGACCAGTGGTTTCTTATGTTAATGCTCCCAGTTACAAAATTTGTAGATTCTTTAACGTATTTCTACCAAATAAAATTAATTTCAATCCAAAATTTTCTATAAAATCAGTTGAATTTATTAATGATATAAAAGACCTAAAGATACCAGATAACGGAAAATTGGTATCCTTTGACGTCTGTAGCTTGTTCACTTCTATCCCTATAAAAGAACTCAGTGATTTAATTTCAGTTTTATTAAAAAATTCGAATTGTCAAACAGAACTTGAGCTACAAATAAAAAATTGTTTAAATATGTGCTTAGATCAAAATTATTTCAGCTACGAGAACGAATTTTATAAACAAACAGATGGACTCCCTATGGGTTCACCGATTTCACCGGTATTATCAGACATCTTTATGTCAAACTTTGAAGAAAAACTATTTAATATGAACAATCCCCTAATAAATAATATATTTTATTGGAAAAGATACATGGATGATGTTTTTTGTGTATGGTTGGGTACAGAACGACAATTGAACAAATTCTTAACTTTTTTAAATAGTATCAATCAAAAAATACAATTCACAATGGAAACAAGCAATAAATTAGGCCTAAATTTTTTAGACATGAATATTAAAATTATTATGAATAAATGTGAAATAGATATTTTTAGAAAACCAACTTGCTCTGATACCATAATACATACTAAGTCAAAACAATCTTATCCCATCAAATTAGCAGCTTTACATAGTCTTATTCATAGATTACTAACTTACCCTTCAAGTAAAGAAAATTTTAATAAAGAATTAAATTTAATAAAGCAGATAGCCTTTAATAATGATTATAAAATTAGTTTGGTAGATAAACTTATTGAAAATAAAAAACAAAAATTGTTAAAAGAAGAATTTTATCCAGTCAGTAATAAAAAAGATAACAATTATAAACTCATTAATTATGTTCCAAAATTATCAGACAAAATTTGTAAAGATTTAAATAAGTTAGATATAAAAACCATTTCAGTTAATAAAATTAATGTAGGTAAATTGTTAGTTAATAATAAACAAAAAATTAGCAAGCTGAAAAAGAGTGGGGTGTACAAGTTACCATGTAAAAATTGTGACGCCTTTTATCTAGGACAAACGGGGCGAAATCTGGAATGTAGACTAAATGAGCATGTAAAGACATTAATAATCATACACCAAAAACAGGAATGAGCAACCATTGTTTGGAGAATAACCACCTTCTAGATGAACAGAACATACAATTAATCTACACAGAAAATAAAGGAAAAAGATTAAATTTGATAGAACATTTTGAAATTAAAAAATTTATTAAACTTAAACAAAACATAACAAATGACCAATTGGATTTTAAGAAACACACGGTTATAGATTATTACTTGGATTTTCCCACAAATAATGGTTGAACAACCCTGTTCAGGTATAAATAGTAGTTATTATTGTCAGAATAACTTAGAATTAGTATTGATCTGTATATTCGTGAACAAGGCTTAACAAGCCGAAACATATGTAGAGTTTAAATAAAACTTGTTGAAACATTATTCGCATTTTAAGTATTTTTACTATTAATAAATGGTATTACAAGTTAAGCAACCCCATCTACAACTTTTGCAACTAAAAACGGGGTAAATGTCCAAATCTGGTCACCTATCCTCAAATGTAAGGAAGTAACGGGTAAGTGATGGAGGTCTACTTGTAGAACATCATTCAAGTGCCTTTAGTTGGTGCGGATTCGTGTAAACACATAAAAGAGAGTTGAGTTGAAAATAAAACAAAGGGTAAAATTATATTGCACGTATATAGGGGACGGTCATCGTCACAAAGGGGCAGGAGAGTGGAGAATAGAATAAGGGATTAAAATATAGAATAGGAACTGAAGGGATGAAAATAAAAAATTGAATAAATAAACCAAAGCCACCTTTTGTATACAATTAGTGTTCCAATCACTTTTGGTTCCATGGTGTGTAAATTCCCCTCCTCCTCCCTTCCCCTCTCCCCCTAACCATCGTTATATAGATAATGCTTTTTTTTAGATATGGGTCAAACTAAACTAAACCCATTTTTACCCATATATTCTAAAAAAAGGAAACATTTTTCTAATTAACGTTGGTTGGGGGAAACGGAGAAGGGAAAACTTATACTTAATAACCTCGGATTTTTTTATCCTCAAGCCTCCATCCCTCCGCCTTCATCTAAAAGGGTCTCTGGAGTTCTACAAAGATATCGTTTGTATTATACTATCATCTCCCCGTCCCCCGTCCTACTGATAGCCATCTCATTTACAAAAATTTACCCTATTTTCAATTTTCAATTCCACTCCCGGTGCTTGTAGGAGTCTACCGCCAACTAAACCACCATTTTAGGATGGCTAACTAAATCTAAACATTTACATAAAACAGTTGTAAAAGTTTTCGTAAGATAGATATCAAGATATTTAATTCAAACCCAAAATCTTAAATAGTGGCGCAAATAATTCTAATATTTTTCTTCTATAGTGGGTACTAAAGTTGACTTTATTATGTTTCTGTTTTCTGTAGTCGTTTATAACGGTTATGTTATATATTGGGGTACAATTTTATAACCAACTTGCTTATTTAAATATAAACAAATTAAAAATACACTTACCAAGTAATATTTAATACAGAAGGGCAGGAGGGATCTTAAACAAAAAAAGTCACTCGCCACGAAACAAACGCGAACAGACACTGACCACCGCACCGAAATGAGCATTAGACAAAGTTTGGTATGCGTATAAAAACTACTTTATTCGTTTAATATCGTACCGCAACAAAACGTCATCTTCGCACTTGCCGATTTTTTATCAGCAATAACCTTCCAATAATGTCTTATTAAAAAATCTGAATTCTTGTACTAATATTATAAGCCAAATAACAGATTATTGCTGTAAAACAACTGAGTAAGGCTACAATATGGCTGATTTCATAGGTAACTTGATCACAAAAAAATTACCATATTATATAATAATAGGTACATAATTAATTTGTTTTTATGTAAATTATAATGAGGCTATTTTATTTTTTTTTTTGTTCATAATTATAAATTTGAAAAAAGTTATCTTATATTGTTAAAAATATCAGAGGATAAAAATCGTCCTTTAATTAATAAGGATTTGCATATTATCTAAAAACGTTTTAGTTATTACCACCATACCAAATATTAATTAAAAAAATAAATTATCAAATATTTTAAGATAATAAATAATTTAAATTTGTGCTCTCAACTTTTATTAAATTTATTTTATGTATCTTTCTATTATGAATTAAAGTTAAGGTATATATAACTTAACAGTGCAATTTTTTTATTGAAAAATCAATTAATTAACACGATATTTATTAATTCTAAGTCTGATATTACCTTTTCTCTTTCTGTAAAATATTACTGTTACGCCACTGTTATTTTTTAGATTTCTTTAAAAATAGGTTATGTTAGGTTATGAGTTTATAAAATATAAATAAAGTATGTTTTTTAAATGGACCTTTCGTATTTAAAACCTTTAAAGGACTCTTTTATTCAATTACCGCAGTGTTTCAATAGAATTTATGAAATATCCTAATCAATGTGTATTATACCCAGAAGGTATTGCATGTTAGGTTAGGAATCACGTACATAGCATTTCTACATAATTTCTTTTATTTTATACATTTTAGGACCAATAAAGCGTAAAAGTTGCTAAAGATCCTCCGAAAATGTTAAAGAATAGATCTGTACTACATCAATTTAAATATGCTTACACAACAATGCCTGTTACAGTTAATAGAGTACTGAATCAACACTCTGTTGGAGAAAAAGCCCTTATACAGGTTGACAGATTTATATAAATAATTTATATCACTATTTTCACTATTAAAATGAATTTAGGGATGGATTAAATCGGTACGAAAACTTAAAAATCATATATTTCTTAATATAAACGATGGTTCAACAAGAGAAGCCATTCAGGTTATTGCTGATGCAGAGGCTGCTCAAAATATTCGAACAGGGGCTTCAGTATCTGTTCTAGGTACATTATCAATTACTCCAAATAATCAGAAAGAATTAAAAGCTGAAAATATAGAATTAATTGGTGACTGCATTGTCACAGAAGGTTATCCTTTTGCTCCCCGAAAAGTCTATCCTCCAGAATATGTTAGACAATATTTACATTTTAGACCAAGAACAAATAAATTTTCGTCACTGTTACGAGTTAGGAGTAATCTATTGACTGAAGTTACAAAATATTTCAATGAAGAAGGATTTGTGCAGATAAATACTCCAATTATAACTTCAAATGATTGTGAAGGAGGAGGAGAAGTCTTTACTGCACTTCCTGCTAACAAAGAACTAATTAAACAAATGGGAAAACCTGGAGAGCCCACAGAAAAAGCTTATTTTAATTCTGAAGTATATCTAACTGTTTCGGGTCAGTTACATTTAGAAGCAGCTGCACATGGTTTGAGTAAAGTCTACACAATGGGTCCAGTATTTAGAGCTGAAAATTCAAGATCGCGTTTGCATTTATCAGAATTTTACATGATTGAGGCAGAATTAGCATTTATTAATAATATTTCTGATATTTTAAATGTCGTAGAAAATTTAGTGAAAATTGTAACAAGGAGGGTTTTAGAAATTTCTGAAAATGATATTAATTATCTTACAAATAATAAAGATTTTTCATGGTTGAACAAACCATTTGTGATATTAACTTATAATGAAGCAGTAAATATTTTAAGTAGTAAATTGAGACTACCAAACAGAGAAGTCAGAAGGGAAATTGACCTTTCAAAAGAAGATGAACAAACAATAGTTTCTTATTGTGAAAATTTGCCCACTTTTGTAATAAACTGGCCAAAGAACGCAAAAGCATTTTATATGAAGGAGTGTGAAGATAATCCTCAAAAGGTACATTGAGACTGACTAATCTTAAACAACAAATATTTTTTCAAATTTTTTCACCTTATTAACAACTTTAAACAATTTTTTTGTAATTATATTTACTCGTTAAAATACCTTAATTATCAATCTTTTTATAATCCCAAAGGGCTTGAAACCCTCATTTAACGTTTCAAAATAATTGGTACTTAACTCAAAGTTCTTGGAATCTACTGTACAATTAGAGCTTTAGGATCAAAACACTTCATGTAAGAGCCTTGGGCTAAGGACTTAGAGATCTCTTATTATGAGGGATTTTTTAGCTCTGTTTTATACTAAATAATTGAGATTAAAAACATATTTAAATAATTTCTATTATTTTGTTAGGTAAGTGCTTTGGATTTATTAGTTCCTGGTGTTGGAGAAATAGTAGGGGGCGGATTACGTGAAAATAATTATGAAAAGCTTCAAAACAATATACCGAGCGATGACAAAAACTTTGAATGGTACTTGGAATTGAGAAAATTCGGAGGTGTACCTACAGGTGGATTTGGGCTTGGATTTGAAAGGTACCTACAGTTCCTGTTGGACATCGAAAATATTAAAGACACAATTCCTTTTCCACGATGGCCACATAATTGTCAAATGTAACATAAATGAATACTTTTTGTAATTTATGTAAAAAGTTTTGTACAAAAAATAGTAAAAAACTAGTCAATAAACAAATACCTAAAAAATTTTTTTTTTAAACAATTGAATAAATCTTGATCGTACGAGAGTGCAAGACGACTGGGTTATTACTAATTGGTAGTAATAGTAATTAGTAATAATAAAAGAAACTTTTTGGCAAATTTTTATACATCTAGGCAATCACGTGACCACACATTTAAGTATATCTCGGCCATTCCTCTAGGAATAGATTTTAAAAGCACGCATGTATGAAGTATTTTCAAAATTTTGGACGGAAAATTCAAATACAAGCGCTTAAATTAATTTAAATGGATATATAAAGAAAACTAAAGCCTATTTATATTTTCACCTTATAAACTACCTTGAACTTTTTCAGACTTTTAAAATGGGTGGAGTGGTACAAATAATTAATTAACAATAAAATTATTTTGAAACATGATTACGTTTTACTCGTTTCAACAAGTAAGTATTAGCTTCAGCCATCATAAAAGTAAATTTCTAGACGATTTTCTTTACACTTTTCGACTATAGTTAAGTTACTTTATCACGATAAATGTTATTTAATATACTGTTTATGATATCTTAGATGAATGAAAAGTGGAACGGGAAATAAGAAAGTATGTATGATTTGCAAAGAATATTAATATTAAATAATAATAATAAATGGTCTATTAATCTCCTACTGGAGAATGTGGTAAGAAAGGAAATGGAGTTAGTTACCTTTTTAATTTAAGAAACTGATTGATTCGTTTTCGTTTTATAGTATCGCACCAATTTATTAATTATAACATAAGAAAAGAAAATAATATTGCATAAACATTAATTATAAATAATTTTTTTTTCTTTTGAGGTCATCACTCCTAAAATTTTAAAATCCTGATCAAGCATTGTAAAAATAGACGACAAAAATGTAAAGCATTCTACTATAAAAATAAAACTAGCAAATTTCTTTTTGAAGGCGCTTGTTTGCTGTTCACACTATATAAAATAAAAATAATAATTTAATAATATTAAAAAATATACCTACCTACTCATCCGATAAAACATTTTTACATTACATATGATAGTCCGTACCATTATTGTAATAAAATTTGAAATATATTCTCTTAAAATTTTGATAATATTAAACTTTTGATTTCCCAGGTTTCCGTTAATAGATGTTCTAGTGTTTTGTTATGTTTTATATCAGATTCATTGTTTTTGGGGTACAATAAAACTTTTATAATTTTTATGTTTCCAGTTCGTTGGAATAAAAAAAAAGCGATTAAAAGAATATTTATTTAAAGTTTTGTCATATTTGGTAACATCCGTGGTCGTATTTTTTTTATACATAAATGCATATTGCTTCATCAGAAATAAAAAAACAAATAACTTACAAGAATATAACACACATACCTCTTATACTTAAAAATACGTATCCTGAGAGATATCGTTTCGTCTTTAAAATAGCAGCAGTACTTATAATTCGTGATATTTCCTATTACATTTATATTTTCGTCCATTTTAAT
The DNA here is from genome assembly GCA_029378335.1 of Agrilus mali. Taxonomy (NCBI): domain Eukaryota; kingdom Metazoa; phylum Arthropoda; class Insecta; order Coleoptera; family Buprestidae; genus Agrilus; species Agrilus mali. The sequence continues at coordinate 16,499,214 of CM055657.1, forward strand.
TTGTACTCGTGGTTTACAAAAATTGTTGAATCAGTTCAGCTGCTACTATTAGATTCAATTGGTTTTTGGTCATTATCCTCTATTGTTTTTATAGACTTAAGACTAACTGATTTGTCGTCATCTTGAAATATTTCCGAAGACAACGACTTCCTCTGATAAGGACTGTTCTGTAAATCGATAAAAAATCTATAAATCATCAACAAAACCGTTATAATAATATTAACATTTACGTCGTCATAATTTGGACAGCAATGGCTAGTTTTACAATCTTCACTTTGGCAAGTCACCAAACATCCAGATTTTGTAGAAACCAAACTTTCTGCGCTTATCGATTTTGTGTAAAATTCTGGTTGAATCGTCACCTGAGTTATTCCTTGTTCCAAAAAGAACTCAGTCACTTGGTTTGTAATTGTTCCGTAAACCTTATTGTACCAAAGCAATTAATATATATTTATACCTACCCATATTAGTTACGTAAATAATTTTTATTACCTACCTTGGGATTTAAAAAGATTATATGTGCTGTCGAAATAATTTTGTCGGCCGTTAGTTCCCATATGTGTAGGTCATGGACGCTAATAATACCGGGAAAATGCTTTAAAAGTTTCATTTTTAACGTTTCAATGTCAATCGTGTCTGGTATTGTTTGTAAAAGAATACAGCAACTTTCCTTAACTGAAATAAATTTACATCTTTACAAGGTGTAATAATTACTTTAGAGTTAAGTAATTTAATGCCAAATAATGCTTTTACAACCCCTAATACGTTTCAGTAGGTACATTAAAAAAATATTCAACATTAGAAAGACAAGTTAAAACTTTTTTAAAATATTGTTTGAAAACACCATACACATTATATTAAAAACTATCATAATAAGAGAGCGTCAAATCAAGATCGTCTCTGTGTCAACTATTTTGCTTTGAGTGTGCCTGTTTAGAGAACGAGTTAAGCAAAGAATCGTCTGTTTTGAACCTTTAAAAATAAGTAAAAAATGTGACCTCATGTGTAGCAATAATTACCCCCTTCTGCCATTAACAAACACGATTAATTAACGTGCCTTTCATCACTATGATAAAGTAATTAAAAGGTAAAGTAACTTACTGTAAGGATAACTCAATATGAGTAGGATTGAAGCTGAGACTAACGAAAATATAGGATCTATAAACTTTCCTACATCTTCTTCTATGAAATAACACAGGATTGCACATATTATTACTATAACACAGCCTGTAAATAAATAATTATATTACTTATTAAAAAATATATTTTTTGTAATATTATAATACCTATGGTGTCCTTTGTCAATTTCCATAACTCTCCTGGTTGCTTGGTGCTATTTTGAATTTTAATATCGTACGTTTTTGAAATGTCGCAATTATTGGTGTTCTTGGGTTCACTAGTGACCCTGTCCAATATTACATCGCCAGATTTGGTCACTCGAAGGAAGTTTCCATCAGGGGAAGTATATCCTTACAAAGATAAAATATTACCAAACCGTTTATAAATTCTGATTTATTCATTGGTAATTTCTGCAGGTATTAGGTAATTAAAAAGGGTCATCAATTTTGAATGTTTTAATTTATAATGTATGTAAAGAAGATAAACGAAAATCTTTAAAATTAGGGGATATTATCTTCAATTCTTTTGGAGACAAGGCAAAAGCATTGAAAATCTGTTATGAATTCCCGCAAAAAGGTTCCTGAAGATGATAACCAAAAAGTTCCGAAACGCTGAATACTATTATCGTTTAAAAGTAGACGTTTTCTTCTTCTTAGTTCCTTCTAGAGTGCAAACCCTCAACATGACACCTCTTTGGACTTTTGCTTTTAACCCAAATTAAATAAAATCAACTTTTTTATAGTATTAACCCTTAAAAGAGTTAAATTTTCCACTTTCTAAACTCGTTATTATCCAAAATTGATTAAAATTTATTAAGTCTGTATGTACCTCCAATTAAAAGATAGCAGACTCCATTCAATAACAATCCGATGACTGCAACACAAAATACCGGAACAGGATGGTGCATTTCATCATGATGATCTATGTGAATTAAAGTCTGTAGGGCTTCAATAAGCACCGAAAAACACAACGAAGCCAAAAACACGCAACATATAAGCATTATTATAACATCAATCCTAGCCCATCCAAAAGTGTTTCTTAATTTATTTTCTTTTTGATCCATGTTCGATGTATGTTTTAAATTTAAGGTCTTTTTGTCGGCACATTGGCTATTTTGTTTACTTGTTTGCTCTGCAATGTTGACTTTGCTGTCGTTAATTGGGGAAACTTCCGAAGGAATCCTTGACGGTGAATTATTATACTAAAACAATTAACAGAATCAATTATTCCCCTAAAAGTCTGACATAGAAAAAATTAGAAACATAGTCCATCATTAATGAAATGTTTTGGCAAAGTAAATCTTAAAAGTCCTATAGAAGATCAATTTTTTGTCGTACTATTCATCCTATATTTATAAATATATAAATCGGAGCGATACAATATTCCTGAAGATGCCCCAATAAGGCGAAATTAAGTAACTTTTTTAATAAAAAAATGTGAACCAATCCAAGAACTGTATCAAATTTAAAACAAATTTTAGGTACTCCTCTTGTAAAATAAAATTATTACGGTTCTTGAAGATAATTAAACTTTCTAACGTTGCAAAGTTACTGAAACGTTTTTATAAATCACTTGAACGACCACCAAATAAATATAGATATAATGATATAATTAAACGATTAAGTGATGAGCAAACCGACCTTTACCTTTATTGTGGCAATACATCCACACAATACCATTATGTTACAAAGGACGTTGTATGAGTCCATTAAGAGAGTAAGTGCATGAGTGACATGACTAACGATGAGTTCAGTAATAAAAAATAGAGTTGTTAATATTAGAATTATATACAATTGTACGGGTTGTGACTGACGAAACCATTCTTTTACCGCCATTTCGGTGATTTGTCTGAAAATAAAAGAGAAAAAGAGTTAAGAAGAGATATCCACAAAAAAAACGTTTTTTTGGAAACATAATCTTGACAATGTACCAAACAAAACACATGTTATATTCGTGAATTTTTATCAGAAAACTAGCCGATTAGATATAATGTTATCCAAACGCTGAATTGCAACTAATTTGTATAGATACTTTAACTTATCATATAATATTAAAATGATTGTGGTACAATATGTGTAATGTGAAACATACTCCAGGTATTTGCACCTATTGTCAATTCTTCATTACCTTTACGTAATTGTTACGATTTCAATGGTTTCTTTGGTTTATTCGTACAAGATAACCAAAACACCAGTACTACTATTGCAACAACCCCCGAAAACAAACATTTTTCATCAAAAATGTGTATCTTCTATAACTTTTAAGCCAAATATTGTGATATTAAGACTTTCCTTGGTGCATTGATTGTGAAACATGATGTAAATTCACTTAAAAGAAAACACACGATGGATAGTTTCATCAATTTATTTTCGTACCCGACAATATTGTTTTATTTTATTTATTAAAAATATTAAAGAAAATTGTTGTTACTAAGCCACACAAAGAAGATATTGTCGTTAAAGAACAAATATTAGCAGCGGAGATGACCTCAAAGTTGGAGGTATGAGTGTAAAAACTGTAAACACAAGAGATTTACAAAAGCAACAGGTTCTCTTCTAAGCTTCTTTGTAATTTATATTTTTATCGATCGTTAGTCTTGATTTTTAATATTGACAGATTATGGAAATTTATATACATAATTTCGTTTGTGTTATTTAAAATAATTTTTTTTCAATTAAAAACAACTCAAATATGTACCTTCGATAATTATATAGGAAATTATTTTTTATCCAAGCTTTTGTTGGGAACGATTGCATTATTAAAAAAGAATTCGTTTATGGACAATTTATTCGTAAATAAAACTTGTTGGGAAACTCATAATTGGGGGGGGGGGGGGACGAGTTAGCAAAATATGATCAAAACTCATATACAATATGCAAATCTCAAGTCAACCTTTTAATTCAAAATGCTATAATTTGTATTTCTCTTTTAATTTAAGAATGATGGACTATGTAAACTTAGCAATTCGATATGAAATAATTTTTCTTCAAAATATGTGTTTTTGTTAATTACACATAGGTATAGAAAATTAGTTTTATTTTAATTTGTTTTTATTCAAAATTTTGTGTTTCACTGTCGATAAAGAATACATTTAGAGATAATTTATTCTTAGGTTTTAGGTACATGTAATATGTAATGCTCGTTAGGGAGACTCAAAATTGGAGGTGAGATTAAGCAAATTCTCATCAAAATTTATTTAAAGGATGAAAATTTGACGTCCACTCTGTCATTCAAAATATTGTTATAATTTCTCTTTTAATTAGCAAGAGTATTGTGTTTACTCATGATGTACGAAAATAAATTGGTGAAACTATCCATCGTGTGTTTTCATTTAAGCAAATATTGTGTATATTTAAAGATTTAAAGCACTTAAGAAAACTTACTTACGTGAAGTGTTTTTCTTTTAATTTGAACTCTCTACCTTTTAAGTAAAATTTACCCTATAACGAATTTCTTATTAAAAAAGGACAAATTATAACAATTTATTGAATGAAAAAATTAACGTCATAGTTTCAATGACTTCCCCCCTTAAATGACTTTTGATAGTTTTACTGGACCCCTCGCCCCCAATTTTCAGAATATAAAGATAAATTATTTCTAGATGTATTCAAATCTACAAAATTAAATAAAATTAATTTTCTACACAGACAATTAACAAGAAATTTTATTTCATATCACACAAATTCAATTTTTTAGTTTTCTTAGTCTACTATTCTTAACTTGAAAGAGGAAAAGAAATTATATAACAATATTATGAATTAAAAAGTTGACGTCAGATTTACATATGCTACTAGTAAATTGAAGAGAAAATTGTTTCTGAACGTAGTCTTTATTGGTAGTTTAGGTAACACATGAAATTTTTAAAAACGCTATAAAAAATCCAATTGCTAAGTTTTCATTATCAATCATTCTTAAATTTAAAGAGAAAGAGAAATTATAACAATATTTTGAAAAACAAAGTGGATGTCAAATTTTCATCCTTTAAATAATTTTTGATGAGATTTTGCAAAATCTCACCCCCAATTTTAAGTCTCCCTAACCCACCTACATGTAAAATTTAAGAATAAATCATCTCTAAATGTATTCTTTATCAATAGTGAAACACAAAATTTTGAATAAAAACAAATTAAAATAAAATTAATTTTCTATAACTATGTGTAATTAGGGGCTGTTCATAAAATACGTCACGCTAAAATTAGCTTTTTTTGACCCCCTCCCCCCCGGTTGTCACGCTGTGTCACACTTTCTCTGACCCCCTGTAAATATTGCGTCACAAAAACTAAACACCCGCCCCCCCTGAACGATGAACGGTGAACGTCACGTTGCCGTAGACCCCCCCCCCGACCCCTTATCACATCTGTTACACTCAGCAAGACCCCTCCCCCCCTTGTAGGCGAACGTATTTTATGAACGGCCCCTTAACAAAAACACATAGGCATTTTGAAGAAAAAATATTTCATATCGAATTGCTAAGTTTTCATAGTCCATCATTCTTGTATTAAAAGAGAAATTGAAATTATAACATTTTGAATTAAAAGGTTGATTTGGGATTTTTATTTTGTAAATGAGTTTTGATCATATTTTGCTGAATCCTGCCCCCAATTATGAGTTTTTCCAACAAGCTTTATTTGCGAATAAATTGTCCATAAACGAATTCTTTTTTGATAGTGCAATCGTTCCCAACAAAAGCTAGGATAAAAAATAATTTCCTATAAAATAATCTAAGGTGGGCACATATTTGAGTTTTTTTGTAATTGAAGAAATTTAATTTTAAATAACCCAAACGAAATTATGTATATAAATTTCCATAATCCATCAATATTAAAAATCAAGACTAACGATCGATGAAAAGATAAATTACAAAGAAGCTTAGAAGAGAACCTGTCGCTTTTGTAAATCTCTTGTATTTACAGTTTTGACAGTCATACCTCCAACTTTGAGGTCATCTCCACTGTTAATATTTGTTCTTTAACGACAATATCTAATTTTGTGTGGCTTATTAATAACAAAAATTTTGTTTAATATTTTTACCTTTTGTATTAAGCACCAAACAAAAAAGAGGAATAACGATAATAATTGTATTGATTTATCCAAATGTTTTTTCGAAAGGGTTGCAATCAATTTTATCTCAAAAAAAAGCCTCAATGTAAAAGAGCGCTAAAATTTTACCGGAATATATTCAAACGAGTGCAGAACATTTTGATGTTAATTAAACATGTATCTATGTAGCACATATATAACACTTACCATCACACAAAAACATATCTATTTATTTTACATAACATATATGTACATAAAGAAATCACTAGGTACTATGGAAACTGGCCGGCACTTTCAAATACACTGAAACTAAAATAGTGAGAGATGTAGTTAGTAGATACTTAGTTTCCGTGGTACCGTTACTTTCTCCAGTTTGTCGCGCTCCACAAAGTTGATTTAGTGAAAAAGTCTGATAGATAGATAAAGTACAAACAGATAAATAACAAAGTCAAAAGTCGATACCGAAATAAGCCCCTTGTTGTCAAAATAATTAATAAATAATCAAGACTTTTCAGGCGTCCTCATGTAATTAGTACCAGTGGCGAATACTAATTAAACGATGGCTTTTTTCAATGTCTTAAATATTATATATAGTACCTACTAGTTAGTAACACGTGTTGAACAATAATAACGTGTTGCAATAGTAGTTTCCGGAATTAATTCTTTTTTGTCATATGACGATGGCGAACAAATTTTTGTAAATGCAAAAATTAGACACATTCTAAAGAAAAACCGCTTTTTGGTATAATAGAGTCAATCAATTCCCATTTAAAAAGAAAGCGCAAAAATTCTTTTTATATAACCTTACGATTATTGTATGTAGGAACTGATCCGAATCACATGGTACTAGAAACTTCTATGCATATACAAAAATGTAAAATATTAAATTTGAACAATTTTTTAGAAAGAAAAAAATTAATTCGTATAGAAACTTGCTATAAATAATTGGGTGTGCAATTGCAGAACTCACTATAACATAATTCTCACTGATTTGTTCTTTCAAAATTTTTATCAAATCTATTCATAACTTCGTCCGCGTGAAATAGTGACTTTCGACAGCATTTTCAATTTTTTTCTTCTATATTTTATTTTCTGGGCCGTAAGCCTTTTTTTCGACGTCATTACACAAAAACTTTCATTCCTTATTTCTAATCAAAAGCCTAAAAAATAAGTTTCAAGCCTCTAGCTTTATATCTACTTATCTATCTCTGTACCAAATTCTCATTTAAATCGGTTCAGTAGTTTGGGCGTGATTGCGTAACACACAGACAGACAGAGTTACTTTCGCATTTATAATATTATAGATTAATATAGTTTAATTACAGTTTAAAATAGTTTATATAGCTTAGTATTCAACTACATTATTGATCCAAATAAACAAAACCTCTATAACTTTTTACACTTAATATTTTAATTTTCTGGGCCGTAAGCTTTTTGGACGACGTCATTACACAAAAACTTTCATCGGCTAATTTTATCCTCTTTAGGGTAAAATTTTTACAAACATTTTTTTTTTACATTCATGTCGTATTTATTCATATCTAATCAAAAACCTAAAAAATAAGTTTCAAGCTTATCTTTAAAAATTACGGAATTTCCGCACAAACTTTCCTATTTCAACTCCTTACAACCCTTTTTTCGCATTAAAAAGTAGCATATGTCCTTTCTCAGACTCTAGACTATCTCTGTACTAAATTTCATTTAAATCGGATCAGTTAATTTTAGGCGAGATTGTGTAGCATACAGACAGAGTTACTTTCGCATTTATAATATTCCGCGAATTTATTTTCATCGATTTTCCCACGGGAATAAGATATTTTCCCGCAGTAAAACGTAGCCTATGTGTTAATCCAGGGTGTCAGCTAACTCCATACCAAATTTGATTAAAATCGCTCCAGCCGTTTAGACGTGAAGAAGTAACAAACATGCACACTCATACACACACTCACAAACTTTCGCCTTTATAATATTAGTGTGATATTTACATTTTGAAAGTTATTATTTATTGATATTCTTATTAATTTATGTAGTAAGTTTTGTAGTTGTTGTTTTTCCATTTTGTTTAAATCTTGAGCCCCATTTCTGAAATATTTTTCTTTCAATAATTATGATTTATTTTGAACTAGATAAGAAATGAAACACAACCTCGATTAATTAATTAATACTTACACTTTTTTGTGATTCTTACCACATATTAGTTAAAAAAGTTTAAATATATTTGTGGACGCAAATGTCTTGAAAAAGTTCTTATTTTAGAGTAATTAAGTCGATATTTGTAAACATTTACAAAACCCCTATTGTATACGTGTTTGACACGCTCTTGACCGCTTTTTTAATTACGAAAATATAAAAGCAACATAACATAAATTAATTTCCGAAAACAATAGGACCAAACAAATATTATGTAATTAGCAATTGTAAATCGATATAATACTTTTTAGTACTTTTACCTACTTACTTTCACAAAAAAAGCACATTCAACTTCACACTAAACAAAAATAAAAATAATACCAACACGTAAAATAAAGTAAACATAGACCATTTTGTATAAAAGAAATCACGGGTGCATATATTTATTTATCATGATGATACAATATGTGAAATAACTTAATGATACCGCAAAGGCTTAGGGCAGGATGTTGTAATGTAGGATCGTTTATATCATTAACTCAAATTGTTACTCTGGTACAGTGACGTACTAAATACCTTTGGTACATTATGTGTTTGTTCATAAAAATTTCTTATTTACAGATGTAAGCAGAACGAAGATAATTTGCATAGTTCATTGTTTTTAGTTTTGGCCACGAAAACAAAAATTCATCGTAAATTATATCTCATTGTCACGCTGAATATAAATAGAAGATCCCTAGTATTAGCACATAGACGAGCTAAAATCTTATAACAAAATTTTTTCACTGTTTTCCTTGTTTTGATAAATTTGTTATGCGTTAATATCCTGCATATCTGTATTAATACGTAAATTTGTGTTATAATGACCTATAATTTTGCATCTATTAATTAAACAGGAAAAGTTACCGAAACAAAACACGAATAAATCAAAGGATAATAAGTATAATACGCATCCGCGAAATCATATATTATAATATATAATTATAGTATATACAATATATATATTTTGTCTATGATATAAGCAGAAAAAAAGCATTTTTTTGTTGTTTTGTTGAACAATAGTTACTATTTTAGAAGACAATAGAAGATATATCGTACATATTTATTATAAAAAATAGAAAGAATTTAAGGAAATTGTGGTTATTTGTTTTTATTTTTATGTTTTGGTGCATTTTATCAAGTTTAACATACTTTAAACATAAATATTTACGTCATATATAGTAACAAAAAATACAACAGATCAACATGAATTTTATCGTAAAACTACAAATTTATTTAGTCTCATTCTCATCATAAATATATATGTTATAAAATAATATTCATATTGGTAAAAAAATAGTAGATAATACATAAATCTATTTAATTAACATAGTAGGTAATAATTAAGTGTGTATCCCTTTCTCGTTTATATTAATTTTTTATAGACAATGTTTTATGAATTTTGGACAGGATTCAATCGAATTCCATAATAAACGAAAACTCAAGTACTATTGAAGTATACTTAAGCTGAATTAGATACATCGAGTTTCGATAACTCGAATTACCATATAGGGCCGTTCACAAAATACGTACGCATACAAGGGGGGGGAGAGGTCTTGCTGAGTGTGACAAGATGTGACAAAGGGGGACAGGGGGTCTACAGCAACGTGACGTTCGCCGTTCATCAAAAAAATTTACTGAATTTTTACAGAATCCTTGGACTTCTGTTAATAGAAATATTATTTATTTGTTCGCTACAAAAGATATTTATTAATTAAAAAAGGAAAAAATAACACTTGACTTTAGTTTCACAAAATTTATTTAAAATAATTACAGGACTCTGACAAATGTTTCGGCTATTATGCCATTATCGAAGAGATTACAAATAAAACTTAAAGAGTACAATATTTATACATCACCCTTACTAAATCTCTTAGCAACAAGCCATGTATAAATATTGTACTCTTTAAGTTTTATTTGTAATCTCTTCGATAATGGCATAATAGCCGAAACATTTGTCAGAGTCCTGTAATTATTTTAAATAAATTTTGTGAAACTAAAGTCAAGTGTTATTTTTTCCTTTTTTAATTTAAAATTATGTTTCATCAAGTGCCTTGCGATTCTTCATTTTTACATTTATTAATTTGTTTAAATTTTATTATGAAAATAAAATAAATATTTTTCACTATCAAAATTTGTGTAGATATAATCAATCAAAATTTATCATGTTCAGGGGGAGGGGGGTTAGTTTTTGTGGGGTAATATTTACAGGGGGGTCACAGAAAGTGTGACAACGTGACAACCGGGGGGGAGAGGGTCAAAAAAAGCTAATTTTAGCGTGACGTATTTTATAAACAGCCCCTATAACGTAGGAAAAAATCGAGATATTGAGACTTCTTGTTGGATCCCAGAAAATTTGACTTATTGAAGTTAGCGTCAAATACTATCTTCGAGTTATCAAGATATTCGTGTACTAGAAGTTCGAGTTATCAAGTAAAAATTACACATATTTCTTCATAGTTGATGCTATTGTCAACCAATTAGGTTCGAATTATCAAAAATTCGACTTATCGACGTTCGAGTTATCGAAGTTTGACTGTATATTTATCAGATACAATTTTGAACTTTATATTTAATTTACACTTACAATATGATATCAGTTTGCAAATAAACTGCATAGAAATAAATACTTAAACAGGTTATTAATATAAGTACCTATAACTCATCAATATTATCGATCCAGATTAAGAAAAAGTCACATTTTCATCTAATTATCATTAGTACCTTAAGTAGTAACTCTTCTTTAAAATTATTATAGTTTTCAGTTTAAATACTATTGAGAACTGATAACACGATAACACGATAACACACATTATTAAATTAATTTTTAATTACCAATTACATTTACGTAGACAACAACAAGGAAATTGAATATTTGAACTTAAGTGCTTTAAAAGGACACGAAAGTCATCACGAACAAAATATTTTGCACGAAATGAAGTTCTAGTTTATTCTCAAAAAGTAATAGTGATGAATATTCGTTAGTTAGATAATAAAATTTATATGCAATAATAAACAAACAACAATTCTCTTACTTAGTGTAGGGTGGTGTGCACTCTCGATATGTTATCAATGTGGAAGGAAGATATGAAAATTATGGTCGACGATTTTAGAAAATTATTTTGATTTTTGGTTTATTTTATTTGATTTCGAATCGAAATAAATAGTTTTTACGAGAAACTAAATACATATATGTCGTAATTATTATATTTTCAGGCATTAATTAATTAGTTCCGAAATAGTTAAGAATAGACACTTGTATAGCACAATATACCTACGGATATTAAAAAAAAAATTAAAAAGTATTCGTGAAACTTTGAACCTAAAGTTTTTTTTTTATTTGTTTGTAAATATAAACTTACCTTTAATCGGTCAACGGTCTTAAAAATAATTCAATAACGTACACTTATTCCCTGTTCACAATTTGATCTGTTGCCTGTAGAGGTTCATCTTATACTGATTATATTATATTTTGTTTGTTTCGAATTCGACGTTTAATTGTATATATGTATATCATAAGAATTAAAAGAAGCTAAGTATACAATGTACATATATTAAATTTATCTCGATATATTGCAGACTTTATAAATGATAAACTAACAAAAAATATGATAAAAATTTTTGAACAATAATTTTATAATACAATTATGTTAGAAGATAATTATTGAAATGAATAGAAAAACGACCAGTGTTCTTTTGTAATTATTTTAGTACCTATGGGTTTTATCTTTATATAAACCTTTTACGCAAAATTCAATGCAACACTTAAAAATAGGTACCTACTCTGTGTTTGTGGTTCATGAACAAACAATGCTAAAACTTTTGAAAAAAATATGGCAAATATAACGAAACATTCTAAACATTTCAATTGAATTAGGAATATTGTTTGTTACTTAATCTCTATTTTAATTTTAGTAATTAAACTAAGTTAAATATATCCTACTTGTATTAGGTAGGTAAATGTATTATTTCAAATAAAGTAGGGACCTGATAAAGTGACTTACCCAATCCTGGTAATATCAGTTTTGGTACACGAATCAGGGACACATAATAAATGATATATGATGTTAACTTGTTATCATTTGATCACTAGTGCATACAATTTTTTACCAATAGGACGAAAAATCACAAATATAATCTAATATAATATCTTTTGAGGCTTTTTTTAAATTTTATTTAAAGTATATTCTATCACAATTAACTATTAACAGCCGAACATTAGATACTTATTATTTTATTCGCCAACGTCTTCTCCGAAACTATATAACTACCTACATCTAAGAATATTTTCAAAACATTATCTATAAAAAAAGTTACAAAATGTATATACGAACTGCGATAAGATTGACCCGGTCGAAGCACAATCTTTGCAGGTAAAAAAGTGCCCAACCAAATATAAATTTGTATAGGTATTAGGTACTCATGCAAATGCCTCTACAGTGTACAATGTTACGTTCTGAAACAAACAAATCGTTTGGCGTTCAGTAATCTGAATGTATTGCTTAAAATTAACATACTGACAAAACGAGGTAAATGGACAAATAACTACACACAGAGGTATTTTTTATAAAAGAAAGAAAATGGAAATAGAAAAGGCGAAATCGTAACTAATTATATAGTAATTTAGTTGGAAATAGCATGTATTCAAATGATTGTTAAACCTTATAATAAATGATTTAAATTAAGTACCTACATATCATAACAACTTTAAATACCAGAACAAAATACGTAGTTTTATTATAAGTATGTACATACAGGAATATATCATAAATACTACACTTTTTTTTTACTTTTAATTTTGCCGCAACAAAGTTTTGTACATTAAACTTAATTTAGTTTATATAAACTTTTTGCAATTCAATAGCATTTGTCTTAGCCTTTTAGTTCCATTTTTATGCGATATATTCGATAAAAAATTCTTATTTAGTTAAATAAACAATAAACTGAACGTTATCTTTTTTTATTAAATACGAGTAACTATGGTGAAATTTTTATTCAAAGATCGCTGAACGTAGCAGAACAAACACCTTGTAGGAATTTATTAATAGAATTAGAGTTTTTTGGGTAGTATAATACAAGGCGTTTACATTTATCATCTGCTAAACAAAAATAGTAACAAAGTTACATTACAATATTATGCCTACCGTTAAAATTATAAAATTGTTGTATGCATAAAAATTGGGTAAAATCGAAATCAAAAATTTTATATTACCGTTCAACGTCTTCTTCCTTTACATTAATAATGTAAGTAACGTACTGAAATATCGTGAGATATTTTGAGTTGACCAGCCAAAAATTTCTATTACCGTTGCGTTGTAGTAACTAAAACGTTTTTTTTTATATTTACCCTTCTTTGCCACCACCGCAAAGTGAAACCTAATCATGACATTGTACTCTGTTTTTATCTTTTTATTTTTTTTACTGAAAATATTAATAAAAACGAACAAACCTAAACGATCCACATCGATTTTTTTTTTATTTCTATTGTTTAAGTGCGGGTTTGTTCCATGTATTTCTATTTATATTTTCATTTATTTTAATTGTTTTTGTTTATATTTTTATTTATTTCATTATGTATCAATCAACATATATAATTATGAAACAAATGTAAATTGAACACTTCATGGTTCTGTATTATTAGTCGCAATATTTAAGCAGTCTCTTATCATTTTTTATGCACTACATTGTTTCAACTCAGAAAACTGATACACATTTTAGTGCAATCAAATTTAAAAATTCGCTCTTATCACTTATTTTTTAATTGCAATAACTGGCCGTTCAAAAAAAAGTAGTAAAATTTGTAACCATTAGTAAAAATATTTTTTTTATTTTAAATACTTTTCAATGAAAATACTTTGATTTGTATTTTAACACATTTTTTTGTATTTCATTTGATATTTATTTGATTATTTTTCGTATATATTAATGATTCGTGAACAATTAAACTCAACAAAATAAAGTAATTTATTGTATTTGTAATCAGGTAATTAAGTATTTTCCCAAGTATATTTATTTATATATTTTTATATACTTGCTTAAAAATATTTTTTACATAATTGCTTGCGAATATTTTATAAATTCAACCCGGAAGTACATATTTGTATTATTGCTTTAAATATTTCAAAAGTATTTTGTATTTGAATTTAAATATTTGTTCACATAAAGTACTTGTATTTGTATTTCAAATACTCTATGAAGCAAAACATTTGTATTTAAATACTTGTAATCAAGTAACGATCTTATTCCCATTCAAATAAATCCAGAATGGCAACAAATGCCTACAAAACTCGAGTATTCAAATATTTTAGTCGTTAGAGTACGTAGCGGGTATAATACCTTTTATCTCTTTCATACTCGTGGCTACCAATAAAAATAAATCTGTATAATTCTTATAGAAAGCAAAAGTAAATAACTTAATTAATTTATCCAGCACAAAATTGTGATATACTTACTGTCTACTACTTACATTTAAACAGTAAAGTAAGAGCATGTTAAGAACCCAAAGTGCACTACACTTATCACGTTTAATTATTTCACTAGAAAGCCAATTTAAACCTTGAAATTAAAAAATAAAGAAAATAATCTCACTGCCTATACGATATATTGCATCATTGCTACTATTGTAGTAGGTACTCAAAAAGTTACATTAATTGTAAATGGGAAATAAAGCACTCGTGGAGACTAAAATAATTTCATTTATTGTTTGATACTTCGACAAAAACGACTTGCAGTGCAATACCAATTTCAGAAAATTGCAGATTACTGAACTTGATAGTATTAGTAGTTTATTATTATGTAATATAGACATAAAGTACCTTCTTACAATTGCTTTCATAAATAACTATAAGATTAATAGTTGATTTATTAAGTCGAAAAGAAAACAATTTTTTTTATTATATACTAATATAATATTTGTAACTTAAAAATGAAAATAGTACAACACTCGAATCTTTAACTGAACCAAAGAACCTATAAAAGTAATGGTTTTATTAAATAAATTACAACTTTTATAGTTATTGAAGACATGATACATTTTCGTACAGATGATAACAAAAAATATTTACATAAATAACTTTTCTATTTACATTTTGGAATGTCCGTTCTTTCCGTTCATGCGCAGACCACTTAATTGTTTATTTATTATGTACATTTATTATAAAAACGACACACAACCTGGCACGAAAAATCATTATTTCTTCTTTTTTATTAATTAACACTAATAATCACATTATTGAACATAAACCCGTCAGTTCCGTACCTTTTTTAACTGTTGGCAATTTCTTAAGATACACTCCTTGTAATGCTGGTTTAACGTTTAATTGCACCGGTTCTTCCCCAGGTGGTAATGGCTGACTTGGATCAATGCATATTTCATGACCGCCAAGGATACATTCGGTATTGACGCCGAGGCCAGATTCTTTAGTTTCTTTAATTGGGGCTGTCGTTACTATAGCTTTACTGATATTAATTTTTATTTTTCCAGCTATAGATGTACTAGTCGTTGGGATCGTTGTAGTATTGTATTCAACGTTTCCATCGATCGAAGGTTTAAATTCAATGTTACCCTGGGAACTGCTCGGCCTTTCTTCTCCTGGCTCGTCTTCTACCACTAATTCATCTATAAAACAGTTGTTTAATTAATTTTGAATATATGTATTAATTTAAAAAGTACTTACCAGGATCAATTGGTTCTGACTTGATCTTAACTGTCCCAGCAGACTTTATTTGCAAGATTCCATTTTCTACATCAACAAATCCATCATCAATAATCTCTTCTTTCACAGTAACAGCTTTTTTTTCAGCTGGTATTTTTTCAAGGGGCGGTTCTTCATCATCATCATCGTCGTCCACTACAATTTTTTCTGGTATAACCTCGTGTATAATAACATCATCATCGTCCTCTTCTTCACGATTCTCTTCCTGTTTCTCTACATCATCTTCTTTTAATTCGGGAGGTTCTTCTTTTGGCTGATCTTCTTTGTGACCGTTATCTTCTATTACTTCTAATTCGTCATCGTCAAGAACGACAGGCTCTTCTGACACTTCAAGACCAGGTATATTATCTTTACTTTCTTCTTCGTCTGTATGACTGATGCTTAACTTGCTGTCGTCCAAAATTGTTTGATCTACTAGAGAAGTCTAAAACCAAAAATAAATAAAATTAGGATTCCATTTTAATAAGAAAATTTGTATCTTACCAAATAGTCTTCATGGCACAGAGGGTGATATGTTTTTCCATCCACTCTAATGGCCATCCTTAAGTGCCATTCTTCTTTTTCTTCGTTGTAAAACTGTTCAAATCTTTCTTTGCAAACTTCACAACATGCATCCTGAACATCTTTATCTGCAGGCACACTAGGTATCTCTATTTCTTCCTCCTCTTCATTAGTATTGCCTTCGACGTGACTTTGATTTTCAAAATAGCTTTTTTCTATAAGAAAATGAAAACAATTATAAACAAATTATAAAAATATAACGAACAAAAAATATACCTCTTTCTTCAATGTCTTCAATTTCTTCGAAATTCTTCCAATCAGCTAAAGAGTAATACCACTTCCTACTTGCTGCTTTACGAATATTCTTCTTCCCCTTTCGATTTTGGCGGAAATGCCAGTCGAGATGTTGACTATAGTGCATGCTAAGTTCCGGTGGAAAACGCATGCCACAACTACTGCACTGCATTCCCACATACAGGGCTTGTATCAAAGACGGTTGTCTCCTAAAAATAAGTAAGTAAAAAGATTATATTCAATTCGTCATTTCATAAAAAAAAAATAAGGTTACAACTTACACTTTCAGAGTTTCTGGTTTATCGAAATAAACGGGCCTAGAATCTTCAAGGAATTTTTGGATTTTATTACTAGTTTGCAATTTAGCTGGAGTTACTACTGCTTTGCTAGCAGAAGTTATAACAGGATCGCTTGATTTTATGGTAGGCAATGAAGTAGATATTGTTGTAACAATCCCAGTGGCGACCAGTTTTTGGAAGAGGTCGTTAATATTAAGAGTAGAAGGCAAAATTGATTTTGGTGCTTCTTCAGTAGAAGTTAAGTTCGTATTATCATTCGAAATTGTTTGATTATTTTCTTCAATTTGATAACTACTGACATTCGTCGAAGAAGACATTGTCGTCGTCATAACATTTGAAAGTAGATCGAGATTATCTACAAAGAAAAAATAGTTGTATTAAAAGCATTCGTAAAATAAATTTTCAATAGCTTACTAAAACTCTGTTGACTAATAAAGTTTTGAAACATTTGAGGGTCGTTTGAATTCCTGTCGGAGTCATCTTCAACACCTAAAGGCGGATTTTTAGTTTCGGAAGGAGGTACAACTGCTTCGGCAACTTTAGATTGTTCAGTTAAAAGACTGTCTTGACTATTTTCATTTTCTATTCTTGGACTAGAATCGTATATGCCAATATTCTCCATATCCTTAATCACTATGCTTCCAGGTTTAATTCCTTTCGGCAATACTGAAAATCTTATAAAACGTTTCGTTCCCGACAACATTACTCCTTTTGGTAAACCTCCAAACGTTATCGGGTAAACTACATCGTCTATTATTACTTTTTTAAGCGAGTTTATAAATTTGAGCTTATGAAGTTTACCATTGACTTCAAAGTTTTGCAATTTCCCATCAAGATAGATGGGTATTATAATTTTGGCGTCAACAATTAGGTTAATTCTTCCTGCTACCAAATCTGTTCGCTTCGTGGTTCCTATCTTTACTTGTGGTGGAGGTCCGTCCAACTTTAAATGAACCATTTTCCCATCTAAATCTATCGAAATACCAGGTGAACCGAAATAACACTCGTAACCTTTACCGTCGATAAATATTTCTTTAGTTGGACCTCCAAATCGGACCTTATGAGGGCTTCCACCAATTAGCACTTCCCGATAATTATCTCCGAACGATAACATAAACGTGTCTTTATCATCGAACGTTACCCCTCTGGTGCCAGTTTGAAAAGAAATTTCTCTTGGATCATCCCAACTCATAAAAATCACAGCCGTTTCATCATAAAATCTAATCACTCTTGGAACACCGTCAATGTTAATAGTTTTTACACCATCCTGAATTGATTCACTAAATACAATATCCCCAGGTGCTTCTTCTCCAGCAGGATAAGCATTGGGAGAACCCTGAGATTGTTCTGATCCATCATGACCTAAATTTTCCCCATATGGATGAGATCGTAAATATCCTGAGTTCATTGGTCTCCAAGGCCCTTGATGCATCGATGGGTTAGATGAACGTATCCAAGGGTCTTGTCTACCTCGAAAAGCCGGTCTGAATGGACCACCCAAACCACCAGGATAATTTTCCCAAGTGCCTCGAATTCGTCTTCCTCTCCAAGCTGGTCTTCTGATCTCTCTGGGATCAATACTTTTAGGTTGTTTAGAAAAGTTTTCGTCGTTCTGATTAAATGCTGGAGTTACTCTATCATCTTTATCGCCATAATCTACGGATTTGTTATGTACACTACTGACATCTTCAACGTCTGATCCGCTAAATTCGCCATCAACATCTAATTCATCGTCACTAATTGGCTGTAAAACAGTGCCTGTTTCAGACTCTTTTCTCTTGGCTTCCCGTAATTTTTGTGTCTCTATTTGTGCAATAATTTTGTTCATTAAGGCCGTCTCTTGAGCTTTTGTCATGTTCCCTGTCTTTATGCATTGTTCATCTGCTGGCGATATGAAAATTCTGTCCACCTTTTCCATAGAAGTGAACTTTCGCATGTCGGTATCTTCGTGAGCTTTAGAATCGTCTTTTTCAACTAAACAAAAAGATTTCATAATCACATATAAATGAAAATAAAGTTTACAAATGCATACCTGAAGAAAATTGCATTTTTTCAAACTTATCCCTATGAGTAGCGCTAGCAAGTTTAGCTCTAAGTAAGTCTAAATGAGTTTTCTTAGGAGATTCCTTGTCCCTACTCAAAATTAACTGCGGACTTGGTTCCTTTACTTCCGAAATAATTGGAGGTGGAGGCGTCTTGGGTCTTTCTACAATCTTAGGTGATACTAGGGGAAGCTGTCGTAAATCAGTGTCTTCGCTACCAAATAAGCTATCAACAAAAAATAAGTTAATTGCCCTTTTTAGTATTAATAAATCCTCATTTAAAATTAGCGTACAGAGTTTGGCGTCTATAATCACTAAAAATTATATAAAAAGGTATTATTGAAATAAATATAACCGAGTTGTAATTGTATCGTTGTACAGTGTACTTATTGAGAGATTTACACAAACATCGTCTTTATCAATGAGGAAAACAGGAATTACTCACATCTTCAAATACGCCTTGTTTTATAAATTCATAAAATAACAGACACTTAAAAATATTCACATTCACATTTGTTGCACTTTTAAAAATAACTCTTCAGTACACATATTTACCTACCTTTAAGCACGTTCAAACACCGTATATTAAAATTAATTAGTTATTATAAACACCTCGCCCTGTATATTTATATTAAAAATGCAAAACATGTGCTTGAGACGCATACTAGAAAACACTGTATTTAAAATTAATATGTAAAACGAAAAAAATATAGTGCATAAATAAAAATAATTGCACATTAACATTTTTATTATTGATACATACACATCAAATAGTTCTGTTTTGGCTTTCTTTAACGAAGGAGAATCGGCTGTTTCCGTTGATGGACGTTTTTTGCCAATCATTCCTGGTAACTGCCTGAGATCCACATCCATGCCTGCATTATCTAAATTATCACCTACAAATCAACCTTTATAAATATCACCACAAACAGATTAAACACGAATCATTTTCAAAACATATTTTCTAGCAGTTGCCAAATTAAAAAAATACACAAACATCCTTTTACACATTAAAATTTTAAAATTATCTTTATAACTAGTTTATCAATATAAAAATAAAAAATTCGTGTATGATTTTTTTTTTCAAAATAAGTCGTACAAAAATTCAGCCAGCTAAACCCATTGGAAAGGCATTTTAATTGTAAGGATTAATGTAAGTGCAGATTAACTAATTTGTAAATTCACAATATATTTCTGCGTTTCCCAATTGTAAATAAAAAAAAAGACATTCAAATGAACTGTTAATTTTATAAATCCAAAAAGAAAATTTGGTGAAGTGTTCTTACTTTTGGAATCCGATGTATCTCCTTGTAAACGAAGGTGCTTCTCAGGTGGACCGGAAACTCGAAGATCTACATCATGTGGTGGCTCAGGACTAATTGAAGCTTCTCGATTACGTCGCATGTAATTACGATTTTTCGCCGAAGGCTTAAGTTCCTTGATAGTACTCGAAGAATCACTTTTGAAAATTTTCATTACCTTATCACTTTTAGTGGTGACAGTGGACAGTTTATCATTCTTTTTGTCATTACTAACAATTTCAGTAGTTTCAGACGCAACATATCCAAGTTCAAGATTCTTACTGCGAGAACTACAGTCATCCCCTTTTTGACCTAATTTTTCCTTGTCTGACATAAGAAAACTCTTTTTTTTTGCTTTAAGAGGTGACTTACTTGGAGATCGACTTTTCGAATAAAAACCGTTTTTACTTTTACTAGGAGAATCGATAGAACTAGAACTACCAGAAAACTCAGATGCAGAACTAGCAGAAGATTTAGAGCCGTGGGAAAATTTAGAGGTTGTTTTCTTGGACGTTGCACTCGTCTTAGCACTGGGTTTAGTGGGAGAGGAAGAGCGGGTTAGTAGTGTTTTACTTTTTCCCTGACCAAAGGATTTATTTTTACTAACTGAACGAGGTTCGGTACGATTGTCTCGAACACTCATCTTATTTGTAACAACTTTATTTTCTGATTGAATTATTTGTGGAGAAGTAGTTTTTGACTTAGATTCTAAATGAACATTAGAATTTACATTTTCGGTTGCCGAGACTTGCTGACGGTCCCCTTCCTGCTGCTTTTCCTGAAGGCGCATCAGTCGAGGGTCTCTTGTTGGTCGTTGTGCATTTACTAAAGCGCTATTTACCGGCGCTACACGTGGTGTTGTCATCTGATCGGACGCGGCTTGCTGCAGTATTTTGTTTTTCATAACTGATAAACTCTGCAAAATGTTTATGTCAAAAACATACATCATTACATATAATATATTTCTAACTCTTGAAATTGTCAACCAACCTGCGAATATTTACTTCTTAAGTTACTGCCAGTTGATGGTTTCAAGTTTGTAGTTGGCGACAATTCCTTCGCTACTCCGGGTTTTAAAAGTAAATTCTGTAGAATGAATAAATATTAATATGTAATTTACTCACATAATTATACACCCTTAAAATATTTACCTGAGAATTAGTAGAAGTGGTTTTTTGCGCTGTGACCGTTTTAGTATCAGAAGTCGAGTTCGGTACATTTTTTCCTTTTAATTGTTCTTGCAGTCTAACCTGGGTTTGCAGAAGCTCTAACTCGAGTTTGCGCTGTTGCAGTTCCAGCAGCTCCTTTTGTTTATTTATTAGTTTCTGTTGCATGCTTAGAGTCTCTGGATCTACTGCTGAACCACCAGACACAGGAATAATCTTAGCAGTATTTGCTTTGGTAACACCTGTGGGTGCCTACAAATTCATTATTCATAATATAATATATACATACAAATAAATACATGTCAGAAAACTAAAACAGTTGCATACTTGTAATATAATAAAATTGACTTACATTTTTGAGAAATTTAGGATTAAGATGAATACTATTATTAGGGGGAGGAGCTGTAACAGGCCATGCTGGATCGAGTTGTTTTATTTGAACATCCAAAGCATACAGTTTCTTCTGTGGCAACACATCATTCCAGGTCTGGCGTAGCTTAAACATTTCTGAACGGGTTTTTTCATCTACCTGCATATAAAAAAGATAAAATCTTAGTAATATACTGTTTTTTGTAAATAATAAATAAAATACTTAATATAAACCTTTGAAATAAATAAAACTAACAATTTATCTTATATGTTACACAAAAAATCAGGTACATAATGTACTTCGAAAAATTAAATTCCGAAATTTGAATTTGTAGAGTATTAACTATAACAAACAACAGACAGCAATAACAAGTAGTTAACCTAAATTACTAAATTTTAATTTAAATACCTTCTAAATTTAATTTAATTTTCGTGCTTGTCGATCAGAAAGTGAAAAATTATACCGTAATATACCATTTAATAAGCATGCATATAAACTGACTTTCTTGATAATAAAAAAGATATTAAAATGGTTCCTTTAATAAAAACATTAAATTAGTCAGTGATTTACCTGTTCGAAAACGCTGCAGAATGTAGAGACGATATTTTGACAAAAAAGTGATGTGTACTCTCTTCCAACATTCTTGATAATACAATCAATGAGATAGAGAACTGGAAGCTTCACCTCAGTACGAACCTATACACAAAAGACTCACTCTATGCAGGACTAATACTTATTACCACTCAGATGTAGTATTTGTAATATTTTCACTGTTTATACAAAATTTTCAGGGAACAGCTATCACTTATGAATAGTATTGCAATTATTTAATTTATGGTGAATGGGAAGTTATGTATTAAACTAAAAATAAAATATCTTACTTCTGATAATTTATTTGCCAAAATATTACAAGTCTATTTACAAATACTATAATAAGAAATATAAAATCAGAATAGGTAGGCACACTGCAAAAGATAAGAATACAAAAGTAGGTAAGGTGAAAAAATATACTTAACTGACGTTCATCTGAAAGACTACTGTGTAAATGGTACAGTTTGATTTTTTAAATATCTATACCATATTCAAAAATATACCGTTGATATAAAATCAACTAAATTTAATGTTGCCCCTATAATCAAACTGTACACAAATAAAGAAGGACCAAAACTCTTATGAAAGCGCCTTATTTGATTGTTTTAAACTATAACCTTCTAATAAACACAAAAAGGATCTCTGATTTTTAACAGTGTTTTCAATATTAGAAATATGATTTCAAAATCCAATTAGTTAATAAACTGGTAATATGTGATAATTTCGATAAAAACTAATTTAGTAGTAAAATAATTTATCTAAAAATAGTTCTGATGATAAAGAAATGCTTCTGCTTTGTTATTTTCTCGTTTAAAAAAAATTGGATCTCAACTAAAGATTTGTGTTATTCAATAAAATTCATATCCCTATCCAAGCCACATATATATTTTAAGAAATGAAATTGATACTACTAAATGATAACTTTTGACAAATGATGATTTTGAAACAATGATTCAATTTTATCAAAATACTGTAATAATTTAAAATTTTTGATTATATCTATTTCTTGTCAGTCCTGATTTCTACATATGAGTCAAACATAAAAATATTTATCATATGCAATAATTGGGTTATTTTTTTAGAAATAGTCAATATCTCACTCAAAAGGCAGTTTTACAAATCTCTTTTGGTATCAAAACAAATAACAGCTGGGCAAAACTAATGTATACTATTCATAATTTGTACCACATGCATTCTTCTATTTCTATATTTTTCCAAATATTTCACCTTCATTAAGTTAGATATCATCATATATGATATCAAAGACCATTAATATCCAATTATGGTGCAAGTACAAAACAATGTCAATATGGCACATTCATAAATTGCTACTAAGTCTTAACTTTCAGTGTTATCAACAAAAACATACTCTGGCATGTATGCAGATTTATAAAACGACGTACTCTGAATTAATTATGGTTAATAATAAATTAAAAACAATACCCTTGTGAGATGATTTTCTATGACTCCGACTATGTCTTTAGCATGTTGAATGTTCTCCTCTGCTAATATGGTTAGAACACTAATTAATGGTTTGCTATTAAAGGTGAGATCTCGCAAACTCGATGCATATTCTTCTTTTACTTCATTACTGCTTGCCATATTTCCTTATACACCTCTACTTACTGTAATAATGGCACCACCTCCATGAATTCCTAGAATATAAAACAAACGTTACTTTTTTATGACGCACTTTATTAAGCTATTATAATTCACTGCTAATCACTATTTAATTATTATTACCTGTTATATAAAAACAACACCAGTCTTCACGAGTTCATATTTGGATTAAAAATTGTTCAAATAAAATTATATCACGTTAAACAAAATGGCGTTATTGTTTTGTCGTCCGAAAGAACCGATGTCACATTTAATCCAAAACGTACAAAAATTTACAACACCACCTCACTATTTATTCTTTTAAATTGAATTAGAATGTTATTTACAACAAAATTATTATTCACTTCTCTTCCAAACGGCCAAAGAAATACTAAATTCCCAAACATCAGCTAACTAAGTGATCAGACTAAACGCGACATTTTGACTGTAGCTGGAGCAGACATGCGCAGATTGAGCAATCAGCTAGCCTACAACGATCTGGTTAATGTATGGGAACCGGTGTCTTAACGGATTCTTTTTAAATTTAAAGCAAAGCCTTTTCAAATAAAATGAAATGTACCATTTTCTTAGCTTCTTTTAACTATAGTAAAAAATAATTAAATATTGACTTAAGCAAAATATATTTAAAAACTAAAGGGAAATTTGCCCTACAAGGCTAAATGAGTAGAACACTAACAGGCTAGCAGGCACTTTCAACCGTTGCAAATTTAAACGTCAAAGTTAAAGAATGTTAAGTTCAAGTTAATTGGTTGAAAATATGGAAAATAATATGTTTAATTGTATTATACAGAAAAATATAGCCTTATTAAAGCATGAAGAACATGTAACAATGTGTTCTTTAATTAAATTACATAACAGTGCTTTAGAAATTCTATCAAAAAATAATACAAAATTAAGTGTACTTAATAAATTTCAGGAAAATATTTTTAAAAAGGCTTTATATGCCAAAGAATGGAAAGAAGCACTTTCAGAACAGTTACAAGAAGCTTTATCCACTGCAAAAAAAGATAGCCATGCAGTTGTAAGTTAAAAATTGTTAGTTTCAATTAATGTTTTGATCAACAGCTTTTTTTTTGTAACTTTCAAGCATTTTGCAATGAAAATTACTTTTATACTATTTATATTTATAGTAACTGTTTCTTTAGAATTTGAGACTTCAAGAGAAGGAAACATGTCAAAAAAAACTAGAAGAATTAAGGAGAAAAAAAGATGAATTGACAAATAATAAAAAGCAAACAGATGGGCAACAAATTAATGTGGATAATTTAAAGTAAGTATGTTATGTAATTAATATTTAATCATTTTTAATATATTTTTGTACATTAACAGGAATTGCTTAAAGGTTTGCAAAGTACTGACCAAAACACATTTTGATTTTGGTAGTTCTGTTTGTGGTTGTATCCTTTTTTCAATTATTATTTTAATTTTTATAAAAATGATAAGTACATTTTCCTTAATTGTTGTTAGACACACTTAATGAAGATTTAAATTATAAATGCTTTGAATTTAAACGTCAGGAAGATCAACATAAAATTACTGAGTTTTTGTGGAATAATTTGATAACCAAAAATTGTACTTTAAGTTTATAAAAAAAAAATCATTTTTAAGATGAATATGAAAATAATTATAATTACAGTGTTGCATATTAATTTTATAACCAAAACGAGGAAATTTAAATACGAAATAAATGATAACTTTTTAACGTTTTTATTATATAATCGATATTTTCTTATGCATAAAAATATTTATAAGGTCATAAATTAATCAAATATTATCTTGGAAAAAAGTACTCCAGAATTTATTTTATAAAAGAATTTATTTATATAGAAACCAACATTATGTGCATTCTTGGCCTAGTTTTTTTAGATATGGGCTTGAAGCTGTTTATTAAACCTATTTGTAAGAAAAATGTGGATGTGCAAATTATGCAGTATGTTTACTTAAAAAAATATAAATAGGCAACCCATATTACCGCTAATCACTGAAGTTAGTCGATACAATCTATGGTCGATTGATGGTCGATACAGGGTCGATCGTCGATACATATCATATACATATACAAATATACAAATAATTTAAATGGTTATGTTATCACAATTGTCAAAAAAATATTATGTGGCTCAAAAATGTGTTGTGTTCATGTGTAATTGTATTTGTATTATAGGTGTACATAAATTTTAAAATGTAAAAACATTTACCGTATAAAAAAATACAGGCGTGGTGGTTAAACAACTTATTAATTATAAATAAATGTACAGTTTCGTGTTTAGGTTATTCTTGTCAAGCAGTTAGTTGCGTAAATATGTTATCCGTAAGTTCTAAAATATTTTTAAAGTGTAATGTTTTCACCTAAAAGTACTGTTTGGACTTTTATTACATCCCTCCAATTTAAATTTCTTCCCCGCAAAAAAAATTGTAACCTAAAAAATTCTTTCATTGAAGAATGTAAAAAATGCAATGTTCAGGAAATATTCTACAAAATATTTTCGAACTATAATCTTTTTAGAAATGAAAACAATTTGATTATGGCAGACGAGATAAAAAACCATATAGATAATTCATCTTCTAGTACAAATATTATGAGAACTGTTACTGAAGAAACCTCAAACCTTGAAGATCTTCTACCTAATAGCTTTAACACAAACGTATTTAATTCAGCAGGAAGTCGTTTAACAGAATTGCAAGAAATAAGAGACACAGGTTTACAAAGTGACGGCATTACAAATTTAAAGAAAGAGCCAAATGACCTAAATCCTAATTTAGCATCCTGCCCTTTAGTAAATGGTACAATGAATACTTTCTCAAATCAATATGGTTTTTCTTGTGTGCCATATCTACCATTTTCACAATGTGTGTTGCAAAATCAACATGAAAGAATAACACATCTTCCCACTCAAAATTTTATGAAGTACGACTTATGCAGAACAGAAATGTCCAAGGAATTGCATCAGAAAACAAAAAGTATTTACTATTTTGGCACAACTGCATTGCTATTTTTTATTTTTTGTGTCTGGTTGCAGCAAAAGGAAAGTCTGTGAAGGCACTTAGGCAATGGAAGCACTCTAGGAATAATTCCAACTCAGGAGATTCCTCAAGAAAAAAGGGATTTATATTCAAACTAGTATGTTATAATGTATTGGCTCAATCACTTTTAGAAGAACATACTTATTTGTATCAACATCATGAACAGGAAAATTTGAAATGGATGCAGCGATGGAAAATTTTAAAACAAGAAATTACTGAACAAGATCCAGATGTAAATTTCCCTTTTTGGTTTTAAAAACTTATATTTTAAATAGTAAATTTGCAGATTTTTTGTATGCAGGAAGTTCAAGAAACACATCTTCAAGATTACTTTATTAATACATTTAATGGTTTAGGTATTTATTCTGAGGACATATAAAATTTCTTTTTAATAATTTTGTTTTATTACAATTAGGATATAAAAGTTTGTATAAAAAAAGAACTGGATATAAAGTGGACGGTTGTGCTATATTCTGGAAAAATGACATATTGGACCTTTTAGAATATGAAACTGTAGAATTCAATCAGAATCAAAGCACCGCTGTTGATCGTGATAACGTTGCTATCATAGCAAAGTTTGTGCCCCGACTGTATCCGACAGCGGAGTTTATTGTAGCTACAACTCATTTATTGTACAACCCAAGAAGAGAAAACATACGTATGGCCCAAGTACAACTCCTATTAACTGAAATAGATAGATTAGCATATAAGACAACATACGAAAAAGAAAAGTAAGATTTATTAGACTTGCTTTTGCATGCTGGAATATATTTAATGTTTCAGCGATCCCCATCCATATATACCAGTAATATTAACCGGAGACTTTAATACCCAACCATTTTCGCCGGTATATGAACTAATAACATCAGGAAAATTTGAATACCAATATCACCATCTTTTTAAGAGTAACCGCCTTCTTTCGCCACATTTGGGTATTACAGGTAAGTGGTAAAAAATTGTGTCAAAAATCGAGTACACGATGTGTAAGTAATTTCTGTTTAATTTTACTCCTTCATTTTCATTGTCAATAATTACCATGGACATGGACAAAACATTAATAACCCATTTATAACATAAATAATAAAAAAAAATAACTCAAAATTGCAAATAAATCATTATTCCATTTTTCAGACACTTGTCAACACATTGAAATACTAAAAAAGAGATTGTCTAAGGAAGTAACTAAGACAAGTGAAAAAAATCTTACATTTTTACAGCATAGAGAGAGTAATTTTTATCCAGTCAGAAAAACCCCTTTCCCTGAATATAAGGATCTTTTTTCTACTGGACAACTTTCTCACCAATTAAAACTTACATCTGTATTTAGACATTATTTAGGAGGTAAATGTGAAGCTACAACATACCAGGATCAATGGGTGACCGTTGATTATATTTTTTATAGGTAAGTATTTACTTGGATCTAATTGTTATACATAAAAAAGACAGGTAATATTTGCAGAAACTACCAAAATTTATAATACAGAAGTAAATAAAACACAAATTTAAATTTCCACAATATATTAACAAGTACTTAACAATTGTTTCACCTTACTAAGGCTTCATCAGAAGTATAATAATAAACTTAACACTAAAGTTCGGGTGTATTTTTACTAAGGTTAAGGGAGGGGGGTTTATTTTTAAGGAACAAATTAAGTAATGGTGAATTATTTATGTCTAGTTGATCATTTAAAAGTTGTTGTGTGTTTTTGTACTTATTGATTTCAATAGTTTCCAAAAGGGACAATTTATAACTTTTATTTTCTACATGTAAAATTTCAAATTCTTCGTTAAACTCATGTCCTTCTTCAATTAAATGTTTAGCATAATTTGAATCCATTTTTTTATGACTAAATGATTTTTTATGTTCTGTAATACGTTTTCTAAAAGTACGACCAGTCTGTCCAATATAAAACTTATTGCATGAATTACAATTTAATTTGTAAACACCTGAACGTTGGTCTTTTTTTGTCGCATCTTTGTTGTTTTTAATGTGTTTGCTTAACGTATTATTCGTGTAGAATGCAATTTTTAAATTATTATTCCGAAAAAATTTATCTAGGCAAATAGACGGGCTTAGAAATGGTATTGTCCTCTACTTATGGTTAGTTTTATCTTTTACTAGCGGATAAACATTATTAATTAATTGTTTAAACAGTAATTTCTGTAATATATTATCAACAATCTTAATGTCATAATTATTACTATTTGCTAAAAATTTTACTATATTTAATTCTTTATTAAAATCAGAAATATTCATTGGTACATTAATTAACCTATGCAACATACTGTAAAATGCTGATAATTTGTGTTTGTATGGATGACAAGAATGATTGTTAATTAAAATATCAGTGTGTTGTTTTATGATAGATACTAAATTTATGTCTATTAAATTCACGTCTAATGGTAAGATCTAGAAAATTAATTTGTTGTTCTTTTTCAATTTCTATAGTGAATTTAATGTTCTTATGTATATCATTCAGTTGTTTTAAGAAGTTTTGTAATTGCCTATCTGTACCTGTAAAGCAAACGAGAATGTCATCTACGTACCGATAATAATATAAGCATTTACTAAATAATTGGAATTTACTAATGAGTGTATTTTCAAGATGATACATAAATAATTCAGCTAATAATGGGCTTAACGGGTTACCCATAATTAGACCTTCCTTGCATTAGTAAATATGGTTGTTGAACTGGAAATAATTTTGGTTTATGCATACAGATAGTAATTCTAAAATTTCATTACATATAACCGGATTGATACATTTATCTATTAAAATATTCTTAACTATTTTGAATACTTCTAAAGGTGGAATAGATGGACAAAGATTGGTTACATCGAAAGATACAAAACAGCATTTGTTGGGTAACATAATATTTTTGATATTATTTACTAATTGTATAGAGTTTTTAATAGTAAATTTATTCTCAAAGTTGCAATAGGTGTTTAATATATGGATTAAATATTTAGATATTTTATAGGTTGGTGCTGTTACAAAAGATACTATCGGTCTTACAGGTGCGCCTTCTTTATGTATTTTTAGAAAAGAATATAGTTTTGGCGGTTGACAATTCATAATTTTAATTTTATAACTAGGAATTGATTGTAGTACTATTTTTGAGTTACTAATTACTTCGTTGACTTGTTTTTTGTATTTATCTGTAGGGTCTTTTATTATACGGTATTTACCCGTGTTTAAAAAATCAAGAGTCTTTTTAATGTAACAATCCCTATCTAGTGCAACAACAGATTTACCTTTATCTGCTCTAGTTATTATGATACTGTTCTCTTTAATTTTATCAATCACTGATTTTAGTACTTTTTTATCATAATTAAGATAAGCTTTTTTCTTAAGCGATTTTTTAATTATATTAGTTGCAATGTATTTAGAATAAGTATTAGATTCCTTCAGTACTATTTCCGTGTCTTCTGCTAACAATTCTAAGTTTTTAAAATTAATGTTTGGCTGAAGGTTATAGTTTAAACCTTTTTCCATAAGCTGTATTTCCTCGGTATTAAATGAAGTCTTAGAAAGGTTTACAAACCTTTCAAAGAAATTGAAATTATCCACTTGTGAAGAGTTAGTTGTATTCTTACTTGCTTTTGGCGTATGCAACTTCCCTGTTAACGAATCGAGTTTTTTGCATTGGGTTTTATACTTCTTGTGAATAAGGAAGTCTACCTTCTCTCTTGTTGATTTGTCCAGACTATCGAACAGGATAGGGTGTAGTTTATGAGTTAATTCTGTATGTACAACTTTTAGGAAAATATTCTGCGTATCCCTTTGGCTGTACTGCTGTTTCCGTTCTTCTAATAGCCACTTTTTCATCCCCTTTTCTCTTCCTCGTTCTGCTGCTATGCTCTTGTTATTAGTCTTCAAGTTGATGTGTTTGGGAAACACGTTGAACTTAACACATTGATTTAGAAACCATATGTTTTGTGTGTTTATCCGAACTCTTAGTATTAGTTTAAAGTAGTATTTAGATATAACACTCGTAGGAGATTCTTTAATATGATTAACTGTATCTAAAATCTTAAATCCCAATGCAAAAAACTCGATTCGTTAACAGGGAAGTTGCATACGCCAAAAGCAAGTAAGAATACAACTAACTCTTCACAAGTGGATAATTTCAATTTCTTTGAAAGGTTTGTAAACCTTTCTAAGACTTCATTTAATACCGAGGAAATACAGCTTATGGAAAAAGGTTTAAACTATAACCTTCAGCCAAACATTAATTTTAAAAACTTAGAATTGTTAGCAGAAGACACGGAAATAGTACTGAAGGAATCTAATACTTATTCTAAATACATTGCAACTAATATAATTAAAAAATCGCTTAAGAAAAAAGCTTATCTTAATTATGATAAAAAAGTACTAAAATCAGTGATTGATAAAATTAAAGAGAACAGTATCATAATAACTAGAGCAGATAAAGGTAAATCTGTTGTTGCACTAGATAGGGATTGTTACATTAAAAAGACTCTTGATTTTTTAAACACGGGTAAATACCGTATAATAAAAGACCCTACAGATAAATACAAAAAACAAGTCAACGAAGTAATTAGTAACTCAAAAATAGTACTACAATCAATTCCTAGTTATAAAATTAAAATTATGAATTGTCAACCGCCAAAACTATATTCTTTTCTAAAAATACATAAAGAAGGCGCACCTGTAAGACCGATAGTATCTTTTGTAACAGCACCAACCTATAAAATATCTAAATATTTAATGCATGTATTAAACACCTATATCAACTTTGAGAATAAATTTACTATTAAAAACTCTATACAATTAGTAAATAATATCAAAAATATTATGTTACCCAACAAATGCTGTTTTGTATCTTTCGATGTAACCAATCTTTGTCCATCTATTCCACCTTTAGAAGTATTCAAAATAGTTAAGAATATTTTAATAGATAAATGTATCAATCCGGTTATATGTAATGAAATTTTAGAATTACTATCTGTATGCATAAACCAAAATTATTTCCAGTTCAACAACCATATTTACTAATGCAAGGAAGGTCTAATTATGGGTAACCCGTTAAGCCCATTATTAGCTGAATTATTTATGTATCATCTTGAAAATACACTCATTAGTAAATTCCAATTATTTAGTAAATGCTTATATTATTATCGGTACGTAGATGACATTCTCGTTTGCTTTACAGGTACAGATAGGCAATTACAAAACTTCTTAAAACAACTGAATGATATACATAAGAACATTAAATTCACTATAGAAATTGAAAAAGAACAACAAATTAATTTTCTAGATCTTACCATTAGACGTGAATTTAATAGACATAAATTTAGTATCTATCATAAAACAACACACTGATATTTTAATTAACAATCATTCTTGTCATCCATACAAACACAAATTATCAGCATTTTACAGTATGTTGCATAGGTTAATTAATGTACCAATGAATATTTATGATTTTAATAAAGAATTAAATATAGTAAAATTTTTAGCAAATAGTAATAATTATGACATTAAGATTGTTGATAATATTTTACAGAAATTACTGTTTAAACAATTAATTAATAATGTTTATCCGCTAGTAAAAGATAAAACTAACCATAAGTAGAGGACAATACCATTTCTAAGCCCGTCTATTTGCCTAGATAAATTTTTTCGGAATAATAATTTAAAAATTGCATTCTACACGAATAATACGTTAAGCAAACACATTAAAAACAACAAAGATGCGACAAAAAAAGACCAACGTTCAGGTGTTTACAAATTAAATTGTAATTCATGCAATAAGTTTTATATTGGACAGACTGGTCGTACTTTTAGAAAACGTATTACAGAACATAAAAAATCATTTAGTCATAAAAAAATGGATTCAAATTATGCTAAACATTTAATTGAAGAAGGACATGAGTTTAACGAAGAATTTGAAATTTTACATGTAGAAAATAAAAGTTATAAATTGTCCCTTTTGGAAACTATTGAAATCAATAAGTACAAAAACACACAACAACTTTTAAATGATCAACTAGACATAAATAATTCACCATTACTTAATTTGTTCCTTAAAAATAAACCCCCCTCCCTTAACCTTAGTATAAATACACCCGAACTTTAGTGTTAAGTTTATTGTTATACTTCTGATGAAGCCTTAGTAAGGTGAAACAATTGTTAAGTACTTGTTAATATATTGTGGAAATTTAAATTTGTGTTTTATTTGTTATTAAGTGAATTATGAATTTCCATCAAGTAAACTTAGATACAGTTAATCATACAGAAGTAAATCAAAATATAAATATATACATATTTGTTAATTTATTTATTTATTGTTTTATTTATATGTGAAATGTTTATTATATAAAATTATTATTTTAAACTATTTCTTTTTCAGTAACGTTGAAATCAAGAATAAAAAAGCCACTGAAAGCAAGTTAAAAGTTATATCACGTTACACAATTCCTACTGAGGACCAGTTAGGTAATGTAAAGATCCCTAATTCAGAAGTAGGTTCTGATCACCTTTTGTTAGCAGCTAGGTTTATAATTAAGGAATAAATTAATGTATAAACGGAATTTGTAATTTCAATTAACAAAAATGTAATATTTAGTTTTATACCATTTGAAAACAAAGTATGGAATTTTATAATTTGCCACAGTTTTGGGAAAGAAAAAAAAAAATGTTAGCTGTCTAATGTAAATAAAAACAAATTTTAGCATTTAACATAATGAGTTTCTAGTTATAATAAAAATGTTTTTCAATACTACTTGAATGTGTTTTTATTTATAACTTCCCTAATGTAAAAACAAACTTTTATTAATATGCTCTATAAACATGCGATATGTTACTGAGCACAAAATTTTCAGTTACTTCGTGCAAAATCCCCCTCTATTTTAGCCAAGACGAACTTTTTCGATATTCATGTTTCAGTTTTCATAACATAATGCTCGTCTTGAAGATTCCGTTTTACTATAAATTAATCATGCACACGGAAAGCGTGTGTTCAGTTGTCCTCATTATTTTTTAATGACCCTAGTATAGAGAAATCTTTATGATATTAATTTAATTAAAATGATTATTAGTGAATACATTAATTATAGATAGTAGTTATCTTAGTCCATCATCACCTTGCATAGTAAATATAATAAATTATTTGAAAATAAAATCAATTAGAAACTTTTTATTCCTCATTAGTAGCTTACATTGTAATAACTCAAATGGCAACTTGTTCTGTGTTATATTGAAATAAATGCACTAAATTAATGTAATTCTTTTTAATTCAATAAATAAAAGAAAAGAAAAAAGTAAAGATTTAAATTTCGGTAATACCAACTATAAAATATTACAACTACTTGTAACTGTAGATCGTAGATTGCACTGTAATGACATGACTGACTGTAACTAACTGTAACACTGTAACCATAGACTAACTGTAACTGTCAGTCATTTGGCAGTGGAAGTGTCATAATTTTACATTTTGCGAAATTATTTTCTTAAACTAGTGAGAAATTACGAATTTAAATAACCATGGTAAGTAATAATCAAAAATAAACATTTCTATTTAAGCGAAATCATGCTCTTTGCAATAAAACACAATACTCGTTGATATTAAAAACCATCCAACAAGTCTTCAATATAGGGCAGGCCTATCATTGGTTTTTAAATGTATGTGCCTATATGAAGAGAATAACTTGAACTCATTTCATTTTCAGGGGAACGAAAGTTCTTTACCCATGGAATTGTGTTCTAACTGTATGTATTTTAGAAGTTTTCTTGTTATGGAATTTGTAAAATGACATATTTTGTTTAGTTGATGCTGACGAGATACGACGTCTGGGAAAGAGGTTTAGAAAGCTTGACTTGGATAATTCGGGAGCTCTGAGTATAGACGAGTTTATGTCGCTTCCAGAATTGCAGCAAAATCCACTTGTTCAGCGTGTGATTGATATATTTGATGCAGATGGAAATGGCGAAGTTGATTTTAAAGGTAATGCTGATAGTATATTTTACTGTAAAAGGAACTCAACTGCTGAGAATTATTTATTTAAACATTTTGAAGTGGTAGTTTAAGGAGAAACTGGAGTTAACAAATATGGCCATTGTAATCATAAATTAAAAGAACCAATAGAAGAAACCAAAATGTACATTCTGTTAAATTTTATTGAAGAATAGATTCATTGTAATGGAAAGTAGATTGTCTCTTGTTTCTCTTTGAAGTACAATAATGATATTTACATTAATAAATCTTATTTTATATTGTAATGTGTACTTTACAGCAAAATGTGTTTAGGTATGTATAAAGTTTTAAATTAGGAAACTTTGTTGGTTCATCATTCCATAATAGATTCATGCTTTTCAGAATTTATACAAGGAGTCTCACAGTTCAGCGTTAAAGGGGATAAATTGTCAAAGCTAAGATTTGCATTCAGGATTTATGACATGGATAATGATGGATATATTTCAAATGGAGAACTATTTCAGGTAAAATTTGTATGACCTTTTTATAACCCATCACAATCTTATTAATATCCAAGGTTCTCAAAATGATGGTGGGCAACAATTTAAAGGATACTCAATTGCAACAAATTGTTGACAAAACAATTTTGTTTGCTGACAAAGATGAGGATGGTAAAATATCATTTGAGGAATTCTGCAATGTTGTTGGGAATACTGACATTCATAAAAAAATGGTTGTGGATGTTTAATTTAATTAATTTCAGCTAAAATTGTCCAATTTTAATTGGTCACAAAAAAGACGTACTTTTTATTTTATAGTTACACATATACAAACTTTTGTTGAAGTAATTAAACTAAATGCAAACCATTTTAGTTACTGCTATTCACTGTTTAAATAACAATCACACTTTTCTTGTATTTTGTAGAAATATAAGAATAGAGCATGAAACCAATATGTTAACTTATAAATAACATGTGCTAGTAATTCACAAAGAGAATTGCAAAAAATCAGGTCCATATATCTTTATTTATTCTTTGTGAAAACCAGTGTATGTATGCAAAGAAACTAGGAGATGTAAGGACCTGATTCATTTGTTGTCTTTTGCTCTGAAACTTTCAGCTTCTCTGTTCTTATATCTTTATGAACATATTTTAATTAAAAAAATAAACATTTATTGTTAGATTAAGAGTAGCAGCATGACATTTGTAATTTATTTCGCCCTTCAGGTGTTTTATACATAATTGATAATTTAAATCATATTTATGGCTTTTCAAAAAATCATATTCGACTTAATATTATATCTGTATTAATTAAGTTTAAATATGCTTCACATTTTAAGCATAAAACCTGCTTGTTGTTTACAATAGTTCGTTTTATATGGAATTTAACAAAATAATGTAGCAGAGTTGTAATTTATATTTCATCTGAATGTTATGTGTATAATACTAAAAGTTAAAAAAAAAAACTTAAAAACGTACCGATTAACTATGTGTTTGACTTCTAGTAGTGTTGAAACTTGCATTGTATTTAATAAGCACAATTGCACTTATTTCAGTAGATTGTCACTAATACATTGATACATCACTTGTGGATCTCCAGTTGGTCGGGTTTTAGTGCACGACTCGTTCAACTTTTGATCTGAAATTATCGGGCAAAATCTTATATTACAATAACTTAATAAAAATTCATCATTTTCTTGAAATGTGTATTCTTTTAATGTGACATAAAACATGGAAATTATACACATTTCAATTCGAAATTGGTGATTTTTTTCGGTTGTTATAAAATTCGCTGACTGTTCCTCTAGTGTGCGAAGAAGAACTGAACCGAATTTTAGTAAATTTAAATTAAGATTCAGCCCAGATATAAAAAAGTAGAATTAATTATCTATGTAGTGTAGAGGATAGTTAATACTAGGCTAAAATAAAGATAGTTGTTTAAATTTGCTTCTTGTATAAAACTTTATGGTTGTGTTGTGTTGTTAAAGCGATTTGTTCTGTTTAAAGGTTGTGTTTATCAATAAAATAATTTCATCAAATACCGAAATTTTATTTTTTACAAAAACCACCAATTTAGAAATAATTATTAAGACAAGTTGAAAAATTCCTAATTTGGAGAATCCTTACATTGTGAGTAAACTAAAATACTATTATTTATTTTCTTATGTTTTTTTTAAGTAACATGGGTTTATTAATAATATGAAGTCACTTGAAGTTTTTTAATTCTTATATGAAGAAACTTTATATAATAATTTCGATTTAATATAACTCATACAATACACATCTTTACTTTGTAATTAAAAACACTTTTTGTTATAAATCTTGTTTTTACAATTTTTTTAACAAGAAATAAATTTTAAATTTGGTGCTACTTTTTCTCGGGTTGTAGCACTGACACGTGGCACTGTTACCAATGACCTCAAATGTCAAAAAATTGACATCACAATTAAAAATAACCTCTTTGCTGTTCCTTTCTTTAGCTTGGTTAACGCAAGAACCATGGTTGCCGGCGTAAGTATTTAGAAATATCCTCAAATATAAGTGACATCCGTGTATTTTATGCCTTAAAATGTATCTTTATCTTGTTGTTATTTTAA
This sequence comes from Agrilus mali, assembly GCA_029378335.1. Taxonomy (NCBI): domain Eukaryota; kingdom Metazoa; phylum Arthropoda; class Insecta; order Coleoptera; family Buprestidae; genus Agrilus; species Agrilus mali. Next base: position 16,537,002 of record CM055657.1, read on the forward strand.
ATTATAATTTATTTTGTAGACCTTATACACTTATCCCGAAAATTTTCGTGCTTATAAAGCACTGATTGCCGCAAAATATTCGTCTGCAGATGTCAAAGTTGCTTCTAATTTCGTCTTCGGAGAGACTAACAAGACTGAAGATTTTTTAAAGAAATTTCCATCTGGAAAAGCAAGTACTACATCCTAAATCAAACTTCCATCTTTTCAACATCTATATATGATTGTTAGGTACCTGCTTTTGAATCTACTGATGGAAAATTCTTACAAGATAGCAATGCTATTGCATATTATGTAGCAAATGACCAACTTCGAGGAAAAAGTGATTTTGAGAAGTCCCAAGTGCTTCAGTGGATATTTTTTGCTGAAACCGAGATATTGCCAGCTTCTTGTGCATGGGTGTTTCCAGTTTTAGGGATTATTCAATTTGATAAAAAGGTAGATTACCATATTGCTTAAAATTCATGATAAAACACATTGGGCATTTTTTATAGGTGTTTGAAAGATCAAAGGAAGATGTTAAAAGTGCATTAAACATTCTGGATGCTCATCTTCTAACAAGAACCTATCTTGTAGGAGAACGTGTTTCATTAGCTGATATTGTTGTAGCATGCACTTTACTTCATTTATATACCCATGTCCTAGATCCAGAGTTTAAAAAACCTTTTGTAAATGCTAACAGATGGTTCACCACTATAGTCAATCAGTCCCAGTTTAAAGAAGTTGCTGGTGAAATCAAATTCTGTGAAAAACCAGTTGAAGTTGATCATAAAAAATTCCAACAGTTACAGCAACAACATCAAGGTAAAAATTAGTTTTACTACCAAAAATAATAAAATTACATTTGAAATTAGGGGCAGATAGTACCTACATTACTTTACATTACATCTACTGCTGTTTTTAGTGAATTTGTGTATTTATTTGTAATAATATTTATTTATAATATTATTACACTATTTTATAGTTAACATTCATTTTAAATTTTTCAAGCAGCTTCCCAGATGAAGAATAAGCAGAGTAGGTAAAACAGTGACCTTACTTTTAATTATAAAATAAAGTCTCAGGCTCTTGAAAGTTATGAAAATAAATGCTTGCATAAAATTCAGTTGAATATTGAGGATGTTCAAATGTGTATTTTATTTTTAAGGTAAAGGTAAAGAAAAGAAGGCACCTAAAGAAGAAAAAAAAGCTGCAAAAAAAGAAAAAAAACAAGAGAAAGAACCCGAAGAAGAACTTGATGCAGCAGATGCAGTTTTAGCAGCTGAACCCAAAAGTAAAGATCCATGGGAATCACTACCTAAAGGGTATATTTTATTTTTCTTTTTGCTTTAGAGACCATAGTAATGTAATCTTTAATAATTAATTCTCCATTTTCTCTGTATTTTACTTAATAAGAGATGTGTTTTTATTAATATTTATCTATTTCAATTTTGTGGATAATTACATCTAAATTGTCTGTTTAATAATTGACGAAAAAATTTTTAGAACATTTGTGATGGATGATTTTAAGAAAGTTTATTCCAATGAATCTGAAGAAAAATCAATTCCTTACTTCTGGGAAAAGTTTGATTCAGAGAATTATTCAATCTGGAAGGGTGAATATAAATACAACAACGAACTTACAAAAGTTTTTATGAGTTGCAATCTTATAACAGGTAAAGTTGAATATCAAAACTCACTTATGAATAATTCTCTCTTACAAAGGCAGGCCAAGTATTTCCTATGACTTGTTCTGTAACTCAGAGAGATATATAAAATGAAATGTTCCACACTGTCATACCATTTGGTATAGAACAGCACTAACACATTCCAACATTTTCTTTTTTATAATACATGTTTTTATTCTTTTGAAATCAGTTTGCATGGTTTCTGACATTTAATATTGCATTTAAATTGCACACTTCATGATAATTTAAAATTCATTTTATTTTTATGTTAATAAAATAGTGATGGGAAGTTTCGATACTTTTGTGGATTTGTTCGATCCAATTCCATTCCGATAGTGGAACGAGTCCGACGGATTCGTTCCTCGGAATGAAATTGAAATGTAGAATGCATAGTACATTTTGGTGTCGATCCGGTTGAACTCGGTCAGTATCGGTACAAATAACCGAATCCAAGCTTGGGCTAAAGTATCTGTACGATACGAATACTTTGGAAAATATACCGGTACGGCACTGCGAGGGTCCTTCGCGGCGTGAGTGCGAAAAGGTGTAATAAGAATGACATCGGTGATACAGTTTGTTTAGTCTAGTATAGTAAATAAGTAGAAGAAAGTTGAATTGCTGAAGCGACAGAAATAATTGTAAACTAAATAAAAAGCCGTTGTCAAATCAAACTTAATTTATTAGTCAACATCTAAATCTATAATGTGTAACAATCAATGAATATTAAGATACCTAAGTAATTGATATAATCATTTCCTTTGTTTTGCTGACAGCGCAGCATTGTGCTTGTTTTAAGTTTTAAACATCGGCGGGCTCCTCAAGCGCAAATGCTTTTAATTGATGATACCGCAAAGAGCAGGAAATCACCGACGACCGATAGAAATAACACCTGCTACATCGTCTTGTTCGGTTCGCTATTCGTTTTTCCACGACTGCGAACGAAAACGAGTTGTGTTTACGTTGATGGGAATCGAACCGAAAGCCGAAGGGAATGGATGGCTGATCGCCTTTTCGATCCTCGGAACGATTCGGATTGAAAACATGGATTCGGTCCGAATGGATCCGAGCCTGGATTCGTTCCTTTGTACCGAGTCCGGCCGGACCGACACATCACTATAATAAAACATTAAAATTTTACACAAAAATGTGTAAAAAGCATTTACCTTAAATGAAGTCCAATTACATTTTAAAGGACCTATTAATTACTTTTATAAGTAAAGGTGGAAACTTCAAGCACTTTGAAAGAGTTGAAACCTATTTTTTGAAATGGAAATTATAAAGTAATTCATGTTTTTTAGTAGAATATTGTATTAATTATAATAATTCTTTTTTCAAATTATAGGAATGTTCCAGAGATTAGATAAAATGCGTAAAAATGCTTTTGCTTCAGTTTGCTTATTTGGTGGGGACAATGACAGCACAATCTCTGGTATATGGGTATGGAGAGGCCAAGATCTTGCTTTCAATGTGAGTTTCTCATAAAAACCATTTATTATATTAAAATGAGATATTTTTTTATAGTTAAGTCCTGATTGGCAAATTGATTATGAGTCATATGCTTGGACTAAACTTGATCCAAAGTCAGAAGAAACAAAGAAACTTGTAGAGCAATATTTCTCATGGACAGGTACAGACAAAGACGGGCGGAAATTTAATCAGGGAAAAATTTTCAAGTAATCTTATTACTCAGAAGTGGTTTTTCTATTTAAAAAAATGGTTTCTGTGCTTACATGTTCATTTTTATATTAACAATAGGTGAAAAGTGTTTTCAGTTTTTGTATTATTATTAAATACCAGTACTAAAGTTACATTGTCAGGAAACATAAATTTTCAATTTATTTTAAATGTACCATTATTCCATATTACTTTTTGGAGCCTTAACGATTGTAAATAAATAAAAAGCAGTTTAGATTATGTTTTATTATATTTGAATTATAATACATTTCAACTAAAAATTCGAAAACTGTTATAAAGATTAAACTTTTTTGTGACCTATTTTTCTTATTAGACAGACAATTTAAAATGATTATTAAAGGCAACATATACTTCCAATTAGTGTCCATACCTAAAACAGAATTAAATGTAGTAACTAGCCACTTATTCTTACATACATTTTCATACTTCTGAAATTCCCATTCTCTATTGTCTAGTGGACAAACTTGTCTTGTTTTTAGCCACCGTGATATACAATGGAAATGGAAAGCATGCTGTAAATAAAAAAGAAAATAAAGTGGTGTACTTTTGACTCCCTAGTAATTATACTTACATTGCATACACCCCACGCAACGGTGCATTCTTCACTAGTTGCAGAAGCTTGATTAGCTTGGCATTCAATGCAGAGATCCATTATGTGGTTACGGCAAATAGCACAATTATCAACTACTATGTCTAAAAAATGCAACTTATTAATATTAAATAATTAAATAAAACCTAACGAAAAACTTACCCCAAGCCCAGAGGGCAACAGCGTTCCACTAAAAAGATTCAAAATCATCATTTATGATAGGTTATGTAAAAAATAATTATTCACCTTTTTAACTTCGAACCTTTTCTTTTCACCTTTTGAACTGCTAGACGTAGGCAATTCAACTTCTTCGTCATCTACATCCATTGCTGAAGCCATTTTTGAATACTTTCTACGATTTTTTTATTTTTTGGGAAATCTTTAGTTAACTACTAAGAGACAATAGACAATAGACATTGTCTTTGTACAAACTGACAGGTGACTGCGTGACTGTTACATTACATATCTATATCAATAATATTCATTGCAGTTAATCTATGATTATTTTTCAGTCTCTCTCCATTCTGTGATAGCGAAGGTACGTATGAATGAACGTATCTCATTCAAATTATCTATGTTTTTTTCGTTTTTTTCATAGATAGCTTCAACCTCTTTTTTCATTTCATGTTATCATGTTCATGTTATAAGGATGTTATAATTTTAATTGACAATTGTCAAAAATTAGATATTGGTATACTAATTAAAGTGTTTTATGAAAGAAATTTATACTTTGAAGCAGTAGTGATCGTAGGAGAAGGTAAAAACTTATTTTTAATTGTTTCAAGTTAAATAATACCTGTATTTGTTTGTATTACAGGTTAAATTGCACTCCGTTCTACAACATTGCGGCCATTTCCATAATCATAATATAAGGTGAGAATTAAAATAAGTTGTCTATTTTTCCTTGTAAGAAAAAAAGATAGGTAGATACGAATTTAATATTTTTCTACAGATGAATAATGAATGTATTATTCTCAATTTTAAAAACTGTCTGGAAATGGTCAACTGAAGAAATGGCATATGTATGCCATTAAACCATTGCTAGGATTTCTGATTATTAATGTGTACTCATTTTAACAAGTGCCTATCCTTATGAAATATTCACATATTTCCATTTATTGTAGTGTATGTACATCATTGAGTAACTATAGCAACATTTCTGTGTGACTAAAACTGCTATGAGTGCAGACTTCCCTTATTGAATTGGTGACAGTGATATTTTTAAATTGTAATTATAATCAGAGTTGTTTGCCCTGATGGAAGTGTTCTTAGTTGGTCTAAAACAATAACGTGATATGATCCAGTTCAAGAATCATACATATAGGCCATTTTTCGAAACTTTAATATATTTCATTGACAAAACTGAAATCCTTAATAAAAAATACAGATACACCCCTTAGAGTTATAATATATGTGTATTGTTTCCACGATAATTATTGCTGCACACAATATCTTCTTTAGTTGGAGATGGAGACAATAAACATATTTTGTAACTTTAATATATTTGTTTTTATTACATATATTATATGCTAGGTACAGCCAGACAAAACTCTCACTAAAAGAGGGTTGTCTTAAGCCTAAAGTTCTTACTTAAGTACTTTGGTTTTGGTAGCATTTATTATATTTTAAAATATAAGGATTTCAAACATCAAAATAAGAGGCCTTTGGGCACTATAAAATTTCTTGAAGCCCTTTTTTGAAATACTTACTTGTACAATTTTGTTTACCAACCCCAACTGTTTTTTCTTTAATAAATCCATAATTTGGAATGAAAACACTTAGGTACCTGTAAATATGTGAATCTGAAAAAGTGTTTTTATATATAAAATTTAAAAGCATTTTTTTCTAAAACATCTTTCAATCTTATATTTCTTTGCCCTGCGAAGGGTGAACTATAACTTGCAGCAGTTTACATACGGTGAATATGTGCTATTATTGCTATAAAATATATATTTAAAAATACAAAAACAAATAGAATTGTTTGCCGGTTACTCATTATTTAATATTTATATGTTTTAATGTGGTATAACAAAAGAATCTTTTTAAAACCTTAAAATAAAATTACGTGAGAGTGAATAGTGTTGCGAAAAATGTGCTGTTTTTAAAGGACATCAAAAATCCAAACTATACTTGGAACTGAGAAGTTTAATAATTATAATATTTACTAATCTTAATAATGGTTGAACTAATCATTTGTTGAAACATAGTATAAATAGAACTTAAGAGAATTTGTTTTATAGTTTCATTTAAAAACTTTGTTAAATACTTGAGCCTCTCAAAGTTACATTAATATACAATACAACATAATTTGTTTTATATTTTGTTTTCTTTTTTGGTAGGAATAAAATGTTTTTTAGTGCTCCTTAATTGAAGTTCATTGGATGTAAAAAATAATTAGATAATCAATAAATAACCCCTACATTACTATTTTCTAAAAGAAAATGGAAATATTTTGTTAACTGTACTTGCTTAAACTTGTGCAATAGTTAAAAAAAAAGACGTGGTGCTTTTGAATTTATTTTACAGGAAAGGGGAAGGTTTTGTTCTATTTATAAGTGAAAACAGTTCAAGAGCAATTAGTGGATACCAAACTTATTAGAGTGCTGTGTATTCTTATTATAAATTTTGATATACATATTGTATGACATGTATGCATTTCAACTAAATTATATTGTGTACTTTAATTGTTTAATTGTGTTATATGTATACAAATATATATTTAAACTAGATGTTCCTTTATAATTATTGTAATGGTACCTGTACCGTTTGTGCTTTACTTACAAATATTGTTTAAATTTATTAAAGATACTCTCTCTATTGAGAATACAATAAATTATAAATTTAAAATTATGAACACGCAGTGGATGCTACGTAGGGGTAAACTTTTACTACAAATAACTAATATTAAGATAGACTTAAAAAACATTTTAATGTAATCTTCTTTGTCTTTATCTTACTTTGACTCTGCAATTTATCTATACATGAAGGTGAATAAGGGGAAGATAGGGAACCAAATGAAGTGTTTGTTACCCAATTTGGGCCGTATTATTATTGTGGGCACATTTATTAAACTAAAGAATATTTCCTCTTCTAGTACCTATACCTGGTGACACAGTTGAATATCAAATTTTTAAGTTAGGCATTTAGTCGTCCTAAACGTTGAAAACCATACAAAGTCCTGTATAAAAATGGGACGTTTCTTTTTTTTTTTTTTGTTTGAATGTCTTTTCTCATAGTTTTATTTTGTTAGTCCTTCCAGAAAATATAATCCAGAAAGGCGAAAAGTAAATCGAAGGTAATCAATATAATATGGTGATTTGCAAAAAAACTTTATTATAGTCGTTTTAGAGATGTCGTGGCCCCAATGGCCCGGAGGTGGTGCTGCACAACCAGGCTTAGTTGCGCCTTTAACCTCCTCATTAATAAATCCAGCCCCGACTGTAGTAAATCCTACTAATATTGCCACGCCTGGTGTACCTTATACTGCTGAACAGTGGGCTCATATGCAGCAGCAAAATTGGCAGCAATGGGCCCAATGGCAACAGCAGTTTCAACAGTGGCAACAACAGTACGGAGCACAGGTACACTATCGGAACGGTTTTTAGTATTTTGTTCTGTAATTTAAAATTGAATATATATTTTTAGTACGCAAAGACACTAAGCGCGTTAACGTCCCAAACTCCACCTACTCTACAAGCTAATTTCCCAAGCACCAGTGCACCTCCGCCACTTCCGACTGAAACTAAACCCCCACCACCTCCTGAAGAACCACCATCATCGGCTGCTTATTCAGGGTACAACACAACTACTCCTTCAAACTCTTCAAATTATACCACTACGACAATTTCTCAATCACGTGTTGGTTACTCTACAGTTAATCAACCTCCACCTGGCTATCAAGCTCATTCATTGGGTCTGTCATCTGAAACAATCAATGATAACAAACCTGGTTATACCGGTAATTTTGATGGCAATCGGTGGCAAAATCAAGGTTTTAACCGTAATAACTCCTACAATCAACCAATATCAAATCAACCGACAAACTTTTCGAAACCGCCACCAAAAATCGTTACTGGTGATGTCACTCCGAGGAATGACTTCGGCGGTAAAAGGCCTTATAATCAACTATCGAATTATGGGGAACCGAAGAAAAATAGATATCAGCAGGAAGCTGATAGTAGCTGGCCATTAAAGAAAGAAGAATTAAATGAAACTGGGACTACTCAACAGCCATCGGCTCAAAGTAATGTTGAAGAACTTTCAGAAGCAGAAAAAAAGTTCGATAAACAGTTTGCAGAATGGGAGGCTCAATTTCAGAAGTGGAAGGAACAAAATGCAAACCATCCAGATAAGGCTCAGTATAAAGAATACGAAAAAAAGTGGGAAAACTGGAGAGCGCAGCTCCTTGAACGGAGAGAACAAATGAGACGTAAACGTTTGGGTTTATTGAGTGATCCCAAATTGGTTCAGAATAAACCGAATCAAGGGAAAGGTCAAATTCGTAGCCAAACAGAACCTGCAACACCACAGGTAACTTCTTCAACGGAAACTCAAATGGAACATACTGGACCCCGACCGATATTGACCGCCACTGATGAGAATAAACAAAATAGTGTTTTGGAAAAGAAATTACCTTCTGATTTAAAGGACGAAAAATCACATTCTAGTGGTCCTATCCAAAATTTTGCAAATAATGAAAATGATTTATTGAATGAAGCAAAAGGAGGTTCGGTACCATTTTTGAAACCTACTAGTACCGACGGTATACCGGGCTTGGACTTAGTGGTAGGTAACAAAGACGATGAACCAAACGACATAGATAAACCTAAAAATGTCGTTAATGTTCCTGATCTAGCCGCTATTTCTAAGGGGCTAGATTCTATTTTAGGAGATGCGAAGTTTATGAATATACTTAATATGGTATCAAAAAATCAAATTATTCAACCCTCTTCCACGGGAATATCTCTGTCTAAAATTTCTGATAGTCATTCACAAAGTCAGGAAAAAGCAAACGATAATGCACGCACCGAAGGTCAGCCATTTGAGGAAACCAGTATGAACAGTTTTACTGATGTTGATTCTAATTTGAGAGGTAATGATAATGCGAGAGATGTTCCAGATGTTTTTGGTCAACAGCATGATTATAACGCTGATTCAAGTAGCAAATTGAACAATTACAATAACCCTCAAGGATTTTCAAATAGTTTCGGACCAAATATAAGTCAGAATATGTCTGGTTCAAAAATTGGCAATTATGGCCCAGGTTGCAACAGTGATGCGAATAATTTCGGAAGAGGAAACGAGGGATTAAATATTAGAACTGATACTGTTGATAGAGGAAGGGGTGCTGGAAATTTTGAGAATCTGAGACGATTCAGTTTTGATTCTGGTAATTTTAATAGGGGACCGAATGAGATGGAAAATACTAACTTAAATTTTAATAGAATTCCGGGAAGTTATGATAGAAATCAGGGTGGATTTCAAAAAGGCAATTTTCAACGAGATATTAACACTTTTGAAAAATCACCTCACAGCTTTGATAAGAATTTAAGGAATTTCAATACAGGCCCTTCTAATTTTAATCGAGGACCTGGGAATTTCGGAGGACCAGGATCTGGAAATTTCGGAGGACCAGGACCTGGAAATTTTGGAGGATCTGGAAATTTCGGTGGGCCTGGAAATTTTGGAGGACCTGGAAACTTTGGAGGACCTGGAAATTTCGTAGGAAATGCTCCAGGAAACATGGAAAGGAATAATCGTAATTTTGGAAAAAATTTGAATGAATCGTTTTCTACCAATATTAATACACCAGAAAATAACCTTGAAAGAAATAGACTTAGAAGAGAATTTGATGGTGTTCCTGGAAAAAATAATAGTGGAAATTTCGGTTTTGAAGGTGGCTCCAGACCTTTCGAAAATATGGACAATAATCCTAATTCAAATAGAAACTTCGGACGAAATTCAGATGGTTTTGGAAGGAGGGGTGGTTTTGTGAAAAATGATAATTTCGAAAAAGGATATGGTGGTTTTGATAGAGAGAGAAATTTTGATGTAGATCAAAGAACAGGACCTGGTGTTTTTAAGGATGAAAGAGTTAATTTTAACAGACGATTTAATTTACAAAAAAGGGCCGGGCAATTTTGTTCCATCGGAAGTAGGCCATGAATATGGAAGGGGGTCTACAGGATTTACAGAAACATTAGGAAATGTTGGTGTCCCTCAGAGACCGCCTGGTAACTATGAAAATCAAGATAATTTTAGAGGTGGTCCTGAAAATTTCATCAGAGATGTTAATTTTCCGAGAAACCAGTTTGGACCCCCTGTAATGCAGGATTCCTTTGGTAATCAACCTCATTTAATAGTGGAACCCAATCTTCCCAGTGACCCATTACCTGTAAGTGACTTGCCACCAATTGAAGAGGAGACAATATGGAAACCTGAGTCGGTTATTGACTATGAACATAAACCATCTAAGCAATGTAGGTAGGTATTTATTTGATAAAACTTTGTTCTATAGTTTTTATTTTACAGCTGAGTTTGAAGTAATTGTGGAACCTGTTTATTCATTTGATTATCGTCATAAACCGCTAAACAGAATTCCGCTACCTCAAAGACCAGAATGGTTGAAAGAGTCGCTTAAAACCTATCCTGAATTTGATTTTGTCATTACAAGACCTTTTGAACCTCAACAGCTACGTAGGTATCCTACAAATGAATCAATCCGATCATATGATTCTCATAGGAAAGAGGATTTTTTGTATGAGAGGCAAAAATATGAAGACAAGTCTTTTGATCGGACCATTTTTGAAAGTAAAAGAAGTTATAATGATTCAAGATATGACAGAAGATCTGTGGAGGACAAAAGACCAGTTGAAAATAAACGATTACATGATAGAAACTCATACGAGGATATGTCTTCAGATGAAAACTGTTTTTCCGACGAAAAAATGTTTTATGATAGAAATAGCGAGGATAAAGTGATTTTTAATGAAAAAAGAAAAAGAAGTTATGACGAAGTGGATATTAAATCGTTTGATCGAAAGTCAAACGAACGAGAAGATTTTAATCGTAGATCATTTGGAAGCGACAGTCACAGAAATGTATTTTTAGATCGTAAATTAGATTCGAAAAGGGATGATGTTTCAGAATGTGTTAATCCCCAATATGGAAAGTGGTCACCACCATCAGTCGATGAGCAAATGCGGTTTGAAGATAATGCAAAACATATACTTGGAAGTGCTGCTGTTAACAAAACAAACAATGTTACGCTAATTGAAGACGTACTGTATCCACCAGGGAGATTTAGCCGGCCCTCTAGGATAGTCATCATTCTTAGAGGACCTCCTGGAAGTGGAAAAACAACTTTAGCGAAGTTGATTAAAGATAAAGAGGTACCTCAGTACTTTAAATGAACAACTTTATTCAGTTAACAATATGTTTTCAATGATAGGTTGAAAATGGTGGATCAGCCCCTAGAATCCTTTCACTGGACGATTATTTTATGGTGGAACAAGAAAAAGAATTAATTGAAGATGGCAGAAAAGTGAAAGTAAAAGATATGGTTTATGAGTATGAAGAGTGCATGGAAGCCTCTTATAGGCAATCATTGATGAAAGCCTTCAAAAAGACTGTAACTGACGGCTACTTTCCATTTATAATTGTTGATAATGTGAACGAAAAGGTGAAATATTTCGGAGAAATTTGGAGTTACGCAAAACAAAACGGTTTTCAGGTATACAATGTTAAACATAAGAATGAGAGGGAATACTCACGGCTAATGTCTTTATAGGTTTATGTTTGTCAGTTAGAGTTGGACGTACAAACCTGTACCAAAAGAAATATTCATGGGCGTACTGAAGCGGAAATTAAGAAATGTGTATCTTCATGGGAACCCACCCCAGCACACCATCCCATTTTGGACGCAACAAGTTTAATACAGTCTGGATCAATTCCAGAAGTCGAAATGGAAGAAATTAATTCACCGCCTAGTGTCAATAATGACGAATCGCAGGAGGTAAGATAATTGTTTCAGATAATAGAGTCGCCGAGCTGCTCCAAATTTAGATAACCGTTTTTGGTACTTTAATTAAATAAAAATAAATTTGGTCCCTTTTTCATAATGAATGCTATATTTGAGGTTTAGTGCTTTGTAATAGGTTCATCATGGTGGCCTCACTTCAAATGGTAGTTATTTTTTTCTTGTATTTTTTTTTTGGTATTAATAATATTTAAACAGAGAGAATTCCTGCAGGAGAATATGTTTAGAAGCAAATGGGACACCTTCGGCTTAAGTCAGGACAATCTCGGTAAGTTTTTAGTTACAAGTGACATTCTTTTCAATAAGATCAATTAAATTATATTGACGTATATTCTCTGACAAGAATAATATAATGTTACAATGAGGAACGCCTTGTTTCTCTTATACCATTAATCGCTCAGTTAAACGACTTAAGTTTTATTGTTGTACCAAATGATGGCACTCACATTACATTGCTTGTGTATTGTATGATTTATATATATATATATATATATATATATATATATATATATTCTGATTCTACATGAATGTCTATTATTATCACTTAATGATGTTCAAGCTTTGAATACTATTTTTTTAAATAAAAAACGTAGACGACTATACATACATTAGGTGGGTATATGTTTGTAATACAAAAAATTAATATTTTTTATTTGTGATTATAATTCTTCTAATAAGTACAAGCATTTTGTTATAAAAAGTCGGATGAAACATAATACCTACACTACATTTTTTTGTCTAATGCTCTGCAACGATGATAAGAAATAAACATACACGCTCAAAAATTTAAGTATAATAAAAGGAAACTTACCTTTAATGTCTTAATCCATAATTTGCTTATGGCATTTAAATCTCGCGTTGAAAATGCCCACAAACGAAGTCTGTAAGTTAAATTATGCGTTTGGAAATTAGAGAGTGAGTCTTACCTTATTTGTTTCTTACTATATTTCTTATTTTTTAGTTTAAGTATATTAGTTGTTAATATTCTTATTTCCGGCTCAAGATCACTGTGATTAACACTAAATTTTAGATAAGCAAGAGTGCTTTTACGAAGTTTTTAATACTAAAGATAGACCTACCTTCGGTATGCTGTACAACAGCCACAAATGTATTTTTAATAAATAATTACCTTTGGTCAAAAAATTCTAAGGGTAACAAGTTTATTTCGAGTGAAGTTTCTTTTTTGAAATGTTCATGAGTGGAGTGGAGACGGTAAAAAAACGTTTAAGTACAACAAAAAGAAGTGGCCATTTTTCTCTCCTTTGTGTTCTTCAATAATTATGGAAATATTATACTTGTATAAACAATAAACTGTTGGTTACTATGCTTTACTTGTACTTTTTAGGATGACATTGAACATTTGAACTTCTTTCGTACCGTACAGACGGCAACAATTTTAAAGTGCATTTAAATATTGCAAAAATTGTGTTTAGTGTATTATTAAAAAATCATGCTAATTTCCATTTTTATTTATTTGGAACTTGTATGATATTTTCGTGACTTTACGAATAACGTTTCATCTGGGTTCATAAGCTGATAATTTTAATTAAATCTATTTCGTTTCTCTAAAGCAAGGACTGCGATTTTCATACACTGTCGTATAATGAGAACAATTAAGTCAAATGATTATATCGCGCCGATTTGTGATCCATTAACGGTAACTGTACCATTCTGCTTATTACTGCTACATTTGGCAGCCGTATTACTATTTAACGCAATGATTGAAACTACTTTTACAGTTTTTTTTTTTTTTTTAGTATTTTATCCTTAGCTGGATTTGTACATCCGTCAAAAATATCCAAATCACATTAATACACGGGGTAAATAGAAGAAATAAAATGGTTTATAAAAGTTTATTTACCCTGTATATTAACTGTGTCTAATAACTGGCTAAAAAATTGAAATTTTTAACGGATGTGCTTATTTTCTACACCTTGTATGTGCTGACTGTTTATGTCTTTTGTACAATTTTCCAATGGGGATTGCGTCCATAGTTGATTCGGTTATTGATAATAAGCATTACCATTTCGATTCTTTTGGTAAAAAGATGGGTTCGGAGGGGGGGGAGTGTCACATAGAAGTACAGCGCACGCCTTTTAACGTGGCCCGAAATTAATAAAAGTAGGGCACTGAGAAAAAGAAATCACTTTGTTCACATATTGTCAACATGCTTGCCGAGTTTATACTCTCTTACACTTATTCGAGCAGGTGTGAACATCTAGGGAAGATATTCAAAGTCCAATGACTTTATATTCCCCTATATGGGTGTCTTTTAGATTTTTTGCTTATGTTTACGGTAAATCGCAGAAACAATATCTAATAAAATTATCAAAACAAAAATATACTTATCAATTTTAAAGTTAATGTTTGTAGCTGTGATTATTTTTTGTTCACAAAGATTTGTATTGCAGCTAAACTCGATGGAATCAACAAGCCCCTCCGACCATCCAAAACAATGGAAGACTACCTTCAGCTCGACGACGACTGGGTACAAACCGCATCCGCCAAACCAGGCCAGAAGAGGGTATGTACCGAATGAATACTATTGTTAAAATGTGATGAAGTTTCTAGCTATGTTTTTTAATATTTTTATAGGTTCGGTGGGCTGACCTGGAGGAACGGAAGAAACAGGAGAAGATGAGGGCTATTGGCTTCGTGGTAGGACAAACAAACTGGGACCGGATGATGGATCCTACAATGGGGAGCAGTGCTCTGACTCAAACAAAGTTTATCGAGCGTTTTAAGTACTAAATGTTATTAATCCTAAGTATTTAAAACGAATGAACGCTTTCATTAATAAATTTTACTTGTAAGAGAGAGGAGGGAGGTACTTACAGTAAAATTAGAAAACGTTCCTGTTTAGTAACGACTGTACATATAAAATTTGATAGTTATTATGGACTTTTTTCATTAATTTTTTTGTGATAAACGATAATTATATCGATTGGATGTTTTTTAGTTTCTTACGTTTAAGTAAATGTAAATGTAGTGAAATATGTATTAAATGTATTAAAAGTATTTTATTTTTTACAACTTAACAACCTTCTACATCCCATAAAAAAATCAATAATGTAAGTGTTTTAAAGGGTTTAAATAATTAATTCATAGTTTTTAAACTGAAGTAAGAAAACATTAGTACATGCTTTCACATATAAGTAAACAAACAATCTGCTAAATACCTTCAAAAGGAAAAATACAATAATTAGGTCACTTAAAAGTGAGAATTACGAGTTAGTTCGACTCATGATACAACTTGTAATTCCGAAACTCGGTGATTAAAAACTCTTTTACAGATACAGCCGATACTTTAAACCTAGCCAAACTTTATAAATAAATAAACAAAGATACTGTTCTCGGCACCAAGGATAACCATTAAAGTGCCGACTCTGAACGTGCAATGAATATTAAGGGAGAGCCAGCATAATATTCGTTCCAGGGGTCATTATGCACAAAGGGAGATCCAGCAATGTACTATACACAAATATCAATAATTATGGTTGTGCAATGTCACTAAGGGATTACCAGCAAAGTAACTGCTCCAACTACCATCATTTCTCGAACCTTCTAGAAATTTCTAGAATATTCTCGAACATTTTGGAAAATTATAGATCATTCCAGAATCTTCTGGAAAATACTAGAACGTTCTCTAACTTTCTGAGAAATTCTAGAACATTCTGGAACCTTTTTTGGAAATTCTAGCTCATTCTAAAACATCCTGGAAAATTCATTTCACCCTCTCATTTGAACTTCTCTGGGGTGATACTCTTTCGACTTCCATATCTTGGAAACCACCCCTGCAGTTGAAAACAGAATCATGGATGGAGGGATATAATAGTACCATTTAACTGTCATGGAGCTGCGGGGTTTGGTTGCAGATCAGCACACACATTGCACATTTACTTTTATAATATGTATTGATTCATTTCCTTACACAACAACAATAAAGCAATATTAATTAAAAATTGTTGTTTTTAATAAAATATATAAATAAATAAATGCAAACAAGTAAGTGTGAGCATCTACTTTTAATTTTAAAAGGGGTACTGATCCCTTAAAAGGTTAAGTATTATTTTTTTAAAATGTTTAAAAAAATTTAAAAAAAACACCCTATTGTATTAATAAATAAAAATTACTTAAATTACTTTAATTTTTATTAAGTAAATATTTATTCGCGAAAAACGTTTCGTTTATTTAAATTCCCATTTTTCCCGCTGTTACTGAAATAGTTACAGACATTGCCGAAAGAGGCCAGGCGCTCTCCAGGCAAGGACTCTAAGGCAAGGTAAAACGCGCTTGCGTGTTTGTTGGTTTCGCGTCTGTGTGCTGTAAGTGACGGACTTGTCTTGTCGGCGTTAAATGGGATTGATTTCTATTAATTTTATATATTAAGTAAATATCGAAAATGAACATCTCGATTTGTCGTATAATATAAACAGTTCATATTCGCGAGTGCACAGTGTCGGTTTGTGTCGTGTCATTAACAAAAACTGTATTTAAAAAGAACGAACGACTACTTCAAGGTCAAACTTCGAACTTCGTTAATGTGTATGTGTAAAAAAGTACAAAACGAACAGATCAACTTGATAATGTAAGTAACTAAAATAAACTCACTATCTCGTTTTACATTTAGGTAGATACTACAAAATTGGAGAATAAGAAAGAATGAGAATTGTCCGTTTTTAGGCACTTGAAAACGTCCATTTAAGTGATTTTTTGTATTCGAATAAAAACGGCCTGATTATATTAATAAAATATTATTGTAGTTAAACGTCAACAAAATGTGAGTATTTGGGTATAATACCAAGCCCCTACTTCTAAAAGGTTCTTTAATCAACATAAATTTGTGGGTTTGCAGGTTAGGTTTGGTATTTAAAAGGTAACAATAATAATTGAAATAATTACGTGAAAATTATGTAGGTATGTATTATTAAAGTGCTTTTGTAATAAATAAGTACTTACACAAAATACTAATTAATAATTTTATAAGTTTAATGAATTTAAAATATGGTTAATACACTTATTTTTAACAGTAACGTTAGTAAAGACATCACATTTTGAAAGATTTGTGTACTTTAAGTCAGTTTTTTCTGTTGTTGTGGTTTTCTTCGTATTTTTCGTAACAAGTTTGTTGTCTGTGACAAAAACTTCCTCGTCTTTTCGTCTATCTGCTTCTCTTTGCTGTTGTCGGGCTGCCACCATCATTACCATGTTCGTTGGAGTACTTGTGTAGTCCATGTGTTCTTTGATACAGTCTTGCAACATGTTCAAGAAAAACATAAATGCAAGTAAAGTCATTGCTGAGATTGCAATGCTGTTTTTCTTTCCTGATTTGTGGTGACTGAGGGGGTATAAAAAAAGAAATATTATTTTAATAACTTAAGTAGCTATTAGGTAGGGGTATTAAAATGACTCGCTGTTCTGGTGTAGGTAATTGATAGATTCTGAATTTATTTTTAATAACGATGGCTACAAAAAGGTTAACTTTTGGACTCTGGAGTCTACATCCACTGTTATATGGGATTTCTAAAGGGTAGTCGTAAAGTTAGTTATTCAGCGAAATCGTTATAAGAGATTTCCCCCCTTACATACCAACATTTTTTCAAGGATATGTATAAAATTACTGATTCAACCTTCTTTACCTTAACATAGTTACTTATAAATAGCCTGAAACATTTTGTAAAAATTAAAATCATTTTTAAACTTAAATAAGTTCCGAGTGACTTAAATTCCAATAGAAGGAATGAAATTGAGGCTACTACCTAATTAAAATTTGTTTTTAGTTAAATATATCTTCGTGCCTTCAAAATGATGTTTGGTCTTTATAATTATAGTACCATAATTAAATCAATTTTTATTAGGTATTTACATTTTTTTCTGGCTCTTTTTGTTTTTTTTTTCACATAGATTTTATTTAAGTTTACCTAACGTCCTAACGAAGTTATTGAAACAGGTACTATTATGGGTACTATTTAGACTTGACATTTAACTAAACATTTACTTAAAAATGAAACAATTGTACTTACTAGTTTGTTCCGTATCCACTATGCTCTATTGGCCCATAAGGTTGGTGGTACCCTATAGAAGGTCCACTTAAATGTTGTCTTTCAGATAAAGGGTTGACGTTTTTCGTATTAGTTACAAAATTTTCCATTGTATAAAAAAAATATTACAAAATTTTCTTTCGAAACGTATAAAAATAAACTTTAAACTTTGGCTGCAGATTTGCTACTTAAGTGTAGCAAATGCGAACTTTTTAGAATAAATCACTTGATACCGTTACAGTAATTTTTGTATTTTTCTACTCTGACTAGTTTAGGCGAATATAAATGTTTTCTTAATTGTGTCATGTGTCTTTTTCAGAGAATTAGCTAGACAGGATTTATAGTCAATTAGGGCATTTTTGTAACTAATTCCGTTTATTTATACGTCCCATAATTCTGCTCGTGGTCAAAATTTCACCTAAAAATAAACCCCAAAATTGTGACAAATTCCCAAAATGAACCATCTACATTTAATTCAATTTTTTTAAGAATAAACGCATTAACTACATGTTTCATCCTTGAATATTAGTACTCCTACTGGTGGTCAGTATTCCATTCAAAAATCAACCCCGAAGTCGTGATGACAGTTGGCTAAAACTAATTCTCTATAGGTATAACACATATACCAATTTTTTAAAAATGATTTCCCTTTGGCTAATTATATGTCTCATCTTTTGGAGATTCATTTTTCTGTTTGTGGTCAATACTTTACTTGAAATCAACCCGAAAAACATATCAGTTTTTCAAAAAAGTCCTTTATATTATATCTAAATTTTTCGAAGACTTACACCCCTTAACCTATTTAACTAATTTTTAGTGATGGTTTCACCTAAAATGCAACCCCGAAATCATGATGACAATTTCCTACAAAAGAATTCTCCACATAAAACCTATAGGTGGGTACTAATTTTTTGGAAATCAGTTTCCTTGACATATCTCTCACTCATAGTTCTGCTTGTGGTCAATCAAAAAAAAAAAAGGATCCTTCATATAAAATCAAAAATTCTTGAAAACGTACATCCTTTATTACAGATACCATCTATAGAAGATCAATAATGCTACTGGTGGTTAATAATTTACCTAAAAACCATTCTGAAATTGTTATTGTTTTCCAACAAAAATCCTTCGAATAAAATCTAAACTAATTTTTTGAAAATTAACACCCTTTAACTTTAGGTCCTATCTGAAAGGATTAGAGGTATATAGTTACGTTGGGTTCAATTATTTAAACCCAAAAATTACCTGTTCATAAAAATTTTAATTGCACCTACCAAAATTTTAGAGTACTTCTGAAATTTTATAGAATTGTATTTTCTACCGAGTTTTGCAGAATTTATTACGCCAAGATTACGGTCATAATTACTTTTGACTGAAATGAAATGCAAAAATAAAATCAAATAATTTTATTTGTTGTAATAGACATTTGTAATAAACAATAATAGTTTATAAATAATTATAAATAGTTAAAAATAAATTATTACAGTCCTTAAACTCTTCTGTCCTAGACACAAATTAACTTGCAGCGTTCATTATTCGAATTCCAAAAACAATGGGATGTCGAATCAGTTTTCGTGGTTATCATTTTCATTTAACATTTAATTAAGGTACAAATTCATTAGGCACATTTAATTAACACGTCCCATGGGCAAAAGTTTAAATCATCTGGTTATTCCAGCAGTAGATAATAGTTTTTTCATTCCGTGAAATATTAAATTATATTTTTTACAAAACAATCTTATTATATGAACTCCTCGTTTTGGCGCCCCGAGGCAACATTCTCTCTTACCGTAATTATATATAAATAAATAATGGAGTTTTAGGCTGACGATAACAGATAGTCTTTTAAATAGAAGCACTAAGTTAAAAAAGTCTGTGTCAGTGTAAAAAACGACTAAGTATTTTTCGTTAACAATCAGACTTCGTTACATTCAAGGAAAGCTTGCTGACAGTCGTCTCCTGACCTGCCCCTCCTTCCAGCCTCGTACAAGATATCGAAACTGTTGCCTGTCGTTTGTTGCATTAGAAAACTGGCTGCATATCTGGAATATGATAAAAAAACTTTAATTTTATGACCTTATATAGTGATAGTTTTCCTTTATAACCATTTGATCAATGACCCACCATTTCCACCACAAATTACATTTAATAACATTTAAAATCTAACAATGGTGTGAATTAATAAATCTCCCTTGATTTTTTTATATGAAATATTTATTCAAAAATATTACTTACGCTCCCAAATGGCAGAATATCGATCCTTGTCCAACATCAGTTGAACATTCTCTGTTTGCGTCGCACATATATTTTTGTACGCATTTACTGTCCGCTGTTGACATGGAACGAACATAGCCTTTCATCATGGAAATTCCTGCTACTGCAGCGTCACTCATTGTGTCCTTTTTGCCGAAATTTCGGGCGTTTCTCGATCTGTGTGAGAATGATGTTTGTAGAGCTTCCAAAAGATCGACGACGATGTTAAAGAACTAGAACAAATCATTAGGATTTTTAATGATATGTTAGATTTGTAATCAAACACAAAACTTTAATTTCCAAAAATTAATTAATTCCTTTGGTTGTAGGTACAAATTAATTTAGTTAATAAGTTAATTAATACGTAATACAGTGCGTTATTTACAAACAGTGGGATTAAATGAGGTATTTACGAGTATTAAAAGTGGTAACTTACCTCCCCCGCTTGCTTAGCAATGGTGTTGACTTGATCAGGATTTCTAGCCCCCATAAGTGTAGACAGTATCGCAGCAATTATTCCCTGTGCAAGCCAATAAGCAACTACTAATGCCTTGTTTTTTTTTTATTATTATTTACATTAATGTGTAAAGAGGGAAAAGCTACAGATGTGTCAAAATAATCCTTTGAAATAAGTTGTTTTTTTTTATTTGCTTATAATTCTACCACCACAAAAGAATCTAAAGTATGTGATATTTTATTTTTAATTTTAAACTTGACTAAAGAGTGTGCAATTATTAAGAATTTCTAATATTTCTAACATTTCGATGACGTTTTGAACCCCACAATTTAACGATTTGTTCATCCCCTTTACGTGACTACTTTTGTACACTTACAATAACAAGTTATGGGTGTTAATAAAAGCATTTCGAGTAAGAGTGATAAATGTTTTCATTTATATAAAATGTACGTACCTGAGTTTGCGACCCTCCATTGTCGACCTTATCAATTCCATCACCTCCTGCTGCACCACCCCCTAAGAATGCAGTAAGAAGTTTCAATCCAACCGACAATAAATTGGCCCAAGGAGACGGCGCTATACCATCACTCAATCCTTCGGATTTGTTAGGTCCTTGAGAACCTCCTGGGTTGAAAAGCATTTGCATTACCATACCTGAGAGGGATTAAATAAACACTTACATATATTTAAATTATAGAATACTAATTAAAGATCCCAGTTCTTATAATCTTACATACCAAAAATATTTGACCACGAAAATCCTCCCCCTCCAGAACTTTCTATTGAGTTGTTTTGGATGTCATCGATATCACTGAGAGCAACTTTTTTGATGGCATTTGGTTTTTCCGCGAATTTTCTTTCTATCCTCTCTGATGGTAATTGTGGTACTCTGGCTGGTATAAAGTTACGTTCTGATTGTTGATTAGGGTATGCATAGGCAATGGTGTTAAGTATCAGGCTGCTGCTGAAGAGAGCCAGCAGGGACACTCCTTTTGCTTGTCTGCACATTCTAAAAAAAAACGATTTGTAAACGTAGTTCGGCAAATTTCTTTGAATAATTATTTTTAAATAACTTGGAAGTCATAATCTACATACAGAAGCGTATTTCGGTTTATGGCTTTACCTGTTCCGTTATGACAGTGAAGTATTAATACAACATTTATTAAAGTGTTTAGTGCTGGTAATATTTTCCATTCATTCACCATTCGCAAAAATTTTTTTCTAAAGGATTTATTGCCTTAACCGTAGTGTAATGTATTTTTGTATGTTTCTGGTCGCTGGTGTTTTCCTTTACTATTCTGTAGAGTGCTGTTATACCCAGGTGCCTATTTAGAAAGATGTTTACCGTACCGGAACTCATACTAAGTTGCTTATAAGTACCGTTAATTTTCATATGACACACAAACCCAAAACACTAGTATTTATTCTAAAAACGGGCAGCGAAAAAATATCGATGAGCGTTGCATATTTTTCAGCGTTTAACGAATAAGAATGCGGTAAGCGAAACCATTATTTTTTTATGAGATTACGGTAACGTTGTAGGTAAAGCCGTAAAATATAAACATAAGTAATATGACGGTGATGATGCGCCTGTTTTTATTACGATGTTGAATCATACGTTATTTAGATTTGGATTTAATGAATGGAGTGTCGTGGACTTTCTTTATTTTCTATTGTATCTACTAATATCCGTGTTCGTTTGGTTTGTAACACTGTGAACTCTCATTTTTCAACATCCGTATTAATTATATTAAACGTGGTCCAGTTCAAGATTATCTTGTAATAAATATATGTACCTTTGCAGGTATCATTAATCACGTTAGCGGATTATTCTCTTTAAAAAGTGTTAACTAATTACGTTATTAACAATTTAAACATTAAGAATAAGAATATTTAATTTTTAACTTATGCTAAAAAAGGGCGAATTAATTGTTGTAGTTGTACTTATTTTTTAATTAAGCATGTTGTTTAATTGAATAATATGTGACACTTTTTTTTAATTACTTATATGGATAAATAACTTTCTACCTTGTTAGAACATTTAACTGCTTTTATTTTTTTATAAAATGGTCATAAAGTTATCGAAAGGACAGCCAGGATTAGATTGATTGGAATGTTGAGTGATTCCATTATTATAATATTGAGTGGAATGAAAGGATTTAATTAAAAATAAATTTGCACTTAACAGTTTGACATTCCAACACATATGGCTGTGGCTATTTGGGTCAGCTAATTGCAGGATGTGAAAACTAGACAGCGAAATTAATACCTACTAGAATGAAACCAAAGTAGGACGGTGAATTTAAATAGGGGAAACTTAAACCCTTCGATTATTTTTACTTTTTAGGAGTGGGTACAAAGTTAATGATACGATGCAACAGTTTGTGATTGTCTGTAAAACTTTTGATTTTGGTGATATTTGACACTGGATGACCTAAGGACGTTCCAGTAGGTACGACGTAAAGTCATATAAACGTTTGGTAAAGACTAAGTTAATTAAGAAAATATTTTATAGCCATTTTAAATACAAAAAGAAATGTTTTTTTGGTCGCCCTTATTCAGATAAAAACCAGTGTGACTTAACTCAAAAATCTTTAATGTATACAAGTACATGTTCTTAATGTAGAAGCTTCCCTTATAAAAATTATGATCCTACCAATAAATTGAAAAGAAAAACTGAATAAATTGACAAAAAAGATTTTTTATTTTTAGATTTAATTGTCTAAGTTAATTTCGACTAAAGCTTTTTATTTATCAAAGCTGTGTAAAGTTTTAATACTTTCTGCCTGAAAATGTGCCTTCATCAGTCTTTTCGGGACTTAAAAACACGTTACTGCAAGTGCTTTCCTGATTAAGGAGTTGAAGCTTTCGAAAACAGATTGCTTTATGATTCGGATATCAAGCTTTTTTTAAATACTTGAGCTTACTCTTACTCTTACTTTTAAAAGCACAAGGTAATTAAAAGTCCTTTAGATTTGGAATACCAAAACACTTTTGATATGTTCTAATTTTCGGGCTGAAGGTCTTAAGCCTTGGAGCTTTTCTGATAAAGATTTTGTCCAGCTCCGATATTTAACAAAAAATTTAAAGGTGCACATAATGTTCCTTATTTTGTTTTGTTAAATTTAATGATCAAATCTCTATTTCCGTTTCCGAAAGAATAAAATAATCGAATCTACCATCAGAAACTTGTTTATTTTCTTATTTTAATGTTTGCTTTGGTTAAGTGATATGTATCTTTACATAAATAGATAATAGTGGTGGATACACACACTGTATGATGTTCTTCACGGTCAGTATCATATAGAAAGGAAACTAACTCATTTAATAAGAAATTGTCGTTGACCCACTTGCGCGAAGATTCTTTCCTGAAAGTCTTCGAAGCTTCTACTTTCTATGTCTCTTTTTTTAACGATCGTCAGGCGTCACATGTCAACAGTGAACGAATTCGTGACCCAATGTTGTTGTATCGTTGTGGTTTGTTGACTTCCCAACAACAATAAAATTGCGTCTGATGTAATAATTACAATCATTGCACCCGCATTTACGCATCCCTATTGTTCTACCACTTCTAAAATGTGCACCACTCGTTGGTTTTATTGTCCTGTTATTGTTTTAATGTAAAGTAACAGGAAATCAAACTACAACTGCTTCGTATAACAAATACAATGAACATTGTTCGTATCAAAAAAAGAAGAAGAACTTAAAAAGGTTTACTGACCATGAAATTGTCTAAGTGGAAATTAGAAACTAAGAACAAAAATTAAAAACTTTTAAATATTTATTCGTAAATGGAAATAAAAATAGCCTTGTGTTATTAGTTTACTTATTTTTGTGACGCTTTTCTTTAATTAAAACAAACGTAGGAAAAGTGACAACGATTTCGAAAATTGTGGCTAAATCTAATGTTTTTCATAAAATAAAAACTGTCTAACAAATGTTAATAACATGTACGACAAACACTTGTTATAATAGTTAACATCATGAATAGTGTTGAGTGTCCCCATTACGGATGCTTATTAACGTGCCGAATTTTTTTGTAGGCGTAACTGTTATTGTAAAAGGAATACGAAAAGTGATAGTTTTCAGTTTCTTAAAATTAATAATTTGAGAGATTCTGTAATATTCAGGTCACATGTACACTATTTCAGGCCATCATGTGTAAGGTGCATCAACCTGATGACCAAGAAGTAAACCAAGACTTCGGCAAACTTAACCTTGATTCATTCGCCGTGAAATGTGTCTAATAACTGTAAGTTGTCCAAATAAACAGCGCTAACAAATACAGACGATACATACAAAAACAAGAAATGAAACGAAACACGTTCACCTGTTAATGAGTTGATACCTTTAGAAGATAAATAGGTAAAAACAGGGCGATGCTTTGTATTCAAAATATTTTTAAAATGTTATTTGTTATCGCGTCATTTTGATACTTTTAAAAAGCGAAAACTAAGGTAGAAGCAGTAAATGATAATAAGTGCTATTTCGTGTTGTGGCAATAATGGCAGGCCATTAGCAGGTTTTACAATTTCAGGATAAACGCAGTATCTCACCCTACCGCCCTCCACAACATAATGACTTTAAAAGCTGTAAGCGTATTTGTTTAATTCACTGTAGGACTTTAGTGAAAAACATAACAAAAATATTAATTATTAATAAAGTTATTAGGTAATTTAATATCGTTACTACATTAGTCCTTATAATAAATAATTCAAGGATAACTGCGTAACACTTTTGATACTACGAATGGATAAATTAAGCGATTAAAATTCTGCACGGATTTATTAATTAATTTTCATTGTTTATTTGTTGCTATTTGAATTATTGTTTAATTTTAACCCTTGAATTTAAATTAAAACACTAACAAAAGCAACGAACGAGCAAGTAAAAATCAAAATTAAGGTTTATTAAAAGAATACTTATTATTAGTAGTACCTAACTACGTTTAATAAATACATTAGATTTGATTCTTTTAAAAATATATTACTCTTGAAGTTAAATTAACTTATGATTTATTTATCTATAATTATTACAAAAATCTAATGATATAATTATAAATTGTTGGTTCTTAATACTACATATAAATAATTTTAATACGTAGGTACTTGGTAACACAAAAATAAATGTAAAGTCAAATTTTGACTAACCTGTGTGATTGTTGTGTGGATTGTTCACTGTCAAAACACTACCTGGTTAAGAACTGCACCGTATTGAAGTATCACAAGAATACTTAAGAAATACCTTGAACTTGGGTTTATATACGATGACCCACTTACCTGCCGAATACCATTACATCCACTACGTTTTAACGAACCAGAAGCAGAACTCTTCAAAACTGACCATACGGTCAATTCGCAATGATTATACGAAGAAAGATATTAGTTATTTACTAAATATATAATAAATTTCCCTAACATATGCAGGTGAATTGAATCTAAATCGAGATTGAGATGTATTCTGTAGATTCAAGTGCGTACTTATGCCAGTTTTTTTAGTTGACGACCTGTTTAATTAGTCAAAAAAGAAAAAAAACGATAACCAAAGCTTTCGAAGCTAATAATCTAAGTAATAAACGAGTGGGTTGTTATTTATGTATGAATTTAGAAGCAGCACAAATTAAACTAGAGAACGCAAAAATTCTCTCAACCTGTTTTCACTTTTCCTAAATTACAAGAACGTTCACCAAAGTTTTGAATTTAATTTGTTAATGATAGTAAATTAAAAAAATAGGGGCAGTTGATGTAATTAACAACATTTCTTTTTAACTTTGATTCAACTCTCTTTAAGATTAATGCTTAAAAATTTTCTTGTAATTTCTTCTTTGATCGGTCTCTATAAGTCCCTAAAGCATCAAAATTGGTACGTTAAGTTCCAAAAAAATTTACTCTGATTTTCATGTTTTGTTTTTTGTACTTTTTGAAAACTAGTTGAGGTTATTGGGGATAAAACATTGAGGATTACAGTAATTATTCTATTACATCAACTTATTATAATCGATTCATATTTTTTTGGGGACAATTTTAATAAACTTATTTCCCTTTTCCCTTTGACAATTGATTTTAAATTAAGTTTCCTGTGAGTCAGATTCTAGGCATTTAAAACTTTATGCACTCTCCAGAAAATGCAATATTAACATGTTTCCAGTCCTCCTTCCTCTAAGATTTATTAAATATGGCTTCAAAAACATTAGATTACTTTAAAAAATTTTTGATCAATTTGCACCAATATTTTTTATATCATCTCTTCGACGTCAACTACCCCTATACACTTACTTGCATCTCAATAATAAGAATCACTGTTCTCTTAATTATGCTTCTGCTGAGTTATGCACAAAAGTTCTGAATTTAATTTGTTAACGATAGTAAATTAAAAAAATAGGGGCAGTTGATGTAATTAAAAACATTTTTTTAACTTTGATCTAACTATAGGTACAGAAGCTTTAAAACAATAAAAGGAAATGCATGTTTTAAGATTAATACCAAAAACTTTTCTTGTAATTTCTTCTTTGGTCGGTCTCTTTAAGTCCCTAAAGCATCAAAATTGGTTCGTTGACTCCCAAAAAAACTCTGATTGTCATGTTTTCATGTTAAAAATTAGTTGAAGTTATTAGGAGACAAAACATTGAGGATTACAGTAATTATTCTATTACATCAATTTATTACAAAAATTTCGATTCAAAAATTTTTGGGGACAATTTTAAAAACTTTTCCCTTTGGCAATCGATTTTAAATTAACTTTCCTGTGAGCCAGATTCTAGGCATTTAAAACTATGCACTCTTCATAAAATATTAACATGTTTTCGGCCCCCTTCCCCTAAGATTTATTAAATATGACTTCAATAAACATTAGATTAAAATTAAAAAAATTATGATCAATTTGCACCAATGTTTTTTATAGCATCTCTTCGACGTCAACTACCCCTATACCCTTGCATCGCAATAATAATAATCACTGTTCCCTTAACTATGCTTCTGCTGAGTTCTTTTAGCCGAAAAAATTTTGCCTTAAATACCTACTTTAACATTTACCACCTTCACACCCATATTCCAACTCTGGATGCGCCACTGCATGTTTCCTAGTTATTTATTAGGGTTCCATACGTAATCCTGGTATCAAACAAATTATCTGAAACGTTTATTAAAAAAAAGTTTTATTTGATTTCTTCTCCCCTTTAGTCATGTTATACTACATTTTCTGTAACCCCCTTACAAATATTTCGTCACAAAGATTATACCAGCCAACCTTATAAACGATTCATTGTCAAACATAATTTTCTGTCATAGTCCTCTCACTTCTTTAATCAATTTCTTGTTAGGTGGTAAACATTATTTGTAATGGTATGGTATTAATATTTTTTTCTAATATTAATACTAATAAATTTTGCTGTAATTTTCCCTAAGTCCCTAAAGCATTAAAATTGGTTCGTTGAGTCCCAAAAAAAAAAGTTTTCTCTGATTTTCATGTTTTTTTTGTACTTTTTGAAAACTAGTTGAGGTTATTATTAATTATTCTATTACATCAATGCATTATAAAAATTTTGATTCACTGTTTTTTGGGGACAATTTTAGTAAACTTATTTCCCTTTTCCTTTTGGCAGTTGATTTTAAATTAACATTCCTGTAAGCCAGATTTTAGGGATAAAACTTTATTCCATACGTAACCCTGAAATCTACTATATTATCTGAAACCGGAAATTAACCACGACTTTTATAAAAAAGTTTTTTTTAGAAATATTTCCATTTGTTTATTTTCTATATGCATCAAGGAATTTGTGTGGCCAGAAGAAAAAAAATTTTTGCTCTATTTTAAAAACGTGATTTATTAATTGTTTTATATAAATAATTTGGGAAAGCAACGTTTACAAAATACGATACTAAAATTTTCGGCTTATTTGATCTCTCCTCCCCTTTCACGTTTTCTGTAACCCCCTTACAAATATTGCGTCACAAAAGCAATACCTCCCAACTCATAATTTTCTGTCTTTAATCAACTTTTTATTAGGTGATAGGGATTATTTGTGATATTTTGAAAAGTCTATTTTTACAACTTAATGAAAAAAAGGTTATGAATTTCTACATTTTGCTAATGAAATGGTACATATGTCGCTATTTTTGACCTAAAACCCAAAACGAAACATTGTCATTCCAATTTTTCGCGCGTTACGGTTTATATTTCTAATTTTTCATAGATGAGTTTATCAAACAGTTAAAATGGTAACAACGTGTCCAAGGCAATTGTAGAGTTGTTTTTTTGATCGAATGGGGCCACGGATGTGTAAATGAATTGTAATGCGCTTACAGTTAGCGTTTCTTTCGTTCCGTTATGTCACGGAAACTGTTACTTATAGCTCTTCTGCCTTTGCTCATGGACTCTACTGTGAACGGAAGATAGGTATACATATAAACCAAACAAAAATAATATCGAATAAAAGAGAAAATATATATTTATTGCGCACTGCATTCCGTACTTTCCAGAATGACTTTTCTTCTATTTTCAAACGAGAACATTGAACCACCTTTAGGTACTCACACTAATTGTGTGCTTGCCATGCATAGTTGATTAGTTCAGGTGTAATCAATGAGTATTTTACACTGAGACGTGGGAACAATACAGGAAAATTGTAGGTATACGTCTGTAGGTACCTGTTTTTTCTTAAGAAAATTTTCTCATCTTCTATTATTTCAACAGGGGACTGAAGTTCCAGTGAGAATTTCTACTTAAAAAATAATAACATGTTCTGGAAATTTAATAAGTAGAAGATATTCATTTTTAATAAGTAGAAGATATTCAATTGAATGAAGTAGTAGTCCGGTCAATTTAGACATTTGAAGCTACATAAATTCCCACCAAGCTAAAAATCAGTAAGATTTTTTAAAATATGATTAAAAATAAAATTTGAAAGTTCCCCACCTTTCCCCTTTATGGAAATTTTTTATTGAAGGTCAAAGGTCAAAAAAATTAGTTTTAGCGATTTTCAGCAAAACGGTTAGTTTTATCATAAAAATACTTCAGACAAAAATTGTAGATCATAAAATTATCTATAAAATATGTATGAATATGTTTTTTCGTAAGAGCCATCGCTTCTGAGATATCAGGTAAAATGAAACCCAGTCCCTTATTTTATACGCCAGTGTAACCGAGATAACATCTGTCTCCTGTTCAATTGTATGCGTGGCTAAGGTCTTATACCTGCTTTATGTCAGTGTGCCCAATAAATGAAATACTGTTAGTCTCAGGGCTGCCAGATTAGGGGATTTTCCCCAAAAAATAGGGGATTTTTTTCCTTTGGGATATCTTTTGGGGATATATTTTTCAGGGGAATTCTTCTGGGGAAAATTTTTCCTCTACAATCTTTTTTCTATTTGCACTAAATATTTTCTAGTTCTTGGGGATTTATTTGTCACATAGCTTATTTTGGGGTATTTGAGAGATACATATTTTATAGATAATTTTATGATCTACAATTTTTGTCTGGGGTAATTTTATGATAAAACTTACCGTTTCGCTGAAAATCGCGAAAAACTAATTTTTTTGACCTTTAACCTTGAATAAAATTTTTTCCATATAGGGGAAAGATGGGGAACTTTCAAATTTTATTTTTAATCATATTTTAAACAATCTCACTGATTTTCAGCTTGATGGGAATTTATGTAGCTTTACTCTTAGTTTTTGGTCTAATTTGACCGGATTATAGGTATTATAGGGAATTCTTAGTTAAAGATTCAAAATATTTTTATCACTAAATTTCCGTTAAAAAGAAAGAAGAAAACTATTTCAATTGATTCTGAAAGTTTCTAAATTTCTAGAACCTTAGGCTTACATCTTTTTTATTAAAGAAGTTTTTGCCAATGTTCCGATCGTTCATATTTAACACTCGAAAAGTAATTTAACGAAGGTTCATTTATTTATAATAGGTTATCTGGAATATAAATATTCTTGGGCTCTTGGGGCGGTGAACGTAAAATTCCTCTTGATATAAGTGCTTGCTGTTTTTTTCAGTTTATAGGTGCTTCATTGTTTCAATTTCTTTACCAGAATTTCATGCAAACTAAAAATTAATTTAGTCAATATATTTCATTACTTAACTTTTTCTATTTTAAAATTGGCAACTTTTTAAATCATTTGATCCATTAAATATAAAAGTTATATAGTTATATAAATGTCAAAATGAAAATGATCATATGACGTATTTTTTGTCCTTATTATTATTGTTTTATGATATTTTATTTAAACTCGAATGGAGAAAACTGAATATTAGTTTCTGGTAAGCTTCCAAATCTATAAGAGGCATTAAAACAGTGGCGGATTTAACAGCAGGCTGAATAGGCTAGAGCCTACGGCGGCAGATTTTAGGGGCGGTAAACTTTGCTCAAAAATTTTTTTGTTTTACAGAAATAAAAAAAAATATTATCTTATACACGGAAAAAAACGAGGCTCAAAAAATCAACAAAAATTACAATATTTTAGTGCTATACAGTATACTGAATACACTAACGTCTGTATATGAAAATTTACTAAACGCTTATTTATAAAATATACTATTGTGATTTTGAATTTTTAAAATATTCCAATAGCGTTTAAGTATTACATTTTAAATTTAGTATTTTTACCTATTTTTTAAATTAATTATTGCCATAATTTTTTCTTTAGGTCCACCCACACTATTCAATTAATGTGTAATATGTTTCACCACTTAAATATATCTATTCGAAGAGAAATGGGATCCGAAAAAAATTGCTTAAAAATAACAATATCTAACAAATATTATATAGATATACATGTGGAAAATTAATACTTTTCTATTGATATTTCTGATGATATTAACAACCTGTTTGAGTGAAGAATAAAAATTTAATAAATTTACACGTAAAAAATTGCATATTGTTGCACAGAATTTCATTAATATTATACATTTCTTAGAATGATGATAATTAAAAATAATAATAATGATAATATTGTAATGAATAAAAGCTGTAAATATCGATTCAACGAAAGTTCTTCTTAACATTCTTACATTTTTAATCCTAATGAATTCGTATCAATATTTGTTGATTAGTCTTATAAAAATATAATACAATCATAAGGTTGCAATTTCATCGACAAAAAATTGATTGCGAATTATGGTATAGAATTACAGGTGTCAGTAAGGACGGCAAATTTTGAATAGCCTACGGGCGGCAAATGTGTAAATCCGCGACTGATTAAAAATGTACAAAAATGTACTTATCCAGTAGTAACAAAATCAAATCAAACCAGAATGAAGAATTATTTATTTATGTATGTAGGTATATTACTGACACGAAAATATAATGATAGGTACATTCGTACATTTAAAGATGGAAGATAAAATTGTGGTATTTGAAATGCATTGTTTTTAGAGCAGAACACTTGTAGTTGTAGTACATGGAATTACTTGATTATGCAGTATAGCAATATAAATATTAGATATTGTGTGCCAAAATAGCTTTTTACTTTAAATAATGGGCACAAAAATCAGAGCGTTAAAAATACACGGAAATAGGATAAACACATATTTGATCGATCGTATTTAGTGCTTTTGAGATTAAAAATATGTACCTACTGGAATCTAAAATCCCAAATATTAATTTTGTCTGCCGCAATCATTGTGTTTAAAAGTATAAACATATACAGATTAAGGTCATTATTTGAAGTTTTTTGTAGTCATCCTCAATATATCACTTCATAACAAAAATTATATTGATATACATATTACGAAAATACGTATAATGAAATTTTGAATGAAGATAGTCTGTCAGTATCAAAATCGAATCTGTTAAAATATTAGGTAAACACATTCGGTCAAATAAAGTCTTACATATGGCTATATATTAAGTGAACTAAGTTCTATAAAAATTTGTATCGTTCTTGGTATTTGGAAGTCTCGCATATTTTCCTAATATCCTGAGTCAATTTTTGAATTTTCGTAAATTTAAAATAATAACTACATTCCTAATTCTAACTTGAGGGCTTCCTCAATCATTTTTTTGAAGATGTTAATATATTTAGAAATAAATTTTAGAAAAAGAGCAATTTTCTATTAAGCCCGCCTTTAAAATTGCTGTGTACCTATCGAAAGATGATACCCATCACAATAAATTGAATTTTAAACTGTTTTAAAATTGAACAAGCCGCATGTTTGACTTATTAATTTAATTACCGTATTATAATTTTTAGACCAGGGTCGATAATTTTTGAAACCAAAAAAAATTAGAGTAGGATGAAACCCATTAGAAAAGGAAGAGAATATAACAGAAATGAAAGGAAAAATAATTTGCGGGCGATCTGAGGTCGGGAAGGGGACGGGGGCGTTTTTAAAGGTAAAAAACGGTTTTCCTTGATTTCCGGAAAAACTACACGTCTTATGGAAAAAAATTAAATAGCAAAGGTGTAGGTAATAAAAAGATCTACAACTTTTATATTTACACTTTTTTCACATAACCTCAAAATTTATGTGAAAAATTCAAATAACCAACTTTTTGGTTTTTTATTTTTATCTTTTACAAAAAAAATTTTTTTCACGAAATTAAGTGAAAACTTACCTATTTATGTCCCAAACACGCTGTAATTGTTTCGATTTGAAATATTTATTTTTTCACCTTATTTTTACTTAATATCGAAAAAGCAGCCTAATATTCAATCGAAAATTCTCACGTCAAAATATCTGCTTTTTTAAAAACGTTGGTGGGCTTTTTCTTCGCTGAAATCTCTACTTTCTGATGGTGTGAAAAAAAATATACATTACTATGGTAAGTTTTCTCAGGAAATGCAAAAAAACGATACAAACTAGATTAATGTTTTTAAAAATATTATAATGAATAATGTAATCAGTATAAAGTTTGTGAATTTATTAGTACGATTTACATGTATTATATTTATATATTATGAGATTTTCTATGACATAAATGTAATTAGAATGTAATAAATCAACTTTTTTACTGAAAAAAATAGCAGCGGTGACATTTTTTAGATAAAATTCCCTTCGTATTTTTGCATTAATTGATGGATGTAATTCGATACACTTCGATTATCAACGGGACATTCTAAATTTTTTCAAGAAGATTTAAACGTACCTAATACTTAATTAACATTTATAATGTCGCATTCTTTGGACGATTTCAAAACATTGCAGAAAGTTTTTAAAATATATTTAATTAAAGAAATTAGGAATAGATGTATGATGTATACACCCATAGTTTTATGTTATAATGTAACTTGATACTACTGAGGTAGTTTAATATTAATAATCTAGCACAGCATGGGTTTTTAGTATAATACTTTATTTTTAAATAAATAAGTCAGTCTATCTATCGATAAAATATTTTTTAGGAAATTATAAATTTCTATACATAATATAGGGTAGGTAGATAAAAAACAAGGATATTAATATTAATAGTCTATATTTACATATTTAATAATATAAATAGTGGTCCTTAGATAAATATAAATGTTCTTGATTATAAACAAAATTTTGTAGTAACAATAAAGTTTGTTACACTTATCTATAAGTTTACTAAACTCGAGTTAAAAATTTGTAAATTTCATTCAACTGATAAGTATATAAATAATGCTGTTTAAATTTAAAATTTAAAATCACCACATTTGCTAATGTGTTCTAGTGAAATTTATTATTTGGAAAAATTAGAATGGATCAAATGTTTCGATTGTCTCGAAATAATATTAGCAAAGATATCTACTACCTTAACCTAAATAATTAAGAGGTAAGGCACTATTTCTGATATTTACCTGCCTTTAAGATTGTTCGTTTGCAATATTATTTCTCATTAATGTACTGCTCTCTTTTTTTAAATTTGCCTGCCTTGAGGAAATCACTGCAGAACTCACGAAACGTCGTCACTTACAGGTTGAATCATTAATATAATTTATTGTTTCTATTCCTAAACATACATTGTGCATCTCCAAGAAATTAATTGGAAAACTCCCCCTTAAAACAGGGTATTTTACTGGTTTTATCGACCCACTATAAAATTTCTTATTTTATATTAAATAAAAATATCAGTCTATAGACAATTTAATCACTTTCGGAAACTGTATCCACATCAATATACAATTCTCCCTCGTTACTGGTATCTGCTGTACATTCTCCCATTTTTCCTGCTTCCTTGGAATGTCTCCATTTCATTCTTCGGTTCTGAAACCAGACTTTTACTTGTGCATCGGTTAAACCTAACGTGGCAGCTAATTGACGTCGATCAGGTTTGGTGATGTATTTTTGAAGTTGAAAACGGCGTTCTAATCCTTTCCTCTGTAGATTGCTGAAAACCGCTCGGGACCACGATCTTTTCCTTTTTCCGGATCCCGAAGAACAGTTGGATGTTGCACTCAAGTTCAATGATGCACTAGAGTTGCCGGATGTTTGAATAGAAGGGATTCGTATGGCTAAAAAGAAAATGAAAAAGAATGAAAAATTGAAGACGAATTTGAAAGAAAAAATACAAATAGGTCGTTTTTTCGATTTTTTATTGCCAAAAATTAGGTGATCGTGAAAGTTTGTAAGTAATGTATATTTATGTAATAAATCTCATGAAGAAATAGGGATGTCCAAATCAAAAAAATCTTATAAAAAAAGAACTGAAACTTCTTTTGAATACTGGTCAAAGTAAAATCGAAACTTAACACAGTGAAAAATGAGAAATGTTCGGCGCCTTCGTCAATTTTAAAGTATGATTTTACAAGATAAATTGATGGGAGTTTTAAGGAATCGAATAATTGAATTATTAACAACTAAACAAAACAATTAAACACAGAAATCTACATATAAATATTTGCAAAAATTAAAGCATTTTTGTTTACTGAAGTGCCAACATCAGAACCATTATATAGATAATTAGAGTCTTGTGGCTTTTAATGTTTTTGTACTGTAATGTTTGGGTTCTAGTATTTTATTTGTGCAGTATTTGTACAATACTGGACCTTAGTGGACATTGGTTAATATGATTTGTTAGTGTAAATAACCAATTTTCCTGAATGTGCCATTTCATTATGTATTTTTATGAGTTTGTAGGCGTCACTGATTACCATATCAAACAAGTCATTTAATTTTATTAGAAGAGGTGAGAATGATTAAAGCATCAATTATTCATAATGGAATATTAACGATGGTACATTAAATTTGAATAATAAAGATCTTAAGTAACTATCTAATACAATAATAATCAACCATTAGTTAGGTATCATTCATTTTTTATTAGGGTATTTTATTTTCTTTGAAAAATTATCTGCAATGATTATATGTAGGTGTGTAAAAATATTATTATTTTATTATCTATTAGGTAATAAAATTTAAGCGGTAGGTAACGTAAGATGGGAACGCGCGAATAATTATTCCGCAACGGAAAAACAAAATGGTTTTTCTGTAGAATTTTAACAAAATTTATTATTCAATTAAACGAAGGTAATAA
Organism: Agrilus mali; assembly: GCA_029378335.1. NCBI lineage: Eukaryota > Metazoa > Arthropoda > Insecta > Coleoptera > Buprestidae > Agrilus > Agrilus mali. Next base: position 16,573,179 of record CM055657.1, read on the forward strand.
CTGTTTCACCGTTAAAGCTTCTGATAAACAATAATAAACATTGGATCGTTTAGAATTTGGGGTACACACACTTAAATATGTATACGTAAATATGATCACGTCTAAACATCTGTTTATATATGCTTGCGGGACGCATCTGAGAATCAACAGATCCAACCGTGATGTTTTTAGTGTTTATTGGTGTTAATGTTGGGCCCTGACATCTGATTACATCCTGTGGCGATAACTACGAAACACTCTTCTCCTCTTGGTCCTTGTTGTTTAGGATCTTTTTCCGTTATTTATTTTCATTTAAGTCTAATTTAATCTATACCCTCTGCTGAGAAGACCAGTTGTAATAATGGTGTTGTACTAGGCATTTAGATACATTTTTAATGAGCCACTTAAATTTTAAATGACAACAATTTAGGTTTTATTTGAATTACAGCAATTATTATGTATATTGTATACAAACATCGGAAGTGAAGATTTGATTAGAAGTTCTTAGATCATTTTTAGTTTCCTGGATAATAAATGTTATGGGGTAAAATAAATTTTACTCTGCAAAAAAATTATTAAATAGTATAGTTAATAGATTGCGTATCGCATTCTTTGTGAAACATTTTGAATACCAAAAAAAGGGGGTTTAGAGTAACAAAAACTGGGTTACGTTTCACGAAAATATTTTATTAATCTCTACAAATTTGTTTCAACCCTTGCGGGTCATTGTCAAGAGCTACGAAGTTACTAAAGATGTAAATAGTGTACCAGACTTATATAAACGGATTACAGTAGGCAAGAAGAATTTTATGCAGGTAGGTAACGGTTATCTATTTGGAAAATCCAATAACAGCGGAGAATCCAATGTGAACATTTCAATTTGATTATTTACAATATTTTCATTATTATTAATGGCTTTCTTAATTTCCAGAGATTCAAGTAAACTCAATTTACGACCCTTTTGAGCAGAATGTACAAGTTCAATTGAATTAATATCTAAATTATGTTTGAAATCTAGACAATGTTGAGCTATTCCTGTATTATTCTTTTTATTCTGAATGGCAAGCACATGTTCTTTAAGACGAGTTTTTATGGCCCTACCTGTCTGTCCCAAATAAAAGGCTGTGCAATCTTTACAGTATAATTTGTACACGCCACTTTTATCTATTGAATTTGTTTTATTTTTGTTGTTAACTAACAGAGTTTTTAAATTAATTTTGTTGACTAAAATTGGTATAATATTTAATTTAATTAGATGGTGTTTAATTTTGTATCCGACTTCTTTTACATAGTTAATAAAAGCGTATTTCTTATTTTCAGGAATTAAATCAGGAAGGAGACCGTTGTAAAGTTTGATTTCAATGAGTTTTCGTTGTTTACTTTTTAACATTTTGTCAATTAGGTTGGGATTATACCCGTTATTAATGGAAATCTGTTTTATAATTTTTAATTCTTTTTCAAAATTGGTTTTAGAAAGGGGTAAACTTATTAACCTGTGTAATAAACTATTAAAAGCTGCCATTTTGATGTTAAAAGATTGATTTGAGTCAAAGGGAATTACCGTGTCAGTTGTCGTAGGTTTTCTATAAATTTCAAACATAATTTCTTTGTTATTTTTGTATAAAGTAAGATCCAAAAAGTTTAACTTATTGTCTGTTTCAATTTCCATCGTGAATTGAATGTTCGAATCTATGGAATTTAATAATTTGAGAAAGTTGTCTAATTGTCTTAAGCTTCCCTTCCAAATACAAAAAACGTCATCCACATAACGTCTCCAAAGGGTAACAAGCTTGATAAGTTCAGAGTTAAGTTTAAAAAGTGAATTTTCGAAAGAGGCCATAAAAATTTCTGCAAGGAGAGGTGATAAAGGAGAACCCATAGGTAATCCATCATTTTGTTTAAAATAATTGTCTTCGAATTTGAAATAATTTTGATCTAAGCAAGTTTTTAGAATATTTAATAGTTCAAATTTTTCCATATGGTTTAGTTTAGGATTAACTTCTATTTTATTTTCTAAAATTTTGATTAGTTTGTTAACTGGAATTGAAGTAAAGAGACTTTTGACATCAAAGGATACAAATATAGATTTATCTGGAAGTTTAATAATCTTAAGACAATCAACTAACTGTAAAGAATTTTTAACACTAAAACTAGAAAAACAATCAAAGTTAGCCTGTAAAAGGTTATTGCAAAACTGACATAACTTATAAGAAGGAGCATTCAAATAAGAAACTATAGGTCTAATAGGTGCATTAACTTTATGAATTTTCGGTAGTCCATACAGGATAGGACTAGACGGGTTCATGCATTTAAACTTAAATGTATCTTTATTAGGAATTAAAGTTTTGCTATTATTGATGAGTTCTGTAATTATTTTTTGAGATTTTAATGTGGGATCACGTTTTAATTTAGAAAAAACATTGTTGTCTGACAGTAGCATATTAATTTTATCAATATAATCTCTTTTTTGTAAAATGACGACCGAATTCCCTTTATCAGCTTTACAAATTATAAGGTTACTTTGAATACATTTAGATTTAATGGACTTGATAGTTTTGGAAACATTATTATAGTTATGGCTAATTTGTGTAGACTTAATGATTTTCGCCAAATTGTGTTTATCTATTATTTCTACTTTATCTGATTTGTTTAAGGCAATATCAACGTTAACACCTAACAATTCTAAATCTTTAAATGAAGTTGTTAATTTTGGCGAAAATTTTAAGCCTTTGTTTAAAAGGTTCAATTCAGTGTTATTGAAATTAACATTCGATAAATTTACGGTTCTCTCAGAGAAATTAAAATTAGAATGGTCTAAGTTGTTGTTGTTTATACCTGAAGCAATATTCTTAGTTTTAGTCTTAAGTTGTGTGCTTTTGAGTTTGTCCAACTTCCTGTTTAACTTTAACTGATGTTTTTTGATGTTAATGTTGACTTCTTCGTGGATGTTTGAAGTGATGCAATCAAAGATGACATTGTGGAACCTGGTGTGCATCTGCATGTGTATAAGTTTGAGGTGTTCACCTACATTTTGTCTTCTTGTCTGCCACTTTTTGATTTCCAAATTAAACCAACAATTTTGAGCTGCCTCTACTGCTTTTTGAGCTTCCGGTGATTTATTCTTGCACTTAACCATCATATACACTGGTATGACTTTAAACTTAATACACTGCTTATTAAACCAAATATGGTTGAAGTATGTTTTAATTTTGAAAAGTAATTTCCTGTATAGCGATACTATTTTTGCGTCCCTCGCGTTTAAAATATAGTTAATAGATTGCGTATCGCATTCTTTGTGAAACATTTTGAATACCAAAAAAAGGGGGTTTAGAGTAACAAAAACTGGGTTACGTTTCACGAAAATATTTTATTAATCTCTACAAATTTGTTTCAACCCTTGCGGGTCATTGTCAAGAGCTACGAAGTTACTAAAGATGTAAATAGTGTACCAGACTTATATAAACGGATTTAGTAACTTCGTAGCTCTTGACAATGACCCGCAAGGGTTGAAACAAATTTGTAGAGATTAATAAAATATTTTCGTGAAACGTAACCCAGTTTTTGTTACTCTAAACCCCCTTTTTTTGGTATTAAATAGTAGTTGATAATTTGAATAATAATTAATTTAGTTGTCATCCAAGAATAATTCAAGAAGAATCAGAATCATAAACACTCTCTGAACGATTAATAAAAAATACAGTTCGATTCATAATATAAAATTTAAACTAACATAAAATGTTCTTAAATGAAATAATTTATAAATAAAACACTAAGGTAATGATTTTCACAATTTTATTCACACTAGTGACGACCGTTTCGCCAAAACATTGACTTTCTCAGACCAGGAGTATTTGCTACTACCTAAAGATATTTTACAATAAATGTGCTTATACACTGGAATGGTATTTACAATAAATTTAAGAGAGGGAACTATTACATTCTGTTTGATCTTTCATTAAAATATCGAATTTTTTGTAATTGTTGATTTCTAAAACTTCTAGTAATGTGGGTTTACTTCCCTTACTTTCTAGATGTAAAATTTCTAATACCATTCTAGTGTATAAGCACATTTATTGTAAAATATCTTTAGTAGCAAATATTCCTAGTCTGAGGATACTAAGGAAGCCAATGTTTGGCGAAACTGTCGTCACTAGTGTGAATAAAATTGTGAAAATCATTACCTTAGTGTTTTATTCATGATGGTCGATTTTCATCAAGTAAAGGTCGAATCTATTCAAGTTTTGAAATAATTTAGGTAGCTTATCTGATTTTTTTGAGACAATTTATGGAACTGTTTAAAGCCGATTCCTGTCGATAAATCGATTAAATATTGAAGTATGTAGATTAATAAGGAGCTATTAAAAATAAACAATTAATATAATAAAAGTTCCTCGAAACGTCAGTGCAACTAAAAACGAACCTACTGGTGTGAAAAGTGGAAACCAAATCATCAGTGTTTTCATGGTAGAAATAGATCTTTATTTGATCTTTTACTACCTCATAAATTAGCGAAGAATGTTTAATTAATTTGTAAGGATCGGAATGTACGTATAGATGTTTAAGATTTCTGAGTATCTAAAAATAAATTTTATTGACAGACGAGCGCAAGTAGGTGTATAAATATACCTATAATACTTACGTACTTTTTATACTTTTAAAATCGACTTTGATTTAATAGAGTTGTTAAATACAAATCAGTTTATGTTATAGGTCAAAAAGCACCCCATCAATTTTTTACAAAACAAGAGCTGTGAGGAGGGGGTGTGACTACCTCCCCCGCCACCTATAACATCAACATTCTCAAGTCACAGTGAAGGACTCAAAATATTTATAACCGTGTCCAAATTGTTTATTTAAATCTAAAAAACTATTTAATGTAACCGATTGCAATTAACTACCCTTCGCTCTCCACACAATTTAAACGATTCTAATGGGGTTTTTGATATTACCCGATAGAATTTAAAAAAAATATATTTTAAAGGCTACTTCTGGTGAGTATTAACTAACGTTAAAGCCGAATGTTGAGCAAATAAAGAGACCAAATGTTCTCGATGTAGATACATTAGCGTATTCCAAACACTTAACAGTGGCCACTATATACAAAACTGAAACATATTACAAACTGACTGGTATAAACGGCTAAGATGAGCGGGATGCGAAGGCCTGTTTACGACTTGTATATACGTACATAAAGGTCTTATAGATCTAATGTTTACATTGCTTGTGAATAAAGTTTAGGGCTCATCATCGGTTTTAAAGCAATTGCTTGCTACCGTCATAAACTTTACATTTACCAACTGATGTAATCAAATTAGAACGCGTCGAAGAATGAATTGGCTGTTATTTGAAAATATCTATTTGAACTGAGTGTAAAAAAAAAAGTTTTTTCCATTAAATTTGATTATTATTTTTGGACCCTTAAGAGGTGCTTTTTATTAATTAGGACCCTTCAGCCCAGTGGCGGATTTACCAGCAGGCTGACTAGGCTAGAGCCTGGGGCGGCAGATTTTAGGGGGCGGCAAACTTTGCTCAAAAATTTTTTGTGTCTTACAGAAATAAAAAAAAAATATTGTCTTATACACGGAAAAAAACGAGGCTCAAAAAATCAACAAAAATTACAATATTTTAGTGCTATACAGTATACTGAATACACTAACGTCTGTATATGAAAAATTACTAAACGCTTATTTATAAAATATACTATTGTGATTTTGAATTTTTTAAATATTCCAATAGCGTTTAAATATTACATTTTAAATTTAGTATTTTTACCTATTTTTTAAATTGAAATATTGCCATAATTTTTCTTTAGGTCCACCCACACTATTCAATTAATGTGTAATATGTTTCACCACTTAAATATGTCTATTCGAAGAGAAATGGGATCCGAAAAAAATTGCTTAAAAATAACAATATCTAACAAATATTATATAGATATACATGTGGAAAATTAATACTTTTCTATTGATATTTCTGATGATATTAACAACCTGTTTGAGTGTAGAATAAAAATTTAATAAATTTACACGTAAAAAATTGCATATTGTTGCACAGAATTTCATTAATATTATACATTTCTTAGAATGAGGATAATTAAAAATAATAATAATGATAATATTGTAATGAATAAAAGCTGTAAATATCGATTCAACGAAAGTTCTTCTTAACATTCTTACATTTTTAATCCTAATGAATTCGTATCAATATTTGTTGATTAGTCTGATAAAAATATAATACAATCATAAAGTTGCAATTTCATTGACAAAAAATTGATTGTGAATTAGGGTATAGAATTGCAGGTGTCAGTAGGGGCGGCAAATTTTGAATAGCCTAGAGGCGGCAAATGTATAAATCCGCCATTGCTTCAGCCCCCTTAGTGAGATTTAGTAAGTTAATTTCTCTTACCTTATATAAAGCTACATGAGTATTTAATTAAAAGAGGAGAGAATATTATAACAATGCTTTGAATTAAAAAGTTGATGTGAGATTCTCAATGACGAAGGGAGTGATGTTAGATTTTCAATAAACCCCTCATTTTAAATCTTGTTGAATTTGATGAGATTTTGCTGAATCCCTCTTCCATTTTTGATCTTAGGTAATTTATTACTACGTCACAACTAAATACTGTACCTGATTCTGATTAGGTTATTAGGTAGTCTAGTTAGGATAGATATTTAATGAATTTTTTATTAATAAAATTTGAAAGAGCTAAAACGAAATTCATACAGGTATTGGCTTGAACTTTTATTTAAATGAAATTAATTGTGCTTAAATAAGGATTTGATACAAGAGTTTGTGAAATATTTAGTTATTCGTATTTTAATTTTGACCATTCCCTCCCCCTAGTGAGTGTAGTGTGACCTCTAATTTCTCTTACTGAATTTTTAATTAAAAGATGGAAGAATTTCTTAACAATTCCTTTAATTAAAAGGTTAACGTGAGATTTTTAATAACCAAGGGGCTGAGGTTAGATTTTCAATTACCTCCTCTATTTAAATCTCATTAAATTTGATGAGATCTTGCTGAATGCCTCCCCCATTTTCAGCTCAGCTAATTATTGGATGTTACAACTAAATAATGTACCTGAATCTGATTAGGTAATTAGGTGGCTTAGTTAGGATGTTTAATTAAATTTTTAGCGAATAAAATTTGAACGAGCTAAAACGAAATCCGTGTATACTTATAAATTTTATTTCAATGAAATTAATTGTGATAGAAATTTACATAAGGATTTGATTTGATAGTTTGTGAAATATTTAGTGGGTCATTCGCATTTTATCAAATAATAAAAATAATGCAAGTCGTTGTGTGTTTTTGTACTAATGACTTTGATGAATATTAAATTTTATTTATCCAGTCACCAAAAATATTTATGAGCATTTTTATAGTCGTGATTAAATGGAAATACAGCATAAGTTGATTATAATGTAATGAGTACTCATCATTATTTCTTATCAAAGAGAAGGTAATAAAATCGAAAATAAACATTTTACGATTTCTTTAGATTTCTTCATTACAACAAGACAAGCAATAAAAATGTGTTTTTGTGAATAATCATTTTGAATGGTCAACACATCATTCTACACTTATCAATATTATTAGGTATTATTATTTTTACGGGAATAAATAGAACGTGGTTTTGATTAACAAATAATTGTTATTCACAAGTTAAGGGAAATTAAGACGAAGAAATACGTTTGATACAATTGATTGTGGTGTTGATCATCGGGTTAGGGTAGCAAGGGGAAGACATCGAAAAGAAATAAAATAACTATTGCCAAAATACACAAAAATCAACAAAATTAAGACCTAATAATATAATCACAATAAATATAACGTTTTTGCATTGAAACTAATGTCTCAAAGATGGTTTTAAAGTTTTATATACATACTTATTAAAAATATTCTTGAGGGTTTTATGCTACCCTATAAAGAAAGTGAAAAATTAAACAATCGTAAAAGCACTTGCTTTAAATATTTTCCTTCAGTGCTAGAACATGATGAAGAGTAAATTATTATTATACAAAAACTTCCATAGCACTTAGTTTCCCAGGCTGAAGAAGTATTCCGTATCAAAGGTATTTGTTAAAAATTGAACTTCCCAATAGAATAAAATTAGGGTTTTTCAAAATTCTTAAAGTTTAAGAATTCTTGTTTCGTCTTGAATTAAGAAAAGATCGAGACAAGATCAGTACAAGAAACAAATTGTGGAAAATGAACATAAAGATCAAGAGTTCTGTCTTGGTGAAATCCTAAATAAAACACCTATAAATCCTATTTTACAGGCACCTACCTACACAGTAGTTATTAAATTCACTTATATACTAGGTATATTATGTACAAAATTTGTTTTTGTTACCTGGTCGTGTTGCAAACGGCCTGATGGGCTGTACAGTGTAGATTCCATTGGCTGTAGAATAATTGTGAATATGGTTTGAGTAGTCGGCATGTTTTTCTAGTAAAGTTTGTCCAGAATTTAGGGAACAACATCGAAAAAGGGATGTGACGCAATCGGAACAAGGCACGGCGATGGTCGCTGTAGGTTTTGCTATCGAATTTTTGCAATTTTCACCGTTTATTCTTGTAGGACTTGGTGCTAGAATACTGTCGATGCCGAATTTGAGTTTAACTGGTTCTTTTGGGGCCATGGTATTCAAGCAGTGATCTTGCCCATTCAAGGCATTCATTTTTACAACCATGTAAAATCAGGATTTTTGTTTGATGGAGAGGGTTGAAGATTTAATATCCTGAAAGGACAATAATTTTTTTAAATTGTTGCCTGGAAATATTTCTAGATTTTACTAAGAATTACAAGTAAATTTACATAATTGATGCTTTTATGAGAATATTCTTTTGATTAGGTACCTTACTAAGATTAGATCCTTGAGTAGGTTTGTTTAAAGGACCACTTGTTGAGAGAATTCTGTAGATAATCCTGAGGCACTTTTGAAACAATTAGAAATTAATTATCACTTAGCACTAGAATATAATGGAGGCACCACGGTGGTGGTCTTGTAAGGAGGCACTTAAATGGTTACAGTAGTTAAGTCAATAATTGACTACTAATCGGCAACTAATGCGGTCCACGCGCGAGATTGCTCTTGAAGATAAAGTAGGAGGAGCCGAGAGTCAGAAAGTGTTTACCTCATTGGCTTCTTCTGGTTTTCGTCTTCGAGGCGGTGTCTGCTAATTAGTTATTTTCAGTAAACTTTAGCTCGAAACTGCGATATTCGCTTCGCTTGATTGTTTGTTTGGACTGGCGAACGAGGTTTACGCTAAACAAACGGCAATAATTTGATAATTACTTCCTGCACTTCAAGATTTACGGTTATTATGCTCCTTTTCGATGAAGATATTTTCCAACATATAAGAGCTATTAAAGGATATATGTCGTATAGATTTTATCGCTTTTTTAAAGTGAAATAAATAGGCAACAAAGTAATATTTCTACTTAATAGCTTTTCGACAAAACAATTCGCACATTTTTTTATTTGAAATCTATAGTTTTTTGTCTCCAATTTCACAATTTTCTGTAAAACGATTGAATTTGTTTAATGATGAATATTAGTAATGTATTATAAAAAAAAATGTGAGCCGTCACGGGACGCCTTGCAGATGTGAAATATCGGGTTTGCACAAGTAATATGACTGAAAGACAATATTACGACAGGAACTAAATATGGCATAATGAAAAAATCAAATATTACGAATTTCTTTCACAAAATGATAAACATTTATTTTTATTAAATACAAAAATTTATTTCAAGTTGCGACAACTCAATTCTTTTAATCAGTGACTTCAGTAATAGTTATATTCGATGTTGCCTCTGACAGCATTACTGTGATAATTGGTCGAGGATAACTGAAGTATGTTACAAAAGTATTGGACATAACATTATCAAGACATCTAATAAAAAACAGCATCTATTGTTGTTGCATATCTGGTAGTAAGTTCTCTTAGATTGTTGTTAATTTGCAATTGAAATTCTTTTTGGAGGAACGTAACTAATGACATTAACTCATCTTTAGCAAAATTTACATTGAAATCTCCAGCTAAAATCAATGGTAGTTTATCTTTATTGGGTTTTTAAAAAATTTTTGAACCTCTGTGACTGTACGGAAATAATTTCTCATGTAAAAATGAAATATCATTCATTCTTTTTATTAGGTGAAATGTACACAACAATCATAATTAATTCACTTACATCTTTTAGTTTACTATACGTAGTAAACGACACCGTCGAACCGAGTGGGAAGAGAATCGCACAGGCGCTTGCGCATGGTGAGCGTCGCCATGCCATACAATCGCCACGATCGCCACGCCAGCAATCCGGTTTACCCGCGCCTATATGTGTTTCACATCAAAAGTTTTAGTAATTTGTTCAGTCAAGTAATTTTTTTTTAATCACCCAATGTAGACTCTTTTATGATAGTCAAAATAAGATATTGCTCCCCCATTATCTAAAAGTATAAGTGGTTCACCTCTTTTCTCTTTGTGGACTATTTATAATATCTGAGATGTTTTTAGCATTTTGTCTACCCAACATTTTTTTATTAACTAAGTTGATAGCTTCTTTCTCTTACGATTACCTACCTATTTTTTAAAGCAAAATGCAATAGTGTAAATATTTCAAAATTGAATTAAGTATTTATTACACACTTAAGTTGATTTTTAATAAAATAAACTACTTACAACTAGTTTTGCCTAGGTCAAAGTATTTATTGTATAGGTAGGTATTAAAAGCTATAAAACGAAACAGTTTCGCCTAGACTACTCTAAACTGGTTTATCTTGAAATGCAACCAGACAAACCCAATTTCAATATAAACTACTTTGAGCCTAAACTAGATTTTAAACCACAAATCAGAGAAACTTAAAAAACTAAAAATTTTGTCAATTTTTATCTAATTTCTTTTTGGTGTTATGTTCTTCTTGAAAGAGATTAGGTCTTATGGTATGGTTCCTTTAGGCTGCCCTGATTTCAAATTTATTTTCATACAATTTCAGGATAAACTAGTTTAGTCGTGATCTGACGACTGAATTTATTATTTATTTATTTATTTAATAATATATTAGTGAATCTTATCCAAAAGTGTTTTTGTATTCATTTCTTATTTTATTAAATTAATTATGTTTCACAACGAATACACCACCAACTCTCTAAGTTTTATTTATTTATTAATTATTTATTGGTTGCAGAAAACGTAATTAATAGAAGTAAAACTGACATGTACATGTACCTATTTAGAGAAACATTTTGCTATATTTTTAACGAGTAAAGTGCATAAAAAGGCTGTTAGATGAAGTGATAGTGTAAGGCCTTCATTAAGTTATTTAATCATTAAATATATTGACATGTTTTATTTAACATCAGTCGTTATCCATTTTATCCATGGTAACGTAACCACATGATTAGTCGTAAATATATCTATTAGACAGATATTTCGCTAAATAGTAAATCCAAATTCTTTTCTAATCTATTATCTTACCACTACTATTTTATTCTACTCTAAGTGTATAGATCTCCCTCTACCCCTTTTTATTTTTTATTTCTAACCAACCGTTTATGTCTTAAAAATTGTCCTACCACCCCATTTCATTTATTCCTTATTGACTTCTACGGTGTCCCCTGTTTTCTTGCATTATTTTGGTATCCCGTTATTGCTAACCCTTGTTTTTAATAATAGCTACGAGATTTTCATTTGACTTCTCCTTCTTTCTACAGGATATCCTCTAGAATCTGAAAGGGTGTGAAAGGATGTCATGAAATAAAGTAACCAGTACAGAGCTTTGGTCTTGTATTTAAAAATATACCTGAGATCCTTGGACAGTTTAAAATTATTGTATTTTTAAGCTCTTCCTTGAACAAGTAGTTGGGGCTTTGTAATTTGTAATTTAAAAGGGACTAAATATTTTCGAAGTGTTTAATGAGCTTGAAATCTAATTAAGTAGCTTGAAGCCTCATCAAAATGCTTGACAGCAAGGCAAACCATCACAAGTTTTACTCAAGGACGTAGCTAGGATAAGGTAGAATTTGAAAACAAGTGTATTTTTCTCAAAAAAGTAGTTTAGGTTGAAGAAATTAAATTGATACATACAGTTGAAAAAATAAAATATATATATATATATACCTAAAAAGAGAAAGTTATAATGTGCTTATCCAGAATTTTGAAAAAATAGATAATTTATAGGGGACAGAGTCCTTCTACCCGTCCCTGGGTACACCAATAGCTTTACCTAAGCTTTTTAATGTAATTGAAGGTCTTTTAGTTTGTTTAAGCCTTTATAATTTGCTCGAAATCCTTTTTACAAATGCTTCAAGCCGTTTTATGTATTTCAAGTCCTTTTGATGTAGGTAATTTAAGTCCTCATGGTGTTCACAGTGCCCTTCTTACAAGTAGTTACAGTTTTTTATTCTATTACTTTTCAGTGTAATTGGCAATTTGAAGTTTCTGGATTTTAAAAACTTGAGGAACCGAATCACTTTAAATAAAGTCTTTGGGCTTAGGGCTTAGTAAGGGCTTTGAATCAGTATAACAGATCAGAAGAGCACTGAAGATGTCTTATATGATTTACGATAAAACATCGGTAATACAAAAAGGAACATCAGTGACAATTTCTCTGAACTTTTGATTAAAGGTAAATGGGATCCTTTAATCCAATGGTATAGGTACACCGAGATAGAGTACCTACACAAGTTATTTATTTTGTTTGGAATGTCTATTGGTGTAGGTACCCAGTTATACGTACGGGTACCAAAAGGTCGTTGGGGATAATGGGGGAAGGGGGCTCCTGAGCTAATACGAGCATGTTATTAGTATGTAATAAAGTATATAGTTATTCATTTGGGCAGTAATTCTCGCAGCGGGTATGCCCTGGACACCTGCTGTTAAGCCTCACCTTTAATAGCGTTATTTATGTTCGAAAAGAGTCACATCCCGGCATATGCTGTTTGTAAAGATCGAACCAAAATAATAACTTTACATGGTGATATAATAACGAGAATCTTGTGGTTTTTTTTACATAAACGAAAGACGCCAGCGAAATATTGTAAAATATGTGACAGACATAATATTTAGAAATAAATATTTCTGCTAGTCGTCAAATATTTTACCACGAACTTTTAGCGTTATTTCTTACGTTTCCGAATACCTCTACAAACATTAAAAAAAAGTGTTTCACCAGCAACTGACGGTGGTTGCAGAACACAATTTAGTTGTTGTATATTTGAGCCGAATTGTCGTGTTTTTCCTCCACTCGTTTTCTGAAAGAAAACTAAACTTATGATTAGTTTTTTTAATTTTCATTCTTTTATAATTTTATATAGTAAGATTGTCCTGTAATCCGTAATCTTGACGTCACAACAAAAGACTTCTTATTAAACATCTTTTGTAATTTACGCAAAATGTAAGCATTAATCTTACAGTTGAGTGATAATAATTTGTAAGAAGCTATTTCTTTTTATTTCTTTTTTTGCTTAAACAATAGGTAAATGTTTCTTCCATGGTATTTTGATTTGACAGCTTCTCAAGAAATAATTTTTTACAGATTATGGTCATATGAATAAATTTAATTTTATACGTGTTTGGTTGTATATATTATTTGGTTTCCAGCTGTTAAGTCATCGGCCATCCACACACTCAATCGTCGTATATTCCCCAGGTAACGACATTGTGATGAATTGTTATTAGTGTTGGACCACACAGGTATATACAGGCGCCTATTTGTTCATTACAAAGGAACACACCGTCGTTAATTTTATTTTATTTTGATCTTCATCTTTAACCCCCGCAAAGAACCATTACAAATACATATACAACAATTTCTTTAATGCAACAGAACTGGACAAAACCTTTATCAAAAGGGCTCCAAGTCCTTATCCCAAAACTCCTATTACTCTTAAAATCTAGGACCGATTACGTTGACGAGCAATAAAGTTGTACGTGTCGATAGAGCATTGAATATTGTGAGGATTTGAATGAAACTAAAAGGGTTTGAAATACCTAAAATAGAAAGCTAATAAAATTATGAAAAGTTTCAATTATAATTTTATTAATCACAACAATGGTTTCGCCAAACATTGGCTTCTTCAGGTGAAGATGAATCTGTTTATTTATTTTTTATTTTTAAGAAGAAGGTATGTTGTTTCCAGTTTTCTTCTTCTAAGAGTTTTTGAAAAAGACCAGTCGAGTTATATTTGTTTAAAGCAAGTTCAACTTCTACAGCTAAATTTTCTAAAAAACTTCTATTTTAGGTTAGGTTTCTTTATTAGGTTAGTTTCCAACGGAGAAAAATTAAAGTTAGTTAAATTTGTGAAACGCTAATAAAAATTAAAAGTATGTTGATTAAAGTTAAATGGGGAATGATGATCTTGTATTTTAGCTAAATCTTGTTTCTTCTTTAAAACCAGTTTTTTTAGTTTATTAAATTGAATTAAATATTTATTGCGAATGATAGGAGAAATTTTATGATGAATATGTTCTGATAAAGCATCGAATTGTAAATTATGGAGTCTATAACTTAAACAAGAATGTAGTACCTTGAGATAAGCAGATAAAACGTCTCTTTTTCGGTAGAAGGTCTTCAAAGCTTCGTTGATCCAAATCTTCTTGGCTCTGTTGATGGTGTTCTGAGCAGCTACTCCCTTTTGGTTGCTTTTGATGTCTATATGATTAGGGAACACTCCTTCTTTCTTGCACTGGACCAGGAACCACATATTTTGTTCGATGATTTTGTATCTGTCGTTATTTGAAGTAAAAATTTGCCTGTTCACCAACATCGGTTTGTTTTAAATAATTAAAGTGTTGAAATGAAAAGTTTCAATTATAATTTTATTAATCACAACACTTGTTTCTCCAAACATTTTAAATATTCAGTTTCAACAAGTAACGCCTACAACAATTAATTATATTCAAATACCTAATCATCAAAAAACTTGAAGCACTTTTAAATAGGGCTTTGAACACACAATAAGGGTTTGAATTAAAAATTAAATCAAAAGGGCTTCAAATGTAGTTGAATTAAATTCTACAATCATTTTATTTGTTTGTGCAATAACTACATTATTTATTCCCCTTCAAAACCAATAATATTATAATATTATGAGCCACCTTGGTTGTCTATCTTATCTTATGGATCATTAAGTTAAGCCTTTCTAATGTATGCATGGCACTTTACGGATGCAATAATCAATAAAATTAATTGATAAATTTGCGCGATTCGCGAGAGCGGAGGATTTTCCCGTACCGTGAATTTTACATGTTTGACTTTACGCTCGAGAGAAACAGGCTGCTAATTTTCGTTTATCTCCAGATCTCGCTAGATCGCATGCAAATTGCACATGCAAGACCAGAAGTCCAACGAAAAATAAACAAGAATAATATAAAATGCATCAACGAGCGCATTAATAAAGTGTAATCATAATATTAATAACGATTATAAAAGCCATAATAAAGTGTAAAGTGATATTTTCCCGGTATTTATGACAGTTATATCATTACTGTAGTCATCCTAAATTCATTAATAGTCACTCGAATGCATGCTGAGGGAACTAAACATTTCTCATATTTCTTCCGTGGAATCGCGATCGGAATCGAGCGGCACATCGATTACACATTCATACCCCATTGATTACTTGTTCCATGTCGATCCCAATGAAATAACAACACGAACTATCGACTTAATAAAATATCGCGACGTAAAGACATAAAATTATGCGAACGTTCGAGAAGAAGCTGCACTCGGTGTGACTGTTCACAAGTACAAGCCATTTTCTCAATAACTGCGATCGAGTGTACGGGTGGTCTACAGCTTTTTTTCGATTATTTTCATCAGATTTTACATCAACGCATTATCTTATGACACTCACTCCGAATGGTGTACAAAATAAAATATTACTGGACAAGTGCGAGTTTGGTCCCCATGCTGAAGGTTCTATAGCTACCTTATCAATAGATATTGTTAAACACATCGATTTCAGAAACATTTACATCAATAAGGTAATTAATAAGAGAGTTTGGTAGCGGTATCTCATTACAAGCAATTCGAAGCAACTAAAATGTCTCACGGGTGTTTTAGAACAGACTCATTAATTCAAGCAGGGATAGGAGTTTCCACAAAGTTATCGAACTTTTTTAAATTTTCCAGAATTCTCTAAAATATTCGAGAAGTTGATCGATTTCAGAAACATATTTTATTTTATTCGCATTATTTACATCAAAAATATAATTGACAACAGAGTTTGGTAGCAGTAGGTATCTCATTGTAAGAAGATCGAGGTTACGAAAATGTCTCAGGATGTTTTAGAACAGTCTTACTAACTGAAGCACTGACAAAATTGTCTACAAATTATTATTGAACTTTCTCAAATTCTCCAGGATTTCCTAAAATATTTCACAAATATTTTATAATATTCACATCACTAAAATAATCGATAAGAGAGTTTGGTAGCATTATTCCTTTGTAAGAAGTTGTAAGCTACGTAAATGACTCGGGATGTTTTAGTACAGACTCTCCAATTGAAGCAATGACAGAATTTTTAATACTTCCTCAAAATTTTCAGAATTCTATAATAGTCCGGTTAAATTAGACCAAAAAATAAGAGTAAAGCTACATAAATTCCCACCAAGCTGAAAATCAGTGAGATTGTTTAAAATATGATTAAAAATAAAATTTGAAAGTTCCCCATCTTTCCCCTGTATGGAAAAAATTTTATTCAAGGTTAAAGGTCAAAAAAATGAGTTTTTCGCGATTTTCAGCAAAACGGTAAGTTTTATCATAAAATTACCTCAGACAAAAATTGTAGATCATAAAATTATCTATAAAATATGTATCTCTAAAATACCCCAAAATAAGCTATGTGACAAATAAATCCCCAACAACTAGAAAATATTTAGTGCAAATAGAAAAAAGATTGTAGAGGAAAATTTTTCCCCAGAAGAATTCCCCTGAAAAATATATCCCCAAAAAATACCCAAAGGAAAAAAACCCATATTTTTTGGGGAAATCCCCTAATCTGGCAACTATGAGACTAACAGTATTTCATTTCAATAACTAAAGCAGTGTTGAACTTATACATTTTTTATACTTAAAATATTTATTTATCTGTAGATATTTACCAAAAGTTCAAATTTGCTAAAATTAAGGAGTACAGCTACCCTTCAGGTAGAAAGGCGATCGTGTTGGGTCTATCAATTCTCATAGTAGTACCCCATTATCTGCATTTTTGTATCTAATAAAGAGGCCTCTTTGCCGAAACAGGTAATTGGAATGTTTATTGACCATTTTTGAAAGCACCGCTACCCCTATAAGCAGTAGTTAGATTGCATTCGTCAAGACATCATCATCATATCTCGTATTTTTTTGCTCTTTTTTTTTGTTGTATTTATTACCGTTGTTCTTACTATTTTTCGTCGTTGTTGTTTTTTTTGTGTTATAGTTTTACATTTACGTTTCAAATAAATTATTCCTTCTGTGAATGTTTTTATTCATTTAATTGTCCAGTCACGAATAATATTGAATTTCGTCTTATCAATTTAAGACGAAAAGTGACAACTGCTCCCTAAGTTACGTTAGGCCAGCAGAACGTTATCCAGATCTCAACAAGCAGTGAGAGAATTTTCTACAAAGTTATAAAACTTTCTAAAATTTACGTCAATAAGATAACCAATAAGAAAGTTTAGTAACTGTATCTCATAAGAAATTATAACGAAGATTTTACGGAACTTTCTCATATCTTTCAAAATTTTATAAACCATTTTAGAAATTTATTGATTTCAAAAAAGGATTTTATTTTATTCTGAGCATTTACACCAATAAGATAATTGCTAAGAGAGTTTGGTAGCAGTATTTTGTTATAAAAAGTTCGAATTTTCGAAATTGTCTGAGGATGTTTTGGAACGGAGTCGCTAATTGAAGCAGTAGCATTAGAGTCTTCTACAAAGTTATAAAACTTTCTTAAAATTTCCAAAATATTTTAAAAGTTCATCTATAGTCTCAGAAACATATTTAATTTATTTCCAGCATTTACATCAACAAAATAATTGATAAGATAGTTTGGTAGGAGTGTCTCATTATAAGAAGTTAGAAGTTACTAAAAAGTTTCAACATGTTTTACGACAAATTCACTACTGAAGCAAATTTTGAATCTTCCACAAAGTTATGGAACTTTCTCATATTTTTTAGAATTTTCTAAAAAATTTTATAAGTTTGATTTTAAATACATATTTTATTTTATTCCCAGCCATTTACATCAATACGATAGTTGATAAGAGAGTTTAATAGCAGTATCTCATTATAAAAAGTTAAGTATCTCTGAATGTTTCAGCACAGACCCAGACTCACTAACTGAAGGAGTGAAAGAATCTACAAAGTTGTGGAACATTCATGAGCTCTTTAAAAATTTTAAAAATATTTTCAAAAATTTTGGAATGTTTTAAAATGTTTTCCAAAGCACCACTACTTTCTAAAGTGTTTTCAAATTCTCATAAAATTTCTCTAATCTGATTATCTTTGCATATTTTGGGAATTCATATTTATTATCATTCTTGCAATATTACATTTCAGTAAAAGCTAGAATTCAAATGCATATAACTAACAGTGTGAAACTTAGCATATCCTTCTGCAAGAGTAAGAAGCCCTTCGTATATTTTTTCAGTTTCGAACACGTTCATTTGTATTTCCCGTTTGTTTCTTCTCAATTCATCCCTTGGCCTCTTTTTATAAGGAAGTTTAATTTTGTGAGGTCTTCTTATAACAACAGGCCTTCTTATATCAGGTACGTGTAATGGCGATGCTGTTGTGGTTGTAGTCGTAGTTGTAGTAGTTGTAGTGGTTGGAGGGATGTAATAGTAATTGCTTTTTGCTTTAATTGCCTGAACTATTAGGCACAACAAATAACCACCGAATGCCAAAAAAGATAACGTTGTCACACTTAACTGAAGGATGGATTGGATGTCCTTTTTATCTTCCTTTTTTGGGTGGTAGTGTTCTTCGTATTGTCCTCCACGTCCATGGTTCTTTTCTTCAGCGTAAAGGGGTAATGCTTCAGGGGAAATATCTTCTCTCGTTTCTGCTACACTTTGTATTTCTGGTAAATTTTCTTCGGTTGATTTTGGGACCAAATATTTCTGAATTTCTAATAGTTTTTCTAAAGGCAATTCACTAAGGGTTGTCAAATCTGATAAACTTGTTAAAATTTGTTGACCAGTCGACAAACATAGCGAAAGATAGAGGACAGCTAACGGTTGACGCATTTTAGTTGACACTAACAAGAAGTTGAAGTTCAAAGAAAACGCATTATAAACAAAGTGTGACAACAGACTTTAAGATGCTATTGTTCTTAACTAACCGTTAAAGTTCTCCCAAATCGACCTTTTTGTTTTGCATGGTATACCATGCGTTGATCTTATTTTATGAAATTGTTCTCGACAGTTTTATTTAGAACGGTTTCAGACAAAATGAAGTCAACATTGACTGTGTGCGTTATATTGTGCTTAGTCGCATTAAATAACGCCAATAGTGTATTTCAAAGATTGAAGGAGGGTTTGCAAATGGCTGGGAAATTTTTGGATTTTGAACAACATTCGAAAAGTATAACAAACATGGTCAGTAAGGCCTTTATTTCTAAGGCAAATAAAGAGGGAAATGAAGAAACTGGAGAAAAAGAGCATGTCTTCTCAGGTTTCTTAAGATTGCTTGGGTTTGGACCACGAAAACTGGGAGCTGTTGTATTGAACGCAGTGATTTTTATTGCTCAACTGGTGGGTATTTTACTCTTGCAGGTAAATACACTATAAGATATGTTATCTGGATTATTTTTTATAGATAAGTACGTCTTTAGATAAACCGACTCCTCCATATTTAATTCATGAGAGAAAAATCGATGACAACAACATGTTTGAATGGATTTCGAATAATCCCGGAATATCAGATCTGTTAACGTATGCTAAGACTGAAAATCTTGTCAGTAATATTGTAAAACATATCAAAGAAAATAGTTTAGACGAGGATTCAGGTTGTTTACAGCTTTTATTTTGCAAAAGCTCGCCGTTTGTCGAAGGAATGCAGAAAGCTCTTAATAACGTCCACACCCAAAAAGGAGTGAAGGCTTTCTTTGAATTTCTGCCAAATAGAACGGAAATTATACGAAATGGGAAATGGTGCGAAAAGAGATACCCATATTGTACAATTCATTTTTAATTATGATTAATTTTTGAAACTTGTGTTATTATTAATAATATACGTATTTAAATAAAGTTTAATTTTTTTTAAAGATGTACGTGTTCAATACGTGAATGACGACTGAAGGCTGGCTGTTTCTCCCAAGATTGAATAGTTCCTAAATCCTACAGTCCAGATCTGACTTTTAGTAATTAACACTTAGATATTTATGAATATATTAATAAATAAAATAAATATTTCAGTTTTTGAAGGTATGTAACTGTATACGAAAAGTGTTTTTAACTTAATATCGAAAAGAAGTAGCACAATATTCTATTTTAGCATCCACCCCCACATCTTTAGGCAAAAATAATAACTGTTAAGTCAATTATAAAAAATATCTCACCAATTCGGGACGTAGCAAATGGCAAGGACTGAAATGGGGCATTAGGTCACCCTTCTGACTTGTTTAATTGTCTTTTGACTTCTTCAAAATATAATGACCTCTTCTTTTTGTTACCCCCAACGGAGTTTTGGAAGCTAGTCACGGCCTACATTCGCCGTGCAATCATGTCGAAAATGTTACATACCGAAATAATGTCAAATGTAATTAATGAAATATAAAACAATTAATTGGAAAAATATGAGCACTACGTGACACGACGTACTAATTTATAATCAATTAATTAATGAAACTAGTAAAGTTTAAATGAATAGGAAGGCACATTTTTGAAATAATAATGCATTTTAATTATAAGTATAAAGGTACTTTATTATGCTTCTATATTTTTATTTTGTACAGACTTTGTAATTGATGTTTTCGCTAATATTTTGGTTTCTATATCACTGCATAAGTTTTTACGATCATGGGACCTGCCAGATTTTAGATCGCAGAGCATTTGAATTTTACAGGTTAAATCACAAAAAGGGCGGTTTTTGGTATCTCTGTAGTAATATCTAAGAAAACAAAGAATAGTATTTTATTTAAGTCCGAAAATGAAAAACATTTTTCTTTAAATTTTTTTTTCCAAATATGATGTTTTATCGACAATCTAAGAAAAGTGAACTCAATATATGACAAAAAATTTAATAGCTGTATTTTTCATTTTTCTAGTGAAATACTGGACACTTGATTAACGCTACAATAAATTAACGAGAAAACCCGACAAATATTTGAAAATTATACCCTTTTTTTACTGTATCTCGAGTATTTTAGTCATGAATGTATTTTTTTAGAGTTACCGAGATTAAATTGTAAAAAGAGATGCGCTCATATTAAAAAAAAATAATATAGTAAAAAAAGGGTGGAATGTTTCAAAAAAAGCCATTTTGGCCTTGGTTTGTCGTTTTTTACTCGTGAAGAAAACGTACTCACTTTTACTTTTATTTATTGAAGTGTTAAGTCAGTGTCCTGTATTTTACTGCATTATTAAGAAATTTTAAATAAAATATTACTTGTAAAATTGTCCAAAAACTATCGGATCGTCGGCCATTTCATAGATTAATTTGTTCCATTCCACCGGCCTTAGGGATTCCATGCTGTAAGCTTCCTTTGCCGAATACAGTTTATACCAATAGGGGGAGTTTCCTGGTTTATTAGCTTCTTCTAAATTCGTTGTCCATGTCTCATGATCAAGGACCTCCTATAATACAGAAAAAACAAATTTAAAAGTATGGAGTATAATTTGAAGTAAAGTATTACACAAAACTTAAAGCACTACTGACAACCAGTGGGCGCAAAGGCCTCAAATTAGGTTACAGGTACTACAGGTAGATGTATTTAATATTTGTTTTACCCAAGTGGCTGTATCATGTTCCCCATCGACATAATAGATCCTGTATGCTGGATTATGGTTACCGTATGTGGTTACTGAAGGACACAAATAAGCAACGTTCGTAGGTATAACTGCAAAAGAGATTATTTTTGTTACATAACGAAATAAAGTATGATTTTATTATTAAACGTACTGGACGTTTCATCATCGTAGAATAGCTCGAATTCGTCTCCGTGACTATGGCCAAAAAATTGACCTGTTATCGTGTTTTGGTAGCGGTTTATAATCTTGTTGTAATTTCTTGACCATATTTTTAAACAGTCTGAGTAACCGGGGGGTATATGACCTAAAATAAATTCAAAAACTTACATAAGTAATTGGGTAATGGTTAAGTATGATAATATAATTCATTATTAATTAAATTAATATGATTTTGATTTCAATATTGCCTTTCGTGAATATTCAATAGAAATACACATGTAAAATAATTTCCTCATAAAACCGTGTAAAGAAAAATATATTTCTTTTTTTTAATCCCTTATCATATATTTTTTTAATGCACCATGTTATTTCAGTTCAATAAATTGATACATGCTTTTTACCATAGTTTAAAAAATCGTCCATATCAGTTATTTTTTAATTGCATTAACTGACCATTAGTAGAAGATTGGTAAATGTGTGTTTGTCATTTTTGCATTAAAAAAGGTTCCAATCGTAATATACTTGTACGTGTAAAATAATTTATGAGGCGTTTTGATAAGCAAAAGTACGTAGTTATTGGTAGTAATAAAAGTAAAAGACATGAAACATCGTATTGTTTCTTAAAATTTTCGGTCTAATATTTTCAATTGTGATTTTTTAGTTAAGCGAATATTTTTTTAATGCTAATTCATGTACACAAGTGTTCCGAGTACACGAATATTGTATTAATAAAATAAAAATATTTTGTCTTGTCTGATTATTTTGTCTTGTCTGATTTAAAGAAATCTAGGATGGCAACAAATGTCAACAAAATTCGACTGTTTAATATTTTAGTTGTTAGTGCTCATAAAAATATTTCTTACCGATTACGTGTACTTTTTCTCCTTTATTTTCTGCCTCTTGTAGTTCATAGATTAACCATTTGAGTTCTTTAGCAGGATCGCTACTGCTTAGTAAAAGCCACCTATAAAAAAATCTATTTATTATTGTGCATGCTCGTTAAGGTAGTCCATAAAATAAATTAGACACAGAATCGAAAATCATTAATCGAGTAGAACAACTCTTCTAATTTTTAAGTTATTTGACTTTTATAACAGCAAGTATTTCAAATAAAACTTGGAACGTACCAACTTAAGGAACTACAATAATTCGTATTTATTGAAATTATTCGAAATCCAGGTCTGATTAATACTGAATAGAAACCCCCTTGTCGTATTGTTGCATTCGATGTAGTTGGCAACCATTTCTTCCATTGCTCTTGAGCCTCTTCGTACAACCAGCGAATCGAATATTGCTCATGGTCGACCCATGGTGGGGGAAAACTGATAAAATATCACTCGTAAGATAATTGTTAGGGTGAAAAGAGATACGTGCTAATTGTAATATAAATGAAATTTTTATAACAATGGTTTTATCATTATTAATATTTGCAAATATCAGTTGATAAATAATTATGGTAAGAAAAAATCAAAATTGAAGTTTAGTATGAATATTCATTTCCGAATGTGTTTCTTTAATTTAATAATGTAGCAATTTTGAAGAATAACGATCTTTATATTGAACTTTACAATAAAAAAAATAGTTATAGTAATACAATTATTGAAAATTACAATTTATAAACTGAATATTAAGTATCTCGTGTTATAACGTAAATATTGAATAAATTTTAATACCTTCCTGCTGGTACTGCTTCATGGTTTCCAAGAACTGGGAAAATAGGAACGCTTGGGAAATATTTCTGCAGCACCCTGACATGTTCTTGGATATTTTCTAAATTTTGATTTTTAGTTTGATTCCAAATATCGTGAGGGGGTAAATCGCCAGTCCAAATAATATAATCTATATCCTACAAATTAATTCGTCACACATTTAAGTTAATAAGAATTCCTTTTTGGACATTTTGGCCATTGTCCGAGGAAATTTCTTCCTGATATTTCTCCTTCAACTGTGACAGGTTTTCAAGTGAGCGAAGTTATTGCTTATCTTCACCTAGTACTCAAGAGAATTTGTTTTATTTGAAGAAGAACTTCGGAAGTTTTCTTCCTGGTGCCTAGTCAGTAACTTCTACAAGTCCTTTTAAGGGTAGCCAAGTGGTGAAATTCTCTTGAGTCCTGCTCACTACTATGCAGCACTCAAAATAATTTGCCACAATTACAGGAGAGACTGAAGGATTTTTTTCTGACGTTTCATTTGCAATAATTGTATAAAAATTTTCAAGGTTAGCGATGTGCTCATCCGGGTCGAAATCTCAAGAACATATGCCACAGTTACAGGGAATAAATTTCCGTAGCGAACGACCAAAAGGATCTAAGCATAATTATCATACCAAAGATGCAGGCTGTTTAAGTCTACACTCAGTTTTCTTATTTTAAATAAATAATATTCTGACTTACTGGATGGTTAAGTACAATGTTCTCGAACATATTTTCAATAAGTATTAAGGGCGCGTCACATTTACCAGATGATCCCCATCTAAAATAGTCAATAAATAAATTAATGAATTGTACTAAAGAAAAATTTTTTAACAAAAATGATTTTCTTATTTATCTTGGTACTAACTTTCCAGCCGGTATAATTTTTCCACTTTTTTCAGGTGTACAATACGACCGGCAGCAAAGAGGTTCCTTGCAATTTACAGGACTTCCTTCCGCATAGTCAGGATCAAAATGGGTATCGGAAATTTGTAAGACTTTCATAGCAGGTTTTCCGATCTACAACATAACTAATGGAATTATATTTGAAGTTTATTATAAAAATATATATACTACATTTGGCATTGGTAGTGATTCAACCAAAGGCTTAGGAATATCTGGTAAGTCGATATCCCATTTATGTGCTTCATTTTCGGCTTCCTCGCAAGATTCTCCTAATACCATGTAGCAAATTTCGCCAGGATCTAAAAAGGGAATAGAGATGTTTTATAATTTATGTGAATTTTGGCCTTATGTAAAATAATTTACACCCCATCGTGGAAAATTTTATTTAGCCTATAAATAGATAGGTAAATAATTAACGAAGACCATTTCCATTTTTGATCATTTTCTACATATGTATTTCCAATGTTGCCGTCTTTGTTTATTTTCATCCCGCGCTGGACATTTTTGATATTCTAAGACAATCTTATTTTTGGAAATATTATTGTTATCGAAATTTAAATGTACGTGATTATAGCTGCAAATTTGTGGCTTAGGTCTGTTTTATGTGGTTAACATTTGTTATAAAAATTAGTGTGAATGTGGTTTAGTTTAAACATACCTATCGAATTAAAATTTATTAAAAAGTTGCGGTTTTCGTTTTTAGTGTTTAAGCTAAAAACAAATAAAAAGTTTACGTCTGACCTCGCAAAACATTTTTTTTGCAGATAATTATCAAATATCTTAAATTGGCATACATATGTATATATATTCGGGGATTTTTCTTATTCAACGTCTTCTTATTTAATTAACAACCAGAGGTGACTTTTTTTTAGTGTTTTCCCGATAAATAATTTATGACGGTAGCATCAATTCTGCGAAGGGCATTGATTCCTATGCTTTTAATAATAATTAGTATAACCGCTTGTCAATGTCGTAAACGTAAACAAATTTAATTACAACAAAAAAATGATTTTATTCAACTACGAAGGTCAATTTTAATTTTTTGCTCTAGTAAGCATATAAATATCATTAAATGTAGGTATATTGTTATATTTTGTTTTATTATTGCTTTGGACATAATATAAAATGCAAATATGTACCTAACCATGAAATTATTTTACGAAAATAATAAATTTAGTTCAAGGTTGATTTTGTTGTTTTAAAATGCACATTTAATATAGAATAGAGGAAGAGCTCAAGTCATTCCGTTAAACGTTGTTTGAATGCAAATATTGTTAGTCTAATAGCAATAAACAATATCTAATAATGATAGCGTTAATGCATTTTAATTATTTAGTGTAAAACGATAAAATAATGCGCAAGTGAAGATGACGCACCAGTAAAGATAAACATTCAAATCATCGAATTTGAAATTGTGTTTTGTGTTCGTTTCTTTACCACCTTTTGGCATAAAAACCAGGGAAAAATCGGATAAATCCCGTATTTAATTTATTGTACAGGTTTAACACTTATAGTTATGTCAGTTTAATAAGGCAAAATCTCTAATAAAATGTTGAGGGAATAAAATACAGTAAGGTCGCTTTTTTCTTGCAGACCTCGCCTTCCTAATTTGACACCATAAAAACAATTAAAATAGTCGAAAATTTAAAAATAATTACCTAAATTGGTGTTATTGAAAGTAGGAAGAACGTCGTGACTATAAACATCAAAAAATCCTTCACATACTCCTTGCGTTTGCAGTTGGAATGCCACACAAATGGATACAAATTTATTTCTGATGGCTGCGCGTGTTCGACCCCTTTTTACATCTCCCTGTACTATACCTACACCTAATTTAACAAAGTGGTATTCCTTTTTAGAATTGCACATACAAGATGAAAATTTTATTTCTTTTTCGGCGTATTTTCAAATTTACAACTTACCTAATTTGCATATAGAACATGGTACAGTTTCTCGTATTGCATTTCCTGAAGGTTTCAACGTTTTCGTATTGTAATATTCTACTTCTGTAAAGCTTAAGTCATTTGCAATATCTGTTTCTTTACCCTAAAAAAAATAATGCTAAAATGATCTCTAATTAATTAAATAGTACCTAATTTGACTAATAAATTTCATTAAACTCTCCGATTTTCTAAATTGTAGATATATATTGTATATCTAGATATATCTATATTTTTACGGCTAAAATTTTTTTTTCGTTTTATCAAAACGATTTGTCATTGTTGCTATTGTGTATCAGATGTTTGTCCTGTACATGAAAATTTGATTACGGAAAAACCAATTTTTCACGCACGTTAGATATCCGATTGTTTTCGAACTCAATAGGATCAATGTCAAGGAATATGAATATCAATATTAATAAACCATGTAATAAATAGTAGTTACTCATCGTTAGGTCGTACACAAATATAAATAAGTTAATGGTCGTAATTTAACGATGCAACGTCTTATTATTATGAAAATAATGCATGACTTATGTATAAAATTATTGCTCGTTTACGTTGCATTTTAATAAGTACAATTAATACTTAGATATTATTTATCATTGGTGGTCTTTTACATGTATAGAAGTTAACGAACCTCCCTTTTTGTAATAGTAGGTTGATGAGTGTGTTCCTGTTGTTTTTCTAGTAAAGGTTCTGTATGGAGTGCCACCCTGTAATCCCATTTGTCATCAAAATTTGGGGAAAATATGAGGGGATTTCCATCTAAAATAGGAAATCTCACAGTGTTCGCTTAATTACAATTTTATTTCACTTACTTGAAGTTTCTAGTAAAAAAAATAATGATAACAAATGAAATATCTGAAACTAAAAATAAAAATTATCAATTAACCAATAAGAAAGAGAATGATTTACAGATCTAACGCTATTTAATTGTTAATTAGTTATTTATTTATTCTTTCTATAAAAAGTACGACATTGGGCAAGGTCTGTTGAGCATGAGTGTAAAGGTGTAAATATTTTTTATTGCAGTTGCTGATGTAGGCAAATGGTTTTAAAGAACTCAAAAATTTTCCTGTTTACATTATTGACTTTTTCAAATCGTAAGTTGAAGTTTCGTGGTATAATAACATAAAAAGAAGATAATTTAATTATTTATTCCTGCATATATTAAATCCTTATATATATTTAATTAACAGGATGTTGTCATTCATACAGTATAAAAGAGAATTTTCTAAAATTGGTGTAATAAAAGAATTTTTAATTGTTTTTAGCTGATTCATTCGTAATTAACAAATCAATTGAAGTTGGATTTAATAGCAATAAAACGGGTCAATAAAATTTTTAGTTAACGAAACATTAACTGAATACAAACACTATTTAAATCTACTTATTAAAAAAAAATATGTCGATTCTATCAATAGCAGGAATGTGTTTTTTCTTTAATTAGTGAAAAATAACTTTTATATTTATATCTAAAAACATATTATTTATTGCATACAGGCCTTGAAAAATATCTCCACGTGAACACCCTTAACCCATTTTATGACTATTAGGAATACATTTAAATACTCTCTATTTCGAAATAACTATTTGCTATTAATTGTAAGTGAAAGTTTTTTAAACACAAGTAATTTAGAATCTGGTAAATATACGTGCATGATTGTCTATAGAATTGCGTAACTGATGTTGACATAAAAAAAGGTATATGTCATGTAATTAACTTCATGATCATCTGAACCATACGGTAAGCTAATGGTTAATTTTATCGGCATATTCATAAGTGAGTATACATTTTCACGGTTTCTTCGACCTTAACCTTTTTTATGAAAACAAAACATGCGTACCTGTAAATATTAGTATTTCGACGTGATCCACTTCTCCAAAACCTGACTAGAATCTAATAAAGCTATAAACCGTAGGATTCGAAACAAAAAATATTTATAGATACTTTTCATATTTGTTTAAAAAAAGGGAGAAATGGAACTTATCTACTCTGTGTATGTTTTTCTAATTAGAGCTGATAAAAAAGCAAAAAAGTTGTTTCATCGGCCAAGAATCGAACCCACCAAGGCAATCCAAAACAAACACGAATATATGTACGAACTTTTTTGACTATTGCAGCCATGTAGTCTTTAGGCTTTCACGGCTAGAGTATAACCTACATTTCTGCAGTGATTTTTTCCGGGAAGTTTTGCCGTGGTCCATAGATTTTCCTTGTTCCGGGTTCCAGGCGTTTTACCGTTCTCGACTGAGTCACAACTCAGCAACCGTCAAGTCACCACTGAAGATGCCGAAGAACGGCGAAACGTCTGGAACAAGGGAAATCCACAGACCACGGCAAAAGAACCACTGCATTAATATAGCAAACATATTTTTACTTTTAAATTAAACTCATCTTTCAATATTTAATTTAAAATAAACTGTAGGAGTCAGTGGCGTAGCCACAATTAGTCTATGAGGAGGGGTACCAAACATCAACCTCGTATTACCCACAAAACATGTTTTAAAAAGGGTCCATTCCCACTTCGGGACCAGCGTCCTAATTGTTATCAACTTACACATTCTTAATTCCCAGTTTGGGACCTACCACTTATACCTGTGTATTAGGTACGTAGTTCAATTTATGTACTTCTATACTTGTGTACCTACGAGTCCTAACACACTTGAATTCGATTATATGGTATATGTTAATAGATATATTAAAAGTAACTTGGAAATAAGAAAGTTAAACACAGTAAAACATTTATGTATAAGGGAATGACAAGTACACGACAATTCTCACTTTGTTCGTGTTATCTTTACATGCCGTAACCTTGTCATCATAAGGAATCAAACAAAATCATTCTTTGATTAATAAGTCAAGGTAAATAAAAAAAAAAGTTTCACTCAATCTAAAAATGAAAATAGACTGAAAACATTTATAATATTGATTGTAATTTGGCTTAGCTCTTGGTGAAACATTATTGAAAATAAGTCAAGAAATAAATAAATAAATACACTTGGTTTGTTTGAATATTATACTACAACTCTTTGATAATGGCATAACAGCCGAAACGTATGTTAGAGCAATCAAAAATAAAATTAGTGAAACAAACCAAGTGTATTTATTTATTTATTTCTTGACTTATTTTGAAAACATTTGTTTAAATTTTATTTCGAAACGATATTAAAATTCAACCCGGTGATATATCTAGGGGGTAGACAGAAAACGATTACAACCATATATACATATATTGTTACAATCGCGATATGTTTTCTTCATTTTAAACAGTGGCGGATTTACACATTTGCCGCCCGTAGGCTATTCAAAATTTGCCGCCCCTGCTGACACCTGCAATTCTATACCCTAATTCACAATCAATTTTTTATCAATGAAATTGCAACTTTATGATGGTATTATATTTTTATTAGACTAATCAACAAATATTGATACGAATTCATTGGGATTAAAAATGCAAGAATGTTAAAAAGAACTTTCGTTGAATGGATATTTACAGCTTTTATTCACTACAATATTATTATGATTGTTTTATTTTAATTATCATCATTCTAAGAAATGTGTAATATTTATGAAATTCTGTGCAACAATATGCAATGTTTTACGTGTAAATTTATTAAATTTTTATTCTACACTCAAAGAAGTTGTTAATATCATCAGAAATATCAATAGAAAAGTATTAGCTCCTTAGACTCTACTAATATTAGGTACATACTAACGGCTAATACCATTAAACTTATTTTGATTTATTTCTATTATACATTACCGAACGGTCTCAAAATAGGAATAACAATAATACCATTACAGAATACGTCACGAAGTGGCAACTAAAAATGTAAAATTTTATGAGGTTCCGAAGTGAGAAAATACCATTAAAAATATGTTTTACAAGCGCAATTTTTTCAAAACGAAATCTAATCGTCGTTATGTCTTCGCAAGCTCATTAATACATTATCAGTGTCCAATAATATACTATTGTGTATGTTCAACATCGCTAAACCATTAAGCCAGTTCAAAAATATTTTAACATAAATTATTTAAATATTATTCTAGATAATTATATTTAATTAAGCTATACAACTTAAATAAAATGACGGGTATTGTTTTCACCTTTCAAAGGATTAATGTTGATTATCCATTGGGGGAGGGATACATTCCCCACATATCTCCCCCCCTCGTAAATACGCAATTGTAAGACTTAGGAGATTGCGGTAAGATTTAAAATAATTTCAAAATATAAAATTTTATACCGTTTTCAGACTTTTCAGCTATTAACGTCCTTGTTTTTTTACCATAATGAATTATTTACGATATTGATCCTAATAACCTTCATCAATAAAAATAAGAATAACAACAGTTATCTATCCCTGATATACTTTCTATACAAACCTATTTAACTGCAAAAATTTTCTATTTAGGTAAATTCTAAGTTTCTTTTAATTTTTGCAACAAAGATTAAAAAAATACAATTTTCTCAAAATGTAGACAGCAACTTCAATTCGATTCAAAGTTTTTTAAATTTTTATAGGACATAAACAGGTAAATTGCTGAAAAGTTATCATTTTCTAAATGTGTAGACAAAAGCTTTTATTATAATCTCTTGTTAATAATTAATTAGAATTCAAACAAGCTCATATGAAAACAACAAATTAATATTAAGTTGTAATTATCCCCAAGGATTAAATTCATGGCGTGTTCTTTATGCTGCTTCGCAGTATATTATTCGAAACAATACACAGGAAATAATAAAATAAGTAACTGTAATAATGTGTTATCGTACCAATGGTAAAGGATACTGACGTATAATTTATAACATTAAAAAAAATACGAAAGCTGTGGGTAGAACCTCTTATTTATTAAGTATAGGGTCACAATATAACTAGAGACGAGTAAAATAATAATTTTTATAATATAATTTGATTGTCTATTGACGCAAATGCACGAATAATTATCCTGTTTTTAATGTACATAAGTAGTTACGTTGGGTTAAATTTATTTCTTGTTGTGGAAAAACAAGTTAGACATTAAATTATTAATTTCTACGTGAACAATTAGATGACAAAATTTAGTAAAGAAGAGAATAACAAGCACAATTTAATTATGTTTTACCTAGAAAAAAATTTTCGGCTCAAAACATTTTTCACGTTTTGGATTGCTTTAAAATTTAAAATTTGAATTAGTACATACTGTATTTGTAACACTGATAATAGTTATTAAAATTTTCACAGTTATCACACGTACAGCTGAAAAATTTCGCACATGTACCTACTAAAATTCAAGCAACGCGTGCTACAGACTACAACAACAATAACTGAAATATTTACACCTGCACATAATTGCATATTTATTTAATAAATGTATTAATTATAACAGTATGCAATACTAATACTTATGGATAAATTAAAGAAGTAAGGAATTTTAAAGGTTATAAAATAAATTTTAATTTTATGATTTAGATGTTTTTTTAAAGTTTATAATATACGTATTAGAAAAATACTTCAGAATGTTAATGTCCAAATTGGAAAATACGTTCTTAAAGTTGCTAAAAAAATTGCTTTCTCAATTACATGTTTTAATCAGCACCTTTTTAAGGATTTAATTTTTAAAAGTGATATTAATTTATACATATATTTACTGAAATAAATAAATAATATGCTAATATCAAAGTTGAGAAAAACTTTAGCTCGCCATCCTCAAAACAATTTGAAGGATGCCCAAGAACACTTAATCAGCACTTTTTTAAGAATTTCAAAAATTATCTTAATTAATACATCAATTTGCTAAAATGAATATTTCAGATTTTAACTGAGGAAAACTTGTAAATAGGTACATTCCACAACTTATTTACTTTTAAAAAAGTTTGAAACTTTGGTGGATGATCAAAAATTATTAGCTTTAAGCGCCACTTCTTTTAAGTTAGCGTAGATTATTTTGAAAATCAAATACAAAAAAGTTAATTACTAAATAAAATTATTAACTATAGTTTACTTACGGTCATTATCAGTTAGGCGAGTATTTCAGAAACACAGTCGAGTATAAACAGGTGAGAATCTGATAGTACTAAACCAGCTTCTCTTTCCTTAATTTCCGCGCCGCTATTAACACACTTTTTTAGATTTCGCGGTGTTATTACAATGCACTATGTATACGCCTGTTGTCAAGGATAGCAGGTGGCCATAGATCGACTGATGTGAGTGTTTCTAATTCAAAATTTCCATGTCGTGTCGGTGTCTTCTACATTACCTTCAGATGGTTTTATTTTTCGTGACGTTCGCAATTATGTTATACAATAACAATTAATAAATTAATGCTTCATGTCCACTTTTTTTGTTGTACCTACTCGATGATGTATCACTCGTTTTAGTATGCAAAAAAAGAAAAACCTCTTAATCAATTACTAATCGTAGACAAATGGCGTTTAATGTTCGTTGTACTTATTGTTTATTTAACACAATTATTGGATGCATTTGCGTTTAGTTGGCTACTGTGACTGCTGTGGCATTTTCAATATATCAATCCTCTAAACTTATTTACAACCTCCTACTATTGTAATCTGTTCTAACAAATAATAATCAATAACCTATTGTTAAATTGACGCACATAAAAAAGAGTTATTCGCAACTTTAAATCGAAATTGTTCTTTCAATAAGGAAGGAATAGCTATGTAAATGACGAATTGCCTACGCAACTCAATAAGAAAAATTAAACCAACATTTTTTATGAAACAATTCTTATTTATTAAAAATAGCTTCAGTCAACTATCTACATTAAACAGGCATTTGACTGTTTGGATGTTCAAGATAACTAACATTTTTAAATACCTACTCCATTTTTGCTTTATATATTGTCTGAAAAGTATTTGTTAGAATAACTCTCAACCTTCTCCAAAAAAATCAGGTTAAAGGAGAGTACGTTTAATAGGAGTTATAGTGTTAAAAATTTAGTTTCTCACAAAAATAGTATTTGATTTAGCAAATGAAGCGAAATAGACGATAAACATAAATAGTCAGTTTTTTTAAGGTTACTTTTATTTTTAACTGTTTTAAAAGTGGTTATACTGATATCCATACTGAATTAAAAAATTTTTAATTCCTTTCCTTAATCCCTAAATTTTCGTAGATGTGTCTCATTCTCGTACAATTAGTTTTCTATTTTTTTTTTTAAATTGTAACCACTGAAATTTTTTACAATCAGTAGGGAAATCCCCATATTGTAGTTTAGAAGTACGTATGGTAGTTAATATTTTACTACAAATATAATTTGGATATTTCAAAAATTAAGTATTTTCTAATAGGGTAAAGGTTACATAATTATTATTACATGAATATTTTATATTTCAATTAAGAAATATAATTAATTAATTACAAGACAAAGAATATGAAATCGTGCTTAATATTTTTTAAATTTCATAAGTAGAAAATTTGGGGCATTTAAACCAGAAAGTCAGGGCAAGATTATATTTCGAATTAAAATTTCTAACTTTCCTTCATTTTAAATACAAATGAATACCCTGTATATTCAAGAAAGTAGTTTAAGGTCGTCGTAGTAGATAATGCGGAGTAGGTCATTCGACTTAGTCGGTTGATTGTGTCTACTGGTCGATATAGTGACATAACCTTATTTGAAGGGACCAACTTACTTGTTTTTGGTGCTATTCATAAGCAAAATATAGAATAAATTCAATTTAATTTTAATAAAATGTCACAAGTAGACGTTGGATTTTTAGAAGAATGTGCTCCTTGGCAAGTAGAGAGCAGATTATTTCCTAGTAAAGTAGGTGGAAAGCCTGCATGGTTAGATTTACAAAATTTACCAAGTCCAGAGGATCTGCAATGTGCCGTATGTTCTAAACAGATGATTTTCTTATGTCAAATTTATGCGCCTTATGAAGAGGATGAAAATAATTTCCATAGGACCATATTTATATTTGTATGTAAAAGTAGAGATTGCTGTCAAGAAAACAAAAGTGACAATATCATTGTGTTTAGAAGTAATTTAAGAAGAGTCAATGATTTTTATCCACCTACGTGTCCTGAAGATAAACCGCAACCTGAATTCAATCCTCAAAAATGGGTAGAATTTTGCAGCCTTTGTGGTTGTAAAGCAGAGAAACATTGTAGTAAATGTAAAAAGACAGCGTACTGTTGTCGAGAACATCAAGTCATACACTGGAAAGAATTTCATAAAGGTGCTTGTGGAAAAGACGGGGAAAAATCTTATAAACAATCCTCCCTATTATTTTCTCAATGGGAGCTTGTTATAGAACCTGAAGAAGTAAAACAGAAGGAAGTTGATATACAAAAGGAGCTTGAATCATACGAAAAGTTGAAGCAAGAAAATAAAATTGGAACATTGGCTGAGGTTTCAGAAACAGATTTACAATCTTATGCTGATATAGATCAGGATAAAGTGTTTTTGAATTTTCGTGAAAGAATTATTTCTCAACCAGATCAAGTTGTTAGATATGAGAGAGGTGGAAGTCCATTGTACATAACTAAAGATCCTAAACCAAATTTAATTCCTGAATGTGAAATTTGTAGTGGGCCTAGACAATTTGAGTTTCAGATTATGCCCCAAATGTTGTCAATGCTTAAAGAATATGAATTAGATTGGGGCACTTTACTGGTATATACTTGTAAAGCAAGTTGTACCAAGGAAGGATATAAAAAAGAATTTGTCTTTAAGCAGGATATCTCAGACAATCTCAAGCAGTAGCATTTATATTTTTTTTCATTTTATAATTAGCATAAGGAAAGGTAAAAATTTAAAATAAAAGAATTCCTTTTCAAAAAATGCCTTTTAATTTCCTTCAGCAAACAAAATAAAATATTTTTTTTTTACAGTGCACCATAAATTAAGTACTTAAATAAGTGATTAAATTAAATTAAATAATATCCATAGAATTGTAGTTCAAATAGTACGTTAACCTTTATATTAAACAGAACTTTTAAATAAATAATAAAATAAATAATCACAATTAGCAACAAATAGTACATGAGCAGTATTGATAAAAGCAGTTAGTAGCAATTTAACAACGCTTTGGCAAGATAAAGATAAAATTGGCGATTAGATTAGGCTTGATTAAAATAGAAATACAGAAAAGTTATAGCAGGCACAAGTTTAGGCAGCCTTTGTTAACAAATAATCACATCATAAAGACAGCAATATTACTACTTATAATTATGTAATATTGGCAAATATATATTTAGTAAAAAAAATATTACAGACTTTTTTATTCTTATTCGACCTTTCATAAGGTGAAATTTAGGAACATATAGAAGGCACAATAATTAATTTAATTTTGTATTCCTATGTTTATAATATTGTATAGTACCAACTACTACAATAAATAAGGCAGCGTTTCGTATCGTTTTGTGTAAATACTTTAAAGTTATTTTTATTTGAAAATACCGCCCAATACTTCAACTTTATCAATTTAATTTTACCAAATAACTGCTTTATGTGTTCCCTCATAAATTA
The DNA here is from genome assembly GCA_029378335.1 of Agrilus mali. Lineage (NCBI taxonomy): Eukaryota > Metazoa > Arthropoda > Insecta > Coleoptera > Buprestidae > Agrilus > Agrilus mali. The sequence goes on from CM055657.1 coordinate 16,609,315, forward strand.
ATCGCACCGAAGCAATACCAAATATATACATAGGTATCTTAAATATAATAAAAACGGAATACATAAGCGCAATAGTTATTAAATAGATATTGTTTTCCCTGAAACAAATAACCTTACAAGCTATTTAGTAGAGTTGATTAAATCATGGTATAGCCCACTTATTCTTAATTTAAGTGCGGACTTGTTGATTTTTCTGTATGATGTTCTCCCATTGGCGTATGAGGTTGGTTGGTGTTTGTAGTTCTTCATTGTCATCAACGTCGCATAATTCAGCCAAAGATCTTGCTGATTTCAATGAAACAGGCGCGGATACTTCCGTGAAATCTTCCAATTCGTTCAAATGAGTAAACGATTTGGCTGATCTTATGGAAGCATGTTCTGGGGGCGGTGATGGGGACTCGTCCAATGCAATCATTAAGTCTGGTTGTGATTTTCTTCTTTCGGTTTTTAATTCTCGTTCTCTAAACTGCATTTCTTCAAATTCACGTCTGATTCGCTCTTCAACCGGTACAAAACCATTGCGAGGTGGTTTACCTAAAATATAGTATATAGTATATAAATATATATTGTATAGTTTACACAGAAGTTATATTTGTACAAATATACAATAAAGAGCATCACTGGGTATTTTTGGTAAGGTGTAAACGACAAACAATCATAAAGTAAATTAATGGGGTTTCTTAATGTCAGTTCTATTTGTTTTCTCTATTGCAACGAAGAAATGAACCGAAAAGAGAAGTTATCACCTCCGCTCAAAAACGAAATAAATTTCTTATCAGCGTATATAATTTTCACATTTCCCCAATTGTAATGCGTATTGTAAATTGTTTGACGAATTATAGATTTCCACGTCAATTTTATGATAGATTGAATTTATCACTTTTGTAATTTTCTACAAATGTATGGGCAAATACCATATCTTTGATCTGTTTATTAAGCAACACGTAACACCTTATTCAAAATAAATAAAATTTAGTTTTCCTTCCTATTTGTTCATTACATAAGAAGATTATTGATTATTGTTTGTCAAACGATAAAGTTTATTAAATTTATAATACGTCAATCATTTATTAAACAATTTATCAGTTATTAGTCATTATCTATTATGACATTTTACAGAAATAATTTCATGGGCGATGGTCTTGCTGAAAGACAACTTTAAGAAATAACTAGGTCCGATTGGCCTAATTATTAGGTACTATTTACCTTGACAATACAATTTAATATGGTTTATGATTTTCAAATGGTAATTAATGAAAACTTATACTTATTAATTGATAATGTGAAATGTTTTTAATTTTCTCTTTTTGATATTGACGTCAAAATTTACAGCACATAATAAATTGAATGTGATTACTGATAAATTTTTATCAATAAGCAAATAAAGAAATTATATCCAGGGCGATAAATAATTTCAAAATAGACTTTATTGGGATACACCATTGAAAATTTTTTAGAAGCTTGTTATAATTTGAATTTCTAATATTAACGTCAAGTGGTTACTGATTGCAATTTTCAATTTAATTCATTCTAAAAAACTTTTGTATCTTAATAACCAGGCAATGCTTATAAATGTTCAATACATATTCTTAAACGGACTTTAATGCTCTACAAAAAAGGCCTTTTGCAATTTTTTGATAACTCAGCTCTTTCAAAAGTTATTCAAGTAGTTACATTTGCTGTAACCTTATAAAAAATTTAAACTTTAATCTTGAATAACTTTTGAAGGACTTGAGTTATCAAAAAATTATAGGAGCTTCTTTGTAAAGTATTAAATTCTCTAAAATGCTACCTGATTATTAATCTGTAACATTCACAAATAAATAAGAAATTTTATGTTAATTAAGTGAAAAATAAAAAAATATATTCAGGATCCATTAAATATTAACATTAATCAATCAGCTTATAGCAGGTAACCTATTTCCTTATTCTACAACCATCAAACCATTTGTAAGAATTGAGATAATATTTTATAAGAAATTCATAGTTACCTGGCTGTACTTTGGGGGGCTCTATCTCTTCGGATCTGATCCATACATCTGACTGAGTTTTCACACCATTAGATATTGGAGAAAAACCTTGTACTTTACCCCTGGACTTAATAAATCTATGCATGACACCCTTACTTGTAGTGTTTGGTTTGAAAAGCCTGTTATTGTCAACACTATTTTTTCTTTCACTTATAGAAGATACAGAGTGAGCTCTCTCATATGAAACATTGATTTCTTCATTATTAATACTTAAACTGTCTCCATTAATACTGCTTCCATTGCTTCCATTTGATACCAGAGTTGAATTGTGATCCAAAAGTGCTGAAGTAGATTGAGAACGGGCATAATTGTTTTTTAGCTCCTTCTCCCTTTGAACAACTTCCGAAATTTCACGCTGAATTCGTTGAAATGTTTCCTCAGACCCGGACATGATTATCTAAAAAGTAATTTAAAACAAATGATTAAATACGTGACAACCTGTTGCTTTAGTATTTGAATGGAGAAGGTACTCACGGTTACTAAAAGCTCATTATTGCTTTCTCTTTAGTAAAATTGTTATCAGTAATCAGCAAAAACAGTCGAACGATTTATCTAATGTCAAGTTTCTGTTATCAGAACAGATAATTTTACATGTACGTGTTCTTTACACATTTTACGAATCTATTGGTAATCTGGTTATCGATGAAAGATCGATTTTGTATTGGTAATTTATGCATGAAATATAACGGCAACTACTAATCTATGTATATAAAATTATTACAGGTATCTCACTGCGTTTACTTACACGTCGATTGATTTTCTATTTCGATTCTAACGGCTGACATCGATAATTAAAAATAAACAATTAAGCTTGAATGAATCTGAAGTAGAAAGCTGTTCAGTTCATATTGTTTGTAATTCATAAAATACCTGCATCAGGTACATCATATCAATGATAAACAGAATTGTTTCTGAGTTGTTTAGTCTATTCGCCGTTAGATGGTAATAAAGTGCTAAAGTGTATAAAAGTGTTAATGTGCGCACTTGCGATAGAAAGTTTTTTATATGTTATACGAACGATTAAAAATGAGTGACATTAGTGCAGAAAAAGAAGAAGGTATTCAAAACAAGAATATCGAAGTGGAAGCCCCAAAACGTGTTATTCATTTTTGTGATGGGTCTATTGAAGAATTTAGCGATGAAGAGGTCGATTCTTGTGACGCACCCACTGCAAAAGATACCGATGTTGATCCAGTTAGTAACCACATAATGTTGAATGCTTCACACAGGTGGCACCACACGCAACTTATCCTTTAAATTGCTGTACAGGGTGTTTTTTTTTGGTCACGTATATTAAAAAAAAATTAAGTAGAACTTAAGGTTGAAACTTTTGCAAATAGTTATAGAAATAAATTTCTCTTAATTTTCAACCCTATAGTGGCGCTTGTTTTAGAAAATAAAAATAATAGTTGGTATATATATTTTTTTAATGATTTTAAATGCTTTATTTACTAAAATAGTTATAAACCTGTAAGGATATCTTTAGAGCGTGCTCCAATTATTTTTTTTTGAAATATAAGAATAAATAATCCTAAAATATAAAAAAAACTTATTTTGGATATCCTGACTTAATTCCAAATTTAATGTTGTGTTATACATTTCTCAAATGTGCAAGACAAACTAAAGAAGGCTAATAAACTGAAACGTCACTAAAAAAATAAACTTAAACATAAAAAAACAATAAAAAGCAGATCTTTTAAAATTAAGATTAAGTAAAATCGGAGTTGCATCATAAAAAGTAAAGATTACCTAAACAAATAACTATTTTTTGTAGTGTTAGTGTAGCAGTGGACATATCGAAATAGATAAATTAAATGTAGATCGCGATTTCAAACGTTCTCTTCAGTATTTAGAAATCGAAGCACAATCTTTACATAATAATAAATGCTTTAAAATTTTAAACACCAATAGAAAAAATAATTCAATTCTTACCTTATTTTTGTTTTGTTAAATTCTGTCTTTATCTATTCCGATGTTTCAGCCCAAAATGGTTACAAAAATGTCAGGCAAATTTCAATTAATTTCAGTCAATGTTCAACGAGTAAAATTACATTGCACAACGGTTGAACTTTTATTTCTGCCAATATTAATTAAATTATTCAATAGAAATGCGAAACCTCGTTGTCTTATCTTCTGTGGGGGCTTATTTTGGCAGTTATTGTTAGAAATTAAGTATGGTGGTTAAGATATTAGTTTTGTTAAAATTTAGTTATCAATTAATTTGATTATACATAATTTGTTCAATGTACAAAGGATATCATATTTTGTTTTTTTCCTTTTGAATATAATTCCTTAAATGATCGTTGTGTACCTAACAAAAGCACATTTATAAATAATCAATCTGATTGTTTAGCAACATAAATAAGAAAAGGGAAAGATTATTTTGATACTATAAATCAAGTGCATAGTGCCAAAAATCTGTTGATGAAAGTTTAATACAAATAAATTATTATAGTAATTATTTGTTTAAATATAAACAAGAAATAAATACAGCAGAAATTTTTTGAAAATAAAAAGTTGTTTCATAAAATTGTTCAATTATAAAATGAATGTATTTTTTAAAGATTTTAGTTATTACTACATTAAGAGTTGCACTTTCACTATTTTCTAAATAAAGCAAAAAAAAAAAACAAACGGATTCTAGTGTATCTCCACATTCACTAATAATGTAAACGAGAGCCTGTGTGAAGCACACTTTGTTGTCGGAATTACGTAGAATTTAAAAAACAATAGCTAGCAGATAACCTTTTATTATAGAAAACCCTCTCTTGGGGTCCTTGGACATACCACATGCTTTCATCCCTAGGTTCAAAAACATTGGCTGGGTTGGATGCTGTTGGCGAGAAAATCGCTTGGGGTTTAGGTATCACTTCACCGAAATATTATTATGAAATCGAAGATTATAAAAAAACACAGGAAGAAAATACGAAAAAACAAGAGGAACAAGCAGGATGGTCCGAGCCTACAAATAACGCGCAAATTAATCTGAAGGATGTTGCTACCAGTCAACCAAAATCACTGGTCAATGTTGAGTAAAATATATCTTTAATATCTATTTTGAAGATATATGAAAAAATAATATGATATTGTTGCTAATAAATAAAACAATATTAACATTTTTATGTACCTATTATATATACCTAAGTGTACACTTGGATCGTTAGATATGTGTCTTAAAAACAATCCAAAAATATTAATTATTTACCATATATTCATATATTTATGCTAGTTTTGGATCTAATAAATTTAAACACATAGATCAATTTCTGGCCACTTTTAGAGTTCTTTACATTTGTTTTCTTATCTTTTTTTATGTCTCCTATTTATAACGTATTTATTATTAACAGTATTAAACATTGTGTTTCGCTGTGTTTCCTATTCTGTAGTTTATGTATAAATAAAATGTAATCTGAAAGTAGCCTCTGGTTTTTTAATTTTTTCAATAGGTACTTATACGTTTATTTAAAATTAAAAGCAAAACATACGGTTTTGACTATAAATTTAGCCTTGCATCAGCTAAAAATGTTTAAAGGTAATTAATTCTTTTTGGGCTATGGGGGCAAGCTCAAAATGCTTTTATTATGTAAATCCGGCCCTGCGCATTTGGCTTTGTACCGTCGACTTCATTGAATATTTGCTAACGATATTACATCAATGGCACTGGCATATTTTTTAAGTCTTATTTAGACACTCAGCTGCTAGTGTTATTCTTTTTATATTTCTGTTTGATATTTTAATAGTTGTTAACATATAAGCTTTCTGTATGTTTTTCACCATTTTCGTTTAGTCGTGTATTACGTACTTATCAAAAGCGGCGAATGCAATAGGAAAGAATAATAAAATCCTATTATTACGTAGGTACTTACCTACCTAAGTCTTTAGTCTAGTTTAAAAGATTTTATATAATAGGGAACTTTAACTTTTTTTTAATTAAAAAATAGAAAGTAATTATGTCATATACAGGGTTTTTCAAGTTGATGGGCTATTAGAAGTACATATATGAATTAGTAGAAGGAATTAAATTCTGAAACTCGGGCTCATTTGGTTATTGTTTATGCCGCTTCTTTTAAAAAAATTTTCAAGTTCGATTTACATCCGGTTATACCGGAAGTCGATACCAACTTTGCTATTTTAAACGCTGAATTCGTATAAAACGTGTAATTCTAAGGTGAGTTTGATAACCAACTTGTACACCTATGACGATCGGTTTCTGAGTTAATTTAATTTATAGAAAAAAAATCGCTACCGCAACCCAAATTATAAAACATCATAACTTCCACAAAATACGACTTAGAGTGTTGAAATTTTTACTAGTAATAGCTGAATATTAGTGCTAACGCCTTGACAAAATTGAATTAAATAATTTATACAGGGCGTTCAAAATAAAATTCTTAAATTGAAAAACTTCAAACACGAATAACCTCGTTTTTTCAAATGGCACCTACTATTTTTTATTTTCTCAATCGATTCGTTTTTTTATCCTCTTTCGATCTATATGGATACTTCCTATTTTATGTAATAATTCAAAATTATTCCAAAATTTTTAAATAAAATATGAAGTATCCATATAGATCGAAAGAAGATAAAAAAAGGAATCGATTGAAAAAATAAAAAATAGTAGGTGCCATTTGAAAAAACGAAGTAATTCGTGTTTGAATTTTTTCAATTTTAGAATTTTATTTTGAACGCCCTGTATAAATTATTTAATTCAATTTTGTCAAGGCGTTAGCACTAATATTCAACTATTACTAGTAAAAATTTCAACACTCTAAGTCGTATTTTGTGGAAGTTATGATTTTTTATAATTTGGGTTGCGGTAGCGATTTTTTTTCTATAAATTAAATTAACTCAGAAACCGATCGTCATAGGTGTACAAGTTGGTTATCAAACTTACCTTAGAATTACACGTTTTATTAGAATTCAGCGTAAAAAATATACCACTTCATTTAAAATAACAAAGTTGGTATCGACTTCCGGTATAACCGGATGTAAATCGAACTTGAAAATATTTTTAAAAGAAGCGGCATAAACAATAACCAAATGAGCCCAAGTTTCAGAATTTAATTCCTTCTACTAATTCATATACTTCTAATAGCCCATCAACTTGAAAAACCTTGTATATTTAATATATACTTCTTTTATCGATTTGCTCTGCTCAAAAACTAAACTAAGCAAAGATAGTGTGCTTTTGGCACTAATGAAAATAAAATTAAAAGATTCATTTTCATGCTTAAGGGGACCTCTTTGGAATTACACACACACACCACTTATTTTGTGATTCATACATGTTTTAAGCCTTGCACAATACAATAATTATTCAAAATTATAATAAAAAACTTAATAAAACATAAATTAAAGCAGAAATATATTTAAAAATAGCATGAACAGGCTACTTTGTTGATTATAATGATTGATATGATTTACAACGTCACATTAGTATAGGAAACCTGTCGTAATTCCTAAGCTGTTTTTCGCGATAAATATTTCGTTTAAACTTAAAACTGATTTAAAACATTTACTGCGATCTTTAAAAAAAAAATGTGGGCCGTCACGGGCCGCCTGGCAGATGTAAAACTCATTTTTTTAAATCAGTGATTTCAGTAATAGTTATATTCGATGTTGCCTCTGACAGCATTACTTTGATAATTGGTCGAGGATAACTGAAATATGTTACAAAAGTACTGGACATGACATTATCAAGACATCTAATAAATACAGCCTCAATTGTTGTTGCATATCTGGTAGCAGGTTCTCTTGGATTGTTGTTAATTTGCAATTGAAATTCTTTTTGGAGGAACGTAATTAATGGCATTGATTCATCTTTAGCAAAATTTACATTGAAATCTCCAGCTAAAATCAATGGTAGTTTATCTTTATTAGTTTCAACAATTTATTGAACCTCTGTGACTGTACGGAAATAATTTCTCATGTAAAAATGAAATATCATTCATCTTTTTATTAGGTGAAATGTACACAACGATCATAATTAATTCACTTCCATCTTCTAGTTTACTATAGTAAACGACACCGTCGAACCGTGTGGGAAGACAATCGCACAGGCGCTTGCGCATGGCAAGGCTGTGCCACTGCATGACTCGCTACGCTCGCCACGTTCGCCACGCTCGCCACGCCAACAATCTGGTTTACCCGCGGCAATAGATGTTTCACATAAAAAATGTTATAATGATTATATATGACATAAATACTTTCTATTTTTTAATTTAAAAAAAAGTGAAAGTTCCCTATTATAAGAAGAGAATATTTACACAATAGCAATAATAATACCACACACAATTAAATTGACAATCATAATAACACACAAAGACAATGAGAAAAATTCCAAACACACAAATGCAAGTAATAAAGTTTACGACAAACATATACCAATAAATACCAATTTAGAAATAAAATAAGACACACTTTAAATGTTTCAAGATAGAATATATTGACTCTACAATTATTTCGGTTTTATTAAACCTTTATCAACAGTAACAGGATATTACTACTATCCAGTGGCGGCTCGTGGCCGAATACGAAGTGGGTTCACAAAGTTAATAACATGTAGGTAATATCAAAACATGAAGCGTATTTCACGATGTTGTAAATGCACCGCAGGCGAAGATTTTTAATATTTTTAGGAGAAACAAATACTTATGGCATTTAATAACACAATAAATAAAAACCTTACGTTTACTTATACAGGAAATCCATTCGTCTATGTTTTGAATTAGCAAGCACACTCAACAGGATTACCGGCAAAAATCAGGCACGGAAAGCAAAATAATGCGTTTAATTTATTACACCCACACAACCACGAAGTTTTTTTATACTGTTCTACTTTAAACACACGCTTGAACTTTTTATTTTTTAAGGTACACTCTTGTGTCAGCTGTAGTTTTGGGCGAGGTGGACCCCTTTTCTTTATTTCGAAACGATTTTGAAAATTATTTGAATTTTCTTTAATATATTTTACCGAACACGACTCCATCATTTACGTAATATTTTAATTAACACGTATTGTGCAATAAATTGTGCGTCATTTACAATTAGTGGACTTTGAACTCTGAAATCTGAATATGCTTCTAAACATAATTTTTTTACTATCGGTTCCTACCAACACTAGCTTCCAGAGCCTTTAAAAATGACTCGTACTGGACATTTTCACCAAGTGGCAGGCTGGCAGGCTAACCGAAGTTGCAAAACCCTGGCAGAATGTCGGGTAGCCGTGCCGACGTAGCACGACATTATTCCGGCTGATTCCGGCTTCTCGTGCAGTGCACCTAAAAGCTGTATGTTGAGTGTATTTTATCTTCCATTTCATGCGTCCAACTACCTCTCTCTCTAACACATGGACATCAAACGGAGTATCGCTCACGTGATATGTTCAGAATCAAAACTTGAACCAAAAAAGTTAGGTGAAGTCGTCAGCGACACAACAAAAATTTAAATATTTTCTATGGGTTACGGGTTGGTGTTTTGTAACTATGAACTATGAAATGGTAAAAGAGATGTATATTATACGATAATCATCAATAATATAATAAATATTAAAAGAATAAAATTATATGGTGTAACTAGTTCAATTTTTAAGGGGGTTCACTGAACAAATGCACCTACAGTAAAACTGCCACTGCTACTATCCAATAAATATATAAACATATACTTAATATTTCACTTTAAACAAAAAACAGGAAATTGTTTTTGTAAAAAATAAAGAGTATTAAATCGCCACAAACTATACCACTTAACTCAACATATGCCGCCCATCATTTATGTATATGACCAATGACGTCATCAGTGCTACAATAAATGAGGTGCTGTTTAGCAATGTTTACATTATTGCAGTATTATGCAATTTTCATTATTAAATATTTAATAAATTGTTGTGAAGTAAGCAAAATAAACTCTTTTGGGTGTTTGTGTATGCAAATTTTTAGAGGTGGAAAACACCCTATTGAGTTACAAAGAAGCTTTAAGTTTATCACATACTTAATTCAAAATCGAAATAGGTAGGTAATTAAGGTAATGTTCCCGTGCATGTTGGATGAAGTCTAATCCGATAATAATGATGACAAAATTCAGTTTTACATTAATCTGATCACCACGTTGTCTCTCGTCTCATCCCATCGGAATAAGCAAGCCGTCACCTCATGCACTCCTTCTTTTCACCGGGTCTCCGAAAAGCTTAGTCCCGCTTTTGCCAACAAGCTTTACAACGTGAGCTATTTATTATTGGAAACCTCCAATCTTCTATGAACGCGTTCTTGCGTAGATATTCTATATAGTGTGGGTGTGTGTATGTGTATGTGTAAGGGTATGTGCTTTTGCTGACACCTACCTCTATAATACGTATCTATTCACATGCTCGCCCTCTTGTTACTCTTTCCACCTCGCAGACTAATTAATCACTTGGCCGTATTCAGTTTAGTGGAGAAAACGAATGGCTGCTGTCGTTGGATGATGGTTATTCATCATCATCGCTCTAGGCTCCACTATTACGCTGTTGCCAATCTACAAAATATCTAAAATTCGCCTTACGAACTTAGAACTTTACCCAAAAATTACTAAAATGATTTAAATATAATCAAGTAAAATGACCTGTTTAGATATCTTTGCCTCAAAATTTTAAATTGAAGAAATTTTAGATATATTCAAACAGAAGAAGTAACCGACTGACCATCGATTATTATTTCATGATTATTTGATAGTCCATGTGAGCTTCTAAATCATCTTTGGATTAAACGTATAGTCATCTATAACGAAAGACATGTTGTCTCCTGATATCAAATGTTGAAAAAGTTTTACAAATGTTAAATTAGAAAATCTAACTGTGTAACTATTTATGACCATTTCGTGACTATTGGACGGACCTTTTAAACCTTTTTAGATTGAGTACTATATTCGTATAAGTATAATCATTAATGGCAAAAAGCTTTTTGTTTCTTCGTACCAGGCATTCAGAACAAGAAGTCTCAAACCTTGCAGGTTGCGCTGTTGGAGATATATAAATCTTAAAATCTTCGAAATTCCTATATTTTACAATTTTTTTAAAGTGATGGCTGAGGCAGTCAAATTATTACCAAGTAACCACCCTTGTCAATTCTTAGCTGGAATCGGATTGCTTATAATAACACTATTGACATGAAACAAGTTTTGGATTTAGTTAGCTACTTGTGCTTTTACAAAGTTTGAAATAATTTGAAAGCTTTAACATGGCTGTTGTAAATGTTTGGGAAAATTACTGTAATAATATTTTAGGTACCTGAGAGATTCTATTGCATTTGAATGTTAGCTGCAAAAATAAACTCAACAGCAATTAATATCCCTTAACATTTTCACTTTGTGTAAAGGTTTTTTAGTGCCGATGATACTTCCTCGAGTAAGTAAACTAATTTGAAAGTTTTATTGCCTGAACTGTCACTTTAAAAAAATTACACAATACGTTGATGGCCTTTTTAACTTTATTTTTTCTCTTGGTGCCGGACATGCAGAATAAGAAACGCTGTAGGTTGCGCTGTTGGAGGTACGCAAATATTAACATCTTCGAAATTTCTATATTCTCTAATTTTTTAAGTGGCGGCTTAGTTTTGGATTTGTGCTTTTACAAAGCTTAAAATAATTTGATGAGGTCTCAAACGCAAATATTTTAAATCAAAGAAGATTGAACTGTACCTGAACCTTTTTTTAACTAGGACGTACAAATGATAAACTACTCATTCCAATTTTAAAAATTTAAATAGATCATTATGTGAGGCCATAAAACAGTCTGTGGGGTAATGCTTAATCACACTAATATTAGAAAGGCGAAAGTTTGTGAGTGTGTGTGTGTATGTTTGTTACTTCTTCATGTCTAAACGGGTGGAGCGATTTTAATAAAATTTGGTATGTCGTTTTCATGGGAAAATCGATGAAAATGAATTCACGGAATACAAATGCGAAAGTAACTCTATCTGTATGCCACACAATCTCGCCTAAAATTTACTGAACCGATTTAAATGAAATTTGGTGCAGAGATAGTCTAGAGCCTGAGAAAGGACATAGGCTACTTTTTAATGCGAAAAAAGGGTTGTAAGGGGTTGAAATAGGAAAGTTTGTGTGGAAATTCCGTAATTTTTCAAGATAGAAGTTTGAAACTTATTTTTTAGGCTTTAGATTAAATATAAATAAATACGACATTAAATGTTTGTAAAAAATAAAATTAGCCGATGAAAGTTTTTGTGTAATGACGTCGTCCAAAAAGCTTACGGCCCACAAAATTATAATATTAAGTGTAAAGAGTTATAGAGGTTTTGTTTATTTTGATCAGTAAAAGTAGTTGAATATTAAGCTATGTAAACTAATTTAAACTATAATTAAACTATATTAATCTATAATATTGTAAATGCGAAAGTAACTCTGTCTGTCTGTGTGTTACGCAATCACGCCCAAACTACTGAATCGATTTGAATTTGAGAATTTGGTACAGAGATAGATAAGTAGATATAGAGCTAGAGGCTTGAAACTTATTTTTTAGGTTTTTGATTGAATATAGATATACGACAATTAAAGTTTGTAAAAATGGGGGCAAAAATAAGGATTGAAAGTTTTTGTGTAATGACGTCGGCAAAAAGGCTTACGGCCTAGAAAATAAATATATAGAAGAAATAAATTTCAAATGCTGCCGAAAGTCACTATTCCACGCGGACATAGCTAGTAAATAATAGTTATGGTGCGGTTGGGATGCTGCCACTTAGGTCATTATTTTTTGCTGATGATTAGATGTTAATCTACCAAATACACTCCGTTATTGCAATTTGCGATCCTTTTTATTTTATTTCTCCTCATTTATCGTATTCTGAGTCTCAATTTGTTTCTGGTTCGATTCTACAATTAAAAAAAAATTTTTTCAAAAAAGTCACCGTATCTCATCGATGTCCCAGATCTTTAGGTAATAATATCCAACCATGATGTTATGATGTTTGACACCATCCTGAGAGTTTTTATTGTGTATTATTTAAAACCATCAGTCCATATTATTGGTTAGATCTTTCATCGTAATTTCTTGAACTATTATTTTAATAGGTACGTAAAGAAAATTTAAGAATCGAGGGAGGAGGATAAAAAGGAGCAAGAACTTTTTTAAACTATAGAGATTTCATGGTATTAAGGCTGGAATAATTAAAGATTCTACCTATAAAAGAGACATTAGAGATGTCTGTTTTTTTTAGTGAGTTTTCTTTATTAAATATCGCATTCTTCTTGCAAATTAAAATTATACAGACTTTTGTAGTATACTGAGAATGGCATAAACAATCTTTCTACCTAAATAATAGAAATTTAAGATGTTTGCTCCATTAATTATTATTATTATTATTATTATTTACCAGAAAAACACAGATACATATATACAATACATAGTATATACATATCTGCCCTATAGAGATGTTTCCATCTGTACATAGGACTGGTAGATAGAAAAAATGTTATAATATGTTTTCTATATTAAATATACCACCTTATCTGCTGATAAAAAGCGTTTTGTTTCTATTTTTCATTTTTGTTATTTGAGTCTTTTTTAGTGTTCCTTCATTATGCAATCTTTTTATCCCATTTTAGAATTATTTGGATAAAAACACAGAATACATTGTATTTCTAATTTTTACAATTACCATCTTTATAATGATTCTACGATTGGATAATTACACAACGTATTAATTATCAGTAAAGTTACTTTTTTATGTTTCAAAAATTTTAATAAGTTTATTATAAAATTTATGTCCTCTTGTTAAAAGGGCAAAGATTTCAATAAACAATAATAATGTGTTGCTAAATCTTTTAAAACACAAAAATCCAATTGCTTTATATTTCCTTTCTATGAAAGTTTACAATAATTAATATCGGTGTGCTGTATTTAAACTAATTAAGGTAAAGCTTTGATTTTGCGAGAATATTTGAATAAGGGGACTTTGCGGAAATTTTACGAAACTTGACAACGCTGGAGGTGAATACAATTGAGGGCACTCACAAGCGCGTATGTGAGAGCGTAAGGGGGTGGCAAAGAGCGTGTGTAGGTTCTAGAGGGTGGCGGGGTCGGACGGCGGTGGTCCATGGTAATTACCGGGATGCTGAGGCCCCGCCCGACCAATGGCTGCGTCCGCTTTCCTGCATAATGTGTTCGGTATCGATCTAAGGGAGAAGCGCATGCGTGCCGGACACTGGGCAGCTTGTATGATTAGGGGGCACACAAGTAAAAAAAAGGGCACGACTCCCTACCATCCCTCTCAGGGGTTAAAGGTTACGCAGCATATATTTTTTTTATTCCACTGGAAATACAAAGATGTGGTTGGCATGCGTCGATAGTTTTACCGATAGATACGACGAAGGGTTGCAGAAAGGAACGCGCTTTGGATTGAGGTATAAGAACGGGTATTAAACGGTAATTGTGGACAATTTACAATTTATGAAGTGAAAATAAAAAAGAAAAATGTTCCTTTTTCAACAGGAATAATTTAAAAAAGTCATTCATTTAGCTGTTAAAAAATATTTGGTGGTTGTAGTTCTGGAAATTCAGAATCTTTTTTAAATCAATCATGTAAGATCTGTGGATCATTTGCAAAAGAGTTTAATGATTCATGGTCCCGGACACTTAAAGGAGTCGTTTGTCCGACGTTTCGCCAATTGCTGTGTTTACTATCTTCAGCATTTCAGTCGTTAGCGAAACTTCAAGTAAACGATTCTATCATTAGACAGTGTTCTTATCGATAGAGAAAGACTAATGATTGTCCACGGTTTTCGAGCTTGAATATAGAGGTTTGTATGTTTCAGAATTTGTTTTTTTTTTCGGGGAGAACACCGAAAGAGTCGTTTATCTGACGTTTCGCACACTGTGGTATTTACCATCATCGGTACTTTAATAGTTACGAAATACTACATAAACGACTTTATTATCAGACAGTGTTCTTGCAAATGGAGAGAAACTAATCCTCGTCCACGGTCTTAAAGCTCAAATATCGAGGTTCGTGGTCTAGGATTTGTCCTCTTTTTTGGGGGGGGGGGACACAGAAATGAATCGTTTATCCGACGTTTTGCCAATCGCTTCATTTACTGCTTCAGCTTCTTAGCAATTGGCGAAACATCAGATAATCAATTTCATCATCAGAATGTTGTTGCCGATGAAGAAAAAAAAAACATGTCCACGAACTTCAAGCTTAAATATCGAGCCCTTTTCAGATCACATGTCAGTATACCGTGGCCTTTTTATTATTAAATTGCAAATTTTACTAGTGAATCTGCAAGGTAATAGACCGCTATGAAGAATCGTGGATATTCCTATTTGGCGAAAACATATATTTAAATAGAATTTTCCTAATACTTTTGGTTTTTAACCTTTTTGGACATTTTCCAAAGGTAAGATTTATATTTTGTAGAAAACCTTCAGTAGATCCGACTAGTAAGAACCATTTAAGTTGTAATAATCCATCAATTAATTTATTTTCAAATAGAGTAGCAGAAAATAAGCTTTAATTTTGGTCTTATCATGGGTCATCTGCACTTTAGGGCTCTGTAATATCCTCCACACCTGCCAATCATCTATTTACCCATGTGACCATTCGACAATGAGTGGTATATATATATAAAGTTGAGTGTTTTTTAAAGTAGCAATTTAAATTACCTAAATATATCAGTACCCAAACGTTCCTCGATTCTGACTTCAGAGTATCAAAACCAGACTGGTTTTCTGACCAATAGGAACGAAAAACCTTAGAACTTTTTTGAATGTATTAAAGAAACATAAAATAGAATTTAGATCTTTTTATTATCCGGCGACGTTTCGACCCTCTCTGCGAGGTCATGACCTCATGACCTCATGAAACATTGGTAATATATTAAAATAAAACAGGAAAGTTTCAATTTATATGTACTCTTTGAAAATGGCCCGTCGGCCGAAACAATTGTAGAGCTGTGAATAAATTCTTTCGTTGAAAGCATCGTAAAACGTGAGGATCCACTCTCTTTTTTTGAGGATCTTTTAATCATTTGTATAAATAAATATTAAATATTTGCTAAATAGAAGTCTACTTGTTAGCAAAAGCAAAGTCATTAAGTCAAATGAGCAGGAATGGGTAGCACAATGTAAGTTAATACTAGCCAGATTATCATAAAAAAAATGTAAGCCGTCACGGGACGCCTGGCAGATGTGAAACTCAATTTTTTTAATCAGTTATTTAAGTAATAGTTATATTCGATGTTGCCTCTGACAGCATTACTGTGATAATTGGTCGAGGATAACTGAAGTATGTTACAAAAGTATTGGACATAACATTATCAAGACATCTAATAAATACAGCATCTATTGTTGTTGCATATCTGGTAGTAGGTTCTTATTTCTCATGTGAAAATGAAATATCATTCATTTTTTTATTAGGTGAAATGTACACAACAATCATAAATTAATTCACTTCCATCTTCTAGTTTACTATAGTAAACGACACCGTCGAACCGAGTGGGAAGACAATCGCACAGGCGCTTGCGCATGGCGAGGCGTCGCTACGGCATGACTCGCCACGCTCGCCACGCCAACAAACCGTTTTATCCGCGGCTATAGCTGGTTCACATCAAAAGACTAAATACTGATATGTTTCAGGCTTTTGTAGTGTACTTTTCAAATGGAGTCCCTGATTATACACTGAAGTTTAAAATAAGTTTATAATAATCTTTTTGGCAATAAAATATTGTTTTATAACGTTAGTGAATGTGGAGCCATTAACAGTTACATGGGGTGTAACAACGATTTATACTTATCCGATAAAAAGGTTTAAAAATTATAGGGCTTGTTGAATTCCATTTTATGAATATTCAGTAAGTTCCCTTAATAAAAAAAATAAGTATATATTTTTGTTTCTTTCGAATTATTGTTGTAAGAGTAATTTTAAAACTTTCTTCAATGAAAGGAGTTTGCAATAAAATACATTAATTAAGTTTGAACTGCAAGTTGGATATAAACTGTCTGTTATCAGTCTGCCGCTTTTGCATCGAGCGAAGAAAGCGAGAGTGTAAAAATTACCATTGTAAATAAGGCGCGGGGGTTCATTGACGTCAACACGGGGAGAGTGCGAGTCAGCTGAGAGTCGGCAGAGGCGGCATTTTTAACTGGATTTCTCGGGCACTAAAACAAAGTCGGAATTTTAAACAGTAATTTAGCGTCGTAGTCGACCGACCGACGGCGGAGACGGCCTGCTTGCACCCGCGAACTAGAAGGTACCTTCACGTTCCCACGAGCTCGCTTCTGGTTGCAATCGCGTCGACGACGCTCTTCTTCTTCTTTTTTTTTTTCTTTCGAAAAAGGAGCGCGCGAAGAAGAAAAAGAAGCTGGGCGGCGTCGGGGCCCTGACCTAGCTCTACTACTACACTTTTTGCTTCGCGACGAGAAACTCGATCCCGCTCATTCATAATTAGCGAACAGTTTTATGTGCAAAAGAAAGTTCGTTAGCTTGCTTGTTCATTGCTCCCCTCTTTTATATTATTTCTCAACATTTTTAGACAGAGCCTTTCTCTCCTTTTAAACATTAATGTAAAAAAGGGTGATGAAATCTTCGTGTTCCAAATTATATAAATTTGTGTTTTCTTGATATTTCGAAGAGGATTTCAAACGAGTCCACGAAATTTACAATTTGAAAATATTTGTTTCCACGAGTAAAAAAGTTCCCCTTGAAATATATTTTTTTTCATTAATTTTTGTTTACTTTTTTCTGATACGGTACACTTTGGTTTCCCATAATTTTATTTTGATATCAAAACACTTTAATCTAGGGGACTTTTTGACTCTTAGAAATTAAATTTTTCGAATTGTAAAGTTTCAAAATTGCATGGAAGAACTTGTTCGTTTCATCAAAAGGTTTACCTACCATAAAATGATAAAAACTTATCGGAATTTTATTGAATTGACTGATCTTTTAATAAATTAAAATAGTGAATTTGGTGGTTTCGGTCTAATTCCTTATTTCAAGAAAGTACGTATATACAAAAATTAGACCTACAGAAGAACAAGAGACAGGTAGGAGAGTAGATGTCCAAGAATTTCACAATTAATTAATGAAATCGTGATAAAATTTGTGAGATAAAACAAAAAAAGTACGTAATTTTAAAGAAATACCCAAAAAGTAATGAAAATTAGGTTCGTGTACCAGTGGCGTAGCTAGGTAACCAAAGGCCCTGAGGCAAACAATAAAATAGGGCGCCAACTAAACTATTTAAAATCGTTTGTTCTGTATTCGTCGTGTTCCGAATTCGACGTACATACTTCAGATTTGTCATAATTCAGATTCGTCGAACTCCAGATTCGTCGTAATACAGTCGACTTCATAATAAAATAAAAAACCAAATATAAATTGTAAAGAAAATATCTACCTGTTACCGTTCAAAAATACGGTCCTGTGACAGACACACAGACAGTGGAGGCACGTTAATAGGGTCCCGTTGAGCACCCTTTGGGTACGGAATCCTAATTAAGTAGAGATTTTTAATCCAATAACACCACTTTCTTGACCGACTATAGGTACGTTTTACGACGAATCTGGGTTACGACAAATCAAAATTTTATCAATACAACTCAAAATATAAATATGTAGTTAGATTTAAATACTTTGAAGTTGCAAAGCTACTTTATCATTAGTTCTTTATTGTGCATAGCAGGGCACGTCCTGGTTCTACACGCAAAGATTAGGAATGAATAACTGGATAAATTATTTAATATAGTTTTTTTTTAATAAATGTTAGTGGATATTTCTCTAACACAATTTATAGTTTGTAAGTCAGAGTTCGATGGGCCCCCTGGGCTTGGGGCCTCGAGGCACTGTCTCGTTTAGCCCTCTGGTAGTTGCGCCACAGTCATATACATATGCTCTTCTAACCTTCAATAGAATTGGTTGATCCAGTAAAGTTTCTACAAAGAAGAAGTTAAAGGATGATAAGTTTAATCCAAATGTAGGTCCAAGTGGCAACCTTAAGGATTTATAATCTTTTGTGGCGATATCTGGGTTTTTCATAATAAATGTGATAAGTAGGGGAGTGCTTGTTTAGTTTTAGTTCTTATTTTTTAACACGGCTTCAACTAAAGTATTTTATTTTGCTATTTTGGAAGGAAGAGTTTTTAAAGCCGGTGACTTAAGGACATAAGTATCCTTTATCCTATGATCTTGAGTTGTTCCCAAGGATAAATATTAGGTACTTAGTATAACAATTAACAGTGGACAATAGAAATTGTATACTTAGTGGTTTTGGTTTAACTTTAGCGGCTATTAAATGTCTGTTACGTTGATGGTTTAAAAGCAAGTTTAACTATTCTAGTACTTCGCTCAACGAAACGGCGGTTACTAAATTTTTATGGATTGTAAACATTTGTGTTTGTAGAAATTTTCAATCGATTGAGGTTTATCTGTTTTATTAATGTTTTGTCATAGAACTCCCATTGAATGTTGGCGACGAAAATCCACCGAAAATAAAAAAAAAACTCGATTTATTGAATGAGAAAATGTTCACGATTCACGACAGTGTACGACGTCATTCAACCCGTATTGTGTGTTTTCGAAAAACACCCATTAACACTTGATGTCTCTCAAAGCAACCACCACTTTCTCCTTAAGTTGAAGCAAATTTTTGGAAGTGTACAATTCAATTAAACAGAAGAAATCGAATACGCTCTGATTGAATACTTCATAAAATTGAACGTATCGTACTTCAATTCGACATTGATCATTTAACGGTTCGCTAGGAAAAATGTTTCGAATATTTAGTGATTACGTAGAAATGATGTAAAATTGGCTGAACATTTCAGAAATCACTTTGTTTCTTCTTTTAGCTTTTTGATAGTGTAATGCGATCGTTAAAATTATTTTTAAACGACCTACATATTTTCCTTATTACTGGAGATGAACATCATCATCCCCTTTGACCAATAAGTCTCAGTGTGAAAGAGCATGGTCACGCATTTGTGTTACGTCATCATTTAATTAGAGCCCTTTGGAGAAAGTTTAGTCGAGTGTTCCATATTTGGGAATACGCGTAATTAAACTCAAATACTGCACGCGTGGACGTACTTACTTGCATTTTATTCAGTAAAAACCAGTTTGTTGTTTAATAAGGAGTAAAGAACGGTCAGTGAGTGAGTGTAGTAACCCGGTCAGGCCCAGCACGAGTCTATAGTCGGCTAATCAACGGACAGTTAACAGGAGAGGCCAGCGGTCAAGCTATAAATCACTCTACGTGTCCTGAATGTCCTTTGGACGAGCGACGGCTACTACGTACATACATAGCACAATTTATGCGTAGGTACCTACATGCGTTGTCAGCTTGTTGTTTGTTGCCTGTCTGTTTGCAAAGGTAACCTCGTGCTTAGAAAACCGCTACCACGCCCCAAAAGCAACCCTGTTTACCCATAATATTTGCTTTCGCTTCATCAAAATCCCCTGAGCTATAACGCACTGCACGATGAACAACCTTCGTTATTACTTTCGCAAACTTTATGTGTACCCAAATACGTAAACTTAATCCTCATACTATATCTAATAACCAAGTTATTATAGAAAACCGATAATGAAACGAAAATTGCAGTTGGTTTTATTGTATCCATGAATTGATCTCTAAAATCCTGAACACCAATAAATCTTGCCAATACAGTTTAGTAGGATAGTATATTAAATAAGAATATTTAACGGAGACTGTGGCAATTACAAATAATAACAAATAACAGAGATTCACCCCTTTACCACAAACAAATTACATAAGCGGACACGTGTTTCGCCCACTCTAAATGTGGGCATTATCAACGCGAGACTGGTTCTTAAAATCAAAAATTTTTAATTTATACTAAAACTAGGTTTTAAGTTTACTGAATTTGGGAGGTAATTGTTAAGCAATTCAGACAACTTAAAAATAACGAGAGGGTGGAGGGAATGACTCGTGTGTTATAATGGGATGGGGAAGGATTGTGGAAAAGTTGAAATGTTTAGTGCCATAAGAAAAATTAAAGAAATTTGTCTTATGTATGTTTCAAATTCAACGGAATAGTGAAATTAAAAGCCGAATACGTTCAATACCATAAAATCAGTTCGGAAACCTTTGTAGGTTAAAACTAGAACTTTAATTATGTATGCTTCGACAGATACGGTGGAGGAAACTGAAAACTCGAGGATATACGTGTTCAATAACCGTTATTCGTTAAATTCTTAAACGCATGCTTCACGATATGAACTCTAGTCAGGTAAAGAAATATAGGAGCATTAAATTATTTGAATAATTATCAACTAAACTTTTTGCAATAATTGGGAATGGGTCCGAAATCAGAATTCATAAGATTTTCTTTACTTTTTTGAATATATAAACTTTCATATGCATTAAGTTCTGAATTGCAAAAAACTTCTTTGATTAATTTGAAACTGTTAAACTGTTAGGACCTATTGGGTGGGTTGTGTTAAAAATATGTAGGGCAACGCTTGACTTTTCTGTATGGTTTAATCTAAAATGAGTAATATGCTCTTTATATCGAGTTAAAATAGCCCGTTTAGTTTGTCTAATATATTTCATGTCACAACCTTCACATTTTATTTAATAAATTCCGGACTTCAATTTGAGATCAATTTTATTTTTAGTATTTCCTAAACAGTTCCTAAAACTATTGTTTTGGATAGTTTGAAATATTTAGGCTTTACCTCAGGTAAAATTGATAAAGTCGTAGAATTTTTGATATAGGTCCTAAATTATGCTTTTCTACGTAATTTATCTATAATTACAGGAGAGAAACCGTTAAAGGAGGCAATATCTTTAATATTTGAAAAAGGGAAATTTATTAATCTATGTACTAAAAAGTTGAAGGCGGCCATTTTATGTTGAAAACAATGATTAGAATCAACATAAATGAACCGGTTAACATGAGCCTCTTTCCTATAAATATCGAATTCTAACTTATTCTTATTTTTAATGATTAATACATCTAAAAATGGGAGTTGTTCACTATTTTCCTTCTCAAAAGTAAATTTAATAAATGTAATAAATAAAACACAAGTTTTTTAGACGTTTCAACAATAATTTAATGTCCTCGACAATATTGTTTCGACCCACATGTGGTCATTATCAAGAGTAAACAATCACTAAAATTAAAATTGCAAAAATGCGTATATATCTGTACATCAATGGTGGGGATACAAATCTGAAAATTGTTTTACATTTTTGTTAGTAGTAGCGGGGTGTTATTAGTGGCTAATTCTATTTGGTAATTTGTTATGTTTTTATTCAAATTTACAGCTTTCTTAATTTCTAGGGATTCCAAAAGGTTTAATTTTTTATTTTTTGAAGCTGAATGTAATAATTTGGCCTTATCTAATTTATGGTTATTGACAACACAATGTTCTGCCATTCCTGTGCTTAATATTTTATTATTTATAGAGTATAAATGTTCTTTTAGCCTAATCCCAATCGAGCGTCCACTTTAATGCTAATTTAGAATTTAATTCATTTAAAAACGTTTTAATGTTGTACTCATTAGTATTAAAAATGGCAAAGATATCATCCATACTCTTGGAAAATATTTGGATTCCTTTTTGAATTCTGTTTCAAATTTACTTATAAAAGAAATTGTTATAAAATCATAACAAATTACTAATAAATTATTTTAGTCTGTATATATACGTTCGATGTTATTCAACTCTTTCGAACTTTTTTGTACAAATGTACCACATATTCTCGAAGGACCAGTAAGTAAAAAGACGCATTGTAAGAGTGATTAATTTATTTTTAAACTTACAACTAACGAAACTTACACTAATGTTAAATAAGTTGGTTTGTATTAAGGGAATAACTATTTATTAAAGAACAAGTTATTTTCAGCGAGACTATACTGAATCTGACTTTAAAAATGTTGAAAATATTCGAAAACACCTGTCACTGGTATCATTATCTCTACCATGGTTATTGACCTTACCTACATTAAACATCATTATGGGAAAAACCAGTTACTACCCTTCAACTGCACATTCCAGGAAACGAATTCGGTGGTAGTAACTGATAGAAAGTATTTATATTCTATACAAGAAGGAAGGCAATAAAAATGAACTAACAATAAAATAAAGACAATAGGAGATAGCAAATGTTAATGCTCTAAAATGACAATGTTTATTATAAACGGTCAAGAAACAAAATGAACGAATGTGTCCAATAACAGTAGGTATCTAATTGTGAGATAAATTAATATTTAAGAAATTGATGTTGATGAAACAACTCGAGGCGTTACCGTCAAATTTTAGGTTTTATTGGGAAATCTTATGACTTAGTATTATCCTTACAACTTTTACAGTACCTATATTGGTACAAAAATGGCAACGACGACGATAATTATGATAATTTACCCAAATGAAGGTAATGAATTCCTTTTGTATTGACCCTAAACGATAGGAATTATTTAATACACTATAGAAAATTTATTGATTACTTATCATTTGAAATGAAATTTCTATGTCCTTTGTATTGTCATGTAATTCCTACCACGAAGAGTAAAATTCCTCTTCTTCTTTAGTAATATGAAAAAAATTATATAGCTAACGATTTTCCAAAGGATATAGGTAGTGTCCAGATACTGTCTTTCCAGATATATTTAAAATTCAAGTAGTTTTAAAAAAGTTGTTTAAATGGAATAATATCATACAGAACACACCCTCTTATCAGGTTGGAGAAATGGTTCGTTGTAAAGTAGCAATATTGCCATATCATAGTCGATTTAGTTGGAGGAAGTCGTGGCTTGACAGATAAAGGTTATAGAGAGAATAAACAACGATAAGTTCGCCGTAGGGCCCCAATAAAAAGGTTCCTAACGACGCCGACGCCCCAACATCATCCTTATCGGCACAGGAAGATGTCTTAGAAGCTCGGATTTGCTGAAAGCTGTGTGTAGCACCTATCCTATCGTAAAATGTATAAGTTCGTGGTGATGATGAGCACTGCTAAATTGGCTGCTCCCATGCATTAGAATTCGATATTCATCGACGACATTATCCTTTCGCTGACCTTACATTTGGATGACTCAGGATTTTTAAGTACTACTGGAAAACAGTGTTATCGTAAGGATAAATTAGTTAGGCATTTTCTTGGAACTTCCCTTCTTTTAATTTTTCGTTTGCATTTTGAAGGATACACCACAGGGCCTTTAAAAGCCCTCACTAAAAAAAAATTCAAGTTCTAAGCCTAAATCTCTTAAAGTCAAGCCAAATACATTTACATCTCAAAGTAATTAAATTCAAAGCATAGAGTTTTGTATATACCTACATTAGCCCTTTTAACGGGTTTGTCTTGCTTTCAAGTACTCTGAAAAATTTTCAAGCAACTTAAAAGGGGTTTAAGATCACCGAAAGGACTCCAAGCACATTAAGCACTTGGAGGATGTTTGAGGCCCTTTTGTAAATTACAAATTACAAAGCACTTTTATAAAGTAATTCGATTACGAAGCCCCGACTATTATATAGTCTCTCTAAGCTCTCAAAGGCATAGTTTCAAGAACAAGCACTAAAACGTTGCCCAGCCTTGGTACGTCCTGGATTTTTTTGGACTATTTTTGGAAGCTATAAAACAAGAAAACATTAAATCTCAATAGAAATTGTTTAAGATTTTACAGTTCAACATTGTCAAAGGAATTTAACAAAGGATAATTCTTATGCATTCGCAGGATGGAGAATTTGTGTCAATCCCGTTACCAACAAGTTGTTTAGAAAATAATCCAATTTCTGTTAATTAATCTCCTTGTTCTACAATTTTAATTGAAAGATCTCACGTACACCCGCCACCATCAGGAAGGATAACATCCTGGAAATGAACTAATTTATGTCGAACTACTTTTGGAGTGAAGTTTAAATGGCAAAGAAACTGGAGAAACTAACTGAGGATCAAACCGGGAAAATATTATCACTTTGATTTACCAAGAAGCATTTGGTGCACATTACATATCAAGTAAATCAGTGAACGGGTTAATAAAAAGGACTTTTGGACTTGAGAACTTTGACTCTGCCCATGGTGATGTAACGAAGTTGAAACGTTGAGGACCCTATTGGTCGAGGATTAGCTGCTGTTTTAAGAATTCTTCAAAATCTACTACAATCGAGTTGGGTTGAGCTTCAGCTCTCGTTACAAAATGTCTTCAAACCCTAAGCACTTTAAAAATGCGCTTTGCTTCTTGAAATCCCAAGTAGATTCTAAAATCCAAAGACTTTGAATTACCAATTACATTAAAAAGTAAATAATTTCAAAGCTCGAAGAAACACTTAAGAAAAGGATATCGTGCATATATAATGGCCTGAATTACATTAGAGCTTCAAATAAATCAAAGGATTTGAAGCACTTGCGAAAAGGATTTTGAGCTTACTAAGAGGACTTGAATTAAACTAAAAGCGCTTCGATTGCTTCAAAAAACTTATTTCATGGTTTTGCCTTGCTTTCAAGTAATTTGAGGGAACTTCAAGCAACTTAAAAGGGTTTTAAGTAATTCAAAAGGGCTTTAAGCGCGTTGAAAGGACTTCAAGCACTTGGAAAGGGCTTTATGCACTTACAAAACTTTCAAAACAGACTTTAAAATTCAGTGTTTCTAACCTCCAAGGACGTGAACTACATTTTCAAGCTCAAACCACAAAACTCTATCAAAAATTGCCTAGTAATGTCACCTCTGTTTTCAGCGACTAGTTCAAACGAACTATGATTTTTTATGATTTGGCATAAAAAATACATATAACCTTTAATTTTCATCCTTCTACCACCAACCCCCATTTTTTAATAGCGATATTAGTACTTTAATAATCTTCAACTCTCAGTGGTCGATTACTGATCAATTATAATCAATCGATTAGTCATCCTCGCCAGGCGTCTACTGATGTTACTACTCACCCAGCAAACAGCACGGAGTGGGGATGAGAATGAAGCAGTATTTTTTTAGAATGTTACAGGGAGTTCAAATATGTTCTAAGAAGTAAAAGAATGTTTTATTATACCATTTCAGAATTATTCGGCAATGTTCAAGAATGTTCCAGAATCTTGAAGATCATTCGAGAATGTTTCAGAATGTTCAACAAAAGTTACAGAATGTTTAGAATCATTATGGGATGCTCTGGATAGTTCTAAATTCGCGAATATTCTAGAATGTTCCATCAAACATGTAATATATTCTTACCCGGGCAACGCCGGGTATTACTGCTGGTTGGATATAATGATTCATATTTTGAGGATTCATAAGTGTCACAGGCATAGATAATGTTAATTTACTTATTGATCGGCCATCTACGGAGCGTTATTAATTAGTTCATAAGTACCTACATAAATTGTAAAGGGGGTTGTGTGTTTTACGAAGAAAAGGAGTGGCTACAAAAGATACTGAATTGTCCCTTATATGCGATGTCGATAATAATAATAATAATAATAAGATGAAGAAGGTGCGGAGGAGAGTTGTAGTGCGTTCGTTGTTCGTTGTTATTTCCTCTTCGCCGACGATGTTGCACGGCTAATGGGGTCTTTTGTCGCCGAACGATCGGGTGGTCCAAGTGAGAAGCAGACGTGGACGCCGACGCGCGCGTTACTCAGCGACCAGGGCCGCTGGAGCAGCGTCTCCTGGGCCTGAGGCTTCGGATACATTGATGGATGACTTCACACGTAGATCAATACACCTACTACATCATGGCAACACGCATGAACGCCCACTTATTGCCCTGCTATGCTCTCTGCCTCTGTCTCCCGCACCGGATGCCGAAGCCAATGCTGTGACGTTGCCATTCCATCAAGCAACCAAGCTATCACAGGATAACTATAGCTATACATAAAGATAGCTACGGGCGAATGGGAACTCCTTTGTTTTTGTTACTTTGCCTCATTTTTAAAACGGCCAAAGAAGTTTTATTTCGAACTCATGTAACCTCTTATCGATTTGTTACTAGTTGGTTATTGGAACTTCTGAGATTAAAAAAGTTTTAAAAAGTCAATTTCCGATAAAGTTTCGTTGATAGACTTAAAATATTTCAAAATTAACTGGCGGGTTGTTGATATAGGTAACATAAGCAATGAGTTTCAACCATTAGAGAGTAAAACAAAAATTCACCTAAAGCGTTGACAAAATAAATGTAGAAGCAAATATTGATTTAAGAAGCGTAGGGAAAAAGAAATTGTGATTTTGTTTGTTCGTTCATTCCAATTCTCTTTTGGTTCGTTTATCTGCAATTCCTAATCGAATGGAACATCACAATAACATCATAACTTCATTAGAGTTTTGATTGGTCATCAATCATTAACCACACGTGGGTACATTGTGAGGCGAAGAACAAATAAATAAATAAAAATTTTCAAATAAGTATCCTATTTTTAGGTTCCATACTTATAACAAACCAATGAAATTTAGAACAGAAAAAACGTAGGTAATCCCGTAATCATTTTATTATAGCAATCAATTTTAAACGTTCAGTGGCAATAGTCAATTACTCATTCGTGTTTATCTCTAATGGCTTCCAAATGATTGATTTTTGTGAGCCTACAGCTATGTGATATCATATTTATTAGAATTAGTACCGTTGAATTGAAAAACCGTATATTTTTGTACGCACGTATTGGACCTTGTATATAAAATTTACCCATTTAGCCGCTTCGATTACCTTGTGCATTTATTCTGATTCCGTTAATAACAGTTCTGTTTGTTCGTTTTATCCGAAACGGGATTTCAGAACAAATTCCCATGTGCAGGCGTGAGATTATTAGTGGTATGTATGTCATAAGCTGTCATAATTATCCTCCAGTGCATTCGAAGGATCGTCGGAGGCCCTTGCGTTGCAGGAGAGAGTTGAGTAGATTTCTGCAGCATGTTGAGGCAACTAGGTACATACATAGATAGATTTACGATGAACACCAACACCACTGCCAGTAGTAGAAGTAGTAGTGCATGTATAGATTTCATGCATTATAACGAGACAAAGGCCGTTGTTCGTGTTGACTCCCAGCAGGAATAGAAGTCGGAGGCGGAGTACGTATCCCTGCACGATGTCGCTGCTAATTAGACTGCAGAGACGAGCCTGCCTTCTGCTTGTATGCCATTGTGTATACATACACATATCCCTGTATGTGTACGTACATATGTATGCCTGTATAAAGCAATCGCGACTGTTCTACCGCCAGCAAACATATTGCTCGAGTTAGTTTAATAGAAAATGCTGTTGCGATCTATCCAGAGGGTGGAGCTTCTAAAGTTGTTATATACAGTCGAAATTGCGTTATGGTTTAGATGTAAATAAGAAGTTAACTTGGAGGAAGTTTTTGTCCATCCAAAATTTGTCTTGATTCAAAGTTACAGTTAATAAATATTTCGGGTTTTGTAATAAGTGTGGAAGAAAGATATTCTGAAAATTTTATTGTAGGACTAACTATATCCTCTATGTTATGTTCCATCACTTCCACAAAGGTGGGAATACAGCAAACCTTTAACGATCTCAAAAGGAAGTTTTACGCTACGGAAAGTCAAGTTAAAAACATGCAGATCAAGAAGAAATAATTGGACAATATTGGTGAGGAATAGAGTTGATTATTTTGCTATGACAAAACGACGAAAATTCAGGAACATTGTGTTTTGTCATTGTTGCTGGAAGATTCATGGGGGACTCATCCGGTCTATTTTCATACTTTTCTTATTTTTTTGACAAGACGAATACAGTTCACCTCTAGAAAGACTGGAATCGATTAAAGCTTTAATGATCTCAAAGAGAATTTTGGGCTAAGGAACTATAAGCAAAAGTCAAATTAAAAACAAACAGACAGGTGAAGAAGCAATAGTTTCACAATCAATTAAAAACTGGCAAAAACATTTGGTAAGTGTTGGAGAGGCAAATGATCCCAGAGAATTCTCAGTGACAAAATTTTTCAGAAATACAGTTTGATTGTTTGATTACACAAATCGATTAAAATTCGGAATTATTGAGTTTTGTTACCGTCGGAGGATTCTTAAAGAATCTCTACGATCAATTTTCCTACTTTTACAATTTTTTTGCCTCGACAAACGATAGTCCAATGCAGTCCACTTCTAAATTTACTGCAATACTCCAAAGTTCCAACGATTTTAAAAGAAACTTTTAGGGTATGGAATCATCAGCAAAAGTCAAGTTAAAAGCTTGTAGATGAAGAAGGAATAATTTGACAATTTTTCGATAACTGGTAAGAACTTTTGGCAACTGTGGAACAGGACGAAGACGATCCCCAAAAACGCATTAGTGATGAGTGAACAATAGTTCCGATAATCCAATACAATGCAGGTTGGAATACAGCAATGTCTTTGTGATCTCAAAAGAAACTTTTAGGCTAAGAAACCATCAATAAAATAAAAGTTAAAAGCTTGCAGCAAAAAAGCAATAGTTTGACCAATGGAAACTTTTGTCAACTGTGGAAGAGAACGAAAGTAATTCCCAGAAGATATCCAATGATGAAATTCTTCAGGAATGATTGTCTTGCTATACCAAATCGATGAAAATACGGAAAAATTTAGGTTTCGTTGGATGTCCATACACCCAATTTTGGTATTTTTCGGAGAAGATGAACGATGATCCGATACGACTTACTTAGATTTCTTACTTCTTATAACACTTACGAGCTTTTAATATAATTAATTATTAAAAAAACTTGGACATTTAAAAGAAAATATGTAACTACATGAACTAACTAAAGCAAATACGTATTTTATCCTGGAACTTTTGAAAACTTAGAAAGAAAGGTAAAATCAGCTCATTTTCCTTTGTATCACGTATTTGTATAGTTGCAACATTAACTAGATCGTTTAGAAGACTTTTATTATTTTCTTTTAGTCCCGCTTCTGTCCTTAGAACTCTTTGAAAAATACGAAAATTCCTGAACTTAAACAAACTACTTCTATATCGTTAATAGATTGCGTATCGCATTCTTAGTGAAACATTTTGAATACGAAAAAATGGGTTTTAGAGTAACAAAAACTGGGTTACGTTTCACGAAAAGATTTTATTTATCTCTACAAATTTGTTTCAACCCTTGCGGGTCATTGTCAAGAGCTATGGAGTTACTAAAGATGTAAATAATGTACCAGACTTATATAAACAGATTACAGTAAGCAAGAAGAATTTTATGCAGGTAGGTAATGGTTACCTATTTGAAAAATCCAATAACAGCGGAGAATCCAATGTGAACATTTCAATTTGATTATTGAATTATTGAAATGTAACCCAGTTTTTGTTACTCTAAAACCCATTTTTTCGTACTTCTATATCTATTCAATTACTTCAATGATATTCAACTAATATTGAAAGGAAGAGCGTTTTTTATTACCTAATTAGAAAACATAAATAATTTCTATGTTGATGCAGCTTTTAGACCAGTTTGCTCGTGCTGTATACGACATTGTATTCGAATCGAATCGTATGCAAGACAAATAATAACATTTTACTAGCGAAGGTAGGTTCAAATGTATTCACGTTCTCAGGTAAAATTGAGGAAAGAGTTATGCCGTTCTGCTGGCCGCACATTATGTAACAGTCACATTTTTGATAGCATTTGCATACAAGGTAGTATGCGTCCGATCCAGCTGTGTACCTGGATATTCAAAATAGAAATCGGTGGCAAAAAAAGAGGGTTTTCGACTGCCGTGATTAGGACCCGCGGTCGGGCGTGCACAGATGTTGCTCGAGATAAACTATAGAACGTGAATGAACCGAGACTACGGCCCATTATGTACGATCACAGTCCTAGGGCTCTGCTTTAGAATTAAATATGCGCACCACGAGTATATAATTTGGTTAATACAACATTTGCATATGGCGGTTGCAACTGCGAATCGGAAAGCAGTAGAGGTACTCCTTATAGTCCTTGCGTTGTAGGGACTAGACGTGTCGAGTGTTTTGGTTATAAGTTGACGTGACATATGTATATATGTGTGCATGTACGTATGCCACTTTCACATCTGGAAACACTTCACTTGGAAATCCCAATTTCAGGATGTATCTAGATATTAAGCTTCTACGTTGCAGAGATTTGAGCTTCGATTTCCTGAGCATACACCGGAAACGAATAAGTAGTAAACTTATTACTAAAATCATGTTTATCATCTTAGCTATTATATGTTTCTTCACTTAGAGTTTTTCAATACCATTTCGTCAGAATATTAACTTCAATTGGATTTCTGGAGTATTCAGCATTTTATAAAATTCGTTAAACCACTTTAGAACCATTTTATGTAAGGGGGTAGTTCTCATAACTTTTCATAAACAGAATCAATCTTTTAATATTTTTTACCTTGATTAATATCACAAACTTATTAAACATTCCTCGGAAATATAATCAGCTTCAACATCTCATTTCCGCAATTAAAAAATAGTTATTGTTATTTATTTGGTTATAATAAAATATAGCAGTAAAACTTTAAAAGACAAACTAATATTTTCCTTTAACACATATATTTTTCATTTTTCTAAAAAGTTTTTGATGTACAAAATAGAAAGTTGTTTTATAAGATCCCGTTTTTTCGCAAGAATCCATTAAGATTTTTCCGATATAACGTGAAACCCTTCGTGAATTGATCTGTCTTGTTCAACTACCCTTATCATTCACCCTTGGATGGAAGTGGAAGTTTTTTTACTTACTCCCCCGGTCGGCACAGAGAAAGTTTTTTTTTTATGGAGCTTTCGATATCTCCTCTACGCATAATGTATGGCCTCTTGCAAGGAGACATCCCTGCTTTTCCAAATTTATCTGCGAGGTCACCGGGGATCCGATACGAAAGATGTATGCGAGTTGGGGGCGACCGACCCGGGGCTATAATCCTTGGGGTGACGTAAATAGTGGTCCATGCTCCGCCCAGTGTTATTTCGACGCCCGCAGGACGCGGAAGGGAGGAAGGACGACGAGGATCAACGGCGACCATTAGGTCATCTCGGCTCGCTCTGATGGACCTTTTCGGACTATTATTAATAATGCGAACGAACGAGGGTGAAACGAATTTTGGACGCCATGATGTCAACTCTCTATTCATGAAATGAATTTGTCCTAAATAACAAGCAGCAGGCATATTATAAAAAAAATCCTTAGAAACGCATCTAATACATCTCATCATGCGAGAGTACGAAAATAAACGTGAATATTATTCGAATTTCTACAATATTAAAATTTAAAATTATAGCCGGAAATTAAACAAGACAATAAAGAAAAATGAAAACGATAAAGATATTTGAAGAAATTACCTCTTTCGGATTTCTTTCCCTCATAGAGTGAGAAATAAGTTAATGATAAATACTTCTAAAAAGAAAGAAGCAAGAAAACACTTGGTGAAACTTAGCCTGAACTATTTATCATAATTAATTATGTTTCACCAAGTGCCGTACGAACTCTCAATTTCCCAAAGAAATAAGTTCATTTACCTAATTAAGTTACCGAAGTATTTCTGAATACAACTCTTAGTTAGATTCAAAGAACATTTTGGCATAATTCCTTCTAGTTTTGTGAAAATCTCTTTATCTACAGTTTTGAAAAGACAATTATGTGTCTAATTTTATCTATATTATATATAAAAATTAATTGCTGTTCGTTAGTCTCGCTAAAACTCGAGAACGGCTGGACCGATTTGGCTAATTTTGGTCTTGAATTACAGGCCATCAGAAATAGCTTGGCCCTTGCAATCTGAACGCCCACTGGTGCGCGATGGACACAGCTGATATTGTAGTGGGGACAGTCCATTTAGTCTTCGTACTTCGATGAAGCACATAGCGTTGTATGTAATAATGATTTTAACCTAATTTTGAATTTTATTTAGTTTATAAAAGATCGTGCAACTTTTAGAAAAATACTTTTCAAATTGGTGAGACACTCTTAAAGGAAAGCGGACAAATATAAGAAGCACTTAGGAATACATATTTATTCTATAAACTTAATTAGTCAATGTTTCGTTTATTAGTTTATTATTATTATTATTATAAATATTTTAATATATCAATAATAGCTGAGCTGAATACCTCGAAATATTTATTTATTTATTTACAGATTGATGTGCGTTTACAACTGTAATTATTTAATTTAATTACATACTTACTAAAATCAGTATTCTGAGGAAGAAGTGATTGTAGAAATAACAATACTGGGTACTAAATTAACCCCATTCAAATAATATTACAGATTAAAAATACAAAATGGGAATTCTGCTTCATTTAAAGTGCATTACCACTTTTCGTGTAAATATTACTAATACCATTAAGACACCCTGGGGCGATTTTACTTGCACAATACGGGCCCGATTTGAAACACGGTACAAACACCGAGCGGTAAAATGCATCTTTTTCCTTCCGAATGCGCTTTCTTTCTATCTTTTGCGCCGTTCGCTCGAAGTCTGAGCGGCCACCTTATTTCTGTTGACCTGTGTTTGTGAGTCCAGAGAAGGTTTAAAAGGTGAATAAATATGAAAGTTATATGTAAGGATTGTCCACCCCTAACCTTTTTCTTTTTTGGGAAACAAAATTTTTTATTTTTATGTTTTTATGATTTGGCATTAAAAAATACATATAACCCTTAAGTTTCACCCTTTCTACCACCAATCCTCATTTTTTAATAGCTGTAGTATATTAGTACTGTAATAATCTTCAACTCTCAGTGGTCGATAACTGATCAATTATTAGTATCAATCGATTAGTCATCCCCGCCAGGCGTCTACTGATGTCACTACTCACCCAACAAACAGCAAGGAGTGGGGATGAGAATGAAGCAGATTTTTTTAGAATGTTACAGGGAGTTCAAATATGTTCTAAGAAGTAAAAGAATGTTTTATTATAACATTTCAGAATTATTTGGCAACGTTCAAGAATGTTCCAGAATCTTGAAGATCATTTAAGAATGTTTCAAAAAGTTAGAGAATGTTTTGAATCATTACGGAATGTTCTGGATAGTTCTAAATCCGCGAATATTCTAGAATGTTCCATCAAACGTGTAATATATTCTTACCCGGGCAACGCCGGGTATTGCTGCTAGTACAAAATAAATATGTAAAAGCTATGTCTATTCACACCTATTTATTTGATTCACCAATTTATTGCGGCCAGAAAAAAACTTTCACAGTATATTTCTCTCTTGCGAGTTGATTATGCGTTGTCGCCCACCCTTGGCGATATTTTGATACGTCGCCCCTCGGCATTATAATAAGAGTCTTGGGCCGCTGTCTTTTAACAGAAATTTCCCTTTAGATATACGATATATATGCAGACTCACACACACAACATATGAGCTCCCCGGCAACCCTTCTTAATAGAAAAGCAACAATACACTTTTGCATACCCATGAACGTACCTATTTCCTTACGGGTAGTCGCCCGATGGAATATTTATTAGCGGGAATTGAACTATAATAAGTACAGGTACCTACATACATGTTTATAGTAGGTATGTATGTATATGTGAATGACATTGTGTGTTGGGAGGCTGTATCGGAGATTATGTATTTAACATAGGTACCGATGCATATTCAATCTCCGATTTTTTTCTCACGAAGATTTTAATTCGTAACCTAATAATATTAACGGTTCTATTTGAAAATGTATATGGTATTTTCAAACATCTGCCAAGAAGGTGTAATACCAGCGAATATTATTTCGTACCCATCTGTATAGTAATAATGTATATTTTTGTCAAATGCCACATTCCTCTAAAATTTAATTAACCTTTCATTGTACAGCTACCGTATTATCGTATGTTTCGAATAAACTCTACTATAGGATGAGGAAATGTTCATGTCGTAAAGCGAAATATGCTCTCATACACATTTGAGCAATTACTTTTAATGCTTCAAATCTACATATGCATCTTTATGTCTTGCATAAATTAAATAATATGTATCCATCTTAAACGCCAACAATGTTACTATATGTCCAATCATACGACAAAACATCCACCCATTTTAGATTCATCGTATCTTAAGTAGGAAAAAGAGAACTTACAAGTCCATTCGTCAGTCAGGAATTGTTTTTAAATAAAAAGAACCATTTGGTTTCCACATTTACAAAATTGTATTGACGATAACGACCTGTGACTTAATTTCTTGTGATGATTAGGTAAAAAACAATTTACAAATTCAGTATCTAATGTAAAAATAGGCAAAATCTTTGTATATTTCGTTATAGATATTGACGTCTGTGTTGTACGTATGTGTGAGATACGTACAATGTTATATGTCGTCAAAGGGAACGAACGCTTTCTGGAGCTATAGCACTGTCCTGCGGGCATGTGACATGTGTGGGCGTCACAGTCTAACAGCCAACCTTAAATGTCAAAGCTTATCCGGGGACCGGGGGAGAAAAGCGTCCCTACAGCCACCAGCGCTGAATCGCGAAACTTAGGTGGAGTAGTAGTGCGTGGGGTGAGGTATGAAGGTCTATAAATGGGGGTAACTCGAAGACGAAGAAGAGAAAGCGCCAAATCAGTGGCGTTCCAGATATATAGAAATCGAAATAAAGCTCACAAGAAAGTAACACATTTTAAGGTTTTGCATGATAACGTACCTATATGAGGTTCTTTATAAAATCTGTAAGACTTACTGAAAAAATGAATTCAGTTATGAAAATGTGTCAAATGATGATAGTTGACTCATGGAAACCACAAAAACAGAAACTTACTAAGGCACTTAAAATGTAAAATAGGACACTTCTTATTATAATATGTCAATAAATTTACATAAATAAAAAAGGAGTGTCGTCGGGGATGTCCTTTAGAAGTTAAGCTTGTACGCATTTTGAGGTGGAAATATGTGCGGATGATTCATTAAAAATCTTCTACATTTAGTTAACTATAAATACTCGCTTAATATGAATTATTGTAGACGAAATCATGGAACTTGATAAATTATGGTGCGTGTCCATGAGGTAATTATTTTCCAAAATTTAAATAACAGGGAGTTGGACTATAGCAGGATTCAAACTTGCTCTATGCTGTGAGCGAAAGAGTCCTCACTGATGACCAATGGGAGGTTTGTGGGGATGCGAATACGATAAACTTTTTAAACCGGACGACGGCGCTTCCCATGAAATGCAGCTTTTTAAAAATATTTTCCTTATAATAAAACGCTTTAGCAAAGTTGTTGCGGTGGAGAGAGTAATGATCCTCCAAGACCCCTTTATGTGGTCCTGATTAGTTTCTGAGGCACTTGTCGTTGTTCAGCAGTAAAAAACAAACAAAAGATGTATAAAATCCTTAAAAAAATATTATCACTATTTATGAATTAAGCCCTGGGCAATATCGAGCTTTTTTTATATCCTGATGATATTCTCCAACTCCCTAGAACTCAAATTTAGAAAATTGTTCTGTGCTATTGCTGATGGTGAGGGAAAAAGTCTTCACTGATGACCAATGTGGGGATGCGAACGCGACAAAGCTTTTATTTAACTAGACAGCAGGATGCTGTTACTAACTTTCGCATTCATCTTCTTGCAGAAAATAACTTCGTTTTGATCAGTGGTACGTTCAATAATTATTTCAATTTTTGTGATCTCGAATTCTATAGAGATTTTGCGTTAACAAGGCATTAACTATAGTTAAGATATTTCGACCAGAAGTGTATATACACTTAATTTAGACGGTTTATGTTGATTTGTGTCAAAATGCTGATACGCCACTGACATACGCCGAAGTCGTTATCGTCCTGCTTTCGTCCTCGACGTTGTCAGATAGCGGTGGCGGCGTCCCTTAGGGCGCCGCACGAGCCCCACACTCACGAGCTACCCCCAGGAACATGAAATGGCCCAGAAATTTACAAAGACGCTGCTCGCAACGAAAGATAATAAGGGTAGTGCTGCCGAGGATAAAGTAAGAATATAAATAAGGGACGAGGTAGATGGAGGAGAGATGCGAGCACCGACCAGCCAAGGGATATTCTCTCTCTCGAAATTTCCACTTCAATGACGCTACGCCGATGCCACTACTACTTCGAGGACGGTCGTCGCGTCGCGTCGTTTTCTCTCCTGTTTCTCTACTTCGAAAGGTAACTCTCGTCTCCTCTTAATAGAAGAACAGAGTAGAGGTGTGATTACGATTGCGGTAATGGATAACGACGAACTTCTCATCCGTTGCACTGAGGTGAAAAGATTTTTCCTGTTTTGTCACATCGCTCTCATTAAATTACAATTTCGTCGGTCGACTTGCCAACGAGTGGAAAGAGAAAGTTGTCCTCGCAATTTTACCAAACTTTTACAGTTACTTAACATTCAATGAATACTAACGAACGACAGACGAAGGAGTCTTAGCATACTATTCAGAAAATTCATGGGGAAACTCATAATAAAAATCTTTAATGTGCTAGGATCTAATCCTGGGCCGTTTAGCTCGTCTAATCCTTGACTTGTTATTAAGCGTCTCTTTTTGAAATAAACTAAAAGAAGTCTGTTAACAACATCACATTAAACTATTCAAGTAAATAATAACGAGAAGTAGCTAAATGGATGATGATGTTTATATGTATAATAAAGTGAATAAAGTAAAAGGTACCTATTACTTACATCATCTGCATCAACCACTTCTGTATTTGAATATCACATACATCGTGGTTAGTTATTAGATACATGTATAGAATGGTGTTTTCTTTAGGTGTCTACATAACGAACCACTCTGTGGAAATGTGGATGAGAGCGAAGCTTTTTTAGGATAAGAGTGGAGCTTTTTTATATGTAAACCAAATTGTATACTTTGAAAATCTCAACGTTCATTTTTAATTATGAGACGAGATTGTACAAAGATGTCCTTTGAAATTCTATTTGCACATTACCTTCACTTACCAGGGCTTGATTCATAAATAGTGGTAATAATAGATGTTTAATAAATATTGAGAGTGGCAATTTTTTAAACGTATAAAAAAAGTTACAATTTTCAAAAATTTTTTTCCAGTTTTTAACCGTTAGACAACAACGTGTTTCTTAGAAACTGAATAGATGGTATGAGGGGTCCTGGGGGGTCATTACTCTTCCCACTTCAACAATCATATATATTGTTATAAACAAAATGTAAAAGTACTGCCCTTCAACTACCTATAGTCCGTAGAAAATTTATATTAAAAAAAATTGCTTACTTGTCTATTCTTTAGGATGTTGATTGAGATAGGTTTGAAATGTAACCACATAGTGTTTGATCCCGTGAATGTTTTTACGGAAACGTATGAAGTGGCTTCCGTTGATGACGTTGCAAAAAGAGAATGTTCACAGTCTAAGCGAACGACTGGGTTAGAACAGAGGGAGAGTTTATTTGAATGGCAGCAATAAAATGCGTCACATGCAAATGTTCTCCGGCAGCATCCAGGGTGTGGTCACAGATGCCTCCTTCAGGGCTTAATTTAGTTTCCGAGTAGTTTTCGAACCCTCCACTGTCGCTACCACAGACGTCGTCGTCGTCCCCGGCGCTGACGACGTACGTACCGTCGAAATAAACTAGAAAACAAGAGAGTTAGCGAAATTGTAAAATTTATGCCTTTCCGCCGAAGCACAGGCGACCAATTTCGTTTCGAAAAGATCAAACAAGGGGTGGGAATGCTATTTGTGTCTGTACGCGTCCTGTACGCTTTACCATTCTAATTTTATTTATGAGGAAATGGGTTAAGGGAATCCATTGGGTCCCACTGAAAACCTATTTCGGCTGCAATTTCCTTGCTTGAGGGGCTGTTCTCATTAAACTTTTGGAATTTTCGGTCTTCGGCCTCTGGGTACCTAATATGTTACTGTTTTGAACCTATATTTGCAATTGTCTAAAATTAAAGAAAGTTGTATTTTCATTCAACACAATGAAATTTAATTTGGGCAATTCAGATTTATAATAAGGCATTCATTTTGTACGTGATAATGAAATAAAGGTTTTTGGAATAATTGCAAAAAGAAAAACTGTTAATTCAGGAATAATGAATGAGTTATTGAATACACATTTGAAAAGTTCTTGTGGAAACCCATTAAAAGTGTAGGTTTTTTTGGAACAGAAAAGATTACAACTATGAGTGCAATAATAAATATGTAGGAGAGATAGGCTAGGAAATACCTTCTGAGATATGAGGAGCTGGTTAGGATCATATACAGGAGTAAAGAGAGGTTCTCAAATACTTAAGGATTTGGGACTGATAGGAAGGCGGATATGTGTTTTTATAACTGATAGTGTTTGTGCCGATGATTTTATGATGATGATGAGACATTGATATAACATGTGTTTCTTAGACTTTGTTTTTGAGATTACACTTGGTAACGGTTAAATCGGGAATATTTAAAGTATTTAATACTCTCAAAAAATTTCATTTCAAATTAAATTCTACTTTTCTCTATTTTTCTCAATAACTCCATAAATCCTTAAAACCTTACATTATTCAAGCACTGTTTTTAAAAAAATTGTTGATGTTAACAGCAGCATCCGATTTTTATTTGTTTCCAAGGTATTCGCGATATCTTTAGATGTATTGAGTTACGTAACAACTTATCGAAAGTCGAAATCGTATAAAAATAAATATAAAGGAGACTGTGGAAAACCAAATAATTAAAAATTGGAAAAGGTCTTAC
This sequence comes from Agrilus mali, assembly GCA_029378335.1. NCBI lineage: Eukaryota > Metazoa > Arthropoda > Insecta > Coleoptera > Buprestidae > Agrilus > Agrilus mali. The sequence continues at coordinate 16,648,891 of CM055657.1, forward strand.
CCCTCATAACCACAACACTTTTAAAAAACGCGGACTGAATTTCAGTCTTGCGTTGAAGATGCTCACGACTCGTAAGTGAGCGAAACACGTGTCCGCGTTTTTTAAAAGTGTTGTGGTTATGAGGGGTAAGACCTTTTCCAATTTTTAATTATCGAAATCGTATACTTCGAGATTCGAATCTCAAGACTATTTTCTTAAACAATTAACAATCACAATAAATCAATTTAAACGTGACAGTAAATACGTGGTAGTCAAATATTGCATAGAGAGGAAAAATTGTTGATTCCTGAAAAAGGCAGACAACATTGATAATTGTGGAAGTAAAGAATCTCAAAAGACGGTACGAAATTGATTTATCACATTAGGTATTGAGAAAAATTGAAATCGGTAAATATTGTTGTTTTCAAAATACTCAAAAATGGGGAAAAGTCAGAATGAGATGAGCTGAAAGTAATAAAATATATAAAACATTTTCCATTTAACTGCAGCTCTATTTCTTTTAATAACCAGGAAACCACTGGCGGGTATTGAAATGTGGACACGCTGTATCATAACGGTTTAAACATTTTACGAATGTATCATTAATTGTGAGGAGAAAACTGGTAAATTTGACCAATTCAGAAGCATTTGAAATACTTTAATGGAATGATTAAATTACTTAGATTATTATTTGACTACTTTTAGGTAATTTGAAATGCTCATAGCAACGTAAATTTAGAAAAGAAAAACTTCTTACAAAAATGAGTAAAATAGTTTTAGTGAAATAAAAACGTTGCAACAACTTAGATATAAACTATTTTTATCCGTTATTAATCGTACAGGTATAAAACAAAATGACTCTTTTACATATACCTATAGGTACATACCCGTTATCTATGTCTGTATAATAAATGTGAAAAGGAATCAGAATGTGGTAGACATTACCTACATAAAAATAGTAGGAACAATAGACTATATGATAGTTCTTTTTTAAAATCAAATGTGGTTGACTGCTCTTATTATCCACCCCAAAAGCAGTATGCATGCTCCCGAGGATGCAGCTTACAAGTTGAAAACCCACGTAGCAAGCCAAACGGCCGAGATTAATTGAAAATGTATGCGAAATTCATGATTTATGCCAAACATTGAGCTTTACAAGCGCATCAGTACCCTTATCGAACCATCGATTTCTATTGATTGCCATTCAGAGTTATGACAGTCGTATTCGTGACCGTGAATACATCTAGTTAAGCATTCATGTAGCTTAACAAAGCGGGAATCTCATATATTAAAATTCAACTGGAACTCTTACAGGACCGGCTTCCAGATATTTGCAACTACAAGAAAAATATCAATATTTTCCATAATTCATCTAGTAGTATTTAAAGATATTAGGTAATTAAAAAGAAACTAATTAGCCTTTTTAGGATTCGTGATGGATGTTGAATAGTTTGTAATGATACCATTATTTTTAAATTCACAAATAAACTATAAAAATGCAATCTTGCTTTAAGTATAGATTCACGGGTTTTGAAATTGTTGGATCTAGTCAAATGAGTATATTCTTCCAAGTTTTTTTGTTTTGCCATCATGTACAACATTTTGCCATACTTAGGTACGTCAATGGGTACTTCACATCAAAAAGAATTACATTATTTGAAAATTACATACGTATTATATATTGAACCGAAAGCTAAGTAAGGCTTAAGAAAACTTAACTTAAAATGGGGAATACCTTTCAATTAAACATAATGTTTATTAAATACATAATAAAATAATTTTATATTTACGCTGACAATGTTTCGGTTACTGAGTTCTAGTACATATAATGAAGCTGAAGCCGTCCCTGTTATCGAGAAAAAAAATCATCAAATAAGGGTGACTCGATTTTGCATACATACCTCAATATATCAAACAGATGCACAATGCAAGCGGATCCCCTTTTTTGCATAGTTTTTCTTCCGTTTGTCTAACCCTTTAAAAAAAATTCCCACCCCGTAATAATGCCGCGCGTCACCCTAGCCGTGTGTCTTCAGGGTGTTTTTATTATACATACGTAACCCTTTCACCCCAGAATATGACACCGACCTATTATTCCGCGACACAAAAAATGAAGCAAACGAACTGTGTCAAGATTTCTTTATATTGTCGCGGATGTTGCACGTTGGCATTTTGGCATTTCGTGTTAGGTACAACAAAAGAAAAAGCTTTCTATCACCATTTGTGTGTATGTATATGTATGTGTATGTCACGTACTGTTTGCTACCGTTATGGGGAAGACTGTCTGACCCACATTTTTCAAGATCGGGCATAAAAGGTCCTACTGATAATGAATAAGAGCTTCCTGAAATCCTTTTCTACCCTAGTCCTTTGTAAACGTGTCTACGTATTAAAGATAATTAAAATGGGATTAAATTTCGAATCGACCCAATTCGTTCTATCCTTCATTGTAATTTTGACTGAGACTTGGAGGATTGTACAAGCCAATAGAAAGAATGAGGTCAACGTATAAGCCAAATTCACAAGCTGTAATTTGAACATATGCAAACATAAAACAGATTTCAAGCATACTTGTAATTTTCCTTAACAAGACCAAAGAACTGTATATATATTTATTTGTTTGGTGTGAATTTTTGCCATTTGAATTGGTTTTGTCAATGCATAAGAGTTCAAAACCGAAGGTGCAAGGTCCGGTCTATAGAGAGGATGATGCAATGGTCTGAGCCTCTAGTGGGACAAATTTTGGTAATTCTACCTTTTAACTTACAACCCTCCAATGACCTTGACCATGAAATATGTCGTTTTTGGGGTCATTCTGAGTAATTCTTGTAATAGTATAGGGCGCGATCGCGCCTCCTTCGCACTTTTTTTTGATTGAAAAATTGAACTAAACATAAACTAACCTAACCTAACCTAACGTAACCTGACCTAACCTAATCTAACTTTTTTACCCCCCCCCCCTTACTTCCAAATAGCTCTTGTTATTCGTAATATTATTGAATGCCTTCACAATATTATACTGTTATTACTCTCTTATTTGGAAGTAAGGGGGGGGGGGTAAAAAAGGTTAGGTTAGGTTACGTTAGGTAAAACGTGGAAGCAAGTTAAATGAAAACGTTCAATTTTTCAAACAAAAAAAAAAGTGCAAAGGAGGCGCGAGCGCACCCTTTATATATTACAAGAATTACTCATGGTCAGAATGACCCCAAAAATGACATATTTCAAGGTCAAAGTCATCGGAGGGTTGTAAGTTCAAAGGTAGAATTTACTAAATTTTCTTGAATACATTATTATTAATATCCAACAAAAAAATAGTGCTCTCGAAAAATAAAAACTAGTTGGTTATTGAGTTACTAACTAGTAACGGTTGGTATTAGTATAAAGGTTGTGTTGTTCGTTTTTTATAATTTTTAAGGACACTAATGATGATGGTTTGATAGCATGATAATAAACAGTTGCAGCCGTGACTAATCTACCTTTACGTACTCAATAGGATGAGATTTTAATTCTATCATTGTTGAAAAGAGCGAGCCACCGTAGAGTCGTTCAGATAAGTCGACAACGACGCAAAGATTGTTGTGAGCGGAGGTCACAGTTCAACCCCAACAGGCCAACCACACGACTATAGTGACATATCACACCCGCTCTACCTGAGCTTCCGACGTAACAACAATACAAAATCACTACAACCACGGAACTGTGTAAATATATTACACACAAACAACGATCGTAGGCTTTTGAAGCCGATGTTACCTGGCATGTTACCTACTCGACTTTTACATTAAGCACTTGTGATACAGTCGAATGCGCGTTGATTTTCACGAAATGCGCTTGGTAAATAAAAAAGTGAGCGTTATCACCAAGCGATTACAAATATCCGTTATAAAAGAATTTGCACTACCTACCTACGTACTTGCTTGTTAATAGGGTGGAAAATTTAAACGAATCAAATGGATTCATGTATTAGGTACCATTATCATCTCGTGAACTATTGCTACCAACTTTTAAACCATTAAAGATGTTCAAGTATTGCCAAGCAGATACGAAACGTTTTGACCCAATTTCACATGAAAATCTATCAGAATTATTGTCATTCATAATTATACTCTAGATTTTATGAAAGTATGCGAGATGAAAGCAAAACGTAGTAACAGTTTACTTGAAAAGGATAATTAAGTAAAGAGAACTTCATTAGATCATCAGCATTTCAGAATTAAAAACTGAAAAGTAAAAATATGGTGCAAAATATCGTATATACACACATATATTTCATAATTTTCAGAAACTTAAGGGGTAGATATTAATTAACAGAATTTATCATTGACTGTAACCGTTTTTTGTGTGATGAAATTTGCAATTTACATCTCAGATATTTAATACAAAAAACTTCTTGTAGGTAACCTCATCAATTTTTCCATGAAACCATATATGATCAACAGGAATAAATAAAAGAAACAATTTCAGCATTGATAATGTAATTTTTCCCATAAACTCTGAGATTATATTGACACAATAAATTATTATTACAATAATTAGGTCTTTAGTCATCAACTCCTTTCTATCCTGCTCCAATGTTCGCATTCCCCGGCCCTTAGAAAAATCACATACAATTCGTTAATCTCAATTTAGTGATATTATAAACGTACATAAAACAAGTAAAACTATATTCAGAGATTTTCACAAAACTTTATTAACATGTACCGTAACATATGTTTCACATTGACAAGTAGATGTTTGAATAGTTTAACAATAAGGATGCTGAAAGCTCAAGATAAATTTAAGAGTAGGAAATTGTTACATTCTGTTTGTTCATTAAATATATTTTTTATGTTTATTTATTTCTATATTTTCTGGCAGCGTTAATTTATAATACTTTATTATTGAATTGTAAAATTTCCAAGTTATTATTAAATATTGCCTTTTTTCTGTAACGCGATTTTCAAGTAGAATTTGATTTATTTTTTATGTAACTATTTTTGAGCTCTAAAAGACGTTTTATGAAGTTCCTGTCAGTCTCACCAATATATACTTTTTGGCATGACCCACAGGTTAACCTATAAACTCCAGAACACATCTCTTTCTTAACTTTATCAACGTTATTATTAATAAATCTTTCTACAGAAAAAATTGTTTTATAAGCTATATTAAGACCACATTGTTTTAAATAAAAAGATATTTTATTGCTTATGGAACCTAAATAAGTTAAACTATTATCTATATTTATTTCCTTTATTGTTAACTATTGGGTAAACTTAATTTAAGGGAAATTTTTGTTGTCTTTTAAATACTAGATTATTTATTAAAGAAGAGTTGTAACTATTATTTACTACAACTTATTTAATTCTTTGATGTAATTATCTTTAGATATAGGAACACTTTAGAGTCTATGTACTTATCATACTATTGTACGTTGCTAATTTATTGTGACGTGTTCGGTCACGGAAAAACACAATTAACAAAACAAAAATAACGAATTTATTTAATTACTAAAGTTAATTTGACTACACTACAGTTATAAACAAGTCTACGCAATTTATTTCACTAAAAAGTCTATTTTCCCGCTCGCCTCTACTATAAACACTCGCTATACCATAGACACTATGACTTCTATCGCCTGTTGTTCGCCTATCGATCGCTTCGCTTCCAAACATCAGCTGTTCACTGTCAACTAACTCGGTGTGAGCGTCTCGCCTTTATATTTAAACTTTTCAGCCTTTTTCTAGGGAATTCTACAGCCGTCTAGTAATCTAATTGTTTTCCCATTGATCGTTGCTGGCGTTTTCTAGATGTTTCAGGAAAGCCGGGAATATTCCTTATGTATTCAGGGAAGATGTTCGTTAATTATGCTCACACCAACTTAATTGGCAAGCACTCGTAACATTATATTGTATCGGGTAAAAGGGACTATTACGTATTGTTGAATCTGTATGGGAGAGTTTGTGAAATATATTACGATACGGTTTAATAATATGTTATGTGAAAATTTTCGAATTTAGTTTTACTTATTTATAAAGATTTTCATCAATTTTCATCTAACAGAGACTCTCATGAAAAATTGACTGAAGCGGTTATAGTTTGTGATAGCGAGAACGCCCGATTATTATATAAATGGAAGTGAATTTTGTCTTTGGCTATTAAACGGAACTTATGAGGTAAAGCTGCGACATTTCGCCATCTTTCATGTTAGAATTTGGATGGAGATTCTTACTTCCAATATTTCCGGGGATGAAGCGGCTCTTCCACGTACGAAGCGTATAAAATAAAATCAATCGCCTTCGTCGTTGGTAGGTTCGTTCAGGTCACCCGCATTCGCCGTTTTACGGCCCTGATATTTTACTTTCCTCCGATCTCCCTCTTTATTATTCACGAAACATCTTTCCGGAGGAACACGGCACGCGGTGGAAAACGAACGAAGGACAAAATCAATCCGCTACATTTTTACATATTCTCCATGGAATACTGTTGGCTGATTTTCTTTGCCCGTAGTCCTCTCCTTTCTAGCTGTCACGTGAACGTTCTATTTTAGTAGTCCTTTAGAATTTAATGCAAACGTTGTTGCTGTCATTTCCCCATTTCCTCACTTTCTGCTGTCTTCGAACTTTTTCTCGACGGTGGACCATAAATTGTTGACGTTTGATGCGGAGAAACCAATACGCTACATCCATTCCTCCAAATTCTTTCCGATAGAAAATTTGCGGTAAAAGAGCATTTTCTCGGGTTTTCTCTTTTTACTTTATTGGATTCCATTTGGAACAAAATGATCCTATCTTCGACTTTTGGCGATATTCACTTTTGGGAAATTGACGTTAACCGAAAGCACTTTAGAAAAAAATGGTGGCATTTATTTCAAAAAACGAGCGAACAAAATTATTTTCCGCGGAACAGAGTAATGTTTTATTTAAAGGATCAATGCTTATTATTATTAAATATGAAGCGTTGCCTATAGTCATGAAAAAGACTATAAAAACTGCAACAAGATTACGCTTGGGTTGTGATTAAAATATTATCTCACTATTTAAACGAAATACGGTTTTCATTTTGCAAATCTCAAAATAATAGCGTATTTTCAAAAAAGATTTCTTTTACGAGCAGCTGATGTTGGTGCGTTTCAAATTTAGTACGACTGAAAAGTGACACTAAAACCGCGTGCACTTTGACAAAAGAAAAATTCAAATCTATTTTCTCTTGTTAAAATCGTGCTCCTGTGGATTCTCAAGCCGGATTGGATTTTACATTCTATATCATTAAAATCACGTCACGTGAGGCTTTTGGGAACCGAGGGTGGAAAAGAAAATCTTGCATGGGGTGCACAGTCTCTTTATTATACCTGCCTACAGCAGAAAGCCACTACAACGATTCAATCTTTATAACCTTTTTAAAAAGGAAAAAATAAATAATTTAATTGCATTTTTATAGTAAAAGGTTTATAGCAAGAATAAGAATTGCACAGTATTTGCGGTTTACAAAAAATTTTCCACTAGGGAGACTAACGAAAATCCTTACAATATTATCTACATAATTTTTGTTAAGATAATTGTACAATTGATTTTAAAATGGAAGCATAAGTTTAAAAGTGAGGCTAATGAATCTATAGTAAGTTGAGATGAGGTATTTAAACTCTTTTTAATTCTATTTTGTTTTCTATTAATTTAGTAAAACTAAGAACGTACTAGATAGCCCCTACGCCAAAACACTTCACTGAAGTTCACCTCAGTCCCTGAAGAAGGTAATTTTGTTACCGAAAAGTACTTCGAGCGCTCAGTTTCGTGTTTTGGTGTTTGAGCTATTTAGTACGTTCGGCAACTTTTCTAAAGTTTCTAGTTATTAGATTAACAGAATGCAATTAGGTAACTATTATCTGTTTGCGTTGGTTAATGGGTAGTCATTAATCTTCGATAATTTTTTCGAATGCAATTAGGAGGAAGAATTTGGCAGCCAGTCTGTTGAGTATTAATATCGCTCGACTGGCATTTTGTGTGTTACCAAACTTCTTACTAGGCAAGCAAATATTGCGAAGAAGGTAAACAAGAACCCTTCGATAACATCCTTTGTTTAGCGTAAACTCCATCATTCTTGCTGTCACAAGAAATGCCTCCGACACATCATTTCGGCATCAGTTTCGCGACTCGGTTCAATTACCGCTGCCGTCATAAATAACGTATTATGCGAGGAAAATAATGTGCTCGTTGCACATCAGGATAATTTGGATACGTGTCGGGAGAGCGAGGATGGTGGAGGTAGTAGTGGTTGGGATGCCCGGTCGTTCGGGAGGGCAACTAATTAATGCTTGGAGCAGACAGTTTGTCGTAACTGGTATTGATGTAAGCGGCAGAATACTGGGAAAGCATGTCAGCGGCAAGCGTGTTCGAACTTGCGGTAATATAGAACGAGCTTTGGCGCGAGAAATTTCCAGCACTAAACTTTAATATTTCGCTATACTACGACGAAGTTAAATATTGTTTAGGTTTAACGAAAGATGATGGAGTCACATGTTTCTTGTTCCTTTGTACGAAACTATTAAACTTGCAACTAGTTTCAAGCTGCACGTTCGCTCTGTGATTGACAACTCCATCCTTTCGATGGTAAATGTCTGGAAAATGAACTATAACCCATTTGCTCAGGCAACTATATTATATTGTCACATGCTTTTTGAAGAGGATCTATTTACAAGACACCTGCTCGAAACTCAGGTAATATGTGCCTATATAACACTTAGGTACCTATTCGCAAAAACTTTCGTTATCATCACAAAATCCGGCATCGCATCGTAGAGAGAGGAACTGATGGGACATACGTTCATGAATTTAGGTTCTTAAAATCTTACTGAATCTATAAGAAACTAAGAAACCATGACATCTGAGACGTCTATTAATTAGAGAACTCAAAATGGAAAAGGGGCCAATAATCATACCTATCTGTTAACCATAAATCGAATAGAAATGTTGGAAATCGAATAGAAACGGTGAGGAGAATCGAAATTGTACCAAACCGGTATTCCGATCTTTTTGCAGAAATCACAAATTTTGATTGTCGCGTCATCCACTTTAGTTACAGAAAACCGAACGTCGAAGTAGACAAGCATAATAGAAGTGGGGATATTTCGATTTGCTCACATTTCGATTCGATTTCATAGATTTACAGAATCACCCTGAATATCCCATCAAATTTCATTTAAAGGGATGTGGTTATTGAAAATCCCAAGTCAATTTTTAATTCAAATAATTGTTAGGTAGGTATAACTTCCTTTCCTCATCTTTTAATTAGAAACTTAGTATAAGGTATATCTTAGCAAATCTCACCGATGGGGAAAAGCGGGTCCAAATTAAGAGAAAAACACCTCAGATAATAGACGTCCCCGAATATGTGCTTTATTTATTCGACATTGATTAGGATAAACTGAGCTAGTAAATTATAAATTAGAGTTGCAACCGGTGGTGGAGTTTCTCACGAAAATTTTATTTTAAATTGTTGCTCATCTGAACACAGAAAGTAAGGGAAGTTCGAAGGAAGAAAATTCGTTATAACGCACGCGTTTGTTCCACATCGACATCAAGGGATTTCCGCGTTTCCGTGGGATCGGCTGCCTTAATTCTCGTTTGGGAAACTAATTATAGATTTTCGTCCTAGGATTAGGAATTTAGTACCTCGTGGAGCTGGGGAGCGTACGAGTATAAAGCGACTTGCGGTTCGGGCTTTAACAGGGCCGGTGTGGCATTTGCAACTCGGAAAGCGGGTGGCAGGGGGCCAACTCGAAAGGGATGAAGTGCGAGGGGTTGCTTGCGAGGAACGAACGTGAATTTTCCCGCGTGTTGCGACGTCTTGCGATATTTAACTATCTCGAGTCGGATTTACAACGGGGCGAAGTAGTTCGGGGCTTACGGTACATGCTTCTTCGAGCTTATCATATCGTTTTACTTAAAAGAGGTTTTCTGAAACGAACGAATCGACGAAAAGACACTCTGTTGCTTTTACTGTCGCAATTTTATATGTACAAAATTACGACTTTTATCTCGTACGAAATATATTAAAAGTAAAAGGAAAATGCAAAACTTAATACCGCTTCAATACAGATCACTCTGTGACGAGTGTAAAATACAATTTAATAAAATATTCTACAGTAAAGTGTGTAGGGCTGATATACTCAAAATGATATGTTACATAATGTATCTAGAAAATATTAGCATTTAAGTAAAAAGTATTAGGGGATTGAGAAAGGGGCACGATTTATACATTATTAGATATAAGTATGCTTATTACTTTATTTATTTCTGAAAAATTTAAATATTAATCCAAACATCACAATCCACACTAAAACTTTAATTTTCAGCTCAAGTTCTAAAATCGTCTCATTTTCTCATAAAAGAATAGTTTTCTGTTAGCTTTAAATATATATTCTATAGTCATAACGAAAATACCATAAAGACTAATTACATAGGTACTCATGTTCATTTCATTATAAGGGTCCGTTTAATAATAAATAAGCATAAACTTGGCCATTAACTAATACCGTTCATTTAAACTCAGTCACCTTCAATTAATTTTTCAAATAATGGTGCAAAGCCGGGGGCAGGGTGGAAGGCCCCCTTGAGTCCCGTTTTAGGAGTTCCTCGAATGATTGTATGGGTGATATTTGGGGAGAGACGAGACAACACGAATGAAATAATAACAGAAAAAAAATGTAAGATTATCTGTAGAATATTTCAGTAAAAGAATTTTTTAGAGTGGAAAGCTCACATATTCAAGAGGGTTATAATAAGGATAATACTCAGGCGTTAACATTTTTTCTGAAAGACATTTCTTAAAATTCCTGCTTATGTAGGCGTGTGTTGTATACGACTATTCTGTCAAATTTTGTTTCTCCGAAACGTTAGGTATTTGTATTAGTTACTCTGAAGAAAGGAGAAGGTGAAGGAAAACGAAGAAGATAGAAACAACGGGAGAGAAAATTTCTCCTTTGTGAACCTACCACGTGGTTACCTACCTATACGACACGACAGTCCCCTACGGACGGATAAGACGGAATAGGACGGGGTTGAAGTGTAAGGAGGGGGTGACGTTGTCGACCCTCGCATCTCGCGTAAAATACAACCGGCAAAACCGATCGAAGTTAAGGGTGTGGCCGACTGCCCACGCTCACTGGCCATTCAGCACGAATTTTCCATCGACCCTCCATCATAAAATTTTCCAACCCTAAATTGTGGATGTACATTTTTCTTTTAAAGCAAATTTTTGGCATTCTTTCTAAGAACAGAAAAGCTTTTATACTGTTTGCTATACATAATTTCTATATTTTCCTTTCTTAGAATGTTTTTAAATAATAATAAATGACTACGTGTGCAACGGAAGAATAAGAGCACATTCCTATTAGAATTTTTATTCCATTCCAATTTACCTATAAGCAAGAGTATTAAAAATGTAATATCTTTATTGACTTATTTTAGCGGTGCTGTTATGTTAAAACGAATAAATATCCTTCAGGCGTTATTTGCTTAAATAATGTAGATACCTAAGCTTTTTTGTAGTGTGATGAATTTCTCAAAACAACATTCCCGTGCTATTTTTAACGAATACTAGCACTTTATCTAATAAATGTATAAGCCAAGGACAAAAGGTGAGCCACATGGCCACATAAGATACCTAATAGGCAGTTACACCAGTTTCGTCGGATAAATTTCAGTCGTCGGTCGGTTGGTGTAATTTGTGTGCATTATTTGAGATTATGAAAATAAGATTATGAATGATCATCAATAAATTATAGATTAAACTGTATAGAATTGGAACTGCAAGTTGAGTTTAATATATGAGGGCAAAAATTACATCTAGAAGTATAAGTTTGGATATTTTTGTAGTTTTTCGTCTTGTAGAAAGGAGATGGAAATCGAAATGATGAAGGTAAGAAAATTATCTTTTTATAAAGACGTTTAATATACCTATGATGATAAAAACAATACTAATTTTGTAAACAAGGATATTTGTCAGAGTGAAATTTTATCCTGAATAAATTCTTATTTTACAAATAATTGAACACAATAAGGAAATTAAGTAATCTATGGAGTTTTAAATCTAATATATAAAATTCTCGTGTCACGGTGTTTGTAATTAAACTTCGAAATAGCTTGAGCGATTTTCCTTAAATTTTGTGTGCATATCGGTTATAGGCGAGGAGCCAGCAATCCTGAAAGACCCGTCATCGCGGATTCTAAAATTTTTAATGAAAATTTATAGTTTATACTCACACGTATAAAATGCGCTTGGTCGGCTTGGATTTTATTAGCCGGTAATGATTTAAATAAATTATATATGGTTAAATTCATTAAATATTTTACCATCATCGTGGATTTTAATTTTCCAATGGGTGATTTTGTGCAAAATGTTGTACTTAATTAGAAAAAAATCGGCCGACCAACATTTTTTAGCCGGAAAGGGTTCGCAACCCTATTTAAATGATATTAGAGGGGGTAAAATTTCTCCGTTATCACGGATTTCTTTTTTCTTTTTATTTTACGCGTTTTAATATCAGTTTTAAAAATATCTTGGTATGCCTGCTTAGAAATAGCCGGAAGAATCGCGCATACCAGTTTTTATTATTTCGCTAAGCATCATGCATAGTACTACTTTGAAGACTCTTTCTTTTGGAGTAATTTATTTTTTCTACCTCTGATTTCTCTCTTAAATTTTGAATTTTATATAGATTAATACAGGAAAAAGGAAATGTAGGAAAATTTATTTAAAAAAATTTATTTACGAATTTATTCAAAAATTTATTTAAAGGAAATGTAGGTAAATTTTAATTTTAGTTGATCGTATCAGCATTATAAATATATATTTATATATATTTATTTCATAAAATTCACTGTTTTTTTATGGTGATATAGTGACGACTAGTTCAGTGTACTGTTACTTTATAATAAACTATTTAAAGAACTAAATTGAATCTCAGCATTTTATTATTACAATTTCAATATGAAGTGTTTCATTTGTAATACATCAAATAACGAGAAGATTATTCCGTTCTCTGGAAAGACGAAAGACGCTTTTGAAAAATGTGAAAACGTGCTCATTTTCCGTAAAATTAAAAAAATCAAATATCTAAATTTAATTTTAAACTCCAATGATTTGAAAGACAGTGGTTATCATCTTACGTGCTATAAAAAATTTATGCCTATACCAGTGAATCATAGAGAAGAATTCGCCAATTAGACGCAATCTGTAAGTAGATAACTATCCTTGTTTCACTGAAATACATGGAAATAAAAAATATTGTATTTTTTCTTTAGTGAGTATCGTTACGGATTGTAATAAATATTTTCCGGTTCAGAAATCAAAAAATCGCTACTTTATTATTTATTATTATATTATAGTATATTATATTAAATAGTATATTATAATAATATTTGTAGTCGATAGTTTTTATTAATCCTAAATAGGTCATTTTTTAGTGTATATAAGTAACATATGTTATAATATATTACAGGGTCAAAAAATAAAAACTGGTATGCGCGATTCTTCCGGCTATTTCTAAGCAGGCATACCAAGATATTTTTAAAACTGATATTAAAACGCGTAAAATAAAAAAATAAAAAGAAATCCGTGATAACGGAGAAATTTTACCCCCTCTAATATCATTTAAATAGGGTTGCGAACCCTTTCCGGCTAAAAAATGTTGGTCGGCCGATTTTTTTCTAATTAAGTACATTTTGCACAAAATCACCCATAGGAAAATTAAAATCCACGATGATGGTAAAACATTTAATGAATTTAACCATATATAATTTATTTAAATCATTACCGGCTAATAAAATCCAAGCCGACCAAGCGCATTTTATACGTGTAAGTATAAACTATAAATTTTCATTAAAAATTTTAGAATCCGCGATGACGGGTCTTTCAGGATTGCTGGCTCCCGGACTATTAGGTCAGCGAATCGGCCAACATGAATTTTTTATCCCCTTAAATGTTAAGGGTGGTCCACCCCTAAATTTTTTTAAAATTTTTTAGACAAAATTTTTTGTTTTTATATTTTTGTGTTTGGCATTGAAAAATGCATATACCCTTAATTTTCATCCTTCTACAACCAACCCCCATTTTTTAATAGCGATATTACTACTGTAATAATCTTCAACTCTTAGTGGTCGATAACTGATCAATTATTATCAATCGATTAGTCATCCCCGCCAGACGTCTACTGATGTCACTACTCACCCAGCAAACAGCACGAAATGGGGATGAGAATGAAGTAGATTTTTTTAGAATGTTACAGGCAGTTCAAATATGCTCTAAGAACCTAAGAAGTAAAAGAATGTTTTATTATGCCATTTCAGAATGATTTGGCAATGTTCAAGAATGTTCCAGAATCTTGGAGATCATTCAAAAATGATTCAGAATGTTAAAAAAAGTTAGAAAATGTTTTGAGTCATTATGGGATGTTCTGGATAGTTCTAAATTCGCGAATACTCTAGAATGTTCCATCAAACGTGTAATATTTGCTTAACCGGGCAACGCCGGATATTTCGGCTAGTTTGACAATAAATTATCCTTTTTATGTCGAATATTGAGTTTATAGGAATTAAGACTGTATACAGTCCACTATGTACGGAATGAATGCTAATAATACCGGGTTTTAATATTATCTGTAACTTTAATTTGTACATTAGTTAGTGAATGTTAGGTTACTGTATGTAAATGACTCCCCATCTCTCCCTCCTCGGCTCCTCCACAAACCGATGTTTTTTAGAATCTTCTTTTGGAATTTGAAGTTTTATTATCATTTCAGAGAAAACCCCCTTTGCTAAAAAACGCTGAAGAGGGAAGATATGGGGGGAAAGTGTAACCCTTTACACATCGTAACTTAACATTCACTCACTAATGTACAAATTGGGAGTCACAGATAATACTTTCACTGGACGAATATAGGTACTATTGGGTGTTGGCTTTTATTAGATTTCTTGCAATAACTGTGACAAAATAATGTGTAAGAGCTAATTCAGTATCTCATGATAGATTTGCTTCGTTCTGCAATCGATGTCTTTTGGTTTTTATTTCCATTTCTTCCGTTTAAAGACTTTGATTGTCATTATTTACCGATAGCTCGCCTATTTATTCTATTTTTATTTCGTTGTATGTGAGATATTGAAATATCAAAAACATAGTAAAGAGGATCTTCACTGAAGTACCTTGATTCAACTTGGAAAATAGAAAATCCCCATACCTATTTAAATTAACATACATGCTTTCTAAGTAAGCGGTTGACTGTGCATCTCTTCGCCGTCGGAATAGACCTCCATGTAGGTAACCAATAAAGTTATGAGAACTGCTTAGCTTAGATGTTACCTAGTGTGTTTTCATGAGTTATTCATCTAAGGTTGTGGAATTGAAAATCATCGTGTATGTCGGTGTACGTATGCGCCAAACATGCAGCTAATGCAGATTCCGCAGCATCATCGGCGTTTCTTGCAAGTTAAACACATAAACATGGTAATAACGGCATATACCAAGTTGATGGAGGTTTACGGTGCCTCCAAAGACGTGTAAGGCCCTTTTTTCGCGCTATTTACGCCATTCCAGCCTTTACCGCACATCCTAAACTTAATAGCTTATATATCACGAGATCTCATAGTGCTTTCGCGAATTATCCTGTAAAAGGTTTATGGCCTTACACTAGTAGGTTGCTATTAATCCACGTGCCTTTGATGTTTCGTTATAACTTGGAGCTTTGCTGATGGAAATTCGAACGTAATCCAACAACATCGCCACTTTTATACCACAACACATTAACTGGTTCATTTCGTCGTATCGTTACTTTTAACAATGTCAATAATTTGTAAGTTTTCCGACATTGAAAGCTTATGGTTGTGGATTTAGTTCATTGATTTCCAGTAATTTAATTATATTCGAAGGGGTTAGATTCCTGAAAATATGTTATTGTTTTAATAGGATAAATTTTGATGATTGAGTTTCGTTATAGAGTTTACACTGTATTTTTAAATTCATTCATTAACTAATTATATTTCTTTCATTTCAGAATTCGTCTTATTGGGCTTCAATGATGAATCCTTGAAACTTCTAATGTGGTGAGTGAATAAGAATCTTGTTTTATCAACTTTTAAATTTATTTATTTACAGTGAAATCACATTTTTGAATCACAGCCTATAAAATAGGATTTATGTATTATGAGACTTTTTTTGTGACACATGCTTCGCTTTAAATTATCCTTCCTTTCACAAAGTTGTCAACTATTGTATATTTGTTATTTATCGCCATGAATGCGAACAGAATTTGGAAAATATCCATGGTATTTGAATTACGTAATATGTATTGATATTATCTTTCAAATCAGGCTGTCACACTGATTTTTTACGATTTGTTTTGATTTCTGAGGGTAGTAATTTATCCGAAATGGGTTCATAGATATAGTGACACATGCACAAGCAATTTCGACTTATTTAAAAATGCAGAACCATATTGGAACCCATATTTACGGAAAAATAAAAAAATGAGTTAGCTTTGTATCTGTAGGTAAATAATTATTTATTTTAAATCTATAACTCCTGTAGGCACCTAATTTATGTCGCCAATGAGAATAAATTAATTTGAAATTAGACAGCAAAACATGAAACATTTCATCCTAACTGTAATAACATAGTTAAGAGAAAATATTTTGGATGTAACTTGATGTAAGTAAATAAATTAAAAGGGAAGTGAGACATGTCCAAAAAGTTGACTCGACAATTTTGGAATTAAAAAAGAAAAATTTATGTGCCAAATTGTGTCCGAAATGTGCTAATATGTGCTACGTAAAAAAAAAATTTCAAAAAACAACTTTTATGAATAGGTCCTTTTTATGATGTTTAGGTAGCTCCACAACATCATTTCATTAAAACCAAACCAATTGTGTTGTAATGTGCGCAAGATGTGCTATCATGTGCCATTAAAAAAATATTTGAATAAAAAGTTTAGACTTTTCGTAAAATGTTAAGTCTTCAGTAATACTTTCTCTAATACTAGTAATGTTATTACGAAGAAAAATGGAAATTTTACTTTGACGAGAATAGGGAAATGACTTGACTACATAAGTATTTTCATATTGTTTTAAAAGAATATATATTCATTACTAAATAATTACTAATCATCTATTTTAAGATGTACATACATAAATGAGCAAAAATTTTAGTCTCGTTGTCTATGTGTTGTAATAACACTAAAACGGTACCATATGAAAAGTTTATTCCCTACACTAATAGAAAACTATCATTAAATATAAAAAGTTACTATTAACAATAAAAAAAGGTTTAATAACACTTTGTAGGTATTGATAATATTAATAATAATACGAATTTTATATTGTACAATACATTCTATACAATCGTAAACTAATGAAAACTACAGGTACCTACTTACCTAATACAAGATGTGTTGTATATAATGTAAAAGAATGTATGGTGATGTTTTATGAACAATATGCGAATACCATGTTAAGCATATTATTATGTTATTTCAGCGTACCACATTTATCGATGCGTACAGAAAGTATTAATGAAGACTTTACATCTTACGGAAAATCTAAACTTTTTACTCAAATATTATTTTTTTCACATTGGCACATAAAAGCACATGGCGGGCACATTACAGTACTATATGTTTAGTTTTGATAAAGTGATTTTGCAGAGCTAACTAAATATCACAAAAAGGATGTCTCAATAAAAATTCAATTTTTTCAGTAAATACCTATATTTTTTTAATGGCACATGATAGCCCAGCTTGAGCACATTACAACACAATTGGTTTGGTTTTAATGAAGTGATGTTGTGGAGCTGACTAAACATCATAAAAAGGACCTAGTCATAAAAGTTAAGTCTTGAATAATTTTTTTTACATAACACATAATAGCACATTTTGGGCACATTTTGGCACATATATTTTTTTTTTAATTCCAAAATCGTTGAGTCAACTTTTTGGACATAAGTGAGACCTACTTTGAAAATTTGAATATAAAATTTGAATTCTCTATTTTTTTATAACTCTTTTAGTTCTTCTTTTCACAATTTGAGAGCGTTGCAATATTCTTATTGTGTTCCAATTAGTATCTAAATTAAAATATTACGTAAACGTTTTAAATGTAAACGTAATAATGTACATTTAATTCAACGTTTCCTTCAATTTCTTCTCGGAGCTTTTCTGGCTTGGGTAAAAACCAGAATTTCCTTCAAGTTGCTGATTATTTGCCGTTGCCGTAACGGCGTCGGCGTCAGTGGCCCGACTTTATTACCGTTCCATTCATTCCGAGTACTTGTTTTTCTAATTATGTAAGATCAACAGGTTGCAGCTCATTCCTAAGATCCCGGAACAATCTTTAAATTGGGTTTTTAATTCAAATAGATTTATTCGTCTGAACTTTATTACCTACCTCGATGTCTCGAACTTTTATGGCAACTTATTTTCTTGCTCTTTTCGTTCACTTCATTGTCGGCAAGTAGTTTCGGAACAAAACCGCGGAACTCAGTCAGCTAAGAATTATTTAAATGCCAGTGTTATGTTCATAACAATAGTATTTCAATTTCTATTCAATTTTATCTATTTACAATTTTATTACGGTATTTCGGCATCCTCAAATCTATAGGTACCTGAATATTTCCGAAAACCTCATTAAAAGCCCATCAGGCCTTTCCATATTTATGCATTATGCGATTATATATTGTCATCTGGTCTGCAGATTTGTATCCTATGGTAGTATTTGTTACCTAGAATATTTGTAAGCTTATCATTTTTGGTAGGCTTCATACCATATAAACAATATTTCAAGACAGTTCGAAATCAGCCCTCTTTGAGGCAAGTCCTTTTTTGTTATACAATCATCTTACCGTAGATTTAGTAAAGTTTTAGTTAAAGTATTTGAGTGTTTTATTTATTACACGTGTTCACAAAAAATATTAAAATATTCAAGTTTCATAATAATAAACTTGAAAGGGCATCCACGTAAAATACACATACGTCGACCCATTACATGGTCCTTCGAGCCGGATCTCTGTTCGTATAGCAGTGCTCCAAAATCATAAACTGTTTAAAGTGATTAACGTGTTGTAAAACATTCAATTAAAACATCATTTCGGTGTGCCTAAATCGTCAGTTGTTTCTACGCTCGGGTTAATTCCCGTTTGGATAATACGCCGTTCCTATCGAGCAGGACAACTATCTTCCTAATCAAGGACTTCCCGTTTGGAAATTTCCTGGATAACATTACAAAGGTCGCCTACAAGTCATTCATCTTCAATTTCATTAAATCTTCGGTAAGTTCTAAGAAATCTCCAATTTTTCCTACCATTCCCTTTATATTTAATTGCATTCAATTTCATTATACATCTCATTTGCGAACTCATTTTGATACATTTCTTAAAACATGGCCGAATCAGTAGAACTAAAAGCTTTAATTCGAAACCGTGGAATAATTAAAGGTAGCATTACGCGAATCATTTCGTATTTTGAAGACAACATTTCCGCTCCACTTGATGAAGTAGAAGTTAGAAAATTAAAACTAGAAGAGGCTTATGCTAACTTTGCAAAAATTCAAGTCCAGATAGAATTACTGTCATCAAAAGAAGAATTAGAAATTGATCATGACTTATACATAAGTCAATTTGAGAATCATTATTTTGAATGCGCGGCTATGATACGTAAACGCTTGCGCGAATTAAATCAGTTGCCTTCCACAAGCTTTAATAATTCCCGTTCCTCTACGCCAAATCATGTGTCATCACCAATAACCATAAAACAAACTTCGAACCTTTTACCCAAGATAGAGATTCGCCCTTTCGACGGAAACCCTATTAATTGGTATAGCTTTCATGATTCTTTTAAAAACTTAGTGCATGATAACGACGAACTCATTCCAGTTCATAAATTTTATTTACTTCAAAATGCGCTTCAAGGTCCGTTAAAATCTATAACAGAAAATCTGAACGCGTCTGAAGAAAACTATAAGGTAGCTTGGGAATCTCTAAAGCAAAGATGTAACAAGCCCCGACAAATAATACAAACCCACTTAAATCTATTATTTGAAATACCCTCTATCACAAAAGAATCGCCTGCTAATTTAAGGTCATTAATTGAAAAATGTCAAGTGCATATTAACGCCTTAAAGGCACTAAAACAGCCAATTCAACATTGGGACACGTTACTAGTTTTCATAATTGTTAAAAAATTGGATAATGGTACTCGTCGTGCTTGGGAGCGTACCTTAGAAAACGAAGAAATGCCAACTTTTGAACAGTTAAGCAACTTTTTGACAAAACAAGCGCGAGGGGACGAAATGGACAATAATCCTACAAGGAAATATAATAATGTTCAGTCTTACGTAAATACTCAACCAAAATCATTATGCACTATATGTAATTCAAATCATTTAGTATACAATTGTCCTAATTTTTTAAAATTAAACGAAAAAGAACGTTTTGAGAAAGCAAAAAATTCAAAACTTTGTTTAAATTGCCTACGAAACAATCACATTACTAAAAACTGCCTTGTTAATGTAACTTGCAAGAAATGTAACCGGAAACATCACACTTTATTGCATTTTTCTAATCAAAATAAGTTGTTCACTCAGATTCCTACTGAAAATAATATACAAAATCAAACACATAAAACGCAAACAATAAATGCTCAAGACTCTAATTCATTAACTACTTTAGAAGCTAATCAAATCGTTCAACATTCTGTAAACTTAGCAGCAGTCAGTCAATCAGAAATCTTATTAGGCACTGCCTGTGTCAAAATTTTAGATAAAAAACAAAACGAAATCCCCTGCAGGGTACTTCTCGATAGTGGCTCGCAGACTCATTTCATAACTGAGAATCTAGCTGAAAGATTAGACTTAAACAAAACAAAATTGAACTTATCATTTTCTGGTCTAGGGCAACTTACAACAAATTCAAGATACACTGTAAAAACAACCATCAAATCACAAACATCAACATTCTCAAAAGAACTAACATTAGTAGCTTTACCTACGATCGCAGGTCTTTTACCCGTAAATTCAATAAACAAATCACAATTATTAATTCCTAAAAATATAACCTTAGCAGATCCAAATTTTAATAAATCAGCACCAATTGACGCTTTAATCGGCAGCGAAATTTTTTATCAATTATTAAGCATTGGTCAAATTAAATTGTGTAATAATTCTGTAATACTCCAAAAAACGCTATTGGGATGGATAGTAACTGGTAAAGCAAACATATCAAATAACCCTCCAATAAAATCGCAATCATGTTTGTTAACACTGTCATTAGAAAATCAATTGCAAAAATTTTGGGAAATAGAAGAAGTTCCTCATAAGAAACATCTGTCAAAGGAGGAATCCGCTTGTGAAACACACTTTATTAATACGATTAATCGCGATTCAAACGGTCGGTATCAAGTTCGTCTACCGTTTAATGATAAAAAGGAATTCATCGGTGATTCTTATAAAACAGCGTTAAAGCGTTTTTATACACTTGAAAAGAAATTTGAAACAAACCCTGAATTAAAGAAAAGGTACTCAGAATTCTTACAAGAGTACGAAAATCTAAATCATATGACGGATATAACGGCCACTGATAACAAACAAGAAGGTTTTTACTTGCCACATCATGCCGTGTTCAAAGAGTCGAGTTCGACTACAAAAATCCGCGTAGTTTTTGATGCATCCGCAAAATCAACCACAAATATCTCTTTAAACGATACTCTAATGCAAGGCCCTGTCATTCAAGACGACCTAATTTCAATCATTTTACGTTCTCGTGAGTATGAGTATGTTATCGCAGCCGACATCGAGAAGATGTTTCGCCAATTTTTAGTTCCCCCCCAGGACGCCATATTTCAAAAGATACTTTGGCGAAATAATGTTCCTGAACAAATTAAAACATTCATGTTGACTACAATAACCTACGGAACAAAATCGGCTTCATATCAAGCAACGCGCTGTCTCAAACAATTAGCGTTAGACCACGCAAAAGAGTTTCCTCTAGCAGCATTAGCTCTAGAGCGTGATTTTTATGTAGATGATCTTTTAACCGGCTCAAATGACCTAAAACAAGCAAAACTGTTAATCGAACAAATAAGTCAATTATTAAAATTAGCCGGACTAAATTTAAGACAGTGGGTTTCTAATGAGTCATCTTTATTACAAAATACAAAGGAATCAGCTAGTTCAAACACAATTTGCTTAGAAGCATCAGATACAAAAAAGATACTTGGGATTCAATGGGATCCAAATACAGACTTAATTAACTACAATGTAAAGCCCTTTACTTGCGATAGTAAAGTCACAAAACGAAACATTCTCTCTGAAATCTCACAACTTTTTGATCCTCTGGGCTTATTAGGTCCAGTAATTATCAAAGCTAAATTCATGATGCAAAGTTTATGGAAAGCAAATTTATATTGGGACGAATCAGTGCCACAAGGGTTACATACAGAATGGGTCAATTTAAAATCACAATTACCTTTGTTAAGTAATTTTTCTGTAAATCGCAAAATCTTAATAAAAAATGCCGAAAATATTCAACTCCACGGCTTCTGTGACGCTAGTGAAAAGGGTTACGGAGCATGTATATACGTAAGATCCACTGACAACGCTGGTAATCATTTAGTTAGCCTAGTATGTAGTAAATCACGGGTAGCCCCCATAAAAGTTATCTCCCTACCTAGGTTAGAACTTTGTGCCGCAAAATTACTCGCCAATCTATTTTTATCATATACTACTGCATCTAATTTAAAATTTGATAAAATTAACCTTTATACAGATTCTACAATAACGTTAAATTGGATTAACAAATCGCCACACACCCTCAAAACATTTGAAGCTAATCGTGTATCCGAAATACAAAATTTAACAAAACGAGAAGATTGGTATCACGTTTCGAGCGCTGATAATCCAGCAGATTATATATCGCGAGGTCAAACCCCTCTTGAATTATTAAAAAATCAAACATGGGTAAACGGTCCCTGTTGGCTTTGTCAAAATGAAAGTAATTGGAAATACACAAAACTACCTATCAATGATACAGACACCTTTAAAATCTCATTACATACTTCTAGCATCAAAGATAAAGTCAAAACTAACTCTCAAATCGAAATTTTCGAAAGGTTTTCAGACATTTGTCGTCTAAATCGTTTTGTAGCATTGTGCCAGAGATTAGTTGCAAACAAAACTCGCAATTGTAAAACAAACGGTGAAATTACAGCAAACGAAATTTCTAATGCACATTTAAAAATAATTCAAATTGTCCAAGAAAACGAATTCGCAGCAGAAATGAAGGCTTTGAAAAAAGGAAAAGTATTAAATAATAAAAGTGATTTATTAAGATTAAATCCCTTTATAGACGAAAGTGGCATTTTACGGGTCGGCAGTAGACTACGAAATGCTGATATTAGTTTTGAAAAAAGATATCCAATTTTATTACCTCGAAACAGTCATATTACAAAACTAATTATTAGAAGCGAACATGAAAAACATTGTCATACAGGCATTCAAAACACTCTTAACTATGTTCGACAAAAATACTGGCCTATAGATGGCAAAAATAGGGTACGTTTTATATTACGCAAGTGCATCAAATGCTTTAAAGTAAATCCTAAGCTCCCTGACTATCTGATGGGTGACTTACCAAAAAACAGATTAATACAAACTCGTCCTTTTCAAAACACAGGGTTAGATTACTGTGGCCCATTTCTCATAAAAGAGAAAAAATTCAGAAATAAAAACAAAATAAAATGTTACGTGGTAGTTTTTATCTGTTTTTCATCTAAAGCAGTTCATCTAGAACTCGTGACGGATTTAACTACGGAATCATGTTTAGCTGCGATAAAGCGATTTTTTTGTCGAAGAGGCAAATCTCAAAATCTGTATTCGGACAATGCAACCAACTTTGTCGGTACTAAAAACGAAATAGTAAAATTAAATGCATTGCTTTTGTCAAACGAACATAATAATAAATTAACTCATGATTTGGCAAATGAGGGCGTTAATTGGCACTTTATACCACCAAGATCACCACATTTTGGCGGCTTGTGGGAGGCAGGTGTGAAACAATTCAAAGCTCATATGTATAAAACAGTTGGCGATGCTCTCTTCACTTATGAGCAATTTAACACATTTATCATTGAAATTGAATGTATATTAAACTCCCGACCTCTCGTTCCTTTATCTTCCGATCCAAATGATTTTTTAGCCCTAACTCCAGCACATCTTTTAATTGGAGACTCTCTTACGAACTTACCTGAAGGTAACTTACACGAAATTCCAACAAATAAGTTGTCACTATGGCAACACATAACAAGGGTCAAGCAGCATTTTTGGAAAAGATGGCAAAGGGACTACTTAAACCAATTACATTTAAGAAGTAAATGGAATAAACCCAATTCCGATGAAATCAAGGTCGACGCTCTGGTCATGATGAAAGAAGACAACAACCCACCAATGTATTGGCCTTTGGGTCGTATAATCGCGGTCCACCCAGGAAAGGACGAAATTGTGCGCGTAGCAACAATTAAAACGAGTAGTGGCGTATTTAAACGTTGCGTGAAAAAATTGTGTCCGCTACCCCTCGAGTTGTGAGCGCAAATTAGTGAAACAGCACTTCAAAATAACTCTATTATGACTTTTAGTATGATATCAATTAGTTATTAGTTAACATAACACATTCTATTAACCTTTCTAGTTCTTAAGCATTGTATCTTGTACTTATTTCGCTTATATCCTTTGTGTACATATTTAATTGATTCAAAACTATTATTTATCCATATCATTTCAAAACTGTTGAACGTAGCCGTTCAAGGCGGCCAGTATGTTATGTTCATAACAATAGTATTTCAATTTCTATTCAATTTTATCTATTTACAATTTTATTACGGTATTTCGGCATCCTCAAATCTATAGGTACCTGAATATTTCCGAAAACCTCATTAAAAGCCCATCAGGCCTTTCCATATTTATGCATTATGCGATTATATATTGTCATCTGGTCTGCAGATTTGTATCCTATGGTAGTATTTGTTACCTAGAATATTTGTAAGCTTATCATTTTTGGTAGGCTTCATACCATATAAACAATATTTCAAGACAGTTCGAAATCAGCCCTCTTTGAGGCAAGTCCTTTTTTGTTATACAATCATCTTACCGTAGATTTAGTAAAGTTTTAGTTAAAGTATTTGAGTGTTTTATTTATTACACGTGTTCACAAAAAATATTAAAATATTCAAGTTTCATAATAATAAACTTGAAAGGGCATCCACGTAAAATACACATACGTCGACCCATTACAGCCAGCAATTTTCCACATAAAAGATGGGACTCGTGTTTTCGGATTAATTTGCTTATAAAATATTCGTTTTGGAATTAATATATATATTTTTGCTATTGCTTTAAAAGGGTTTCTACCACCCCTTCTTGTTCAATCCTTATTAAATCCTATACATTCTCATTGTGACCTTTTATATCAATTATATTTTCATTATCCTTCTACAACACCACATTTCAAACGCTTCTAACCTTCTCCTTCTTCTTCTTCTCTTAGATGTATTGATAAAGTAAATAATCAAAAGATAAATTTAAAACTCGTTAATCGAATATTTTCTCGTTGGGTTGTTCTGAAAACTTCTCTGCATGTTAAAGGCGTCACGGGCCGCTAGAATATGGTCAACAACAGAATAAGTTCAATGACTTGAACATATTCGGTTTGCGGATGTCATCAATAACGTAACGTAGGTACTGGGGTGTCCGAGTCGGAGACTGGTCAGTCGGGTGGCGGTGTGCGCCGCTGTCCAATTGACCTGGGGTCGCGCCCCCTGGTATTTTGCTGACCAGCACACCTCCCCTGACCTTTGTCGCTTGCCACTCGCCATATAAACAGGCCATCCATCACTCGGACCGAATTTGAAACGAATTGCCGGGCTTGACGTGGGCCCTTTTGGAACCCTTTTTCAGTTAAACGGAACAGCGAACTGGACACAAAACAACGGTAAAATACATAAATCACAAGGGTACGATGGTCCCAACTTGCTCTACATTAGAACAAGGAAGAAGGATAGCAATAAGAATATACTCACTATTTACATTTTATATTTGATTTTGGTAGCGTAACTTGTGCTGTGATTATCTGTCTTCAAATTAAATAGAAAAAGAAAGACCAACATATTTTATATCATAAGGTGTATTCCCATTTCGTACTGTCCCATTTATTACCACGTAAATATTCTACTTGTTCCATTCCCTTTTCGTACCACGGCCTATCCTATAATATAATTATCAAATTACAATTTCGTACTGTATAAATATTATATATAATCTACCTTGAGACAAATCTATTTATTTATAAAGATTTCGATCTTCCTAAGAATCAGAACAGATTCGAAACAAATGTAATTAGTTCGGGTGATACTTTCTTATTTTTTATTCATCTTGATTTATTAAAATTGCTTTGTTTCATTACAAGGTGTAAATGTAAAGGTCCTGGTCTTGTCATTCCTTTGTATATAAAGTTTTATTATGTTTAACTTTCTTTTTTGGTGCTTTATAAAATACACAACGAACACGGTACGAAATGGGAATGGCCTCGAATATGCATTTGGGTCGCAGTGTGGGAATAAGTCTGCCATAAGAGTTTTGTTATATGAAAAAATGAAGAGTTAGAGCATGAGAAATTTTACAGTCAAGGAACTATTTAGGTCATAGAAAGAATTAACAGGAGCAAGAAAAAGATCGCAGCAACAGTAAGTTACACATAGTAAAGATATGAAAAATCGAGCCAGATAACATTGATAAACAATTTTGGAAGGCAATATAGCAAAGGCAAAGTTTGTCGAATGGTTTTCGGGCTGGTTCCCACGTTGTCGGTTTACTTGTCTGGACGTTTCGAGAGTCATATCGCTCTCTTCTTCAGAAGGTCTGAAACTGAAGGCAAAGTGCTGAGTTGATGAAGCTTTTCGCAATGGAATTTGAAATTCTATTCGGTGCTTTTAAAAAAAGAAGGTGAGTTACAGGATTGTAATTAAAAATGTAATGAAACGAATTCAAAAGTGTACGAGGGTTTTTCTTTATTTCAGTAATGATTTTGTAAATAGCGAGCAACATTTGTGGAACTTTTAATTTATTCTTGAGAATTTAGTTATGTATTTTTGAATATTTTCTGCGTTTTGGACATATGAATTCTAAAAGCTATTTTTTGTCGCGATCGCGCGTCGACTATTTTTCTTTTCTGCTTTTCCATTTCGAAAATATCGAGGAGCGACTTTTTCACATAAATCCCTATTCCACTTGGTGAATTTTTATAGCTTGTGAATACAGGTACATGTGTTTTATTTTTGCACCGGTGAACTTAATTCAAGTTTTCTTATGTCACCTTATTAGTAAGGAAGGAGCTTTGAAGTGAACGGGAGGATATATGATTTCTAAGAACGACTGACTGCTGTCGGTGGTGGATGCGTGTATACCACATCCACATCTACATATAAATCTACAATGCGTTATCCTGCAGCGTCTGCCTTCTCAGCAGGCGTTCGAATATTTCCAAAACAAAGCAACTGAATGACGTGCTTACGCGATTCGCGTTTCAGTTTTAGCAACTTTTGAATGTGTATATATCGGCATGTATTCGTCTCACTGCAACTGACTGTGAGGAGGCAGCACTGTAAGCTGTTGGCGCGTTACGGTGCGCAGAATGTGACTTTTCCTATTTGATGTTCCCTAAGGATCGTTCACATTCCCTCGTCCGCCAACATAATATCTGTCAACTATGATAAGGAGCATTCGTGTATGTGATAATTAGTCTTGGCTGCCGGAGTTGGAACTGTTCGTTGTTCGTTGTGAAACGATGTTACTTCAGAAACAACTGAAATGGTCGACTGGCCCGTTAACTGGGTGTACAATATATTATGAAAGCATTGTTTTAGTTCATAATGTAGTGGAAGTTCGTTCCGATTCCTGCAGCTCCTGACAAACATGTATGCGACGGCGTCCTGGGGGACTCTCCTGATGGGGGATCGGCGAGCCTTCTGGGTACGAAGTGCAACGGTCCATTGTGCCCTTTCGGATCGTTTAAAAACTCTGCCCGCTTTTCAGACACGTCAATAATTCATCACCGTTGGCGTTATTGTTTACGAATGCGAATCCACGAGTTTTTGTTTTGATACGGAAAACTTTTGTTCACATTTTTATTATTATAGCCACGCAGCAAGAACGTAATTTTACATCATGGTAAATTTTCTTCTGCATATTCACGAATCACTAAAAAAGTATGATAAAGTAAAAAAACCGTAACGTAAACTAGTAACAAAGGAGGGGTATCGATAAGCTAGGAAAAGTGACCCCTTTAAAAAATTTAAAAAAATATATTTTTTTAATAGTATGAGCCTCATACGAAGTGAAAATAAAATTTATTCTTCAAAAATGTCTTTAATTATTTTTAAAATACTATTTAAATAAATATGCATTATTCTAAAATATTTTAAATTAAACTTACATTTGTAGGTTTAGCATACAAGAAATCATAAGTTATAATAAAATGAAACAAACGTATACTGATAATAATATATCTATTCTGTATCAGAATCATCTGACCATCCGCACTCGGAGGAGTTCGCTGTAGTTGCATTTTGCACAAACTGACTATAATTGATGAAACGCTGTACGTTGGTGTCAGGTATTTGATATGACAAATGCTCATGCATGAAAAAACTTTTATTTTACAATGAGCGCAATTTTTTAGCATCGTGATTTTTTTATATTCTGTTCTTTAGACGTCAGCGAACATAAAAATACAAAAATTAAAATGCTAAAGAAATGCGCTCATGTCTAAAAAAACGTGATGCAGTAAAAAAAAAAGTAGGTATAATTATCCAAAAGAGACGCCGTTTTGACCACAGTCTATCGATATTTCCTGTGAAGAAAACCTAGTCACTTCTATTATTTATAGTTAACGCGTGCCAAACTAACAAATGTAAGTTTAATTCCAAATATTTTAGAAGAATGCATATTTATTTAAATAGTATTTTAAAAATAATTAAAGAAATTTTTTTTTGGAGAATAAATTGTATTTTCATTACGTATAAGGCTCGTGCTATTCAAAAAAACATATTTTTTAAATTTTTCTAAAGGGGTCACTTTCCCCAGCATATCGATATCCCTCCTTTATTATAATTATAATTCATGGTTTTGTACTACAGATTTTAGAAGATTTGTGGCTATTAGTCATGCATGCCGATCTTGCAATATTTATTTTTTACTCATTTCCAAAAGCCCTTTTTATAGTTTTTTTCATCATACTCTTGTGACTATTTCTAGGCTAACTGTAAAAAAGTTTTGCCAACCATAACTTGTTTCGACTTATGAACATCTTCATGGGTCAATATAATTTTTATTTAATCAAGTTTCTTTATCATTATCTATAGCTAGAATCTTAAAGAAATCTCTGTAACAGACAGATTTCTTTGTAAGCATATTTTGGAAAAAAGGTTGGCACCAATTAGTAGGTAAATAAAGGGAATTTGGTGGATATAAAGACAGATAATTTGCACGAAACAGGATTTCAAGGAATTAAAATTTTTGTAAATAGGGAATTAAAAGTCGACGAATCCTGAGAGGACATCCATTAATTACGTGAGCTCAAAATATGGGGGAGGAGTGCATCTAAAAGGAATTCGAAGATTTGTTATAATTTCTGCTTAATTAAGAACTCATTATGAGCTAAAACATACATGCGGAGAATGCGGGGGTCCTACAACAATTTCACCAAGTGGTAGTGAATTTAATTATTTTCCCATTTATAAGGATCCTGCTAGCTCTTGTTATTCCGTTTTTAATAAAATTGATTCTTCCCTACATTAGTAAGAGTAGATGAGGTCTTTGTTCATGCGTCATGTCGTTACCCTTTATTTGCCAAAAAAATTAATTTTACAATCGTTTTTGTTACAGAATAAAGGGTGTAAACGAGTGACAAGTAATTTAAAATTCAAACATCTTAATAACCGTGCTTCTTCCTCCCCTTTGAAGAGTAATAGCACAAAATTTTATTTGCTTGCAAATCTTGTTAAATCATTAAAAATACGCGCGGCAAGTCGTGAAAAAGAGAAAGAGGGAATAGTGGGATGAGTGATAATCGTCGCACGAAGAAAATTTTATTAGCAGCATTGCTAACTGTTTCCGCTATAATTTAATCTCTTTTGTTACCCTTCTTCTCGTTTACTCTCGCCACTTATTTTTGTAATTACGGGCAATCAACAGGTTGCACTTTCTACTCTTGAACAGTTTTAACATTCTTTTCCACTTTATCCTGTCTTGGCTTCAGCGCGTCTCGTTGAAAATGAATCCGGGATTGTTCGGAGAAATAATTTGAATTTTTAACTTTCTTACTTTTACTTTTCCGTTATGTCTAACGAATTACGTCTTTTTACCTACCTAATACATTAAACTTACGCTCACGTATCCTGCAATAGTTGAGAAAGGTCAAATGTTATTTGGTAAAAAAATTAAAAATTCTATACCATTGTTCTTTCTATTATATATAGTTCTTTGCAATTATTTAAATTCTCTTGGTCATATTTTTTAACTACTGTAATTGTTTATATTTCGTTTTGCGTTGACACGCCACTTCTTTCTCCTATGAGGGAGCTTACTAATTTATATGATCGGATGTGCAAATAATAACGAGCAGATATCGCACTAACTAATTTATTTACATATATACAATTGCCGCACAGAAAATGTTTCTTATACATATAGTTAAGATTATCTTCTTGATTATGGTTTTGCTTTATGTTATGCTGATAATGATTATACTGTTATGATTATGATGCTAATGATATATGATAATGCTGACGATAAACTCGATAATGATACTGATGCTATGCTACTGATACTACTGATACTGATATAATGCTACTGGTTCTGTTTTATATTAGTGATAATAGTAAAGAAAGTTGTTTAAATACGTCCCTCTCCACCCTACAAAAAGGGATGGAAGGTACCTAGTTGTATTGGAAATATTGCAAATACGTGCATAGCAACATCAGTTGCCGCCGTTGTTAACTATTTATTTACAAGGGTCAGTACCCTTGTATTACAATGGTAGGTACTTGTACGTGACAAACCATAATGAATGGTTGATGGGCAAAATTCCCAAATTAAGGTTTATGGAAGGCAGCAGGTAAAGACCGAATCTGAACATGCCGCCCCCCTTGAAAGTCCAAAGACTTTCAACAAATTTCAAGAAATAATATAAATGATTGATGACTAAATACTAAATGATCGTGATACATGTAACTAATAAAATAATGATGACACGGAATAATTGATATAGAAAAACTAGCAAACTATGATACTTATACTATGAATGAACAATTTAAATTTATGGTAACCTACAATTAATAGAGTTTATCGATAATGATAAGAAGTCTTTACACTGACGAACTATTTACACGGGGAGAACGCACACCTTATTTACTGCTCTTTTTATAATGGAGCCACTACTTATTTTCACTGAAACCACTCTAACAATGTTATCTGGTCCGGGGTGGACTTCCATTACGCGCCCAAGCTGCCATTTAAGAGGAGGTAAATTGTCCTCTTTTAGCAATACGAGGGCACCTCTTTGTAATAAACTCCCTTGATGATGCTTCCACTTGGTCCTGGTTTGGAGTTCGCTCACATACTCTTTGCTCCATCGTTGCCAGAAATGCTGCTTTATTTTTTGTATGTGTTCGAATTTACTCAGACGATTATCGCTTACATCAGTGAGTGATGGTTCCGGCAAGGAAGTAAGAGTGCGACCGATTAAAAAGTGGGACGGAGTTAAAGGATTGGGGTCATTGGGGTCATTTGATAAGGGAGAAATGGGGCGAGAATTAAGTATCGCTTCAATCTGTATTAGAAGAGTATTATATTCCTCATATGTTAAAGAAGTTTGACTACCAATACGCATCAAATGCCGTTTCACAGATTTGACACCAGCCTCCCAAAGTCCACCGAAATGTGGAGATCGGGCGGGAATAAGGTGCCATGTTACACCAATTTTGTTTAAAGTATCTGTCATTTTTGATATATTGCTGGGATCGTTTAACATATTATAAAGATCCTTTAACATAGACCTTGTACCAATAAAATTTGTACCATTATCTGAATACATCTTTGACGGAACACCGCGTCTAGATGTGAATCTGCGTAAAGTAGCCAAGCATGCTTCTGCACTTAAACTCGTTAAAAGCTCGAGGTGTATTGCTTTCGTTGTAAAACATACAAAAATACAAATATAACATTTTAATGATTTCGCACCACGTCCCTTTCTGTCTTTAATAATGATAGGACCAGCGTAATCCAAACCACAGTTGTAGAAAGGAGGAGCTGGAGTTACGCGTGTTTGAGGTAGCGAACCCATTAAAGGTATGGTAGCCTTGGGATTTGCTCGAAAACAAGGTACGCAACTTCGTAATACCTTTTTTACGGTATTTTTACCGGAAATAGGCCAATAGTGTTCGCGCAATGATGCTAGTACCTGATTCACTCCGCAATGAAGTAGTCTGATATGTTCGCTTCTGATAATCATGTTAGTTAATGAATGACTAGGAGGAAGAATAATGGGGTGTTTTTTATCATAATTAAATAATGAATTCTGCAGACGACCTCCTACTCTTAATATACGATTTTGATCTAAAATGGGGTTAAGTGATAGCAACTTGCTACTTCTTTCGATTTCTTTATTGTTTGCTAAATTATTTATTTCACGGCTATAAGTTTGCAATTGGGCGCATTTTATT
Source organism: Agrilus mali (assembly GCA_029378335.1). Lineage (NCBI taxonomy): Eukaryota > Metazoa > Arthropoda > Insecta > Coleoptera > Buprestidae > Agrilus > Agrilus mali. The sequence continues at coordinate 16,681,649 of CM055657.1, forward strand.
AATGTGTTTAATGAATTTTGGATTTCTAAATTTGTTAGTGCGCCCTTGCGCCTAGAGTCTAATTTATTTTTGCTATTATAGGCAAACCTGAGACAATAAGCAACAATTCGTTTAAGTCTGCTTAGATCGGAGTATTTAGAGAATAGATTTAATGAATCCTGATAAGTTGAAAGGTTAGCTATGATTCTTTCTTCAGGTGCCTTTGTATCAATTGTCGTGGTGAGCGGCCACTGAGTTTCGTCGTATGAGAGCCAGTCAGGACCGTTCCACCACAATTGTGATGTTTCAAGTTGTTTAGCTGATAAACCGCGAGTTAACAGGTCAGCAGGGTTGTCTTTGGAAGCTACATGTCTCCAATCGTTGTAACTTGACAGAGTCTGTATCTCTGACACCCTATTCGCTACGAAAACTTTCCAATTAGAAGGTGGTTTTGCTAACCATGCTAATGCTATTTTTGAATCACACCAATAATACTGCTGATGAAATTTAATACTTAAGGATTTGATCACCTTTTCTGACAATTTTGCTAACAGCAAAGCACCACATAGTTCTAGTCGCGGTAGCGAAACTGTTTTTAGTGGCGCAACGCGAGATTTTGAACATAATAATGATGTTGAATATTTACCGAATTGATCGCGACTTCTGATATAAATACAAGCGCCGTATGCCTTCTCGGAAGCGTCTGAAAAACCGTGTAATTCTACAAGGCAGGCGTTTTTTAGCATAACTTGTCGCGGTACGTGAATGTTTTTAATATCTTTTAACTGATCTCTGAATGTTAACCATTTCGTATTTAATTCTAATGTGACTGCTTGATCCCATGTTAATTTAGCTTGCCAAAGTGTTTGAATGATTAACTTTGCAGTGATTATTATCGGACCTAGTAATCCCAGCGGATCGAATATTTGGGCTGTTGACGATAAAATTGCTCTTTTTGTTACTTGTTCCCTTTGATTGGAGCTATGAATATTGTATTGGAAGGTGTCGCGGCTGGAATTCCATAAAATGCCTAACGTTTTGGATTCTATGTCATTGCCTAATTTTATTATGTTATTTGATGACTCGGAGCTCGCGCTTATGTTAGTTAAGACTTCTATGTTGTTAGAATTCCACTGGCGCAGTTCAAACCCCCCTGATTTCAATATACGTGTGATGTTTTCCCGTAATCTACAAATATCTTCAATCGAATCAGAGCCTGTTAGCAAATCATCGACATAGAAATCGCGTTTAATTGCTTCGCAAGCCGATGGAAACTCGTTGCTATGTTCGTCTGACAATTGTTGAAGACATCGAGTCGCGAGGAAGGAAGCGCATGCCGTGCCATAAGTAATCGTATTTAATCGAAAAATATTAATTTCTTGATCTGATTTTTCCCGCCAAAGTATTAATTGTAGATTACGCTGTGATTGATCGACGAGTATTTGACGATACATTTTAGCTATATCAGCTGTAATAACGTAAGTGTGTAACCGAAAACGTAATAAGATTGAATGTAGGTCGCTTTGTATAGTAGGACCAACGCCCTGTATGTCATTAAGTGACACTCCTGATTCTGTAGTCGCGGATGCGTCGAAGACTACGCGAACTTTCGTGGTCAAGCTTGATTCCTTGACCACAGCATGATGTGAAAGATAGCAAGACGGGCCTTGTATATCGTGCTCTGAAATCCTAGTCATATGTCCTAATGATTCATACTCTGACATGAATTTCACGTATTCGCTCTTGAGATTACTGATTTTATTTAATTTTCTTTCTGTTGAATGAAATCGCTTTAACGCTATCTGTTTGGACTCTCCTAACTCATTGATTGAACGCTTAAATGGAATATTAACTATAAACCTCCCCTCTTCGTTTCGTCGATGAGTCGAAACGAAATGATTCTCGCAAAAAGTTTCTTCTTTAGAGTAAATGCTAATTTTCTTATGTTCATAATTGTCTAATTCCCAGAATTTTTCTAACTGTTTATTTAAAATGCTATTATTTTCTTGAGTGCTGCAGCAAGATACAACACGATTTCCTTGTTTCCTTTGGCTATTTGTGTGATAAATGTCTCCCCCTAAAATCCAGCCTAATTTTGTATTTTGTAGTATTGGCTTATTTTTACCTAAATTGATCCTTCCTACGTTAAGTAATTCCCAGAACAAACCGGCCCCGATCAACATGTCTACATTACCTGGAACGTTACATTTACTATCGGCTAGTTTAATATTTGCGGGTATGCTTAAATCGCTTAATTTAAATGGGACAATTGGTATGTTATCGGTTATTCTATCTAAGATGAAACACGAAATTTCTATGTTGTAGTTACTCGCACGAGAATTGATTTTTACTAATGTTTGGAACTTTATGCTAGCTACTGTTTCACCTATGCCACCTACTGATAAATTACATTCAGATTTTTTGAGTCCGAGTCTTATGCATGCTGCTTTGGTGATAAAATTAGATTGAGAGCCTACATCTAATAAAATTCTACATTTTTGAAATGAGCCATGACAATCCAATACATTTACACACGCGGTTGACAATAATGTTTGAACCGGCGGTGCGTTATCGACAGAATAGTTTGTATAGGAAACCGCTTTTGTTAAAGACAAATTGCTATTATTATTACTGATGGATGGTGCTGTTATGTTATCGGACCTCTGATTATGATCTTCAGTTTCGCTATTTTGACCGTTAATTTGCTTGTTGTCCCGTTCTTCAATGTGAACGAGTGTATTGTGTTTCTTGTTACACTTTTTGCATTTTTGCGCAAGACAGTCCTTTAAAAAGTGATTCTTTCTAAGACAATTTAAACAGAGTCGGAGACGCTTGATTTCCGTGATACGTTTGTTTACAGTTAAGTTTAAAAATGCTTTACAATTATAAATGCTATGCTCAGATGCCTTGCAAAAATGACAATAAAAATTCGATGGGGTGCTAACGTATGATTTTAAATGATTGGTTGTTGATGGTTTATTGTTCGGACTACATACATTTATATGATTAACCCTGTTGACCTCTAATGAACCTAATATGTTACATCTATTTTCTATAAAGTCGGTGAACTCTTTAAAGGTCGGAAATTCACTCTTTAAAGTTGAAGATTCCCATTCATGCCGGGTGCTATTGCTTAACTTAGAACTTACAATATAAATCAAAATAGTGTCTAAAGTGGGTTGTTCGTAATTTTTTAAACACTGCATTAATTTTAATGTATCGTCTACTAAATGTTGCAAGGAGTGATAGGTGTCCTTTCTCATTGGCTCTATGTTAAATAATGATTTAATACAGTTTTGAACAATTAACTTTTTGTTCTCATACCTTCGTTTTAACAAATCCCAAGCTACTGGATAATTATCTGATGAAATTTTCAATGTTTTAAGCGATTGGGCGGCGTCGCCCTTCACTACTGATAGCAAATAATAAAATTTGTGTATGTTAGATAATTTAGAATTGTTATTTATAAGTGCGTCAAATGCATCGTGGAATTCTAACCATCCCTCAAACTGACCACTGAAGGTGGGTAAACTAATGCTTGGTAACTTTAGTAGATCACAAATTGGTTCATCCTCACTATTTTTAATGTTTGAATCGTTTTGTACTTTAATAGACGAATTGGCAATCAAAGTTTTAGCAAGTGCCGTACTTTCATAATATGACTTTTCGAATTTTTCAATATCATCTTCATGCACGCTATCATCAGAAAAGCTGACTATTTTAAAATGAACCCTTTCATATTGTTCCATAAGATTAGTGATACCTGAAAGTCGGTCTTTAATTTCCGTTACATGTTCGCTAGTGATTTTAGCAGACTTCGAAATGGTGTCTAGTGTATTTTTGAATCTAGTTAAACGGCTTTTGAATTGTGCCCTTTGTGAAATTAAAGTCTTTAAGTCTTCCATGCTGATGTAATTGATTGAAGCGATACAAACGGGATAGGATAGAAAAACAGGAAGTCGCACTTACTTTGTATATCCGAAGATAATCCTTTTTTATGATGAGGTGATGTGTATCCTGGATTGAATGATGATAATCCTTTTTTATGATGAGGTGATGTGTATCCTGGATTGTGGAATGGGCTGAAGTTGTTGATATGTTGTTTGAGATGATGATGATGATGAGACACAGATTGTTACGAATTTTGCACTAATTATTAATTGCACTACATCCGGCTCGAAGGACCATGTTTATATTTCGTTTTGCGTTGACACGCCACTTCTTTCTCCTATGAGGGAGCTTACTAATTTATATGATCGGATGTGCAAATAATAACGAGCAGATATCGCACTAACTAATTTATTTACATATATACAATTGCCGCACAGAAAATGTTTCTTATACATATAGTTAAGATTATCTTCTTGATTATGGTTTTGCTTTATGTTATGCTGATAATGATTATACTGTTATGATTATGATGCTAATGATATATGATAATGCTGACGATAAACTCGATAATGATACTGATGCTATGCTACTGATACTACTGATACTGATATAATGCTACTGGTTCTGTTTTATATTAGTGATAATAGTAAAGAAAGTTGTTTAAATACGTCCCTCTCCACCCTACAAAAAGGGATGGAAGGTACCTAGTTGTATTGGAAATATTGCAAATACGTGCATAGCAACATCAGTTGCCGCCGTTGTTAACTATTTATTTACAAGGGTCAGTACCCTTGTATTACAATGGTAGGTACTTGTACGTGACAAACCATAATGAATGGTTGATGGGCAAAATTCCCAAATTAAGGTTTATGGAAGGCAGCAGGTAAAGACCGAATCTGAACAGTAATTACAATTATTAATTTACTTATTACACGTGAAAAACTTTTAGTGGAAGGAGTCTTTAAATTTTCTATTCGGTTTTCATACACTTTGATCACGTGTTTCTGCGACATTCCCGGGAAAACGTAGTAAAGAAATGAGTTCATTTTGTCATATTCAGAAAGCGTTTCTCACGTCCGTCCCCCGTCTCTTCAAAGTATTCGCACGCGTTTCATCGTTTTCGTCTCTTTTCCGAAAGAACATTGGCTTCCAAAGTCACGTTTACAGGACGGTGTTTGGAAAATGGTGGTAATGATGGAGGGACCCTACTGCTATAAAGTTAATTGGAACGTCTCGAGGAAAATAAAATCTGCAGGTTGTAACGTTCAGTATAGTAGAACCACTACCATAGAAATGATGGGGATGAACTTTTAGTTACTTGGGGGTAAAATAACACCCATTTAACAATTTACTTTCTTGTATGAAATAACATTTAAATTTGTAACGCGACAGATAGTAGTAGTAGTTCTTATAAGACCAAAAATTAGTTCAAATTACTTGTAACGATGTTGAGAAGATTTTTAGTTAAAATTTTAGACTTTGTGTAGCATTTTAGACACCCTTATATTCAGGTATGTGTATGTAAGTAAGTATAGGGGGTGTACGCGTATGTAGGTACGTATATGTGTATGGATACAACACGACGAAGTTGTCGGCATTACGTAGGAAAGCAACGTGGCGGTTGGGGTTGAAGAGGTTGTAGGTGGGGTGGAGGGTATTTTGTCGTTTTCGCGTATCATTCTCTCTCTTTCCTACTTTCCCTATTCCCGTAATCTCGTAGTCGTTGGTGAGATTCCCCCCCGTACCGCGCGCCACTGCTGATCAATAGCCGTCCGTGGCTAGTGGCTAGCGGTTGCTAGGGCGAGGGCGGGTTGCTAGGCGCTGTGGTCGCTAACGGCTCTCGAGGGTAGCGAAGCGATGGCGTCACGGCGCCGCCGCCGCCATGTTTGCCCACCTGCGAGCGCGCCAGCATCGGCGCCGCGACGCTCGCTTACGGCGACGTGTGCATATTCTGATTGTGTACCACGAACCGATGTTCGCAATTTCGACGGTAGACAACATTGTATCAAAATACCGAACGATCCTTTTCAAATTAAATTATTCAAAACCAATTATGCAATAAATTTATCTATTAATTTTCTAAATCCTTGTAGCAAATGCTTTGAGTATTGTGATCTGTAGAATTTCAATTCAATTTCACCTCATTATGAAGTTATAATCGATATCTGTAAATTGTGGTAGTAATAATACGGACTTTGAACTTTTCATAAAGCAAATATTTCTTTTAATAACTGAATTATGAAACATTATGAAATAAACAAAATATAATAAAAAAAAGCTTTTAAATGTTTCAAATGTATATTAGAAAAACTATAAATACTTATGTTTCGGTGGATAACACCTTTATCAAGAGTATATAGGTATGTAAGATATTACTAAAATTTACAAACATGTTCAGGTCTTATATATCTACGGAGGGTTGTTAATATGGGAAATATCCAAACCAGATATAAGCACTGTACCTGTCAATAAATGTAACCTTGGAAAAATATTAGGTAATAACAAACCAAAAAACTGCATATATAAAAAGAGTGGAGTTTACAAAATAAATTGTAAAGATTGCGATGCTTTCTATATAGGGCAAACGGGCAGGAATTTAGAGGCTAGAGCAAAAGAACATGTAAAAAGTATAGAAAACTTAAAAAGATCCACAGGCATTACCGCACATTGTTTAAACTTCAATTATAATTTAAATTAATTAAAACTATTACATTCAGAAAACAAAGGCACTAGATTGACATTATTAAAACAATTGGAGATAAAAAGAGCTTTACTTCAGATATGAAATATAACGAACGATCAGCTACATTTTAAAGACACTCCTGTATTAGACCTGTATTTGGGTATTTCCCATATTAACAACCCTCCGTAGATATATAAGACCTGAACATGTTTGTAAATTTTCATATGATCTTACCTATGTACTCTTGATAAAGGTGTTATCCACCGAAACATATGTAGAGTTTTTCTAATATACATTTCAAACATTTAAAAGCGTTTTTTTAAATTATATTTTGTTTAAATATTTATTGTTTTTTTACACCCATTTGCAAAAGTGTGTGGTTCTATAATCTGGCTCATATAATGTGGTGGCTGTTGTAATAAAAATTTCAAGAAATTTATACACTTAATGGTTATCTCCACTAATACTTAAAGAGTACGGTCCGAACTCTATTTAGTAACAATAGTAATGAATAGTTATCTTTATTGGCACTATATTTGTACCAGCAATTATACAAAAGTACCTAGTCACTTTTTAGTCAAATGTAATTACCCTAGTCGTCACTTTATACGATATCGACTATTGGTACACTCGGTTCAATTTAATTTTGTTCAAATTGTAAATGTTTTACTTTATTATTTATTACTGGAACAATAACAAAATTGTGTACCGATCACAAGGATCCAAAAGGAAGAGAAATAAACCCTTATCTATTTCGCCTAGTTTCAGGTAATGAACACTGTTGATACTTTTCATAAAATTTGTGCATATTTTTCTCTATTAAAACAGTTTATCCCTTTTTTATTACCTTATTATCAATTGCTTCATGAATCTTAAATAAATTACAGTGGTGTTGACTAGTTTTATTCACATATCTAACAAGATTTCAAAAAGCACCTACGTTTTTCCACAATGTAGGTACTAAAATTGCATAATTACAATACGCATAATGTAATAATCAAAAGTTAAAGTACAATAAATGATGAGGGTTATAAAAATAAATACAGAAAAGTGTGTTTATTTGGAAATTATTTATTAAGATTGATAGTTTCTACATTTACTTGATGGAAATTCATGTTCACTTTAAAATAAAACTAAAAACGTTAATTTCCACAATTGTTTCCATTTCCAAAATTATTTATTAATATTATAGATAATTTGATTATTAAATTTAGTGATTTACTTCACGTGCATGCACCCTTTTGCATAAGACAATTATTACAAGCAATTTGGAAGTGGAAAGACATGCATGCAAAATTACAATGATATATAATTTGATTAAGGTATTACATGAAAGGGTATATTTGATAAAGTGTAAAAGTTTATCACTAACCCTCTTCAGAATCTGTTGAGGATACCTTAAAACTACAGAAGGAAAAGTTAAACGTTTTCAGTAGTGGTTGGTGTCATAAAAAATAAGTATTAAAAGTGCGTTATTCAATTATTTTAAAGTAAACTGTTAATTATCAAGACAATAAAAATAAGCAAGGTATAAATACATTTAACTTAAACCACCCCAATAAAAACTTTTGTAATTTTTTATTGATGATTGTCAATATTTTAATTGGATTATGTACAATGTAGTAAGTATTGATCACCTTTAAAAAACCATATTAGATACGTGAACACGAGTAAAATATGTTGACGCCTCTGTAATTTAAAAAGATTCATGAAGTAATCGGTAGAATAATAATAAAATAAAAGAGAAACCTAAAAAACTCTACAAACTGTTTAAATAAAGAGATAGATGCACAAATTTTATAAAGTACGAATAGTCTTCGTTATCTGCGGCTAGCCGAGAAGGACAAGGAGGGTATCTTTCTCTTCCTTGTGATAGGTATAGGGAGTTACTCGATTAATTGTTCCAGTATTACACGAAGAGAATTAGATAGTAATTCTTATCTACAAATTTTAGATGAAAATTACTATGTATTTGCCAATGGGGTGACATATTATCGTTTTAAGTAAAAATTACTAAATTGCATAGTAAAATTTGCTGTATTTTATATTATATTGTGTTTCAATTTTTGTAATAATTGCTAAAACATTCTAATAACTTTTTCTATGTTCTGAGGTTGCCATTCGATTCCCTTATAATAATTTTTATTATGAATTTTTTTCTGTGTATGATAAATTGCTTATTTGAATTAAAACATACGGTTTTTCTTATTAAATTATCGTTACAGAACTATTAAGAGTATTATATGGCTTATTATCTACCAAAACAGATGAACGAACGTCTGACTTTATCTAAATAACCTCACGTAGGCTGTACTTTTATTTTTTGCCTGCAACTTATTTTATTATCTGAATATCAAGCATTGACATTTTGACTCATTTCTGTCTAATAAAATTCATATAGGTAGGTACATATAGATATCGACTATAAAACTGAAATTCAATTTGGTCGGTTCGCTAAAAATTTTAAATTCTTAAAAAATGTCACCTAGAAATCTAAAAATAACTAAACTTAACTCACAGGGGCGGTTTTGCTTCAAAATAAATAGATAACAAATATTTTTTAATAATATATTTTATTCTTATCGGAGATTTTTCTATAAAATCTTTAACAGCACAGGGTTTCATGGACATTACGATTAAAAATCACTTTTTTGTTATTTATGTTTAGTAATGAACTATTTATTTTCGTGAATGCCACAATCATACCGAAACAATATTGTGGAATAAATAATATTTTAAAACACCATTTAATATTTTTAACAATTTATAGATAAATCATCACTCTGTATGTTTATATCCACCCTCATATGAATGTATTATGTGTAACTTGTGCGAGGGTGCGAGGCGGTTAGTAAAAGGATTGATATTAGGTGTTTGTTTTCAATTTTCTTGGCTTGCAAACGACGGGAGCATCCTTTTTTCTTTTTTAAAGGGATGAATTGAATATCGAGGTTTTTATCAGGCCGAGACAATCTACAAGGAAATATTCTTTAGCCCCCTGAGACTCCAATTTTATTAAAAGGTTTTGCTTGTTCGAGAAGAGAAGGTTCGTTTAACAAAGAATATGACTTGTACTCAAATTCCAAGAAATGCTTCTTTTCTTGTAAATTGCACTTCGCGAATCGTTCATGTGTTGTCTTATTTAGTTTAATTACAATTTGTCTTTTGTATCATTTTTTTCATAAAAAATAATAGAAAAGAACGATGTGTCTTTTACAAAAAATTATACTTAATAACAAATATTTGTATTATTTATGTCAATAAAAACTGCGCAGGAATATCAATGAACTTTTTTTTTCAAAATTATATTAAGGTAAATAACTTGGTGGAAAGGAGCAGTGATTGAAATTTGTTGTGTTATTATATTTTGAATAAAATTTTGTGATGATGTAAATGTTTGTAATGAATTTCAAAGAGAAACAGTGTACAAAAGCAATTCCAAACAAACGTGCCCAGAATCTAAACAGGATGAGATGAGACAAACAAACTTCGAATATTCGTTAAGTTTAAAGATCGGAGCATCACGTAGTAGAAGGGTGGCTTTTGTAAGCATGTCCACAATTTAAACTTCCCCAGAAAACATAGTTAAAAATATAAGCGTAATAAGAAATCACCAGCTACTAATTATTATCACTAGGATTTTTTAATAAATGACAAAACGTAATAAAACATATATTCAAAAAATTGGTACTGCGAGAATTTTGAACGTTAAGTTTGCGGAAATACAACTTGCGGGGCTGTAAAGAAGCTTTTAACAAATTGGCCACCTGTTGGGTATCACACTAGTTCTCAAAAAATAAGTACATACCTTTTAAAGTTTCTGTCAAAATTGTGGGCTTCATCATCAACTGCAGAGGTCATTATTTAATAATTAAAACACGTAGGTAACAATTAAATAAAATATTTACACAATTAGGGAATTCTAGCTCACACACTGTTTGTAGTTGTTGTGCGGAGTATGTCCGTTCGCACACTACCTTTGACATTTTCTAACTAACATAACATATGCAAAAGGGTTGCGTTCAATTTATAATTTATTCCATTCTATTATTCAAAGTAGGCCGGGATTCTTCCTATGGTTCTTTCACTCTATTGCGTCAAGCGGAGGGTTGGAGCGTCGGATCCTCCGTCTTTTTTTATACCTGTGCCTCGAAAGGGTTGAGCGATTGAGGGTTATTTCGGAGGCTTTCGTATCCGTGTTTGAATATTTGTGTGTATGCATGTATGTATTTTAGGTAAATGTATGCGGAAGCCCTTCGTTACTCATTTCAAATTAGAACACGCCACCGGTGTTGTAAAAGGAAATAGGAACTGTGAGTCCTGTGCCTTTATGATATGAAGTAAAACCAGTCTGTAGTTTCCTTATTATGAACTCACTTCGACGTCAGGAAACAGTCAGATTGCCAGGAAATGACAAGTGGATGGACAAGATTTATTAAAAAAACAAAAACATTAGGACACTACGGTGAAAATGTTGCTATTATTTTCCTGGCAGAATAACGAGAAAAAGGTGAATGATTTTAGGTTTATGTTTGAGAAAGGGTATTTATTACTGTATTAAGGACATTATTAAACAATCAAGTTACATATATCTAACAAGGATTTACTCAAATATTTTGTTCATTAAATAAAAAGGATGCAATATTTTCTATTAGCGACGAATATTTTTTTTAAATATACAATTCTCTTGCACGTTTAATTTGAAATTTTATTATAAAACTAGGGGATTATTTGTAAAAAATTTATTGCAGAAATTATAATTTGTTTCTGAAATGGATTCAGTATATACGTACTTATATTAAATTAGTTTGGTATAGGTATTCAACATATCCATATGAGTTCAGTGTGTTCACCTACATTCTACATTTCAGCGACAAAAGAATTTTGTAACAGTAGTCCTAACTACCTGAGTGCTCAAAGGCACTTGAGCCTTTGAGTCCTCAAATACCTTTTAATTGCGTTTCCGCATAAACTCATGTTAACCGTTAGAAGAGTTTTATTGCAACCCTTTACCTGGCTTGATACTATACTGCTTTATAAAATATTTAGGTACTATTCTATTGGGCTCATAATCTAGGTTAGGATTTGAATAATTCAAGCCGTTCTTCCGGTTTAACAACGAAATTTTTTGCTACCTTACATATGTGAAAAACGATTACTGTAAAAAATATCTTTTGTTAATTCTCACAATCAATTAATCTAATATTTTTATCACGTTTTAGTCCAATTTTGGTTTTTGTACTACGTCTAAAATTTTAGAAGGTGCCCTATTCTTTTTTTCTTCCAAGTATCTTCTGCACTCCTTTTTCCATTGCCTCCTCATTTCTTATGTTTTCTACTCACGGTATTATCCTTCTATAAAATTCCATGTCAGTGGCAGTTACCTTTTTTTAGCCTTCAGAGTTGTCCTGCTCCAAATACTTATGCACTTTTAACGATATTTCCTTCTTTTGGCCAACAATAACTAAGTTATACCTACTATATTTTAGCTGTTTCAATTCTGACTTTTTGAACTACTTCTTCCTCTATCCAATTTGCGATCTCCAATCTGTATATTACCCACGTTCCTTCCTTTGATTCCTAACGATCATTAAGATCACATACAATATTAATATTTTATTTAAAGTTTCTCAATTCTGAATGTAGAAAATAAGTGTAACGTATGTACTATTTCAGGCATCAGATAACTGTGTTGCTTCTAATATCTGGGTTCCGCATTTTCTATAGATAACTATATGGTCATTATTCTCTAGTGTCTACTTGGTTGATTGCGATGAATGGCAGATTGCGCTCCCTTAATGTCAACAATTTAGATAACATTATATTTAAATTATATAATGGAGAGTGAGTGAAATCAATGGCGCTGCATGCCACATTTTGAGAGACACTTGATGGCAGCTTCAGTGATCTCGATAAGGTGAAGAGCTTTCTAGTTCTATGAATGGGTGCCACCAACGTTCGACTCGTTAGAATATTCACACAATAAACATGAGGGGTAACAAATAAAATTGTAACAAGACTTGTACAAAAAATATTACAGCTTCCCAAAAAGATTAACAAGAATTCCTAGTAAGTAGTAACAAAAAAGAAAAAATTGGTAAAGGTTGAATTTTCAGCCCCAGAACGGGGAATTGATGAAACGCGTCGTGGATAATCCCCATCATAACAAAAACCCAAGTGGAAAATTGAAGCGGTTACCTCAATATAAAGTTACACTTTCTCATAGTTTCTATTTTCACTAACTACAAATAATGAGAGTGCTTCGTCTTTTTATTATAATTCTTTATTGTTGCTAAAATCCAGAGGAGTATTGTGGACAGTCCCCACAACAAACCCCCAAGTGGAAAATTCCAGCGGTCATCCCCTCAAGAAATGTTACACCCCCTTAAAGCTTGAATTATTCATTATTGTATTCAAGATGTTTAATTGTTATATAAAAGTAGTCTTGTGAGGAAAAATCCCCTGCCCCATATTTAAATAAGACAACGCTAGTTCCTTTTAAAAGTTTTACTAAATTTCAATCTTTAGAGGGACGCTTTGTTGATGATGATGATGATTAGAACTTCCTTCGGGGGTCGTTCCGATCATTCAATCTTTATCAAAACATTTTATGTTTAAGAAGTATTATTGGTTTTTGGCTCGTAATATCCAAACTTTGTTCACTTTATCGATTTGTAAAGAATTAAGCCTCTGTAGGGTTTGTACATTTTACATTTTAAAATTTTAAGTCAGGAGAACCCTTTCCAACTCTAAAAACAAATAAAAATAGACGATTGTAACTATTCCATTAAGTTTATCAATTTCAGAAAAAAGGGGTAAACATAGGTAAGATATTTAAGAAACTGACGGAGATGGCTGAGCAAATAGCCCACGGGTTTGTACCGCAAACTTTTTAACTGTCGTCGCGTCCGCGATTTTCGCGCTAAGAACTTCCTAAGTCTCGAAAGAACAGTCTGTTGAATGCTAATGCCTCATTATTTTGCGCCTTTACTCTTTCAGTGAAAGTTACACTGCTCCGTCGCACCACTCCGCGCCGCGCCGCACCGCCCCCCGAAGTTGCAGACGCCCGCCGTCGCGACTCGAAAGAATGACGACAACGAAGTTCGCGATCGATTTTTAATTGCAACCTTAGCCTTGGCTCACTTAAGAATTTCATTAACACAGTTTTTAAGTTTAAAAAGTGCCAACGACTTCGAAATGACGTCGGCTTACGACCTCGTTCGCGCTTTTTACTCTTCTTGTTCTTTGCGTTGCTGATGCCGGGAAGTTTGCTCATGAAATTTTAATCCTATTGAGACGAATTTGTGTTGTCTCGAGGATAATGACCCAATTAGTATTTAATTTATTCCAGACTAGGACGTACCGCAGATTTAAAGAATTCCAAGCTCTGCACATAGCGTACCTCACTCAGAATTAAAAAAAGTGTCTATATTAATGAAACATGAACCGTCCCGAAGAATTTATCACAAATTTTTACTTTTTAATCCTCAACACTTACCTACTTACTTCGTAGTTCATACTTTACATTCTAAATTACTCATGTTATGAAAACTATGTATTCAATTATTAACGTCCTAGTGGTAGTTGTCCCTTACGATTTTTTGGCCAAAGGCCCACCATACATTGTGTTTATCGTGATCTCAATTTCCAGAGTATAAGCACTTCTTGAATGTGCAAGTGGTGACGATGGGCCGTATTTCAGATTGATCCTAAAGTCTTTTGACTTTGCCTTAGTAGTTCACGCAAAATTCAAGAGAAAATTCGATGCATTATAATATTTTCCGTAGAAATTATATATATTATTATAGGCACTCAAATAAGTAAAGTTAAATATTGGTGGAAGTTAATTTTATTTTTATTTTTTGAAAATAACTCCAAAATAAAGTGCAAAAGTAGTTTAGTTAAATTTCATTGCAACAAAGCGTACATTGGTTTATTCTGAATGGTAAAATTAATAATTTAAGTCTTTTTTTTGTCGTGCATTCATGTGTTATGCAATAATTTGAGTTCAAGATTGTACGGAATGGTAGGTAAATCTATGTGTGTAATACCTAGTAGTAGGTGTTTGAGTAGGTGGATTTATCGTGAACGAGGTTAGAGTATGTATTTTCGTCAACTTTGCTACAAAGTAGTGTGCATGAGTCGAAGTGCCCCATAATAACGACACAACAACGGAGCTTGTAATATGTAGTACATCAAGCGAAGTCTAGGATTTACAAGGGAGACAGCAACAGACTTCGTATCCAACTAATTAAACTTTCTAAGTAACAGAGCTTAATAGTACCTACATTAGGGCGCACGTAAGATGCGATGTGTTCGGATAAGTCTCATACCACTAACCGCCACCAGGGCCACCCCCAGAAAGCAGCAGTGCTGCCGTTGCCGACGCCGTAGTCGTAGTCGTAGTCGACGTCCCACCTCCACGTCCTTCCTCCTCCTGGATCTGACAGCTGCCAGCCGTTGCCCTGCTACGTGCCGCCGCCATTCCACCGCCGGCATCGTTGTCGACCTAACAAGACATGCGGCAACCAGCACCGTCACTGGTGCAAATTTATCTAGCGAGCGAGCTTTGAAATTAGAGAAACGCTTTATTGTGTCATTATTAACTAAGCCGGGTGACTTAGTGAGACGCCAATAATTTTCCCACTAGGAAGATAAATAATAGTAATTAAGATTCCAATTGCGTCTCTTATTCAAAGAAGTGAGCTCCTTCATAACATCTTCGATTCCTATATGATATCTACGTGCCAGAAAATATACTTGTGGAGTTACATTCAAGAACAATTTCAAAATTACACAATGAATCTGTTACAAAATTCTTCCACTGAATTCCCAAATTGTCTTTAACGTGACACAGAAAATTGTTAGGAAAAATATGGAATGGTTTCATCAACTGTATAATTATAAACCTATTAAAAATCCAATTCTTGAAAATTTGCTTTGTTCTAGGACTGACTAATTTACTTGCTACTATGTACCTATTAGTAAATAAATATTGTTTTTCGAATTCTTTTAGCCTATAGGGATCACTAAATATTATAGGTAACAATGTCTTGGACTGGAATGAAAGACATCAACCCTCAGGGACAATTGAATATTGCAGTCAAATCTAAGAAGGACATTAACATTATATAATAAGTTTATAGTAGTAGTATTTTTCCATATCGGGGGTGTAAAATGTTTACCATGCATCACTCAAGTAGGTATATAATTTGTGACATTACTTCTTCCGAAAAAATATGGTTCAAAAGAGAAACATTTGCGAGCACCTTTAACTCCTTTTTTTTACTGAATGATATATTGAAGAAGTCTTGTGGGTTTTGGGAATTTTCAAGTTTATTTTTAATCATTATTTTCGAGATTTAGTAGCTATTAGGAATGCTATTACTGGGTTTAGTAGTTTAGTGGTTGCAGGTTTTAGAATATTTGGAGTATCACCTCTCAAAATTAAATCCATAGTCGTAACTTCCACTGGTTAATCAGTGTTAGCTTTAAAATCTTCTCGGTTACCTGGAAATTATACGGTAGTCTTATGTTCTCTGGAATGAACGTTATAGCGGTTTTATTACATGGTGTATCGAATAAGAAGCGGCACATCCATATAAACTCCCCTGACGCTGACTCTACCTACTGCCGCAGCTATTAAACTTTCTAACAACCCTTCAACTTGTAGGGCTTTTGCTAACAGCAGCGCCTCGCTTTCCTTTGCTTCATGTTCGTCCTGGATGGAGAAAACCGACTAGTGTTGCGGACCAAAAGGAGAACTTTGATGCTTGGAATTAATTTCAAGTTAGAGCCTGTAAGGGATAGAAAGAGATAGTCACATGAAGATAAGGAAAGGGGAGAGAATGGGAGAACAAGAAACTGAGAAAGTAGGGAGAGGATCGACGTTGAGGAGGAGAAGGGTACAGAGCCATGTTGAACGCGTGTGGTTGCCTTGGCATGTATGTCTATGTCTATGTGGATGTACTTATGTGTGTGTCTTTATTTAATTAGCGCTGCGCTAGTTAAATTAAAGGGGGTGGGCAGGCCCATCCCTAACTGATGACGAAGACTTGACTGGTACACAGGTCCGAAGTGTAGTCCTAATTCCAGCAGATGTAAGCACTTGCTAAATGCTTCGAAGGAGTTGTAGCGTAAACAAGGAGGGATGTATTTCTAACAAAGAATTCTGATGGTTAACTTTTGTTCATTGAAAGCTAAAAGGATGCCCCGTATTTCTTTTTAACTGTGTTAATTTAGGAAACTTTACAAGGGTATTACTGTCGAAAAGTGATCAATTTTGTCCCTACGTTATTGGCATAGGGTTTTATCCAATTGTTCATTTAATTATGTAAAGTGTATTCAAACTAATTACAGAATAGTCATTTTTGAAGGCGGTTATTATATTATAGTACCTATGCCCGCGACTTCGTCCTCGTGAAATAGTGACTTTCGGCAGCATTTAAAACTTTTTTCTTCTATTTTTTTATTTTCTGGACCGTAAGCCTTTTTGCCGACGTCATTACACAAAAACTTTCATTCCTTATTTTTGCCCCCTTTAGCGTAATATCTAATCAAAAGCCTAAAAAATAAGTTTCAAGCCTCTAGCTTTATATCTACTTATCTATCTCTGTACTAAATTCTCTTTTAAATCGGTTCAGTAGTTTGGGCGTGATTGCGTAACACACAGACAGACAGAGTTACTTTCGCATTTATAATATTATAGACAAAACTTTTTACACTTAATATTTTAATTTTCTGGACCGTAAGCGTTTTGGACGATGTCATTACACAAAAACTTTCATCGGCTAATTTTATCCCCTTTAGGGTAAAATATGTACAAGCATTGAATGTCGTATTTATTTATATCTAACCAAAAGCCTAAAACATCTTCAGAAATTACCGAATTTCCGCACAAACTTTCCTATTTCAACCCCTTACAACCCTTTTTTTGCATTAAAAAGTAGCCTATGTCCTTTTTCAGGCTCTAGAATATCTTTGTACCAAATTTCAATTAAATCGGTTCAGTATTTTAGGCGAGATTGTGTAGCATACAGACAGAGTTACTTTCGCATTTATAATATACCGCGAATTCATTTTCATCGGTTTTCCCATGGGAATAAGATATTTTCCCGCAGTAAAACGTAGCCTATATATTAATCCAGGGTGTCAGCTTACTCCATACCAAACTTTATTAAAAATCGCCCCAGCCGTTTAGACGTGAAGAAGTAACAAACATACACATTCACACACTCACAAACTTTCGCCTTTATAATATTAGTGTGATCAATGGGTAAAATATGGATTTATTTTTAGTGGGCGAGTGCTGACCTAACCTTTATTTTCTTTGCTTTATTTTATTTTTCTTTTTTTTTTTTAGAAATTCATACCTCTTACAGGGTAGATTGAATGTTATAATTATTAATTTTCTCAACCATTAGGAGGATGTTATTTAAAATATGTAAATCAAGGCTCATCTGAGTGTCAAAATTTAATTGTAATTTTATCATTTTTATTAAAATCTATATATACAAGAGTGTAAAGATCATTTTCATTATCAATTGATTAATTTTATATTAAAATTTAAAAATTAGTGTGAATAGTTTTCCTTTCAATATAGAAGTCGTAGAAAGATTGGTGGAGGAACCGGGAAAGTACTTATAAATTGGTTATGGTACGGCACGAGTGTGTGGTTTGTTAATGAAATTTGCAGTAAAAATAGTGTAATTAAAATGATACGTAAACGGCAAAAAACTATCTATTTTTTATGCATTATGTTAAAACAACATTTTTATCTCATAATAAAAAAGAAAACTGTTAGTAGTTGCTATATACTAGTATTATTCACAACAACAATATACCAAATAAGAAAAAGTGAAATTAATAACTCTTTTCATCTAAATTAATTATTCCAATAATGAGTAAAATGTCTTAACATTATCAAATTACCATTGACTAGATACTACCTGCTGATTTTGTGTGTTTTAGGTACGGTTGGTAGGTAGTTAATTTAGACATCATTAAAAATTGGATGGATCTCTAAATAGATATTTACAACTTTGCGAACATGTACCTGTGCGTTTATGATATAAATTGAAAAAAGCGCGAGAAAAGTTGGCAATTACCATTTAGCGCGTGCAACTTATTCATTAAATTGGCGCCTGAATTTTTGTGTAACGTTTCATAGCTTATTTGCGCGTTAGTAAACGAAGCTTAATTAGAAAAAAGTCCAAGTGTAACGATATTTCATTGTAGGCTTCAAGTGAGCTAATGTTTTGCGAGTTCATTAAGTTAATTACGCCGTCAATTCGCAACCCTTTGACACGGGAGAAAAGCGCCACAAGAACGCAGTTAAAATCCTAATATTATAATTATTCCGCCTCTTAACCGGCGCAGTAAAATTAAAATTGGCCTTCTCTTTTATGCCACCCCCGATCCCACCCCGTCCATCGTTGTGCCCAACATCGTCTCGTTGACTCTCTGACAACTCGCTAGGCATTAATTGCGACGACAAAAATTCACTTGACGGAGCAACTTCCGCGCTGTTTAATGTTTTCACTTTGTACATTTTGTGGTTTGCAGGTTTACGGTACGATCGTAACACATACCTAAACAAATTCTTTAAAATAACAAGCTCAAAAATTATGCAAAGGTACCAGAACCTATTTACAAAACTTGACACTATTATTGAGGTATTAGGTTCCTATTTTACCTTTTTTACTGTGCAAGTCCAAAATCATTTGAATTTTAGAAACATTTTAAAAATATAATTGGTTCCTTTAGTCTTTCTAACATTTGATAGGATCGATATTGGTATCGACCGGTCGATTTCCTTTACACTTGCCATATATCATACGACGGTGACATATGCAACATGGAGTGGGATGAATTAATTCCTGGAGAATAAATTTCTGGATGAATAAACGAATTTATTTCTCAGGAATAATTTCGTTTTGAAAAAGCAAAACATCCAGAAATTATTTCGCTTTGCAAATGAAACAATTCCTGAGAAATAAATTCGTTTGTGTGACAATTTTCAGTCCTTGAATAATTATAACACATTATTTAAGACTTTGATACGCGGGCGCGGTTTCCTTTTGAAACTCATTTAATAACTAACTAAAATTAATATATCAACACAATAACTCAACAAGAAAACACACCGGTAATTACTCTCGGGGGGGGGGGGTTAGGTTAGGTTAGGTTAGGTTGATGCAGCGATGCATTCGTTTTTGTCTATTTACCAGAATTTCTAGAAATTGATTGATTGGGTAAATTGAGGAAACATTTCTACAAATTATTTCGTCTTTTATACTTTCATCAGGAATTAATTCGCTCATTTGCAGGAATTTGACCAGGAATAATTTCGTTTTGAGAACGAATGAATTTCTCAGAAATTAATTCGTAAAAAATCAGAAATAGTTTCGTTTCCATTTGTTTCGGGAAAATTGCTCCAGGAATTAATTCGTAGAGCCGCAAAATGGGCTTCGATAGGTACATCTTCTACGATGAAATTCGCGAAGAGTATTTTGAAAAATCTGAAACAATCAAATGCTTCAAATATATACCTATTTTAATCTTTTTTTTAATCATATACTTATTTATTTAACAAAAAATTGTGCAATAAATAATAGTACCCTGTATAATCTAGGAAGCTCGCTCTAGGGTAGTTTATTTAATATGGAAGATGCCGATATTATCTTAGTGCCCCCTAAAACCCCCAAGGTACGCTTATGGTTGAAAACCTGAAACGTAAAGATATTCTGAATGCAATTGTTTCTCTGGAACTTGATAAGTGTGGTTCCCATCAGCGATTTTGTCTGAAACGAAAAAATTTTAAGAATTCCACAATTTCTCTGACATTTGACCGATTCTGGTTCCCAATATTTTCTCACGAACCCACTTTTTTCCATTAATTCCAATGCATAGTAATTATTGTTTTACTAAAAAATATGCTACTAAATATTCTTTTTGTCAATGTTCTTTTTATTAGTTTTCCAAGAGAATTCTCTGGATAAACGTATAATCTTTCTGGATCCTTTCACTTTGTGGTGAGTTTAATAAGTCGATAACAAGAGGTAGGATATTACAATTTATAATAAGAGAGGTAGAACAATTTAGAAGTTTTATAATGAAATACTCTTCTGAAGTTCTGTTATGGTTTCGTTTACCTCGTGTTCGAGGGGGAGGCGGTTCCTTCCGGTCACTGCCATTTGCTGTCCGCTTTCTAATGGGCTCTCCGCGGAGCAGCTACAAAGTCACCCCAACTTTGGCTTCGAGGGTGGGTGGTGGGTGGACGGGGGGGTTTGGCTGGCTGGCTGGCTGGCTGGCTGGCTGGCAGGTTAGGGTGTAGTCGTCGCTGTCGCGATCTCGGACTTTGAAACGCACCGCTACTGTATAAGGGCGAAATTCGCTTCCACACAGCCCTCGAAGGGTGGTTTTCATCGATAAAGTAAATACACCGGTGTTATTAGTTTTGAAATCAATTTCCAGACCGTCGTGAAAGCCCTCTCTGTCGGGGAAAATCTATTATGAAAATGAGTTACGCGGATATTGGCAGTTAATTGATTAATGTTCGTGTTTGCAGAACGGAAATGTTGTTTTTGGCGGAAATGCATGTCTCCCTATGTGGCGTATCCAAACCATCACTTTGCCCCCATCTACTTATCCTAGTAACAAAACTTGGAAAACCAAACAAACACCCGATACATATGAAATATTCTTAGGAATTAATTAATTACCATAGTTATACAATTTAGTATCATGAAATTATAATAAAGTTTTGCAATTAATATGAATTTTGAAATACTGAAACTGCGAACAAGTGTTCACCATTATTTACACCTTATTGAGAATCATTCAAACAAAACACGTCTTGTAGATATTTTTTTAATCTTTTATAAAGTTTAGACAGGAATGTTTTACAATAGGTACTAAATAATAATTGGAAGTATAAATAGACAAAATAATAAATAAGCATTGTTGTTCTTTAACATTGTCATAGGTACATAAAATTTTAGTGAAGATTTCTAAAACATTAGCATTTTCGTTTATCTTTTTTTAATAAGTTTAATTACCAAATTACATGATCCACACTATAAATTTACATTCTTATTAATAAACACATTTGGTCACTACGTTTACCATACATTTAAAATGTTTGTTTAAAATGTAAAAACGTAATTAACTTCAATTTGAATTAATTGTTAGAAGCGAGGTTGAATTGCATCATGATTTTCTGGTGGTCGTTTCTTTCTCCTTTTAAAGTTTTTAAATACAATGAGTGTCAGCCTGATAAACAATAACTCATTACAATTTAAATAAAAATAGTAAAAGATATGTATGTAGCTTCTACCAAATGAAAAGAAAATATCACCTCAAGAATAATTGGATGATAAAAATGAGATAAATTTATTGTAACTACAGACACTAACCCATTTTGTTAATTTTAACCTCTTTGTTAATATTCGGTTTTATAATTCATGTAGCAGATTTGAATTAATGCTAAATTTAATCAAAAATTAATCAAAACTTATAGTATGCCAAGCGCATCCACCATAATTAGATATTCAGTTAATATTTTAGAAAAATTGAGAAATATTTATAAATTTTGTTTTCAGTCAATATAAAACATTACGGTGGTTTAACAGATGTTATAATGTGTTTAACATTATTTATTTATTTTATTAATTTTCTGAAGAAGTTTTGTCACCACAATTATTAAAAATTCCGCGAGCATAGATTTTAGTATAGCATTTTATTGTTTTAGTTGGTATTTAAAACTTATCAAACGTGTTAATAGAAAATATATATTAAGAAATTGTTTATACAAATTATATTCTCGAAAAAAAATATATTTGTCTATTTTAATTTGTTTAGCTTTTGTTATTTTGAATATAATTCTGTCAATGGTTAACACGTTCATTAATTTGTATAAAAATATATTGCAAATAGTATGTCAAGGAACTGAGAAACCAATAAATGATAGAAGAAAAGTTCAAACTACACAACTCTCTCTCTCTGAACGTCTCTCGCAATATGTTTGCCAGGCGTGCGAAGTAGTATTCAGGGTGGCCTATGCTTAGGGCAGTGAGTGAGTGGTTTGTGGGGTAAATGTGTTTTCCACGTCAATTCTACCCCTGATAATTCTATGAGCACTTTTACAACATTGATTTTACTCTTATGAAAAATTACGTAATTTTTTGGATCTTCTTAATATTCAATTTCAAAACTAGAAAAGCTACATCGTTCACCTCAAATAAAAAAGAACTATAATAGTACACGCAATCAAATGTTTTTGAAGGCTTCAATTATGTTTATTTAAATCTCGATACATGTTTTAACTGGCTAGGACTATTTCAAAAATACCTACCTAAAGCTTGTTTACTAAACGTTACTATAAATATCAAATCAATATACATTTGCTTTAGTAATAAATAAGCATTACCTCTAAAAAACTAGCTGGTTGAAATGTGTATACAGGTTTAAATGAACATAATTGAAGCATTTAAAAGCATTTGTGTGTGTTTAATTTTATTTGAAACGATGTTTCACTTTTGCAAAGTTAGTTTTGTTGAAAGTAAGAAAGAACTACTTGGAACTAAGAAATAAGGGAATTACAAAGTGAATTTGTTAGTTTTTTTTTTAATTTGTCATCTTTAATAAACATTTTCTCCGCTAGCATTAATAGGTTTAGAACGAGAGAAGATTCGACACATATATTTCAAATAACTTTGCTCGTGTATAAATATTTAACAATTTGAAATTAAGGGAGTTGGACATTATTAGGTAGGTAATTTTTAATTTCGGAATTAAAAGTTTTTAAAAACACCAAAATAGAGGAAATCTTATTGTCTAGATTATGATACTTATCCATAAACTTCTGGGTTAACAAAATGACTGTAACTATTGAAAGTCGAGCATATAAACGAAACAAAAATAAAAAAAATGAATTTGAAAATATCAAACAGGTACTTTAGTTTTTTCATTTAGGTATCTGTAATTGATAATGCACGTGTAGGAATTATATAGGAAATCTTGGTTGATATTTTGAAAAGTATCTAATAGTAAGAAATGAGAAAAATATTTTTTCTTAATTTGTTCTCATCTTGACAACGTTTTTAGAAAATCGCCATTTTCATTTTCATTTAATAAACTTAATTTCTTTTATTAGGTTACATTTACCACAAGAGAATTTATTATGTAATCAATGACTAGCCTTCTTACATTTCCTCAAATAGTACCTAAAGTGAAGAATCTAATAGAACAGTACTCTTAATAGGAACAATATTAATATTTATATTAGCATATTTATAATTCAGAATGTATTGAAGAGAAACTTGTGCTACATACCTACTTATTCAGTATAATAATGAAGAGGTGAAATTTTGGTATGTGGTAGGCGCCTTCGCCAATATTTTATTGCATTGCTTTCTAATTTAATTCATCTATCTATCTATATATATATTTAAAATCATGTATCATATAAAATCTTATGATTGTGTAATTTATATTTACAATTTTTCCAATTTTCTCTATATATTGTTACAGTTTTAGAATCACTTATCTACCTTCGTACGAATCAAAGATAAAAAACCTTAGAGGGCGAAACGAAAGCATAAGAGCTTCTTAATTAAAAAATTTGATAAGAACATTTAGGCTCATCCATTTTTCAAAACATTAAAAAATAATTAAATATAGAACTTTTACCTTAAGGATTATTATTAGTTAACTGTACATAGTTGCACTTAAATTTTTCAAATGGATGAGCGACTTTATGTTCTAATACTTAATTTTTTAAAAAGAATCGTGATATTAAAGATTTTTCAAGGGTAGGTAGATTGTCCAATTTATAATAGAAGGAACTGGTGGTGTGAGGTTTGGAAAGCACATTTTCCCACCCGATGCTAAATGTGTCTGTTTCCAAAACGGCAGAAACCATTTATCTGATTGTAAAGAGTAACGAGCACGATTAATCTCTTTACCTTTGGGTAAGATATCGCCACTGTTGCTTAGCAACGAAAGACCTACGACAGACCGACCAATGCCAGCCATCTCGCGCCCTCCTGTTCGACACTGCCCTTTGTTTTATATATTTTTGGTTTGATTGCTGCGGACCTGGTTAAAGCATTAAACCACAACAACTGTACAAGCAAGCACCTCTAGTAAGGGCAATTTAGAACGAAATTAGTTTTTCATAAAAAAATCAGTAGGTAATTTATTATTAATTTAGAATATTAATTTCACTGGCGTAATTTAGGGGTGACAGATAGATTTTTGCCTATTCAGAATTTTGCAGTAAATGCTCGGAAAAAGGTTTAAAATGAAACTTAAAATGCAAATATTATGTACTAGTTTCTTTAAATTTCGCAGAGGGCTCGCGAATCGCTTTCCTTATAGGTAGGGGCATTCAAAATCTTTATACCCTCGGGTAATAATCATTATGCAGTTAAAATAGGTATCTACTATTTTTTCTTATAATTACACGTATTTATATACCTAATTAATTTGAATATTACCACCCCCGAATATTCATTATTGAATCAGTCCATTGAAGATCTTATGAAAGTATAATATGAGTATTGCCATTGACTGTAAGTTTGTAAGTGAAATTATTACTTTGGTAGCCTTAGAGAATTACTTTTCGATAATTTGACCCATGACTTCTTTCAGTATAGCCGCTTTTACTATTAATAAGCTAAGCTTATATTCAAGCCAATTTTATTTTTCCAACAATTAAACTTAAAACAATAACAGGCAGATTTAAAAGGTTATTGATTGGTTTATAATCTATAACGTGTGTACTTTATTCTTCTATTGTATATGTAACTTTTTATTAGGTATTCTTTGTTGGCACACCCTTGATGTGGGCTTGTAATTTTAGCAATCCAAAGTTGCCTTTTTAATGAAATATGAGACAAAAATTAATAAGTTACGTAGTTTTAATGTAGGACGCGGTGTCACCGGAACTTTTTTGTTGTTTCCAATCTATTGAAATTACCCCCTTTTTTCTTCCGCGCGGATATTCTGTATTATTTTTTTTTATTCAAATAGAATATAATATAAAAGGGGTTGTGTCGCGTGGTTGGAAAACTGGTGGTGCTTGGCACGATTGACCCCTGCACATCACCGTCCAGCACGAGCAGGTGGCACGCTAGTGGCCAGAGGTCACGACAGCCGCCGCAATTCTGCGGTTGACACGACGGCGGACGGACGCCCATTACACCCTCAACCCCTTGGTACCGACCGGCACGACCTCGGCTATCTTTGGCGTCGCAATCACGCAAATGGCCATGGGTCACAGTAGTAAATATCGACCAAACTGGCGAAGATTAGGATACACTTATACCCTTACCTACCTTTCTGACCTGGCACTACCACTATAATACCAAGCCCATTAAATATTAACGTTTAAATAAAAGGAAATTTCCTGAAACCCTGTTAGCTTTGTGTTCAAAATTCTGAATTTAGTTAAAAAAGCGTATGCATTTGCTAATATCTAGAAGGGTGAAATAAAGAATACATTTATCATTATAACGCTTCCGAAAATTGCTAAATACGATTTTGTAATTAATGACATAAAAGATGAAAGGTTGTTTGTCTCGTGCTTATTAAAAGTCTACGAAGACAACAAGCGTGGCCGGTGCAGAAATGCACCTGCCCCCTCATGTTTAAGGGCTGATTAAATTCACAGCTTTGCGTAGCAGGCAGGTACCACTGTGTAATAATTCAATCGAAATTTCGTAGGCCCAACAGTGGTGGATACCCTAAGAACCAAATTTGCCCGTTGAAAAAAGAAATTTTACCGTACACATTAATTTCGGACCCTCTTTAAGGTGAAATAATGTCCTGAATTTTTCGCCCGCTTGCAACCTGTCCGGACCCACCCCGTTGTGGACACTGGCCCTTTACCTGACAATACACGTCTCTGAAGCGTTGTTTATTAAAAATTTCATTCATTCTGTTCTTTGGAAATAATGTAGGGTTTGTAACATACGTTCTTCTTTCACATTTTATAAAAAGCCAAAATTGTTTTTTTCTTATTTAACAACTATCGTATACAATGCAAATAAATCTCAATAAAAAGCAATTGTATTTTGTAAGAATATTTGAGATGTGTTAATTAGAAGACATCTAATTTGTCGTTTTATAAAGTTGATAAATTTCTGAGTCTGAAATTTGTGACTGGTGTAGATCTATTGGTATTATCCTCACCGACTATTATTGACCACCACCCTTCCTCTGGGGACTTCCATATTCCACAACAATTTTTCACCAGATGGCCATACAATACAATGACCGTACCTTTCAGAACTGGGCAAATTTAATCGTGTTAAGATGTTACCAAAGGCATTACGAAAAGATCCGTTCTATTTTTTCTGAAATGCATTTGATCCCGATTCTATCACACTTTTTTGTGTCGTTTCAATAGACGTCTGAACGCTTACCTGGGAAAGGCTTTCTTGTGTGTTGTGCAAGTCCTCCATGAAATTAACTTGGACCCATGTCCAACATTATTGAAGCAAGATGAACGGTTTAGTTGCAAGAAAGAAGAAATAATAAAAAAGTGGTTGATTTTTTGCTATAGAGTATATTTTCTACAGATACCTCATATTTTATTTTAAACTGACGTATAGATACAGTTAATAAAATTTTTTACATAAAATATTTAATTTTCTATTGACTGACGTAATTCATCCCAAAAGTTTTGTCTATTTATATCTGGATTTTCTCCAATACTCAGATTTTCTCCAATTTCTAAACACGTAAATTTTTCTTCTGAAATTGGATCCCATTCAACATTTAGTAAATCTGATTTTTCCCCATAAATTGGATCCCCATATTTTACAAAATTGGTCAATAATTTAACGTATCTTTTTGTTGTAAGGTCCTCTAAACTGTTTGGAATCACCTCCGGAGCGTCCGTTCTTGTAAATCGATATGAATTGTCATCACCATGACAAACCCCTTCGATATAAATGATCAATTAGATTAAGAATTGAATTTTGATTATAGAGTTTACACTGTATATCCTTATTATTAATTAGTGTATTCAAAATTTTAGTGGTGTATTTTATCTTACCAGGTAATGTTATATTGTAACTTTTCTTCGCTAAATTATTTCTTCCATCCACCGAGAAACGATAGAAATAAATATTTTCGTCTGACATATTCAATTGCTCCCTCATTGATTGGTATATTGAATTTACAAAATATGTGTCGGATAGTAGCTTAAAATAACTCAAAAATGTCAATTTCAAAAAGCTCAAAGAAACTCATGATTGTCTTATTACCGTGTATGTTATATCAATGTTATCTTCGGTTGGTTTTCCTCCATTGTAGTAGAAGTTCTCTATTTCTTCTGCCAATTCGATTGATTTTGAAGACCCTTTTGTAATTCCCCAATCAAAGGGGATGAGGTCCTCTGTATCGCGCGTAAGGAAGCTTATCCCGCTTGTTGTAAAATACATTCCCTCTCTTGAAACATATCCGAATATAGAAGGCACCTTATTGTAATTACCTGACCGAATAATATTAAGGGGATGATCTGATATAAATGTAGTTCCATTTGTGGAGTTTTCGACTGTTGGTCCAAATATCATAGGATCGCCGATAGTATACTTAAATTAATTTTAATAAATTGTGGGAATCTTTAAGTACTTTGTCACTCACGTCTATTCGTTCTATAACTGCTCTAACTTCCTCAGCAGATAATTTATATAATTCTTCGACTACCTGGCTATCATCGTTATAAGTAATATTTAGAGCTTTTGCTACTTCTTGTAGTTGATTTTTTTCTGGTAAAACGATACTCCACATGGCCAGGGCAGAACCACTGCTGATTATTGCTCTCTTGAAAAGACCTTAATAAAAAAATTTAATCATGTGCAAATCAGTACACGTGAAAAAAATGAAACTTCTTTGGCGATCTCTATACCTTTATAACGAATAAGTAATGATTGGTGAAAGGAAGAGAGACTACGAGAATTTTCAGGTTTTATGTTTTAAAAATGAACACATATAGGTATACATCAAATTTTTTTCGCATCTGTTTGTTTTTCCAAGTGCTTAAGAAACCGTAAACTATTGCTGTTAAATAAACATTTACTGCAATACACTTACTGTAATATAAATGCTATGAGATGCCGGTCACTAACGGCTGACTGTAATACCGATATGCGCATGCGCGCCTTTCTATTGTCATAGCTTCTCGAGGCGAATCGTTACGAAATGTGTCGTTTCATGGCCTTGAGATTTTACTCTCATCGCGCCCAAAGAAGTTTTACTTTAAAAATAAGGATATTAATATTGGTAAAGATGTTTCAGAATCTCATGAACCTTGGCCCCTTTCTCGTACAATTGACAGCTCATGAGATTTTGAATTACCTCTAGGAAGTCCTACTCAGTTATAAATATTTAACCTGTTGTCATTGGTGATAAAGTGAGATAGTGTGTTGCTGAACCACCAGCACTTTGTCCAGAGATGGTGATATTGTCTGGATCACCACCAAAATGTACAATATTATTTTTAGTCCAATTTAATGCCATTGCCATATCTTTCAGTGCAGCATTTCCAGGAATTTCAAGAGTTGGGTCGTCTGATCTTAAAAATCCTGCATGAACAATGACACAAAATAGTTAAACACTTGTTAATTTTCTTATAAGCATACTTACCAAAGATGCCCAGTCGATAATTGAATGTAACTAATATTATATCTTCTTGTATAAAATAATCTGGACCATACAGTTCAGAATTACCAGAACCGGTAATGAATCCGCCCCCGTGAACCCAAAACATCACTGGTTTTAAGTCATTCGTTGCATTATTTGGATTCTGTTGATGCGGTGTATAATCAATAATTCTAATATGTAATATATTTAAGAAGTATTAATTACGTACCTCTAGGGTATAAACGTTTATGTAAAGGCAGTCTTCTGATTGTTCCTCTGAACTGCTCAAATATTGAATACATCTACTACTGTGTACTGTCGCATTTCTTACACCGGTCCATGAATCTGGTGGCTGGGGTGCCTAAAAAACAACATTACTATTTAGCAACAATATATTACTAGTTGTGTTTTCTTATTATAAACAATTATATATGTATCTGGTACCTTAAATCGTAATGAACCTAAGGGTGGTTGTGCGTAAGGGATTCCTTTAAAACTGTAGTAATTATCCCCAGTGATACTCGTTTCTAGTTTACCTAGAAGAGCTCCTTGTTCAATATTCACTATAACTCCATCATCTTCATCCTGACTGCAAATTGGTGGTATAGCACACAAACTAATCGCAATTATTAAGAATACGTACATAGTAACGTCCTCTTTTTTACTCTTTATTGTCTTATAACCTTTAATTGAATGCAAGCTAGTTACATTCGTTGAACGTTTATACATAATGGTGCTTGTGGAATATTAGAGACAGAGATAACTTGTAAATTTTTTGCAATTATCAGTTGTTATCAATTTTGTATCAGTCTCAATTTTTAACTACTTTCTATTTCTGTTCAATGAACAAAAAAGTAAAAGAAAACATTAAATTATCACCTTCGCCTAATAAGTGTGAATATATATATTGTTTTCTTAGAGGCTTCTTCATAACAGAAGAGCACAGTTGAAATGGTTACAATATCTTATCATTAAATGCAGTTGTGTACTTTGCTTTGATGGAAAGATTGTGTTTTCAAAATTGTTTTCCGCAAATGCGTAACGCAAAAGCCAGATAATTTATTAGGTACTTATTCTATATTTAAACATAGTTTAATTGTTAAACATGGTTATCTAAACTGATTTTTAACAAACCCACTTGAATAGTTTCACAAGTTAATATGTTTTTCTAACAAAAATCTATACACGTATTTCAAGGGAATTAGAGAAAAGTCTTAGGTATCTTTTTACTCTTGATTACGTGATAACATTAAATATAATTAAATTTATGTTGTATATTATTAAGTACTTCAGTAAAATGTTTGTTTATTCTGGCCAAAAGTCTTTACACTCAATATAATAAGAGCTTTTGCCTTTTCCCAACGATATATATTTACTTATATAGGTTGCCTACCGTGTATTATCATTTACCCTTACGTTAATTACGACATATGCTTAGTTTATCATGTAGTTACGTCTCTTCTACTATTATTTTGTGTGCAGTTAATTAAATAATTGTAGCGACCAGTGACACAGTACGTGTGCGCGATAACAATTCGTGGCATGTACTTGTTATCAACTAACATACTCACGGCGTAAACACCGCTCACGGTACTTTTCGTGTTATCAATTTACAAGATGTAAATCATTCTCCGGCGACAAGTAACAAGTTCAATTCTGGAATAATCGAGGACTTTCTAATTATTACTCATCATTCGGGAATACTCAGGATTTCTTCGAGTTCCTGTCTAGAAAGATCGAAAGGTGTATATATAGTGATCATCTTTGGACCGAGGGACAGTTAGTCGAAGAAAGCATCAGTGCGCGAATTAAAACCGATAATAGACAAAGTGATATAAATAAATTGTTATATAAATAAGTGAATTGTTGTGATATAAATGGTACTTCTAAGTTAGTGTTTAAGTGTTATAAATAGTGTGAAATAAATAATCGTTTAAATAAATACTTTGACTAGAAAATTCGTTACAATTGGTGTCAGGTGTGGAGTCTACGAATCGATCCCCAGAGAATTTTCTAGTGTAATAAAAATACCAAATAAATAAAAATGCCGAAAAAGTTGTTCGAGTTGAAAGTCGCCGAATTGAAAAGCGAACTGGAGGAGCGAGACGAAGATACGTCTGGTACTAAGAACATCTTACAGAAACGGCTCGACGAGGCTTTGATACAAGAAGGTTTCGATCCCAGCACGTATGAATTTGAGGACGAATTGGAAAAGAAACTAAAGGAAAATCTTAAAGAATTAAAGGAAAACTCAAAAGTCCATGAAGAAAAATTAGAAAAATTCGAAGGAAGTTTAGAAGAAAAACTGGAAAAATTCAAAGAAGAAACAAGAGAAGAAATAAACAAAACGCTGGGGACCTTCGACGAAAGATTAGCCCAGCTGGAAGAAATGGTTCTACATCCGGAAAAACGAGGAGAGACCAGCCAGCAACTTAAGGAAAAGAGGCATAGCGCGGTTAACGGCAAAGAAATCCCCGACGTGAAAGAAGAGCAAAT
Organism: Agrilus mali; assembly: GCA_029378335.1. NCBI lineage: Eukaryota > Metazoa > Arthropoda > Insecta > Coleoptera > Buprestidae > Agrilus > Agrilus mali. Next base: position 16,713,351 of record CM055657.1, read on the forward strand.
AATCTCATCCAAAGTGCACATGAAGCTTCCTACGTTTGACGGAAAAACATCATGGACCACGTTTTTGACGCAATTCGAAGTAGCTGCAAAAGCTTACAAATGGACGTTAGAAGAGAGAGCTTCTTCACTTGCCCTTGCTTTGCGTGATGGTGCTGGCGAGATTTTGAACACGTTACCACCGGAAGAATTACTAGACTACCATCGGCTAGTAAAAAGATTAGAAATGCGATACGGCCAATCACATCTGACGGCGGTGTACCATGTGCTCCTAAAAATGTTCCTGGACTGGAAGAAAGAAGGCAGAAGACCAACCTGGCAGGAAGTGGCTGCCAAGTCAACAGAAGTGAAATCGTTGTGGTCCCAATGGGATTCCATTGATGAAGAAGATGGTCTCCTGAAGCGCGTCGTTGAGAACCAAGATGGCACCGAAAGCAGACGTCAACTAGTGATACCGAGAAGCTTGGTAAAGGAAGTCCTGCAGTGCCTCCATGACGACCCTTCAGGAGGACATTTTGGTGTAAAGAAGACCCTTGGAAAAATACGAGAAAGATTTTACTGGGTCAACTGCAAGAAGGACGTGGAAGATTGGTGCAGAAAGTGCACGACGTGCGCCGCCAGTAAGGGACCTCAGAAGCGACAGCGTGCTCCGATGCGACAGTATAACGTCGGCAGCCCATTCGAGAGAATTGCCATAGATGTTGCCGGACCATTCCCAGAATCTGAAGATGGAAATAAGTACATCGTAGTGGCAATGGACTACTTTACGAAATGGGTTGAAGCGTACGCCCTTCCAAACCAGACAATAACAACAGTGGCGGAAACGCTCGTGAAAGAGCTAATTAGCCGATTCGGAGTACCACTGGAGCTGCATTCCGACCAAGGACTGAATTTCGAGTCAGCCATATTCCAGGACATCTGTAAGATATTGGGCATTCACAAAACTCGCACTACAGCCCTACACCCACAATCAGACGGCATGGTAGAACGAATGAACAGGACCATCAACAAGTACCTGTCTAAAATGGTCTCCAAACATCAGCGAGACTGGGATCGTTATCTGCCATTGTTCCTTTTGGCATACCGATCTTCCATACATGAAACCACGGGACAAACACCAGCAAGGGTACTGTTTGGCCGAGAGTTGCGACTACCATGCGACTTAAAGTTCGGGTGCAAACCTGGCGAAGACGTGGCTGGAGAAGATTACGTCAGTGAACTTCGAAGACGATTGGACGACATCCATGACGAGATACGTTCCCATATGCAGATAGCCAGTGACCGGATGAAGGACGCATATGACATTAAGGCCACTGATGGAGGATTCCATGAAGAAGATTTGGTGTGGCTTTATAATCCGAAGCGTCAAAAGGGTCTTTCGCCGAAGCTGCAACAAGATTGGGAAGGCCCGTACAAAGTTATCAAACGAATCAATGACGTAATCTACCGAATTAGACGTACTCCCAATGGAAAACCAAGAGTAGTCCACTTCAACCGAATGGCTCCATATGCTGGGGACAACAACGAGGAAGCTCGAGTTAGAGTTGTGCAGGCTCGATCGCCAGAGCCCCAGTATGAAGAATTTATGGCCGCACAGAGCTTACACCGTAAAGCCCGATTTGGAGTCACCACCGAAGTTCAGCAGGACTTATTCGCCGTCCCGAAAGAATACTCGCTGGCTCATTGTGCGGCAAGGGATTTGGACATGAGCCGTGGGATTGCTACGGTCTTTCGGAAGAAGTTTGGGCGACTACCGATGTTACTCGACCTGGTCAAAGATGGAAGAAAAGTACTACAGTTACTCGATGGGACCCAATCCATCTTCTTTCTAGTCACCAAAAGCAAGTCGTCGGAGAAGCCTTCCTACCACTCCTTATGGGACTCCCTGATAGAACTAAGAGAGCAATTGCTGCACGCCAACATCCTGAAGCTAGCAATACCGAGGATCGGATGTGGACTCGATGGGCTGGATTGGAGGGTGGTCAGAAACATGCAGGAGGTTTTGTTCCGATACACTGGCATAGAAATCTTGGTGTGCGCCGGAAATCCACGACGAGGACCGTCACCACTGAAGACCGTTGACTGCCATTTCCACCTGACAACCGGATGCCGAAGCGGATCCACCTGCAAGTACCGGCATGATCCTCTGAAGGAACGGCAGAATGTGATTCGGGACGAATCACCCTTAAGGAGGGGGTAGTGTAGCGACCAGTGACACAGTACGTGTGCGCGATAACAATTCGTGGCATGTACTTGTTATCAACTAACATACTCACGGCGTAAACACCGCTCACGGTACTTTTCGTGTTATCAATTTACAAGATGTAAATCATTCTCCGGCGACAAGTAACAAGTTCAATTCTGGAATAATCGAGGACTTTCTAATTATTACTCATCATTCGGGAATACTCAGGATTTCTTCGAGTTCCTGTCTAGAAAGATCGAAAGGTGTATATATAGTGATCATCTTTGGACCGAGGGACAGTTAGTTGAAGAAAGCATCAGTGCGCGAATTAAAACCGATAATGGACAAAGTGATATAAATAAATTGTTATATAAATAAGTGAATTGTTGTGATATAAATGGTAGTTCTAAGTTAGTGTTTAAGTGTTATAAATAGTGTGAAATAAATAATCGTTTAAATAAATACTTTGACTAGAAAATTCGTTACATAATGTTTTTGTAATATTGTACCGCAACTTCGTTTATCAACCGGAAGAATCTTTACAGACGACAATAGGACTAATATGAGTATAACAAGTTGCTTAATTAATGTTGAATATTTATGTTAACCGTTTGTATTGCTGTGGGTCCATGTTGACTTTTAACCACGACACAGATAATTTATTTCATTAATCGTCGATTAAAAAGCATGAAAATAGTGACCAATGTGACAAATCTTCAATGAGTGCCTTGAAAAGCATCGGTTGCTGTATTTTGCACGGTCTTTTTCTTTCTGGTTACGCTTTAATAGAAGAATCAAAACCGTTCAACGAATCATGAAAACAAACGTACTGTATAATCTAGGTTTTCCTTAGCTACATTGCGTGCTTCAATAATCCAGATATCACAATGTGTATAGATAAATAGAAGAGGAAAACAATTAAAGGATAACAACAGTTGATAATGGAAAGCTTCGTAGTTTTTTAACTTGGGCCCATGTCCAACATTATTGAAGCAATTGGAACGGTTTAGTTGCAAGAAAGAAGAAATAATAAAAAAGTGGTTGATTTTTTTGCTGAAGTATATTTTCTACAGATACCTAACATTTTTTTTTTTTAACCGACGTATAGATACAGTTGATTATTTTTTATATCAAATATTTAATTTTCTATTGACTGACGTAATTCATCCCAAAAGTTTTGTCTATCTATATCTGGATTTTCTCCAATACTCAGATTTTCTCCAATTTCTAAAAATGTAAATTTTTCTTCTGAAATTGGATCCCATTCAACATTTATTAAGTCTGATTTTCCCCCAAAAGTTGGATCCCCATATTTTACAAAATTGGTCAACAATTTAACGTGTCTTTTTATGGTAAGGTCCTCTAAACTGTTTGGAATCACTTCCGGAGCGTCCGTTCTTGTAAATCGATATGAATTGTCATCACCATGACAAACCCCTTCAATATAATTCATCAATTAGATTAAGCATTGAATTTTGACGATAGAGAGTTTACACTGTATATCATTATTATTAATTAGTTCATTCAAAATTTTAGTGGTGTTGCTTTCTATCTTACCAGGTAACGTTATATTGTAACTTTTCTTGTCTAAATTATTTCTTCCGTCCACCGAGAAACGATAGAAATAAATTTTTTCATCTGAAACATTCATTTGCTCCCTCATTGATTGGTATATTGAATTTACAAAATATGTGTCGGATAGTAGCTAAAAATGACTCAAAAATGTCAATTTCAAAAAGCTAAAAGAAACTCAAGATTGTCTTATTACCGTGTATGTTATATCAATGTTATCTTCGGTTGGTTTTCCTCCATTGTAGTAGAAGTTCTCTATTTCTTCTGCCAATTCGATTGATTTTGAAGACCCTTTTGTAATTCCCCAATCAAAGGGGATGAGGTCCTCTGTATCGCGCGTAAGGAAGCTTATCCCGCTTATTGTAAAATACATTCCCTCTCTCGAAACGTATCCGAATATAGAAGGCACCTTATTGTAATTACCTGATCGAATAATATTAAGGGGATGATCTGATATAAATGGAGTTCCATTTGTGGAGTTTTCGACTGTTGGTCCAAATATCATAGGATCGCCGATAGTATACTTAAATTAATTTTAATAAATTGTGGGAATCGTTAAGTACTTTGTCACTCACGTCGATTCGCTCTTGAACTTCTCCAATTTCCTCACCAGATAATTTATATAATTCTTCGACTACCTGGCTGTCATCGTTATAAGTAATATTTAGAGCTGTTGCTACTTCTTGTAGTTGATTTTTTTCTGGGGAAACGATACTCCACATGGCCACGGCAGAACCACTGTTGATTATTGCTCTCTTGAAAAGACCTATATAAAAAATAAGTATATTAATGTTGGTAGAGGTCTTTCAGAATCTCATGAACCTTGGCCCCTTTCTCGTATAATTGACAGCTCATGAGATTTTGAATTACCTCTAGGAATTCCTACTCAGTTATAAATATTTAACCTGTTGTCATTGGTGATAAAGTGAGATAGTGTGTTGATGCAGCACCAGCACTATGTCCAGAGATGGTGATATTGTCTGGATCACCACCAAAATGTACAATATTATTTTTAGTCCAATTTAATGCCATTGCCATATCTTTCAGTGCAGCATTTCCAGGAATTTCAAGAGTTGGGTCGTCTGATCTTAAGAATCCTGCATGAACAATCACACAAAATATTTTAACACTTGTTGTTAATTTGTTTATAAACCTACTTACCAAAGATGCTGAGTCGATAATTGAATGTAACCAATATTATATCTTCTTGTATAAAATAATCTGGACCATATATTTCAGAATTACCAGAACCGGTAATGAATCCGCCCCCGTGAACCCAAAACATCACTGGTTTTAAGTTATTCGTTGCATTATTTGGATTCTGTTGATGTAGTGTACAATTAATAATTCTTATATGTAACATATTTAAGAAGTATTAATTACGTACCTCTAGGGTATAAACGTTTATGTAAAGGCAGTCTTCTGATTGTTCCTCTGAACTGCTCAAATATTGAATACATCTACTACTGTGTTCTGTCGCATTTCTTACACCGGTCCATGAATCTGGTGGCTGGGGTGCCTAAAAAACAACATTACTATTTAGCAACAATATATTACTAGTTGTGTTTCTTATTATAAACAATTATATATGTATCTGGTACCTTAAATCGTAATGAACCTAAGGGTGGTTGTGCGTAAGGGATTCCTTTAAAACTGTAGTAATTATCCCCAGTGATACTCGTTTCTAGTTTACCTAGAAGAGCTCCTTGTTCAATATTCACTATAACTCCATCATCTTCATCCTGACTGCAAATTGGTGGTATAGCACACAAACTAATCGCAATTATTAAGAATACGTACATAGTAACGTCCTCTTTTTTACTCTTTATTGTCTTATAACCTTTAATTGAATGCAAACTAGTTACATTCGTTGAACTTTTATACATAATGGTGCTTGTGGAATATTAGAGACAGAGATAACTTGTAGATTTTTTCTAATTATCACTTGTTATCAATTTTGTATCAGTCTCAATTTTTGATTACTTTCTCTTTCTGTTCAATGAACTAAAAAGTAAAAAGAAAACATTAAATTATCATCTTCGTCTAATAAGTGTAAGTATATTGTTTTCTTAATGGCTTCTTTATAACAGAAGAGCACAGTTGAAATGGTTACAATATCTTATCATTAAATATAGTTGTGTACTTTGATGAAAAGAATGTGTTTTAAAAATTGTTTTCCGCAATTGCGTAACGCAAAAGCCAGATAATTTATTAGGTACTTATTTTATATTTAAATTATTTAGGAATTTTTACCTACAAATTTTGAGTAAAAGTTACTATGCATTTAGCAAAAAATTTGTTGTATTTTATATTATATTTTGTTTCAATTTCATATTCTGTGGCTTTCACTCGCAATTTGTAGGTAATTTTTACTACGCAATTCTTTCCGTGTACTACTTATTTAAAATAGTTAAAAATGTAGGAACTTTAATTTACAAAAATTAAAAGGAGCTAAAAAACATATGTGTCCAATCAGTCTTTGGTATTAGGACGTGCATTGTAACATTACTTTTTTGGAATATATTGAGTAACTGGACAGTGTTGTAAGTCTCTAAAACTTATCAAAAACAATAGATGTTAACAAAAATAATCTCTTACTCAAAAAGATTTTAGGACCTACCTATACTAGACAAAACGGATTAAATTCAAGGTTGGGATAGGTACGCTATTAATACTTTAATCAGATTTTTTAAGGAAATATTTCGGATAATTGCATAAGTAGGTATCTAATCGTTTTTTCAATGGAAATTTATTTAAAGACCCTCTGTAGATAATGAACGTGTTGAAAAAATTAGTTTCGAACTTAAAAAAGCGAAAGCGAACACCCGCAGCTGGACAAACGACCATTTCCGAGTGGTTCTGAAAGAAAAGATTACGATCGGCAAGCGTTTAAAACACAATCACATTTTATGAATTCGAGTCGTGCGCGTATGCCTGTACGATTGTATGCGTTACGCTCTTATTGTATGATCTCTACGTGTGTATCAGCGTCAGAGTCTAAACAAAAGCGGGGGCGATTCGGACAAAACGGTAGCTGTAGATAAAAGAGCGAAACGATGAAGAGAGAGGAGGCAAGAATTAGAAAGAACGGGCTCACAAAGGTCCTCTGACCCTTGGCCTGTCAGATCCTTAAACTGATATCTGAACGGCTCGTACGTATGCAGTGAAATGGTAGCATGCCGACCCTGTCGCAGAGCTTGATAACTTAAAAAGATCGAATCGGTTTACATTTTAAAGCGTTTTAAACATCTCCTAAATGGATTACAAAAACACTACATCCAGGGAGATGGAATAAATTTCCGATGAACACACATATTAAGGCAATTTATACCTACATAATTCAAACTATTACCAATTACAATTACTCATTAAAATTAATTCTGTTTGTTACTAAGTAAGTAAAAACATTTGTTTCTGGTTTATATTGCAGGGCCATACGTTCATTACATGAGCTCAAAATCTTATTTACAGGAAGGGGAGGTTATTCAAAATCTTACCTTCTCCTTTAAGAAAAAAAGAAATGTTACCAAATCTTACTAGGGGAAGCGAGTGATCTAAAATGAAAAAAAAATTAAATTCACCCAATAATACTTATTTTAATTTGATTTAATTAATATATGGACTTATTAAGAAGCTATTAAAGCTTTGACAACTCTAAATCAAATTGGACTTTTTCCAAAAGACAAGACAAATTCAATAAATTCAGTTGAACTTATATGTTTTCCCGAAAATGGAATAAAAAACATCAAGGAAAATGTATTCACTACAATGTATTTTTCTTGAAATTGTTCTTATTTTGTAAATTTGTAATAATAATGGATATTTCAACATCTACCTTTGAGCTGTAACTCAATAAGAACTTTATCAAAAGCCAGTGTATAGTGTCGAGAATAACTGGATAGTTCTTCATTTTACGAAATACGATCGAATAGAAGAAATATAAACAGGGAAGTTCTTAAAACATTGCTGTCTTCTATATTAAAAAAGTACAATTTCTCGAAATTCAATGACAGTAATCTTTGCATATAGCATATTCCAATATTTTTCAGTAATTATGTAAAAATTACTTTAAAATAGAAATCAAATAGAAGTTTGTATAATTGAATTTATAATGCAGTGAAATCTAAATGTATTTAAAAAATGTTTTAAAATCTAAAATTAATTTCTGTAAGTGGAATGTTACCTTCAGTAAGGATTTCCTTTGTTTATCCATATTTGTTCTCATTTTGTTAATAACAAATGCTTAATTTGTGAATAATTCTTGTAGGTAGTATGAATTGTATTTCTGAACCCAGAACACCAATTTGTGATACACTTTTTAAATTTTTTTAATTATTCATCAATTGAATTTGCTTGTATTAGTAAGTATTATTTTGTAGATTGATTTTGTATTTATCTATCGATTGTTCTTTAATCGATTATTATTGGTATTCTCACTTATTTGCCTCTGTGTAGGTAGACTTTGTGTAATTTATATCCTTTCATTGAAACAAAGCTCTTGAATTAATTAATTTGATAATAGTGATTTATAACCTACTGAAATAAGGTCCTCGTATAATACCTACTTTTACTTCAGAAAGGAACATACATACCAGAAAGATTTTTTTTATATGGGAAAAGACATGCGTTTGGTAATCGACGTGGGTTGTATATAGGTTGCGATATGTGTGCCCAGCTGCGTCCCATTTTCATGGTTCGCCGTGACCATTGGAAGAAGCCACTGGATTAAGGCCATGAATCGAACTGGCAAATTTTTTACTTTACGAATAAAAAGATTGTTTGCTATGGATGTTAGCTGTGTGAAAACGATCTTACGCTTGCGGTTTTGCTAAGTTTACCTTTAGAATTATAGAAAGAAAATGAAAAGCCGCCACAGGCCACGATATATGTAGATACCTTCATATATCCCTAGTAAAAAAATACAAAACATTCCATCATAATGATGCAAAAAGCGGTAATAAAGGATGCTTTTTAATAATGCTGGAAATATGTTAGTACGTATATATCAGCAGATTTTTAAATAGAGGGTGGAGGAGAAAGACGAAAATCATCAGAAACATCTTTAAAAACTTAAAGGATATTTTTAAAACTGTGCACTAAGTCTCTTTTTTAACACTCCCTTACAACAGTCCAGAAACTCATATATTTATATCTTTAGTAATCATAAGAGAATATGAAAACCAAAAAATGTTGATATTGTCAGAGGTAGGCTCTCGTAGATGCAGGAGAAGATGTGAGATACAGTGTAATATTTGTGGTCTATTAAAAAGGCCCTTTTGTTACAGAAAAGAATACGAAATGCTGATACCTGAACTGGATTAATTGTAACACGTACTTAAAAGGACCACAAAATTCCCTCTTAGCGTAAATGGCGCAATCGTGACAGTTCTATAGGTATTAGTAGGACCACCCATCTTTTATGCAGCTATAGTGAACTTCATGGTGCAGAAAATGTTAAAATTTAATGGTTATTTATAAAAGGAATTACTGTTGGACAGAATTACTTAGGTATATGAGTATTACACCCCCAAAGAAGGTTCATAAATATGTTTTATATTAATTACATTTATGATTTATTTTTATTCGCTAAAATTGTTCAGAAGGAAGAACCTACTGAAGCGAACGTACCCACAATAAGTTTTTTAATTAAATGGGGTTTTATTCCTTTAAGTTCTTAGTTATTTTTAAATGTTATAGGCCTTCTTCGTTTGGTTGCTTGTATTTGTAACAATTTTTAAGTCTTAAATTGGGTAGAAATACATCCGGTTATTACCTACCGATAATAGGAAATAATAATTCAGTTTTCTTCCGATAAAAAGGCATATTGGTGAAGCGATGTATACCACATAGGTAGGTACTATAATGCATGCGTATTATAAAAGTCTTCGAACAATATTCAGCGACCACGTATTTACCTATACAAAGCACTGAAATGACCGCTTGGTTCTCGTTCTGAAGAGGCCAGCATCAGAAAGCATCTTTTCAAATGTCAATCAGAACTTCATATGCGGACAGGCTATACACGAACGTAAATGCGGTGTATTAACAGTGGTAGGGCGAAACGTGGTTTGCATTTTACATTTTTTTTACCCTTGACGTCGTGAGTGTGGAGTGAGGAAAATTGTGCGGACTTTGCAGGACGTGCTCAACATGAATTCTATCACAAAGGTTTCGCACAAGGACAAGGACGTCCAAGAGATCGTGGAAAAGAATTATTTTTCTTTTTAGTTTTTAATATCGGTACGAATATTTTTTTTATGAATACCTACATTATTCTTTTAATTAAGAAAAGAACTGTTAAAAAAATGATAATTTAGATATTAATGTAAGTTAATTCCGATAATTAATTCTTTATTGTTTTTAGTGAAGTTCATGTGTTATGTGTACTAGTTCGTAGTCAATAACATAAAGTGATTATTCTTTACCATTGCTTAAAAATGATAATTAACGGATAAGGAAAACAATCAAGCAATATAACATTTCATAAATTGCCTTTTGTAGGAGTTGAAGTCTTTACATTTATGCATAATAGCACAGGGAAGCGTAGCAAAATCGTGTTAGTGAGTTGTAAACCCGAGGTTGTTGATAATGACCACTGCATTAATGAATTGTAAACTATACGATGCAAATCTTATTTAATCAATATGAATGTGTGGGAAATCTATTAAGACCGCAAAATCAATTTTAAATTTCTATTGATACCAGATTTCGTGGTAAAGAATAATTAACTGGAAAAAAGTGTTTTAACGTAATTTATAATCAAATTAATGTTGATATTTAGCGCTGTTGTTGTTCGTTACCTCAAAAACTACCGGAAAAAAAATCTGCAGAAGCAAATGCACAAATGAGTCAATAGATTCTGTTGACTATGCGATAATGGGACTAATGATAAATCATTCAATAAACGAGCTTCATAAAATTGTGTCAAGCTCATAATATGAAACCAAAAGAAACAATGACAAAAAACAAATAATAAATTACATGCAAACTAATGGAATAAAGAATGGTACGGTTGTTCACCCTTAAAAAACGTAATGGATTGAAGACAAAAAAAGCCAAACAATGTCCTGATTAAAAAAATGTTCCATCCAGTTTCCCTATCGGCTATGGTTGGTTTTGCACGCAAGATAGTACCGCGATAGGGTAACCAGAAACTTTGTTTTTAGTTGTGTAAAAAAATTGGTTGGTTCCTTTGTTGGTATCACCTACCTACCATTAATACGGATGTTTTGTTTTTTGTTTTTTATAAATGCACGTGTTTAGAAATCCGTTAAAATCAGAGGGACGAAAAACGGCTAGATGCAAAACAGGATAACAATATTTAATTAATTCAGCATTTTTATTACTTGTACATTAACGAATAAACGTTCCTTTAATAATGTGGCTCAAAAAGTTAACTTAAAATGAAGTAACATTTGCTGTAATTATTTTTAAATTCTATAAAGTTGGACTAATGATTCTTAATAACTATAATTAAATAAAAATTTGTTCAGTATCTAAGACATTTTGTATTATCTTGAAAAAATTCATCCTATAGTTTTGATACTCGTAGAAGTACTCTGTTACTTTAAAATATGAGAAAGAAATTTACATGTACTTTTTATTTGTTTGTAACCGGAACCTGTCTAAAATATGTGCATCGTCTAACGATAAAACTAGGAAATGTGGCCTACGTCAGTCAAAACAACGCGTGTCTATTCGTAAAAGTTCAAACAGAGCGGTGACATGTGAGATAAAATCAATAAACTGATCGCAAAACACACCCCTATGCAAATAAACAGCTTAACGTTAACAACAGGGAATGACACATGCAAAAAGTCGCAATCGATGGTCATTTCCGTAATAATGCGGCATATTATTGAATAGCTATTGCCCTTACGAACAGAACTCACCTTTTGCATTGCATTTTTCTCGTTTCGCCGGATCCCATTGATGGTAGGAAAAAAGGGGGTCGTTGATTATTGTGATGGTCAGTATTTTTATAACAGATGCGAACAAAACAACTAGCGTGTGTTAACCTGATTGAATACGTTATCCAAATGTACAACTATAACAAAAAGAAATTTAAAAATGCAGGCAACCCATTTATATCCTTTTTTAATTGTTTTATTTATAATGCTAAATACTTAAGTTAGGTTATGATTGTGAAAAATGAAGTCAGGACTTTAACAAAAATTTAATAAAAATAAAATATTGCAGTAAAGGAACAATGTCAGAGCAGCTGTACAAATTGCTATCATGTATCCAATACCTTTTTTTGTATTATGCATTAATAATTTTTACTTATTATTATAAGTAACAATACAAAGTTTTGAAGAATTTACAATGAATATTGTTACTTCTATGAAACAATTCGATTCAAACCTTTGTTTGGTAAAAACCTCTTAATCACTTTGGCAGCTATCCTTGAATTATAAAGAAGGTTTTGTATAACGAAGGATATTACTTATTACTTATTTAATTTATGAACGAAGAGAAAAGGAATAAAACTACAATCTCGTAACTACAAAATTTAAAATTTGTTTATACTTTTTTAATAAATTTTTGCTTTATTTTTCAAAATTTCAAGATTTATATATTCAAGATACTCCCATTAACAGTGAATTGCATTTAAATGACTAAAACATACCTATAGTTATTATTTTTTTTAATGAACAGACTTTTGGAATTTATTAGAGGGGAGGAAGAGGAATATTTGCCTGCTTAAACCTTGTATTATAAAATTTGTTTATAATTCGCATAATACTTTGTTCACGAAAAAACTTTTGATTAATTGTTTATGTGCTAAATACATAAAAAATTTCGTTTACGTTTATGATTAAATTCTTCAATAATATTTAGAAATTTTGGAATAATTTTAAATTATTACATAAAATAGCAAGTATCCATATAGATCGAAAGAGGATAAAAAAACGAATCGATTGAAAAAATAAGAAATAGTAGATGCCATTTGAAAAAACGAGGTAATTCGTGTTTGAAGTCTTTCAATTTTAGAATTTTATTTTGAATGCCCTGTATAAATTATTTAATTCAATTTTGTCAAGGCGTTAGCACTAATATTCAGCTATTACTAGTAAAAATTTCAACACTAAGTCGTATTTTGTGGAAGTTATGATATTTTATAATTTGGGTTGCGGTAGCGATTTTTTTTTTCTATAAATTAAATTAACTCAGAAACCGATCGTCATAGGTGTACAAGTTGGTTTTTAAACTTACCTTAGAATTACACGTTTTATTCGAATTCAGCGTAAAAAATATACCATTCCATTTAAAATAACAAAGTTGGTATCGAGTTCCGGTATAACCGGATGTAAATCGAACTTGAAAATATTTTTAAAAGAAGCGGCATAAACAATAACCAAATGAGCCCAAGTTTCAGAATTTAATTCCTTCTACTAATTCATATACTTCTAATAGCCCATCAACCCTGTATATCTAATAATATCTTACAAGTTTTGTGAGCAAAAATGGTACAAACAAAATAACGTTCTGTATATGGTAGATGTAGATAGTGTTTTTACGTAATATTAGGGAAGTGTAATAGTTGGTCCGTTTATTCCAAATAAAAATCAATAATCGCAAACAATAACATCCGCATTTGACCGCGTTAATGTGGGTACTAATTCTGGGCTTTTTGTGCACCCATACGACCGTCTGCTTCTTTACAACTCATACATACGTATATTGTCGAGGGGTTACTTCATAACTCTGCTGGGGGTAGATGGACATGGGGTGGACGGACGCGACACTAAAATGGACAAAAAGGGGCCACGCGACCTATTTTTTCGGGGGAGGCTATTGTCCATGTCGGAAACTTGACGCAAATCTATGCAAAACCAGTAACCATTCAAATCAGTACAGCTGCTGCGAAGGTGACTAATGAATATTTTGAGTAAAAATTTGGGCAAACTGTAGTAACGTAATTTCTTATTATAACAAAAATATTTGTTGCAAAAATCCTTAACCCTTAATCTACAAAAAATGCCAGGTAAGGGTAGATTTTGTACTTTATCGAACGCTATAAATTTCAAAAACAACATCATTCAGTTTTTCAGAAGGGTATTTTTGGCACATTGGCAGTAATAAGTCGATTTGTTTAATTTATTTTTTGTGTTGACCCTGACTATCTAAACTGAAACATTCTGTATGTATGTATGTGCTGTTTCGTTGTATCACACATTTAATTATTTTTTGTGGAACGCAGTTTATAACTATCTTAAGTAAATGATAATTAAAGTTTCCAACCTTCTAAAGGGTAAGGACTGTGGAAGGCATCGAAAGCTGGTAACTGTGATAATAATGCCATCTATATCGGACAGACCAACAGAGCCAAAAGAAAATAATTTAAGGTACATTTATACATGTTGGATATTTTAAATTAGCAAGTTAAATAACTGTAATTTCAGATATTTGAAACTACGGCTAAAGATAAAAAATTCAACTGTTAGAAAATTAAAAATTACAAGATCTATTAAGATATTGCTTTTAGTAGATACCTACATATGTCTATTATTATTGAAAATTCTAGGCTGTATTTCCATATTTATTTTGTTTTGCAACGTTTTCATGCGATATTTAATTACGATTCTTTCCTTGATGGCATTACAAAGTAATTAATGTCTCTGGTTAAGCGATACACACTGGACGTACCCGCCTTTTTTTAGACAATATATCTTCTATTTGTTTGCTCATTTAACCGGAAACAGATTAGGTCATCAATATCCGGTGTTCATCTGTACGCCAAGTTGTACAATGCTGTCATTGTTTCTTATTATAAATGACCATCAATACGTTTCTTGCGCTCACGCGACCGATAAAATGTTTCAAGAAAAAGGGCCATTTTACTAGGATACAATCATTTTAAAAACTCGTACCTTCACACACAAGTATAGGTATATTCATTAGGTACTAAAAAAGTATTACACAAGTTTTTACATTCGTTTTTTAATATTTTCGATTATCTATTATATAAAATTCTCGTGTCACAATGTTAGTTACCATACTCCTCCGAAACGACTTGACCGATTTTTATGAAGGAATGTTTTATTATATTTCAGAATGATTTGGCAATGTTCAAGAATGTTTCAGAATCTTAAAGATCATTCAAGAATGTTTCAGAATGTTAAAAAAAGTTAGAAAATGTTTTGAATCATTATGGGATGTTCTGGATAGTTCTAAATTCGCGAATATTCTAGAATGTTCAATCAAACGTGTAATATATTCTTATTCGGGCAACGCCGGGTATTGCTGCTAGTATATCTAATATATAAAATTCTCGTGTCACGGTGTTTGTAATTAAACTCCTCCGAAATGGCTCTACCGATTTTCCTGAAATTTTGTGTGCATATCGGTTAAGTCTGCGAATCGGCCAACATTTATTTTTTATCCCCCTAAATGTTAAGGGTGGTCCACCCCTAATTTCTTTTTTTAATTTTTTAAACAAATTTTTTGTTTTAATTTTTTTATGATACAGTATACAAAAATATATACAACCTTAAATGTTCAACCCTCTACGATCAACCCCCATTTTTAATAGCGATATTAGTACTGTAATAATCTTCAACTCTCAGTGGTCGATAACCGATCAATTATTATCAATCGATTAGTAATCTCCGCAAAGCGTTCTAGGAAGTAACAGAATGTTTTATTATAACATTTCAGAATAATTTGGCAATGTTCAAAAATGTTCCAGAATCTTGAAGATCATTCAAGAATATTTCAGAATGTTAAAAAAAATTAGAAAATGTTTTGAATAATTATGGGATGTTCTGGATAGTTGTAAATTCGCTAATATTCTAGAATGTTCCATCTCAAACGTGTAATATATTCTTACCCGGGCAACGCCGGGTATTGCTGCTAGTGTACATATAAAATTATTTTTGAAGCTAATACTTACGACTTTATGAGCTGAATTTATCCCCGAAGAAGATGAGGAATTATTCGGGGGGTACTGTAAATCTTCATTGAAGAATTCTTAAAAAGAAACTATCACTTAAAAGTTTGAAATTTAGTAAAACTTTTAAAAGGGACTAACCTAACCTAACTTACAACAATGAATAATTCAAACCTTAAGGGGGTGTACCATTTTCGGATGCAAATTTTCTACTTGGAGTTTGTTGTGGAGATTGTGTACAATACCTCCTGTATTTTAACAACAAGAAAAAATAAGTTATAATCGAAAAATTTCCAAACAAAACTCTTTTATTATTTACAGTGAAAATTCAAGCTTTAAACGGGTTTGGGGTTTAACTGTTTTGGCAAGACTATCTACAACACCTTCCAACAATTCCTGACCTTCTGTTGGGAATGGTGCTGAAAATTCGACTTTTTCGGAGTACAGTACTACAGAGTATCCACTTTATTTAAAATTAAGATTATCCTAGTGATATGTAAAGGATTTTAGAGTATAGCTTGGAAAATGTTCGGAAACTTTATGAATTGTTTTTTTTTTATTTTAAAAGTGCTCCAATCTGATGAAAATTCACAATGGCGATAGGTATATTTATAATATTTTAATCACTGACTACTTATTATTTGCCTATTGTTTATTGTAACAGTATTATGAGTCTTTCACAATAAATTCATATCTGGAGTTTCAACAGCTGTCACAGGATTGAGGATGGTGCGGTTTTTAGCCGAATTTTTTGAAAGTTTGATGTTGGTTCTGTTTCCTTTCTGTTCTCATAAATTATATTTAAAAGTAAAATTTTGTGATTGTGAAGTCAGATGTTAAACAGCATAGCACAGAACAGAGTAGAGCAGAGCGATACGAGGAGGTGACCCTCTACTATCGGTATTTGCTTTTTGTTTGTTATCAGGAACGTCTGGCTCGGACAGGCAACCTATTTAGTTTTATCTAATCGTTGTCGTGCCGCTTTTATAATTTACAAACATCCCACAGAGGCGGTCGACGCTACGCGGCGCATCGTCGTCGTTTTGGTCGGCCACAATCATTTACCTATCTGGTTCATATTTGTATAAGTATTAACATAGGAAATGTATGTGTGTGTATATTTATAAATAGTATGTGTGTGTGTGACTGTGAGTATAGCCAGCGAGTAATTTACGCTCCACTTTCCCGCTTTCGCCCATTGGATTCCAACTCTTTCCTGCCATTGCCATCATATCATCATCGGTATATGATGATGGAACAGATGATATGACGACATGAACAATTATTTGTACAAGATAATTTTCATGCTCCATTACGTATTTACACATCGCGGACTTACGAAACTTGAATAATATTTGAGGACCAAAAAATGGGATGGTCGACTTTGAAATACATTTTAATCCAATTTAAATTGGAAAAAATATTATATTTCTGATAACAAAATTATGTAAATAATGTACTCGAGTGTTATTGTGCTTTAGGCACTAATACCAGTAGAAATTGTAGACTAATATATTAAGATTAACATCTTTTAACAGTCGAAAAGTAGACCACTTGCATTCTGTTCATCAATATAAGAAGACAATTTTTTATAATTTATAAAATATTTTCTATCTATTTAATTTTCAGATACTTGAATCATTTTTTATGGGGCTTTAATAGTTACAGAGGCATATTAGCAAGTTGATAAGTTATTTAGCATATTTTCAAAAAACAACAATTTTTGTAGCATACAGTACCTATATCAATAACGTCAGCACTAAATTCAAAAATCATTAAAAAAAAAAACTAGGTGTCACAGCAGTAGAACGTAACAGTCGTTCATTAAGAAATCTGCTAGTAAACATTAAACCAAAAATCACCATTAGACAAAAAAGTGGAATTAATAAAATAATTTGTAAAAGTTGTAAAGCCGTAAAAGTGGGTTAAACAGTTACATCAATAGACATTACAATTAACGAACACTTAAGTAGCATTAAAAAATTGATCTGACTGCAAAGTTAATTATATCATTTTAGGACACACTAGATTTAGATTTAGACAAGACAAAAGTGTTACACACTAATTTTGATAAAGGTAAGAAATTATCGTTATTAGAATTACATTTTTCTCCCCACTCGTTTTAAACAGGCTATAAATTATTATTTGTATAGGTATCTAGTATTTAATTTAATAACAGGATACTCTTGATAATGATCACGAAGATCGAAACAGTATTGTCTAGAACAACATAGAATATTGGTGAAACTCATCCAATTGTTTAATTTTTTTTTTTGAATATCATCTTTCACAAAAAATGCGCCCTCGAAAGTTTAAGTATTATGTAATAATTCCTTATTCAACCTCTATTGCTCAACAAATCAAAATTCATTATCTACTGTTTAGGGGCTAAAATGTTTATTTACCAAAATTAAGTTGTGTATTGTATCGAGGAAGCTTTTAAATATTGTAACTCCATAATATCGTAGAAATAAAATAACACAAGTTAGAAACAACAATTTATTGTACCACAATGTACATTTTGCCACACAGTGGCTTCTTCAGGTGGAATAAAGAAATACAACTTAAACTTTGTAAGTAACAATTCGCTTAAATACTAATTACAAAAGGGGGGGGGGAGAGAAAATACATATTCTATTAAATGTTCAACAAAGGAGAATTGTTGGTGTCTAATTGGTCATTAATGATCAAACCTTTTTTATTTAGTTTATTAATTTCCAAACTTTAATATAAATTCAATTTAAGTCTCTTCTTCTCTATATGTAATATTTTGAAATTTTCATCAAAACTATGATTATTTTTAATAAGATGTAGCGCATAAGTAGAATTATCGTTTTTATTTTCAAAACTCTTTTTATGCTCGTTAATACGATCTTTAAAGCACCTACCAGTTTGGCCGATATAAGATTTATTGCAACTACCGCAATTTAATTTATAAACCCTTGATTTTGTATCTCTCTTAGAAAAATCTTTATTGTTTTTTATGTATCTACCAAGCCTGTTGTTCGTTTTAAAGGAAATTGTTGAATTCGTGTAATCTGATATGTATTTGCTTACTTTAACTGAAAAATTAGCTATGTATGTGAGTGAATTAAAATTAGTTTTTTTGTTGAACATTTAATAGAATATGTAGTTTCTCTTCCCCCCCTTTTGTAATTAGTATTTAAGCGAATTGTTACAAAGTTTAAGTTGTATTTCTTTCTTCCACCTGAAGAAGCCACTGTGTGGCGAAATGTACATTGTGGTACAATAAATTGTTGTTTGTAACTTGTGTTATTTTATTTCTATGCTAACTTGTGTATGTTTCTTAATGTAATTACGTGCTTTTGAATTATTTATTTATTTATTATTTTATTTATACAGTGTTTATTAATTATTGTACTAGGGTATAGCTAAGTTTGCATTTAAGTAATTTTCATTCAATTAACTAACATGTACCTGACACTAGTTCCATATCTGAAATTTTGTAAACATTTCTAACTATAAAATCTATCATTGAAGAAGCCTTACACCACAGGGCGAAACGTAGGTGCTGGTTTTAAATTAGTAAACATTTTACCGTTTTAAACAGGTTTAAGTTTTGATTTATTTGGTAAGTTATTTTATACATATAACATAAGTATAATAGAATACTGCAAGATTTTAATACGTATACCTAAACAATTATTAAAGTTATTGTAATAAGTTAATAAGCAAATTAAAATTTATAGATTGTTTGCACCCATTATTGTTTTAAAGCGCTGCTAACTTCAGTTCGGCCATTTTTCAACAGTTCCTTAGGGTAATAAAATTCAGTTGTTGGGCAACAGGTGTTGAAACGCGTTTCTTTCTGCGGGTTATAGCGGGATCTTTGCCAAGTTTAATGATAATTTGCTACTGCAGGTAGAGGGTATTGTTTGCCTTTTTTCATCAACCCTTCATGGAATAAATTCAATTTGAAGCACTTTCATTGATGCTCGTCTATAGAATAGGGGATGAATTAAGGGATTCAACGGTTTAACTAATCTATTTTTATAGTTTCCGTTTAAGGGTTCATGCTTATTGTTTCTTTGACAGCAAATGGAATCAATAAAAATAAAATCTACATTAAAATTTTACACAATATTTGGAACCGATATCCCACAGAAGAAGAAATATAAAAAATAATTTTTCTTTTAAACTGGACCTTGGTCCCTTATTTAAGTTTATCCCCAAAAAAAGGTCTATTTAAGAAGAAAATTCATTCTAATATAGAAATAAAAAACTTTTAATTTTTGCACTGTCACCAAATGGAATGTCACAAAGTGAAAACCAAATCCATAGATTTTCTAAAAAAAATAATTCTTGTACAGTTTCTGTTATTTACATTCTTGTATAGATTTCATTCGTTCTCATTTGCACTTCATAATTGGCTAACGCTTAAATTATACACCAATTAAAAAACTGTTACCTCCCTAAAAACTCATTGTATACAGTAGGCAGTTTATCGTACAAAAAATGCATACGTAAAAAAAGTTACATGAAAAATTAAAGAAGATATATACGTACAGGTTTCTATTCCGATTTAAATTTATACTATTTGCATACCCGCTTCTATGACATTATAAATTACTATTCTAATCAGAGTCGATGTAAAAAAGTGAGGGGGTAACTTTTTCCCACAAGTGCTTCTTCGGATTGGCCGTGAGGGTAGATTTCTTTCTAATTCTAATTCGCCACCTAAAAAAGTCTTGTAATGTTTGTGTGCCTTTTTTAGGGTCGTTGATTTTTTATTGCATTCTCACGGTAACGAATATGTTTTTGTTGTTCAGGGGGAGCGAGAGGGTAGGTGCCTAACAAATATTCTGCAATGTAAGTTTTAAACGGTAGACTTTGTTGATAGGAAAATTTGAAACTCCGAATAGTTAATTAGTAGCCGTTTAAATTGATATAACGTGCAAATCGAATATTGTTTTACTAACAATTTCGAGATTGTTTGGTTTACAATTTAACGGCTAATTAACCATGAACTTGTTAATGAAAACAAATGGGTGAAAAATCAAATAAAATTAAATTAATAAAATAAGAAATGAATACAAAAGCACTTTTGGATAAGATTCACTAATATATTATATATTAATATATTATCCTTATCCAAAAGTGTTTTTGTATTCATTTCTTATTTTATTAAATTAATTATGTTTCACAACGAATACACCACCAACTCTCTAAGTTTTATTAAAATTAAATTTCCTCATAGGTGTATAGGTACATATTTTAAATCAGAGCTATCAGACACCGTAAGAAATTTAAAAAAAGACCTATTTCCTTATTTTAACTAATTATGTTAATTTTAGTGATCCTATATGTCGGTTAGTTGTCTATAAATAGCAATAATTAAGAAAAAAGCATTCATCATCTCGGAGATAATTCAAAACATAAATCAAAAGAAATTACCCCTTTTTTTATTGTACCTAGAGGACTACAAAGAGGTATTAGTACACTAAATAAAGCCGGCTAACAAAGAAAGTGTTATTTACATAAGCAAAAAGTGTCCCTCTAACGTTTTTTTTTTTTTAATGGCTCCTTCCAGTTTGGACCCTTTGTACCCGCATCGTGAAGAAGGGCCGACTGGCCAGGTGCGCATAAAAAAACCCTTTTATGCGGGGTACTCTGATGGTGATTTATTTTTTAACACAGGAAGTTTGGCTTGTGCTGCGTTACTATACTATTTCCAACTACTACCTACAACCACCACTGATGTAAAGCTGGCTGCTACGGCTGGCTGTTCTTTCTTTTGGTAGCTCTTGTGCGTATAAAACTTACGCGAGTGGCCTGCCAAGGTAGACGTAGGTACTTATTGTTCGGCCCTTTTTGTGTTTCAGAACTAGGCTAATTACTAAGTGCTTGAAAATACTTTTTCGATACTGCGGAAACTTCTTCTTAGATATAGGTCGTTGTTCGTTTTAAAAGTTCAAGGATTTTATAAGTACAAATGTCTCATAAACCCACTCACGATCAATCTAAAAACGACACAATGTGTAATTAAATAATGTGAGATAACTTTATTAAATGTTTGTGAATGATAGCTGTTTATTAAGACAGAAGAAAACGACTACAAGGTTTGAAGCAATCGAATAATAAAATAACATAGGAAGAAGAATTTATTGGCATTTATTTTAGCAAATTCGAAACCATGCAGTTATACAGTCACGTCTTCTGACACCAACTTAAGATGCCCTCATGAAGCCCTTATTTATGCACATCTCTTGGATACTATATTATTTTCCTTAGATTGTTTTAATGGAAGCTAACGTCTTCTTCCTCTGAAAATGTTTGAATTTCCACTTGAATTCCTTACGTAGCTCCAGCTCACTTCTGATTCGAAAAATGTTAAA
The DNA here is from genome assembly GCA_029378335.1 of Agrilus mali. NCBI lineage: Eukaryota > Metazoa > Arthropoda > Insecta > Coleoptera > Buprestidae > Agrilus > Agrilus mali. Next base: position 16,735,354 of record CM055657.1, read on the forward strand.
TTTTGAAGATTCGCTTTCGGTGGGACAATTCTGGAGAAATTGGAAATTATTCTAAACATGTTCTGAAAGAAAATGCTTGCAAAATTTATCGAATATAATTTTTTGCATACCCATACTCTTGGAATTTTTTATTAGTTTGTTGTAAAAGAAAAAGATGCAATAATCATACTTGACCAGTTAGTTGCTGCTACAAGGTGCTAATCGAATGAACTCTGTGAACGTAAATAATAATGCGAGTAAAATTTCTTTTATGTTTGCCTATCAATATATTTCTTGGAGGCGCTTTATCTTAAAAATAACACTGCCGTTCTCACAAAAAAAAAAAAAATAATGAGTCACTTGCCGCGAACTAACAGTTTATCAATTTAAGAACAAGCGAAAATAATGGTTGCACTCAACACATTGAAATAAAAGGATCTTCTCAGTACTACACATTTTAATAAATGCCAAGCAAAACCTCATCCTTTTATTTCTTTTGCAAACACGTTCTAGTAATTCTAGAATGAATAAACTATGGATTCTTACGCTTAACGACGCGACGTTGATTTCTTCATCCACGTAAAGAGGAGATTGAGTGTGAAAAATCAAATAAGGAAACAAGAATGTATTGACAGGCACGTAAAGTTGGACATTCAACAGGTCGAGCCAAAGGACATTTTCCGTCCTACACAAAACCATTTAGCCGTGCACCGACCAGGAAGCAGCATGTTAAACTCGGTAGTGAGTAGTGCTTCAACAAACTTGAGAAAATCACACGAAAAAAGTGCGCGATGGAAGGACATTAGTGAACGGCATCACCAGTGGCATCAGTAAGCAGTTCGTGTATCACGCTGATGTACAAAGTTCCGTCATCGTTATAAATATGTTGACGTGTCACGACGAATACGATGGACTATGAAGAAGAAGAAGAAAAAGAGGAAGAAAACAGAGTGGATAAAAGAGCCAGAGAACGGTAGCTTCTGTCCATGGCTCAGCGACTTGGTCTCTTCTTCGATATCGCAACGCGGTTGACATCAAACATTTCCTAATGGCTCGTGATCTGCCCACGTAGCGTGCGATGGTGGTAGTCCCAGCAGTACTGACCACCAATTCTTCCGCGGATGAGAAAGTATTCTCACGGACCGTCTCAACCACAACGGCAGTTGCAGCAAGTTAAGCGGGCGCACTGAGATCTGTTGCTCCCATTTCTGGAACGAAGGTTGTGACCCGCGGTTTTTTATGAGTGAACGGCGAAATGGTCTTTTATTATTACCATGCGACTAGACGGGTTAATGATTATTCTTGCATATGGGTACCGATTGTAAATAAGGAAATTTGTGGTCATTTTGTTGATGAAACTCACTCTGCATAGGCGCGCGATTTCACGATAACCAACGACACCACTTTATTGGAGAAAAACCGGAAATTACAACATTTCTTTATTCTGTTGTGGCAGGAATTTTTGAATGACAATAAAAATAAATTTGTTGCGGTTAATACGAATTTCGTTTTTTTTCTTGTGGAGTCACGAAATTTTTGGACCCCATAAAACAAAAAGATCAAATGCAGGCTGAGTGTGTCTTAAGTCGTAACATACAAGTGTCTTACCATGTTTGATTCACTTTAACCTCCCTATAAATATTTCACTTTAAAAGATAAGTAGCGATGGAAAAAAAAGATAATTATTTTATTTGATACCTGTATCCAATTATTGTTACTTATTTTTTTTTTGTTATATAAAATGTGGAGTAAACAAGTTATAAGAGTTTGGGAGTTTATTGTGGCGGTCATCAAGTATTTGGCCGATAAATAACTCACCCTCGGTCGATTCAGGGCCACTGACGCAACCCCTGGGCTATCGGTTGATCTCCGTTGAAATTGTGGGGTCACGTTTTATCGTGCTCGTCTGACCGAATCCTGTCGGCGGCTTCCACTATTAGGCAGATTCATTTTTATACGTCTGTATGTGCTACATTACATAATACATACATATAAATGGATACGGCCCGATTAATCAGTTAAGATAGAATTGTTATTTTCGTCTCGTTCACAATTTTTCTTGATTGGAAGGGGGGGGGGCTAAATCTTAACGGGTATCCACGAATATTTCTTGATTTCCTTAAAATTTGTTGGGATATTTCTGGACTTAAAAAATGTTTCACATCTACTATTAAAAGTGTAAGAATTTATGTAAAGAAAAGAAACTATTTCTTTCCAAGGTCTTCCCTTCCCCGCATCTTACCAAATCACACCAAATGGGATTGAATCATTGAAGGCTCCAAACTAAAAGAATAATATTTCACGTAATTAATAGACGTTCCGTTATACATTATGACTGAGTTAGTTAGCCGTATTCGAAAATGCCTGCTTTTTCAAACTTACTGGGATATGAGCATAACTTGTTTTACCGTTTATTACGAATGGAACGATGACGCGTCTGGCCGGAACGAGTGTACACATAAATGACTTTGTCACGTGCTTCTTTAAAATTGGTTTTCTGAGTAACAGCGTGCCATGTCCGCAACGTGCAAAATTGGCCAATTAATCCCTTTTTAACCAATTCCCAAACCTAATCCCCCCGATTAAAACCCAAAAATGCAAAACCTTCGTCCTCGAGGCCTAGGAATGACCTTTGGTCAGCCAGCTTATGCCAAATGATATAAACATTTTAAAATAATTCTCTTGTATTTAGGGCCATATATAAATATTAAGTGATATGCATACATTTTGATTGGACTGAACTACAGTTCTTATTAAAGTCTATAATATTCGTTCATTTTAATGAAGACTTCAAAAACTTTTAATTTACAGTTTTCCATTTAATAGCGAGTTCATTACAGGTGTACAAATTAAGAAATAAATTTCACATGTTAATGATGACAACGTAACTAAAAAATTGTTTTACCTTCAATAATGAAAGAGCGGTCGTATGGTGTCCGGTCATCAGGAATCAAAATTAATAATTAACCTGTAATTGCAAATAATGTTTATTATAATGAATGGCATCAGATTTTAAAGGATTCCCGCGTATCTCATAAAGCAGATTCTCTGTTGAAATGAGGATGATTATCATTAGCCATGACGATAATTGTTGATAATTAAATGCGTTAAAACATGATTTTCAAGAGCATTAATTGTGAGTTAATTATAGACAATAAATCAAAGATCATTTGTAGTCGAAATAGTGTTTCGGTTAGAAGAGCGATTGCAAAATAGTAATGTACATACTAATCTAAGATAATTAATTACAGCGGTGCATATTTTGCCATTACAAAACGAACACGACTTCTATGCATAAATTATTATAATTAACATAAATCTTTCCGAACTGCTTTATCACGTACTTAAAATATGAGGTTTATGAATATGTTTTACGGGCTGACCACTTATTAAGCAGAGGGATCATTATCATCATTAGGTATTATTTCTGGCAAAGTATCAGTGGCGGTTCATGATGTAACGAAGCGGGTGTTGACTCACCTTTACCTATTTGAATAGATATTAAATTTTAAATGTTCTATGGAAACAAACATGCTATCGGTTTTTGAGATAACTAAATATTTTATAGATAGGAGTTAAATGTTTTTGAGGCATTAGCTGGATTGAATGCAGCTCATTTGCTCATCTAAATTTGCAGAATTATGGTTGTAAATGGGTACAAAGGAGGGTAGTGTGAGTTTTCTTATGACTTTTGCTAAGTTCAATAAGGGGACCACATTAATTAAGTAAGCTCAAAATAGGGAGGAGAAGGTCCAACGGAATCTCGTCACATCTCTTTTAAATAGAAGGAAGGCCATTAAAAATTCACTCCAACTTGTTTAATTCAAATATTTGTTATAAGGACAATGGGAAAGTTCTAGTGCCGAAATATTGAGGAGAGTTGAATTGGAACCCGTTATTTTAACTGTAACTCTTAATGAGCACTAATTATATTGTATTTGTAAAAAAAGGGGGGCTTTACATACCGTAACCTAACCCACACAGCACAAGGTGAATGAAACATTAGTTCCAGAGAAAGGGGGAACTTTTACACACCGTAACCTAATATATGTAGGAAAATCACTTAAATCATTAACATAACGCACCTCGGCTACGTGGATCGGCCTAGACCCAAATCAATCCCCTTCTTTTTAGTGATGAGCAAAGCAAGACCAAGATCAAGACTCGGATAGTCTTGGGCTTGGTCTTGCGCCAATTCGTCTAGTCTCGGTCTTGGTCTTGGTCTTGCTTTTTCGCAAGACTAAGTCCAAGCCTGCAAGACCAAGACCAATTTTACTCATCACTACTTCTTTTCGTGACTTTTCACGTATCACAAAATGTCATCAACGAGAAGAGGTCCAAATTAAATGATACGTCGCGTACCTAATTAATAATGAACCTCCCTGGGGACATCCAAATATATAGATATCATTTTGAGCAGTTCTATAAGTCTGTATCTCCTAATACACCAGCCGCCCCTGCATTGGCTGCTAACACGTGTACGTAAATATACGATCAGATCATCGATCAACTCTCATACCTAAATGTTTTACACATAAAATAATCACCACAGATTCCAATGGCCAGCTGTTGTTACCTATGTACGTATGTACATTTACGTACTATATCTACACAAAATACACGCATACATAGGTACGTGTGTGACCAACTCTTGTCGTGCAGAGTTGATTGAGTTGACCCCTGGTCGAGGCCTAGGAACCGCACACACATTTTCACATACGTGTGTATGAATAGAAGGGGGTCCTTTCAAGTTTCACCTCCGCTTCGTTATACGATAATCGTTGTATCCGTTTATGACCGGATTTTCCTCTCTTTGTACTGTCCCACGAGCTGTTTTACGAACAAATAATATCGACCACCTAGCTTAGTAATGTGGGCCAGTATTATGTCTATTCTGAAGATGTAATAACAAAAGACGCAATTGGTGAAGAGGTTTTAAGAAATTATTAATCATTACACTTCATGATTCTTTGTTCACAACAGTTTTATGACGGGCCATTTATTTTATACTTTCGTCTTCGATTTCCAAGAGTCAATAAATACCCACAAGGAAATATTATTTTACTATGTATTCTAAAAGTCTATTGTTTGTTTTTCCGGATTCGTATTGAAAATGTTGGGTATCTAAAGAATTACTTAAAGGTAACAATTATTACCTATTTAATACTTATCTATCCTTTATTACTCATAACGTAAAAAGGGGATTTTTTTTATTAGAAAGTTTACGTGTGAATAAGTTAGATCCTTGTTCCTGCAAGATTATCTATCTCCTATTGGAAAATTTCTCCATGAATATCTACTTGCTATACGTGTATTTACGTAGACATATGAGCCATTTCAATATTCGATTCGATCTATGGACCGGTCCCCTCATTTGCTGCCTGTGTTTGAACAGTCAATCAATAAGAACCGTTTACTTTACACGCATGTCATGAAGAATGTGTAAATATCTATAGCCACTGGTCAATGCCGGGTTTATACGGAAATTGTGGGTGGAACTAGAATTGGAACGTTGCTTGACCGTTGCCCACAAAAGGTCCCTCGTATATTACGTATTTACATATTTACGTATGAACACAGCAGTTTCATCCTGATTTAATTTTCTAATTCGATTCCTCCTTTTATTCTCTTTCGATACATATAAATTCATCCTAACGCTTTTCTTGAAACAAATTCAGTAATTCTTGAAAGCTCTTAACTACAAATTTTCAAATATCTTACGCTTGTGGTTTCCTCAAAATGTCTAATGTACCTACCACCCAGTTTGAATGACTCACTTCTAAAAGCGTACCATTCTTTTGAAATTGCTACCAAAAAAAGTCTTATTATATGATTAAACATCTAAATATCATGACTTAGGGTAATCTGTATTTTAAATTTTCTTTCTGTTCGGATGTTGTAACCAGAATCACACTTTATCTGGGTAGGTACCTAATTGGCCGGTAAAGCTGTCCACCGTCTCTTAAAATGTAAAGTTGACTATTGCTTTCATCCATTGGCATTTGAACGTGATGCAATGACGGTGTACAATAAATCACGAAAAAAACTCTCTTGTTTTTTGTAATAGAAAAACCACAACGTTCTGTTTGTAGATGTAGCAATAAATCGCACCATCTATTACCGGTATGCGGGAGCTTAACCTTTCAGTGGTATTTCCAAAGATAATAGATAGCAAAATTGAAATGTTATCTGAAATGGCGACGTCTTTATAAAATACTATCCACTTTACAATTAATTAAGTGTACGTGGACTTGAAATTTATCGATATAGATAAGAAAATGTATGCAATATTTCATAAACTTTAATTATCGTACTTAGGTAATCGTTTGAAAATACGTATAATAGATATTATATTGTTAAAAATAAATTTGGGTTTTTTCATCATTTTCAAAAGAAAATTTTTACATTTTGAACTAAATATTTTCCCAGTAAGTCTTTATTTACCGGACGAATGTCTTCTTAAATTTTCTAGTTGCATAAAACTACTCGATAGGACGGAGAGCATTGGACTACCTCCTCCTCCACTGCAAATGAGATGCGGTAGACTCTATTGTTACGCCACTGTCAATTACATCGTTGCCCACGTCTCTAATAATTTATTCTTCTACTCGTAATGTTCGGTACCTCACTGTTTATGAAGACGTTGGAGTTGTTGAGTTTTACGTCATAAATGAAAACGGAAAGCAGTTGTCTGCTAAATAACGATCAGTTACATCTTATTTATAATGCAACATGTCATCTCACAGTTACCTTAACATAAATGGTTTCAAAATACAACCGTCAGGTAGAAAACAGAAATATGAAACGTTATAACGTTCCCAACAGTTAATTAAATGGTAAGACGTTTTAACGTTGCTCCGGTTGTATTTCCCTATTCTCCTATATAAAACCAATGAATATATGATTCGGTAAATTTTGATATCTAACCGATTGTTTTACTGGACCTATTTTCAATTTTGAGGCCATTGGAATCAAAAGCGTGTCAAATTATTCATTTCGAATTCAATTAATTGTAGAATGTATTATCAGAATCTACACTAGATTTGATTGAAATTGCAGATGTTAATTGTTAACACTATCTTAAGCAGAAATCACTTGACTTCAACATATATGATAATTAATGTAAGGATACAGTCTTTATTGATTAATACACAAGGTCTTCATGATTAATGTTATTACAGTTTTGAAATTTAACAGTTTTGTGGACTATTAAAGTATTTTATATGATATATTTTAGTACTGTCGGATAATTTGATATTACATTGTTTTTGAAATAACAAATTGTTACAATAAATTATTAAACCTACCTAAAGAGTTTATAAGTAATTCGCATACTACCTACTTTAGTCCGATTGCCATTGTCGTAAGAGTCATAATTAATTTGTTTATATTTACTGCACACCACAAGCTTCCCTTATCTATAATTAATTATTAAATTTCATTAACGGTTAACGAATCTGACAATCTGTTATTAACTTCAATGATAAAAGGCTACGACACAAATAATAGCGGATAACGAGCAATTTCAATTGTATCTTCAGTATGTCAAATGTGTGTTTTCATTGGTGTAAAACAATTTCCTTTAGTATTCCATCCTACATGGAGATAATTTGGTTATGACCGTAGCCGTCCTTACTGATCCTTTGTTTTTCTCCAATATTTTCGTTGAGAGTAGGCTTTACAACTTTTAAAAGAAAAATACTGATCATTGTTTTGTTGTGGCTTAATTACGTGAATATTTGTCAACCAAAATGCGGATAATTTCAACAATAAAATTGATTCTTTTACTTTATTTGCTTAATTATGCAATTATGTGTTCCAAAATGCGACGAAATTATGAGACATTATAACTAGAACGATTAAGTAACACATATGTCATTGATCATCTAAACCGTGAGGATCTGTAGAATTTACTGATCTATAATACCAATGGTTTTTGTTTGCCTCTTATATAATAATAACCCTTCCATGTTCCCTTTGCAACACATGCAAATATTTCTTTCTTCAAAATTTCCAATTAAACCTTGCCGATAAAAGGCAGATCATTTTTCAAAAATGAAGTGATAACTTTTTCCTTTATTTATTATCTATTTTAGCCATGCCCGCGACTTTCCCCTGGGAAAAGTGACTTTCGGCAGCATTTAAAATTTTTTCTTCTAATTTTTATTTTCTGGGCCGTAAGCCTTTTTGCCGACGTCATTACACAAAAACTTTCATTCCTTATTTTTGCCCCCTTTAGGGTAAAATTTTTACAAACTTTAAATGTATTTATATCTAAATCAAAAGCCTAAAAAATAAGTTTCAAGCCTCTAGCTTTATATCTACTTATCTATCTCTGTACCAAATTCTCATTTAAATCGGTTCAGTAGTTTGGGCGTGATTGCGTAATACACAGACAGACAGAGTTACTTTCGCATTTATAATATTATAGATTAATATAGTTTAATTATAGTTTATAATAGTTTATATAGCTTAGTATTCAACTACTTTTATTGATACCCAAAAAAACAAAACCTCTATAACTTTTTACACTTAATATTGTTTAAACTTTTTGGGCCGTAAGCTTTTTGGAAGACGTCATTACGCAAAAACTTTCATCGGCTAATTTTATCCCCTTTAGGATAAAATTTTTACAAACATTGAATGTCGTATTTATTTAAAGCCTAAAAACCTAAAACTATCTTTAAAAATTACGGAATTTCCGCACAAATTTTCCCATTTCAACCCTTACAACCCTTTTTTCGCATTAAAAAGTAGCCTCTGTCCTTTCTCAGGCTCTAAACTATCTCTGTACCAAATTTCATTTAAATCGGTTCAGTAAATTTTAGGCGAGATTGTGTAGCATACAGACAGAGTTACTTTCGCATTTATAATATTCCGCGAATTCATTTTCATCGAGTTTTCCATGGGAATAAGGGCATTTTCCCGCAGTAAAACGTAGCCTATGTGTTAATCGAGGGTGTCAGCTAACTCCATACCAAATTTTATTAAAATCGCTCCAGCCGTTTGGACGTGAAGAAGTAACAAACATACACACTCACACACTCACAAACTTTCGCCTTTATAATATTAGTGTGATGAAAAATGAAGCTGTGTCTTGCGGAAATTTGTTTATATGCAAAGCACCGCGCTGTCCATATTATTATTAATATTATCGGAATCTTGTTTTGAAATAGTAAATTTTCCGTTACAAAGGACTTCCGATATGGGAGTCTCATTGGCACTTACCTATTGGAAAATTATCCACGATTGATTTTAATATTGATGGTTGTTTGTAGATTCGTCTTTTTTTTTGTAATCATCGTTCCTAACAGAAACGGTGGCCTTTAAGCGGTTCGTCCTTTAGAGGAGTTTCACTCGAAGCTAGTAGACAGCAAGGGGAAGAAGCATCATCGGCATCTTTAGCACGAAATCTCACGGAATCGCGTCTCCTATCCGTGTTATATGGGACACGATCTCTTCACATAATAAATTCCAATAACAACGGTCTCGCATTTAACGACGATCGACCGCGTTTATGTCTTTAAAGTGCGATCCGTGTACTTACGTCTTTCTGTATACCTACAGGTACATACATATAATAGTTGCGCTTTCGCAAGTCTGAAAAAGCTACAAGTGTTAGGCGAGTTATGGCCCTGCGGTCGTTTGGTCTTTCGCTCGCAGATGGGTTCGGAAAGGTGAGCATATGCCGCGTTTTAAGATATGTTGTATAAGTGTGGAATGAAACCCCGTGTGTAATGTAAGTAACGTTCGAACGTTTCTTTCGTCCGGAGACTTCGAGTTGGGCTGATGGCAATCAGGAGTCACTCTCGTAACTATACCGAGCTGTGCCTCTGCTGCATTATTATTGTCGTGAAATGTTTCGTCGATGAACTGCCACCATCAATCGGCGCGCAGCTTTTCGTTCGTTCAAGAAAACGTATTATGCAAACGAGCCATTACATCGGTATTGTACCCACTAGCAAAGATTGATTCCGTTAAGTAATTAGGGAACAGATAACTTGTGCATGAGAATAGAAAGGCTCTAAAATACCGACAGACGGGACGTTAATAATGTCTCTATGTGCAAAAAAATTAAAATTCGTATTCAATAAGTGCTGGAGAATTTATTAAAATGTTATTTATTAATAACTGCAAAATAACCTGTGTATAAAAACAACTTTCTTAAAAAAATATTTTAGCATGTTGGCACATAATTATTTTTATGATTTAATACAAAAAAATAATTTGTTTCATTGATGGAACTCAGGGATAGCTTTATATTGTTAGTACATGCATGGTCGGTGAAGACTACTTCAGAATCTTTCTTGTAAACTAAAATTTATTAAAGTAATTATTATGAGCCGTTAGCGCTTGATGAAACATATTCAATAAAGAAACAAACAAAACACAAATTTCACTATAATTTATGAAATTGTACACTATGTACATTTCGCCTTGTTAGGGCATCATCAGGAGTATACATGTACTAAAATTTTGAACAATGATATCCGTAACTTGGTCTACTATTATCTTAGGATCTAGGAGGGGGCTAGAATAAAATTGTACTTGGTCATTAGTTAGGTGTTTTTTTGAAACTACCGCTTTTTTAATTTCAAGGGTTTCATAAAGGCCTAGTATTTTACCTCCGGGTGAACTTAATATTATCTTTACTACATGAATGATTATTATTTATTAAATGTGAGGAAATTTATTCTGTTCGTCTCCAACTAGCAATACGAATCTTACATCCCTTGCCGTTAATGTTCTAAAAATTAGATCACTTGTCGCTTGTCTTCCTTCCAGAAAGAAATCGAGGATTCGCTCTTTGTTTCTTATAAGGGGCCGTTCATAAAATTATAAAATACGTTCGCATACAAAGCGTGGGGGGTTTTGCTGAGTGTGACAAGGGGGGACGGGGGATCTACGGCAACGTTCAACGTTCGCCGTTCATCAAAAACTTTTACTTGGTTTTTAGAGAATCCTTGGACTTCTGATAAATAGAAATATTATTTATTTGTTCGTTACAAAAGATATTTATTGATTTATTTAAATTGTATTATGAAAATAAAGTAAATATTTTAGACTTTTAAAGAATTTGTGTATTATTAATCAAAATTTATCATGTTCAGGGTGGGTTAGTTTTTGTGACGTAGTATTTACAGGAGGGGTCACAGAAAGTGTGACACAGCGTGACAATCGGCGGGAGGGAGTTAAAAAAGCTAATTATAACGTATTTTATGAACAGCCCCTAACTGAAATCTAGTTTTTAATTTTGCTATCATTTGTTTGGTCTTCGCAGCCTTGTTTATTACTACCACTTTTAGTATTTATTTCAGCAAGTTTTATTTTGCAAAAATGAGCCTTTTATTTTAATTATTATCGTTCCCAGAGGCATTGTTTGTTTACTAGCTTTAATTAAGAAACCGCAGTCCGTTCTTTCAAAAGGCAAAACAGTAAGTACCCATCTACCTACGTATTAAAGGAAGCAGAATTTTGCCGGGAAGTAAAAGAAGAAAAAAACGAAGAAAAAATTATTATGGCATCATAGAAACTCATAATAAGAAAGGCTGACCGACAGACAAGATTTTCTCATGCGTTTGACAGACAAAGGAGATTTTCTGCCACCGCTTCTCACATCCACACATTCGAATGTTCTTGGAGTAACAATGGAAGCCGTGTGACCGCTCCCACGCGGACCGGCATGAAGTGACCACTGACCCTCGACCTCGACGTGGCCCCCAGGACTTCCTCCCGGGATACAACACGCGAACAACAACAACTCCGACCATGTCGATTGCATACATGTATTAAGAATTATTTAAACGTTTCCGTAACCTTGACCCGAAGCCATAACTGCCACAGGAAATTGTAAATACGTACTGTAAGGATCGTTATTCTATACTTACTTTTTAAAGTTGTACAATACGCCATAAAACAAGTTTAATTTAATTAAGAAGTTTTTTAAATTCTGTAGTTTTTGCAATATGTTTTACTTAAAAAACTTTCAGTGTAGGTAGGTAGCTCCAAAATAAAGGGAATGTGGTGATAGTTGTATCAATATCGTAACCATAGCTGTGTTTATCAATTAAACACACAAACACAAATCAATTTTTTGCGTCCTTAGAGACTTGTTGCATAATAACTGTTTGTACGTTAAGTAATTAGGTAACACCGTACTCAACGGAATTGGTTTGATTCGGTAGAAGTTTGCATCCAATTTGGACGTCCTGAATCTTTCGAAACAATCGTTGTTTTTTTATGTTTTTATTTGCGACCCGTTTTTTTGATCCATTTCCGTAATTAGTCAAGCATTTAGACTGACGCAGTCTTGTGAATTTACCTGTTGGTAATAGTTATTGTTCACGTTTTTCACATTACGGTCTTTACGATATCTGATTGAAAGACAGACCGGATAAGCGCACTTTTTACCCTGGACATCCGCCTCATCAGATTTAATTAACACCGTACCGAGTCCGACATCATCATCACTGCTTAGGTCCTGATGTTCTTCGGAATCATTTGTGCATTTTAACAGTGGCAAAAAAATACCTTTAGAAACTGCAATTTTGAGCATCTAGGTATACGAATTTTTTATAAATTAGTACAAAAGTAAATCTCCAACATTAAAATTTTTGCATCATTTTTCCTAAAGTGTTACTCTAAATTAGCCTTATGAGAGTTCGAGAATTATAATTTATAGGTACTACAGAATCGCTAAAAGTTTCAACCATTAGGAAACAAAATAATTAGAAATTATAGCCCTATAGTAAGCTAGTTAATGTGTATAGGAAATCGACCACACTATTTCTACTTACTGTTTATCTAATTAATTTTAAACGTATTTAATTATTTTATATCAATTATAAAATACGCATTTGAATTAATTTCTAGCTGGTGGATGTTGTTTATCTTTCTCTATAATCTTTGTGGAACAAAAACAAAGTTCCTTGAACGCTTATATACAGGGTAGGTATGCCAAGACTTACTAAAAATAGCACTTTTAAATACAACAATTCATTCTCTAACCCTTATTGTGGTTGAATATTGATTTTGGTTGATTTAACTGGTAGATAGGGACCATCAATAACTTAGATCGCATATTTATGGGGAGGAAGGGGGTCAACTAAATGTTGCAGTGTAACAAAGGAGGGAGGAAGACGTTACATATATAAATCGCAAAGTATTCAAGCTTTAGATTCCACCTCTAAAATTAAAATTTCAAAATGTACGATGACAACGATAAGGGTGCCTTCTAAAATTTTAAAATTCGTGGGAGGTAATTTATAAATGACTCTTTATGTATTTTGTACTTGGCCATACTAATTGTAAGATAAGGGTTGAATTTTTATAGTAGTGTTTTTGAACACTGTGTATGTTCTTACATAAGCAAATGTGTTGTAGGTTTATTTCTTTATTTGTTACATTTCGTTTTGCACTTAGAATTTCTTAGCAGTTAGCAATCATACGTTAAGCGCACTTCGTTCTGGTTTAATTAAAGTTTACAGTGTTGCCTGTGGAGACGGTCGTGTGTAAATTGTACGATAACGCGACCGCGAAATTTTTCTCACTTTTCGAATTTAAACTAAGGAGAAGATGTTTCCAATTATCGGACACCCATCAGTGGGTAGCCACTACTAGCACCAGCGCGGCCGCTTAATTAAAAGCGGAATTATACGGTCACGTCTTTGCCGTATTTTATGCCTATTTGATAGCTTCATTACTAATGGAATCGTACAGACGAGACGGAGAGAGCAAGATAATATTTTTTTGTTGTCTCTTTTTCTCTTTCACCGAGCATAAAATCACTCGAGAAGATTGTGAAGCAACTCACTGATGCCAATTCTATTAATTTTTTAGGAATTTTATGAGCCTCGGAAAACGATAAAAATTTGTTTTTGTAAACCGCAGTGAAGCTTTTTATACCAACCATTCTCTCTCTCTATGTCAATAATTCTGGATTTCTTTGGTTTTGCTAGCCTTTTTTGGGAAATTGTGATATTACCAATTGTTCTCCAAAAGGAAACTCAAACTATATTTAGTACCAAAAGAAAGAAAAGCATATTTCATTGCCAATGTACCTACATCTAGTGAATATTTGTATTTTTTGTTATGTCAGATTATAATTAGAATAGGAAACGAAAACGAAACAACATTGAAAAATATTGACATATGGTTCGTTTGAAATACTTTTGCCCTATTAAATTGTAATAAAAATTTAAAACATTTTGTTCTTGTTCCAAGAAAAGCAGAGCAATGGGATTGTTATCAACGACTATTTTGACTTGTAGATGAAATATTCTCATCAAAGTTGCATTATCATGTCAGGTGCAGTATCAAATGGGATTCTTCTATGGGTTTGCCTTTCTTATGGAACTAGGTCAAAGAAAAAGGTGTAAAACGTCTGAATTATTTATCTAGATTAGATTAAGGTGCCTACTTGGTATACATATATGTTTATTAATCATTATGTATACATAATATTGTATCACGTTACTTAATATTTTCTTGATAATAGGAAAAACATGACTGTACAGTGGTTAATATTTACTTTTTATTTTATATATTTTTGTAAATATTCTTAAACAAATTGAATAAATAAAGAATAAGCGAAAAGGAATGTTCAAATTTCATTCTTTTAAGTTTAAGCAAACTGTCCACAGCAATAAAAAATGAATTCGATCGAGAGGTCTAATTAAATTCCTGTAATGGTTTAATTATAGATAAAGTAAATATTTTATATTATTTGTATTGATTGATTGGATACTTGATGAAAGTCTAACATATTGGTAGTAAATAAAAACATACTTGAACTTAAAGTTGTGAAAGTTACAAGTATGTTTTTGTTTACTACCAATATTTTATATCACTCTGCTAACTCAACATGTAACTATCGTAACTCCAATTAACTTCATTGAGCCATTAACTTTACATTGAAGGTGGGGAAAGCGTTGAGCGTATTCTGTGTCACATAAAATATAACAACTGAGCATACTATTCATTTTGCTCACATCCTACCTCGTTAAAGTGTCAAAATATACATAGTTACAGCATGAATTGCATCCGTGGTTTAGTCTACAATGCGTTTTGGTAGTACCTAAACGCATGACAATATTACAATTCATAATATGGACAATTCCTGAGACATAAAGAGTTTATAATAACAAATTCTAAATAGAAAAATGTTTGGTTTTTTAAATGCGACACTAGAAGTTTTGGTGGCCAAAAGACCAGAAAAAGGAGCTTGTTTTGAATAAGAGTTTTGTAATTATAGGTACCTCCCGAAAAACGTAAATTCCATCATTTTAGTGTAAATTCCCTCTCCTACTTGTATACGTAAATTGAGTCCTAATACTATAATATTGGTACGTAAATTGGGTCCCGCGCATTAATTTGTGTGATGGTTATGAAGTTTATTAAACAATTTAAGCTACCTGTTGTCATATTGAAAAAACCTGCAGATTAAATTATTAACAATTCGTCATTGCCTTCTCCCTCGCCCCTATCGACGTTATTTAGAAAAATATAAGCAAAAATGGGTTTTCAGTTTAGACCATACTCTAGGATTTTTTTTTTCGAAATAAAGTCGTTTTTATTCTTAACGTAAAATTTAAAATGTCAAATTATTTATTACTGGTACCGAGTTCATACATTTGTTTGGCCGAGGTCCTGCACGCTCAAGCACAGGTAGTTATATGGGACTTAAACTACGTAGATGATAAACAATTTTCAGGAACGAATTAACGTACCTCTGGACGGTCTAATGTACACCAACCCATACTTCCAATATTTAAATTGTGCGTCCCCTTGTAAACTACCCTGGTAGTACCTACCGTCTTATTTTATAACCCTATTATATAAAATATTGTTTTAAATCTGCACCTATTTCAATTAGTTTAGGTAGAGTTCATTGCTCATCTCAACAAGTTGGTCATTTTAAATCTGTAACGTTCGTGGGATTATTCAACAAACGTTCGTCTATTACGTAACAATTTTAACACGATATTTCTCCTGTACGGACATAATTAAGAAATATAACTGGCCGAGAATAACTCGTTAAAGAAGATTAGCATACCTAATGAGATTTTAGAATATTTTGATATCTGACAATTACAAGCCGGCGCTGGAATTTGTACGAAATATATTTGTGACAGGAGAACGTTATTATTACATAGTAGTCATATAGTAGTTTTCGATTGAACCGATGGATGCGATGGATAGAGGGAATTTAATCAATTTATGCGGTTCTTAATCGTGCAATTAGGACGCGTATGTTACTGCTTTCTACAGTATAAATGAGACGTGAGTGGCATTCATTTTTCTTATTCTGCCGATGACCATGTCAGAATGAAAATAGTTGACTTATTGATTTAAATTTATTATTTGAAAGATCATACTATGTTTAGGAAATGTCGAGAAAGAAATCAATTATTAATAACCAATGGTGCACTTACGTATGGTAGACTAAAAAGGGACAGTAAGCTCGTTATCAACATATATCTAAATTAATAAATGACAGTGCATTCTAATTGATTAGAATTTATGTCATTTCACAACAAAGTAATAAAATTTAACGCATACATAAATATATTCAATTTTGATTACATTAAAAAAATGATTTCCCAACATACTAATGAGATTTTAAATAATTGTAATGAATTTCGCATCTACCATCTAATAAGCATATATATCAATTTTGTATCCACTTTCTTGACATTTTAAATTAAAAATTCCTTTAACTATCTCTGTATTGTTATATTAACAACTAACAGTGAAACCCGGCGTTGCTCGGGTTAAAATACATCACGTGTTTAATGGTATAAAAAATATGCAAGGATGGATCTATTTTTAACGTAGATATTATAGATTTATATCAGAGATAACGTAGATATTTAGAGACTTATTTAGCCATTAAACATACGGTGTATATACTCGTAGAGTATATCTGATAGAGTGAACTAACTAACGAATTGAAATAATTTTAAGAAACAGTTTAGTAAATGCAAAATTTATGTTTTATGTACATATTATATTACGAATATTCGAAAGCCGTTTCTCCCTTTTTTCTTCTGTATCATTTTTGCTTGTTACTTTCCTTCTCATTGAATCCACTTTAGATTTTGTAAAAACTTTTTTACGCTTTGGCATTGTGTATATGTAATGTTATAAAGCTACACAAAATTATTCTCTTGATTGTTACGATGATAACACTGACGAAAAGTCACTGAATTTCGGTTTATATACCATCAGACATCGAAATTTCTAGTATTAGAAAACTCTAGAACATTCAAATAGTCTGTTTTTTTTCATTTGTCGAAATGACTTCAATTTTTTTCGTCACTGTTCGCTCTTGTTTCCAATTGATCTTTACTCGACTGCAAACACAATTTAACTGATAAAAAGTCGCTGAATGTTGATTTATATATCATCTAACATCGAAATTCCTAGTACCAGAACACTCTAGAATATTTAGATGTACATCCCTTTGAAACGTAGATGTACACTTTTTGAAACTTTCTAGATCATTCAAGAAATTTTTAGAACTTTCTCGAACATTCTAAGTCGATAATAACAGTTTCTGCTCATTTTAGATTGTTTTAGATCATTTCAGAAATTTTGAGATCTTTCCGGAAGTCTTTATGACTTAAAAAAGGACAGAAATATTTCTTTTCACCTTTCTGCCACCTACAACAACTCACTTCCACCCATC
This sequence comes from Agrilus mali, assembly GCA_029378335.1. NCBI lineage: Eukaryota > Metazoa > Arthropoda > Insecta > Coleoptera > Buprestidae > Agrilus > Agrilus mali. The sequence goes on from CM055657.1 coordinate 16,753,022, forward strand.
GCGACCAAACTCCTTTACTCCCACCAGGAGACCAAGGCGTATTTAGCATCCCAACAGAAAGTTGATTGGAGTAGGTAGAGATAGAGAAAACCCTGTCTTTACGTACGAACATTAGCATTTTATATATGTATTTAGATTTAGATTTAGATTAATATCTGTGGTAGGTATCCTCATTGATAGAATTTTAAATATCTGTTAAAATATTTCCTAAAGGATCTTTAGGTATTGTACATTTGTAGCTTCCAAATTGAACTATTCTTGTTGTCCAGAAAAACGGTAAAAAAAGTATGGGCTGAAATTTATTTTAATTCACCAAAATTTATGTCTGGACTAGTTACGAGATACCCACTCGGGCTCGTCCTTAAGAAGTCAGCGACATTTTGTTTTATTGTATGTACACTTGAAGAATAATAATCGTTCCCATCACTCATGGCGATTCTCATGTATCATCTGGACGGTAAACAATACTAACCATTTCCGGTAACTCTTCTGTCGGGCATGTGATTGCGGACATACTTTGTGTTTATTTGTTGACACAGAAACAGACCTCCACAACATCAACATAAGTACCTAAAATTCAGGATACATATAAGTAATTTATATATTTATAAGTCAAATAGGGTTGCTACTCGTCTCCTTTTCAAGAAGGGTTATTTGACCCTTCATTTTCTTGTGCCTATTACTTTGAAGAAGAAAATCAAAGTTTCTCTTTTAAATGAGTATCTAAATTAAAAAATAGAGATGAAGTAACAATATCTATATTCAAAAATGAGGTGTGAGATATTTATCTGGGATAACTACTAAGTTTAACTCCTTTTTATTGATTGTTTTCTGTCAGATGGAGGTCACTTATTTGGAGGCTTATAGAAAATTTCTGGTTATTTCTGGAAACTTTCCGTAAGTTCCTAGGTGTCATGTGGTTCTTTGTTGCTGAGTATTCGTTATATTAAAGGCCCCACCGGTTTCGATCACTTGCAACGATATTATCATAGAGTTTAATAAGTAATTAATTGCATTTAAAGTGAATGATTTTCCTCAGGGTCAAAATGAAATAGGTAAACTGTGGATTTTGATGATAAGTCAGTTTCTATTCTAATGACGATAACTTATGTTTGAAAACATACGTAAAGTAATGAATGTTTTAATTGATGATTTAACAGTCACAAATTTGTTACTTAATTAACGAAAGCGTTCTCGACAACACACCCACGGATGAGAGTCATCACAATCTCCAGAACGGTGCTCCGCGGTCTCTTCTTGTCCGATAAAGTTGGAGCGATAGCGGGGTCCTGGTGGTCACGTGCAGGTATGTCTCTTCACCTCTTTTTCTCGGTATCATGGGAAACAGATGAGCCTCGAAAGTATACTGTACACAGATATGGACGCAAATAGCGCTTATTACTGAGCCATATGAGGCAAATGCGGCAAAGATTGCGGGGGCTGCCGGACGTTGAATTCCTAGATGGGCAAATGCATACGTGATCAGTTTACGCGAACACAGAGGTTGTGAAATGTTCAGTTGAGAAAGAGAAATTACAAAAAGTACCATTTGGATTTAAGATACAAAGTTAATCTTTAAAAAAGGAAACGTCCTGGTAATGACTCAAGGAGAAACACGTTCATACTATTTGTGGAGAAATTAATAAGTTCACATTTATCAGAAAAAGGCTACTACTTATTTATTGCCTTTTTATTGGTTAATAATTAAAAAATGAGATGTTATAGAAGGATGATGAAAATACTGCGGTTAGAAGAGTTTAGAAATAAGAAGGTGTTGCAAAAATAAGCCGTGGTTGTTAGTACGAATGAAAAAATGAGACATATTAGGAGCAGAAACAGGAGTAAAGGGCAGTAGAGGAAAAGCTAGTTTGCAGATATGTACTTCTAATTTTCAGGAAAAAGAAAAATAAATTGATAATACGAAGAAGTGAAGGTGTGTGTCCAGTTTGTCTTACAATTAGTTAGAACAGACAACCTTGTGTATCAATGAAAACTTTTAATTTTTAATTGTGATAATTTAATGAAGTGCAAAAGTATTTGATTGTACACAATACCGGTTTAGTAAAATGCATGCATAAGTTATAGCTTACATTTGCCAACACATGCTTTTGGTGGTACATCTGTATTTGTCGGTCGTTGAACATGCAGGCAATGTATCATTCAATGGTGTGCAGTGGGCGCGAGATACAAGTTCATTGCATATAAATAACGCATATTATTTTAATAGGAATAGATTAAGATCTTATCGCGACGTATACATACACACACAAGCGCGCGCGTCTCTGTTCGATACCAACCGACACGATTTATCATTTAAATGGTCACAATTACGTTTACCATCGAGTAATTTTATTTCCATCAAATCTTCCGTATACGTATATAAAATAATATTATCGTATAGAACGTGAAACAATATTCTTTAGGGGGGCTCATGCACTAGATAATTACGTGAGCTCAAAAAAGTTCCAATTCAAATTTGGGGAAGAGGTCCAGATTAAAATAGGGGACGGGTCCAGGAAACTTTCATCAAATTTCATTTAAAGGGGGGAGGGGGAACCAGAAAATCTCACGTCAACTTTATAATTCAGATAATTATTAGAATTTTTGTTGTTTTAGACTAAGATGAGGGGAAGACCCAAAAAATTTCATCAAATCTTATTCAAAATGAATACCTATTGCTTCCACTTTTAATTTATGGGTACTCATTATAGAGTTAGTCTAACTTGAGCGGGTGAGGGGTCCTACCGAAATTTTAGCTAATCCCCCTACGAGGTAAGAAGGGGTCCAGTCGCTGTTCATTAAATTTTACTAAAAAGGAGACGGAGAAATCTCATGAAATGTCATTCAAAGGGAAAGGATGATTGAAAATTTCATATTTACTTTTTATATTATTCTTTCCGTCTTTCATTAGAACTCGTTATTACAATTAAGTTAACGGACGGGGGTGAGGGGTTTTCCTATATTTTACTACATCTCACTACGAGGGAGGAAAGGGTCAAGCGAACGATCATCAAAATTCATTTGAAGAGAAGGGACGACAGAAAATCTCACATTAAATTTATAATTCAAAGAACTGTTTTTTTTTTGGGGTAAAATGAGGGGTGGAGGCTGTCCAAAGAATTTCATCAAATCTCAGTTAAAGGGAAGAAGTTATTAAAAATTCGCCATCAACTTTTTAAAACTTTTCTTCATTTTTAAATTAAAACTCATTATTAAGAAAATCTCACCTGAAGGGATGAGAGGTCCTAGCCCATTTTACCAAATTTCACAATGAGGGAGGAATGACTCCGGCAAACTACCATCAAATTTCATTTAAAGTTAGAAGGAGACATATAAAATCTCACATCAACTTTATAATTCAAAAAATTATTATACTTTTCCTAAATTTAAGGTAAAATGAGGGGGAGAAGCCTAAAAAATTTCATTTAATCTAATTTAAAGGGAAGGGGGCACTGAAAAATTCACATCAATTTTTATAATTTGTTTTTCTAATTAAAACTCACTATCGAGTTAATCTCACCTGAGGGAATCGAGGAGTCCTATCACATTTTATCAAATCTTACTACAAGGGTGGAAAGGGTCCAGATTTAAACAAAGAAACCTCACATATTAATGGACGTCCCCTTATGTGACTCTTTAGTGAACCTTAATTTTTTTTATTATTTAAGGGTTACTAGTTAAGTGAAAGGTTTGAGCAGAAATCTATTGTTGTTGTCATTGTCTACATACATAGATTATTTAATCCAGAAGCTAAAATCATATTTAAAATTAAACCTACAGTCAATATATTGGCGCAAATGGTTGACGAGTGGGGAAACCCTTATAGTTTTGTCCTTTTTACCATAGCATATTTAAAAGGACGACGTGCCTTATTTTCACAAGATAAACTGGTTTACACATTAAATAAAATTTATTAATTTACATAATAAATGAGTAAGTACCTAGATACCTACATCCAATTCAGAACTATTTAGTGAACGTCACCTATTATAGGTATACCAGTTGAACAAACGGGTATAAATTTGTACCGTAATAAGAGATACTGACACTCCTGTTTTCGTTCAGCGGTTCGTTATCTTGTACCTTGTCCACCATCATCAACATAATCCGTATCGGTGGCAAAGATGACTTTTAATAAATTCCGTAATCGGCTTCTCCTGCCTCCGAATACTAATAAGGATGCTAGTCCGATGCTTTTGCTGATTACTATCGTGGATGTCCAGCATGAAGAGCAAGGTATAGTCGTGCTCAAAATTACTTACAACTTTTTATAAAATATCATTAATCACAACCATATCATTGTAAGGTATTACATATTGTAGCTAATTTTTAGCATTATCGCTCTTTAATTTTGGCAGTAACTGGGTCGAAAATTTTTTTGATACCGCGAGACCTGAAATAAAGATATCACTAGTGAAGATCCCCATTGATGATTGTAAATTCTATATACAGAACAGTTGGTCCAAATTTGCTTAACAGATTTTCCTAATTTTATGTGAAAGTGTAAAATTTCCAAGATTTCTTATGATTGACTCTATGTAATCTACCGACCAAGTCTTCTAATTTGTTGATAATGTGAGCAGTTATGTATTATAATTTTGAGCTCAACTGTACCACATTAAATTTGTCGTGCAACATGAGATGGAGGCTGATGGACGCAAATATGGGCTCGGCCACTAGGTACCACTTGTATACATTCAACTTGCCAGTCGAGCAACCTTATCGCTCGCATCTTCGAGATTACGGACTTGACTTTACGGTTCCACGTGCTGAATTGGTAATTGAATTTGGACCTTAATGCTGTCGTATCATCGTTCTCATATGTTTGAATTTGAATATTAGGCAAAGACGCTCCTAAAAACGAACGTCGCACTCACTAATCGCACGATATTACGCAAACAAGTAAACTGTGTCGTGAAGCAAGTACCAAAGTAGACCCATATCCATCGATCCAACTGACTCGCAATCGCTAGAAAGTTATGTACCATTTACATAAAATTGCTAAATAAAAATAGAATAATATTAACTGCTTTAAAATCACCATGATATTATTAATTAATGGTCAATACAGGACCACGATATTATAAAAGTCGATTATCTGCTGCTCTCCCAGTCGTGGTGATGGTGAACTGGCAACACTATCTGTCGTCGATGGGGAGTGGGTGGTAAAAATCTCTTCTTAACACATTGGTTTAGTAAGAAAAAACAAAAATTGTAGGACGTCTTAAGTTAAATCATCAAATATAAAGTTTCTATCTCATATGTATTTCGTTCTTGAAAGGCGGTGCTTTTTAGTTAATTTGGTAGAAGTATGATTAAGGTCATTAACTATTTACCACCAAAGGCAGCTCTTGAGAAGACTGTGCTAAGGAAATTCAGGTTCGGGGTTGGTAAAAATATTTTTTTCTATAGTGCTTCTTATACTCGTATTACATCACATTTAACACTTCGTAGGGTTTGGAGTTGATTCTTTGTGGCTTTATAAGAGCAACTATCTTTGTTTCCTTATTAAACTTCTCTGAGCAAAGTAACAAGAAAGATGAGTTTTGCTCACGATTAATAGTACCTATTCAGAAATTAATGTATCTATACAATTTATTTTAAAAAAAGTGCCTTTTAGTGGACCCCATCAATTAGTACTTGTCATAGATTATTTAATCAATTAATTTTTTGGTAAATTTGTTATGTAACATATTATTATTTTAGTAATGTTTACAGGCAGACGAAATAAAACTATAATATTTTTTGCAAATAGTTTGAGGTCATTTGTCATCCTGTCACTTTCATACTTATTTATGTATATGTGTATGTATATTATTTGCAAGAAATAAGATTTCGTCATATAATTGTTAGCGGATGACCTCAGTGGGAGAGCCAAGCCATATAGTTAGCCATGTGTATGATGGACATAACTTAAGTGCAGATGTGTGCAAGTACAATACGTACGTGTATATGCTATATCCATGGTATGTATAGTACCTATATACAGTGTCTACGGTTGACCCAAGGTTTTTTTCACTGTTCCTAACATCGTCCAGTTGACGCGTGTGCCACTTTTTAATTATTTGATTAATGATTGCTCTTCTGCCGAGGCCTTTTTTGTACCAAATGCAGAAGATATTAAGAGCCTTCGCGGACGGGTGATAAATGTATTGTCATGAATATACATCACCATTTTTTATTAGATAATTGTGCGTGCTTTAGTTGGGTCCGCTCTCTCTTTTGATAAACTGTGATGTCGTGGGTACGGTAGGCAGTTACTGTTCCGTGTAGCATTTTTATTGAACTATTGTTCCTCATGCAGCGTAGGGGTTATAAATGGGATAAGAAACAACATTAACAATTGTCCGAATGTGTATTTCAGTTGCGAAAAATCACGACAAATTGCTGCATTGATTAGATAAAGAACGGAATAACTCCAGCATCCATTGTTGTCTTTGTGAAATACCAACAAAAATCAGCAACATGTGGAAAGAATCCTTATCAACCTTTAACTATTTTCTTGTAGACAATACCGATTCAATAATAGAGTTTTCGAAATAACAACCTTGACACCCTTATTTTATTCAATTTATTTTTAATTAAGTTTAGCACAACAATGATGATTATCCATTAGAATAGCCCGATTTTAATTTTAAAACCACTGCGTTAGTGTCTTTAGTATTGCTAATTAAGGGACTCTTGAAATTCTGATCATCAGTGAAGGATTCTAGTATCACTCATCAATTTATATTAACAGAAAATTTTTAGAGTCTACATGGAAATTTATTGTTACGATAATTCCTATTTGGGAATTCCAATTAAACGAATCTTATCGGCTTTAATGAGTCTCCAAGTTTGTATACCAAAAAAGGAAAAAAATGTGTTCCAACTGATAACTGACCCAAGTTCCCACATCTCCAACAATCTCGATGTAGTTAGTGTAAAGTGAACCCTTAACGAAGAGGTCAAGGTTTGTGCAACTTTCTACTTTTAAAGTTTGGATCAGTTCCAACTGAAGCATCTGCACGTGGTGGAATCAAAATAATGCTTTGTGAACGACTTTTCTACCAACACAAATTGAGAAATTTTAGTTTTTTAACATACTAAATGTTATGTCTTCATTGCTTGTTGTCTTTATAGTGGACAAGTAGCTGTTAATTTGCAATTGCGACTTCTTAACGGTACCAAATCAGTAATTTTTAACTGTACTTAAATCCTTTGGAGTAAATAAACGGCTTCTTGTCTATTGTTTGTCCAAAGTGCTGAATGAACATTAAATGAGAAATGGGTCGGGGATTCTGTTGTCGCGCTCACTGGACATGCTGATCGGCAGATGACAATGGTAATGGACTTGAAATGTTGTCAACCGGAAGTTAAATCGTCGTCACAGTTTCGCATCTGCGGTGATCTTCATTGCCTGATTTTCTGGTTATTATGCGATTAAGTCGGGTACCTACTGGACACAGCGTGTCAACTTAACATCAAGCAGCCTCTTATCTATCCGTTCATGAACATTTTTCTTCACGGTAACTTCGTTGTCTTGTTTTGACGATGGATGTTCAGAATGTACATATACATACGCGGATAATAAGTGCAGGTACTTTTAACAGAAGGAAGCGGTTCAGTTATTCTGTGGCGTTATTATCATTAATTAGAGAGAGAAAATGAAATTAAAGTTGCATTGGTGGACATTGCGGTATATTTTAATCATTATTAAGTAGTAACAGAAAAATTCTTTATGTACTCAAGTTTCATCGAGAGATTGTATCCAAAAGTAATATATTCGAAGATTCTGAATTTTTTGAAGCATCTTCGTCGATTTAAAAGAGTAATACGTTTATGTTTTTTTAATTGTGTCCTCTTAATAATATCTTAACGTCTGAATTGTCTCATGTCATTGTACCGCAGTTGTCACTTTCTTCCGTAACCCTTTTTTTACCAAATTAAGATACACACTTTCCGAGATCCTTTTGAATTCAAATGTACACTTCGCCCGGAGATCAAGTACAATAGTGTTTGTTGTTGTGGTGCTTGGGAAAACTCCAGATTTAATAGATAAATAAATAGGTAACCTGGTTTATATACAGGGTTATTCACGCTATACGGCACGGAATATTATGGCCAAAATATGAAAATTTCAAAAACTTTAACTTTTGGGTTATATGTATAGGGGTCTATTATGGTTACCTTTTAAAATTATTTTCATATTATACAGGGTGTTCCAAATGTCCTAAAAATATCATAGTTATGTTGTTTTAAATGGAACCCCCTGTATATTATTGCATTTTCGGATTCTTCGATCAAAATAAGTGTTTGTTTTGATAAGGTTTATAATACCTAAACCTTAAGGTTTTTTAAATAATTTGAATTCTATCAAAATCTTACCTAATTTTCATGTTTTAATAAACTCGTCATCTTATACAGGGTGTCCAAAAATTAATACTACTTAAGTAAGAACTTTAAGAGGTTGTAGCTTGATTAATTTAAATTGAACGCCATATTTTTTAACATTTCAGGAGATGTATAGCTAAGTCTTCGCGTTTTTTCGGGGAAATGCTAAATAATTGTTTTATGCGCCATTTGGAGTTTGTTAAATAAAAGTTTCAATCTATCTAGTTGCCTTTGGTGTTTATTGTCAGATGTTTTTATATATTATTGAGGTGTTGCTTCTTCAAAATGGTAATTTATTCAAAAGAAAAGCGTATTGATATGATTTTTATCCTTGGGGAATATTATAAGAATTGTTTATTGGCTTTTCGAGTTTATGCTCAAAGGTTTCCCGAAAGAAAACATCGTAAATCAGCCGTTTTTGATAGATTATTAAAAAAATTTAAGGAAAGCGGAAATGTCACTTATATGAACCCATTACAAGAAAATCAGTCACTGAAGATAAAGAAAATGTCTTTATGATAGTCGGTTCAGTTATCGAAAATCCCAATATTAGCCAAAATCAGATTTCCAAAAATATAGAACATTAGCCAATCAAGTATTTCAAGAGTTCTTAAAAAGCACGGTTTTTATCCTTACAAAATCCAGCTTTGTCAAGAACTTTATGGAAATGATTTTGATAACCGAACTGAATTTTGCATATGATTGATTGACTCTATTTTTACTTGGCGAAAGTTCATTTTAACATATAATAAATAAAAAACACTTTAAACTTTCACACTTTTAATTATCTTGACAATTGTTTCGCCACTTTGTGGCTTCATCAGAAGATACATAATTTTGCATGTGGGATTTGGACAAAGTGTCAGAAAATGAAAATTTTTTGGATAGAGTGTAAACAATTCTTATAACATTCCTCAAGGATAAAAATCATATTAATAAGCTCCTCTTTTGAATAAATTATCATTTTGAAGAAGCAACACCTCAATAATATATAAAAACATCTGACAATAAACACTAAAGGCAACTAGACACATTAGAACTTTTATTTAAAAAACTCCTAATGGCGCATAAACCGATTATTTAGCGTTTCCTGAAAAAACGCGAAGACTAAGCTTATGAACACCCTAATACCAATCGATAGTTAATTAAAAAATACATCTCCTGAAATGTTAAAAAATATGGCGTTCCATTTAAATAATCAAGTTACAATCCCTTAAAGTTCTTACTTAAGTAGTATTAATTTTTGGACACCCTGTATAAGATAACGAGTTTATTATAATTGGGATATAAAATATTAGCTATTGTTACACTTCATTGTAAATTTCGCTTACATATCTAACTTAAATACTTCTTATGCATTTGAAACATGAAAATTAGGTCAGATTTTAATAAAATTCAAATTATTTAAAAAACCTTAAGGTTCAGGTGTTATAAACCTTTCAAAACAAACACTTATTTTGATGGAAGAATCCGAAAATGCAATGTTATACAGGGGGCTCCATTAAAAAAACATAAGTTTGATACTTTTACGACATTTGGAACACCCTGTATAATATGAAAATAATTTTAAAAGGTAACCATAATAGACCCCTATATAACCCAAAAGTTAAAGTTTTTGAAATTTTCATATTTTGGCCATAATATTCCGTACCGTATAGGTATCGTGAATAACCCTGTATACTACTCGCCTTTCTTGTATCTATCGCGTCAAACTTTGACCAAGCGGAGCAAAACGATGTTAATGATAGATTATGGTGTGTAAAAGTTCTCCCCTTCCGCCATCTCCAAACTGACTTTATTAAAAAAACTGAAACCCCATTTTCGCTTATATTCCAAAGAAAATTAGGTGTTTTTTTAGAAGTTTGTATTAGATATAAGCATTCTGTTTTAATTTACTATGGGTTTGCATAAATTATATTATTGAAATGTGTATATATAATTGTTAGGCGTTCCTTATGTGGCAGCTTATGTACTTATATATATTTCTTTCATATGCTTGATTAGTTGCCCGGACGAAAGTAAGGTACATAGTTAAATTCTACTGGTCTAATAAAATCTGGAATTTCCCGGACGAAAGTGTATACACCCGCATTGTCCGAGTATAAGTGTAACTAGTGAGATTATATTAAGTAAAACACAATTAACCTTTTCACAATTTTTTTATTTTTCACAACTATAGTTTTACTTAATATGGATTTAAACTTTCACCAAGTAACAACCAACGCAATCAATCATAGTGAGATAATGATTACAATTGCTTATTATCACTACAGTAATTAAACGTTTTCTGTTATAAATCATGTAAATTGCTCCCAGCGAATATCAGGTGACAATTTATGGCTGATTATTCTCGCTTTTAAAAGATGTTCTCGAATAACTTCCGGTACACGCACTTATGCCTTGAGCTATTTTATAATTATGGATTATAATGCTTATTACAACTGAAGGAGACAGGAGTAGGCATCAGGATCTTTCTTTATTACGTGAATCAATCAAGATCCATACTTTCGCGAATATATTTCTAAAACGTACTCTCTTCTATTGTACTTCAAATTTAAAAAGAAAAAAAATCAGTAGTATAAGACTTTTGTAAAATTGATAGAAGCTGTCCAAAATTTTTTGACAAAGCTAGAGTCATAAATGTGCTATGATTAATTACGTTATGTTCTTCAGATGTAGTGTGACACTCCAACCCAATCCTTCACGTGAGATTTGCCTTAATTGAGTTTTTAATTAAAAATGAAAGGAATTGGAAAAATTCCGTAAATATTTAACGAAACTCCCTTTGTTTAAATGAGATTTTATGAGATTTTTCTAGAACCCTCCCCACCCATTTCGATCTTACAATTTCAGGGTGATGATACTAGCCACGTAATAAATTAAGATCGATTTAGGTTTGTGAAAGTGTGTTTTCTGTTTTGCATATCTAGGTACTCGAGAAATAGAACACGATTTTGTGTGTATGAAGGGTAATAAACAAGCATCTGTGTGTGAATAAAGTATGTCGTGTGTAGTTAGGAAGAGCTTGCGATAATATATTGCAGCTACAAGTATTGCTGTTGGGGCATGATCTAATAAATCTGTTCAATTACGACTCGTAGAAGTTAAATGTATCTTTGAAGAAGTATTTTTCGAAATATACGACGTCCAAATGGGCATTGTTCTCTTTTTACCTTTCAGTAACACATAAAGTAATTTTACTTTATAGTACAGCTGTTAATAAAATTTGAACGTTTGTGTCGTTGATGAAAAGTTACATTAGTATCTATAAAATTGCAGTTGTACAGAAGTTATCAATATTTAAATTTACAATATTAGATATAAAATACTTATATGTACAGATAGGTGTGATAAGGTAACATTATTTGTGGACGTCCGCGTTACAACAATTACATCCTTTTATCAACTTTGTGAATTTCTACAATCGTTGAAATTCTTATCGAAGAGATTTCGCGATAAACCGTTCTCCTCGTGTGGACTTAGGATGTTATTGCAATGTTTGTTTTCAGTCAGATTACGATGGCGGTACAGATAATTCTAATATTTCGTAGAACGATAAAATTGTATTCACATAATTCACAATTTTATTCCAATAATTCGTTCGTATTTATAGCGAAAAATTTACTTAGAGGTACCCACAACATTTCAAGATGAACATTACTACTTTAGTTTAGTCAAATATTTTGTTACGTTAGTTTATTAATATCGCAGTTCCTTGCAAATTTTCCAACCCTTCACTGCCTATATTTGACTATTTATTGAAACACCCTATTTGTAGAACTACATTTATGACCTTTACTGATCCAAAGTTTAAGAACTGTTTATAATTGTGACATGGTTTAATGGAATATACATAATCCTCCTCCCCACAATGTGGCACCCCCTTATTAGATGTGACATTATAATCAAATAATACTTTATTGATTAAATACCTAATTATGTGAAAGTATTTGATAGATGTGATTTTCCTCCGGAAAGTGAAAAATAGTAGTGATCTAGTAACCAACCAGTTGTAAGCTAATAAACTAATAAAGTTCATAAAAAGCAAAGAACCGACTCGACTTCAAACGAGAATAAGCGAAAAATGAAAGAGGTAGATGTAAGTTAATTGAAAAGAAGCGCGCAAAAGATAAAATCTGCTTAGGATGAAATAGTTGTATGCGGATTTACTTGGTGGATCGTGGCTTGCATGAAAAACGCGGTCTCTTTAGCATCGGCTAATGCAGTGGCGTACTATCTGATATACATACGGGCATGCGGGCGCGTTTCTACGTGTTCAACGTCCGCTGGTCATAAATGGTGACAAAAACAATGTTGCCACTTATTGCACAACAACGTTGTATTGTAATGCCCAAGAAACTTCTAACATAAAACAGTCGATTTTAATCAAAAACTTTACTACTGATAATAAAACTCAATTTTGTGGATGGCCTGGAGAACCCCATATTCAGTTAAAAGACTTATTTAGGTATCGATATAACATTGTTAATTTCAATTTGCAATCATAAAACCAATTAATATTTTAAATATTTACTAAACTCGAAGAAAAGATCAATCTATTTCCTTCTACTCAAAAATTGTTTCCATTGAGAGTATTTCTTTAATTACCATATGTTAATTAGTAATTCTGCAACGCTGGCTGCGGGAACGATATCAGTTTGTGAAATAATAATTTGTCCTGGCGGCAGCATGAAATGTAGAAAGTCCGTCGATAAGCTCCTGTAATTTTTGCGATATACCAGTGGTGGCTAGTAGATACGTAATGTAGGTACACATATTACGACTTTCAGCTGGCAGGTGAAGATAAATAATCCAGAAGTTCTGTTGCCATGGTACAATGAATACGGGATTAGATATGGGACCAGGACGTGCTCATTTAGAAAGAAGCTTTTTAAATAGGAATGCAGGAAATGAAGCTTTTTAATTGCAAACACACACATAGGGTGTTTCAAAGATAGTTGGGAAATTCTCTAAAAGAAATTCAATTTCATATTGCAAGGTGGATATAATCATGTCTAAGGGAAATCCGCCATTGATATAGGTGGTATTTCTTATCTAGTCGCTTAATGTGTAATTTTTTTTTATCGTTTCAACCAAGATGTAGTTAATGGAATACTTGACTCATATCGTGTGTACCTTGGAGCCTAATTCGTCATCTCCATTGCTTTCTTTCTCTGGGTTATTATTAATACCCATCAATTGATATTAAACGCTATTGTTATTTGCTGTTGAATATCTACATTACGTATGAGGTGAAGGCAGGTCAATTGAGGAACGGTTTCTTATACTCGATTCAAATTTGACCGAGGTTCATTTCAAAATCAACAGGTGTCAACACAATGTACCGTCACTGTTACTGACCATTGTCTCGCCCACGGTGAATTCTTCGAGTATTGTTATTAGAAATCGAGGTGTTAGGACACACCTACTGACGTGTCGTTTCCCTTGTTAATTTCCGAGGTAAGGGCGGAATCTTATTAAAAAAAAAGATCGTCGATGGCCTTTTTGAGCGTGCAAAATGAACGCTATATTTTACTGTCTCGAATTAAAAACTTTTGGTCATGTGTTGTAGGAACGTCTGCCTAAGTGTGTGTGTGTTATGTGTGGTTGTATGTGTGAGTTGAGTACGAATATTAGTCGGTGAAAATAGAAATGTTCGTCCTGGATCTGCATGAGGTGCGGTCGTGTGCTTGGTGGTATTGGCATTAAAGAAACAATGGACTGTTCGCGTGGACAATACATCTGCTTCTAAACAAATAGGTATCCAAAAAGAAATGACTCCTCAAGCATGATGTAAAGAATATTTAATGAAAGAGTAAAACTTTTTACCTAATAGAAATAATAAGTATCATTTCCACTTGTTGGTGCTGGTTTGGGCGAATTGTCTCACTGACCTATACTGTGGTACAAAGTGACTGGATAAGGTGCAGGGCCCTCCTCAGACTCTTCTAGGACTGTGTGAAATGAGTGGATAGTGGAAACCTTATACAAGAGATAACGAAATTAGGGTGGATAATTATCTGTTGAATATTAGTTACTCAGCTTTTACGACCCACGAAAACGACAAGAAAATATGGATCAGAGCTTTGTTGGGCTACCATCTTTTGCCACGTATCTTGAATCCACGAAGAATCTCAATAAAAAGTCACTTTCGCATTTAACATGGCCAGTTTTTTGACATAATAACTACAAAAATTCTTATTATAAAGTATATTTTTAAATTTTCCTTAACAATCTACCTCAAATGCCCCTTTTTAAAAATTGTGTTTTAATTTCGTTAGAAAATTGTGTTAGTTTAATTGAAGCTCTTGATGTAAAAGTTTTCTTGCTTAAGAAGTGGACGTTAACTGTCTAGAAGTTTTCTTTTACACGATAAATTTAGTTAGTTTAGTTTGAATGAAAATAGCCCTTACCCACTCTATTCTCTTGGTACGTGTTGAAAAACGTGGTGGTACATTTTTTTAAGTTTACACAGACTTCGTGTCCGTTGTTACAACTGACAGCAACACAGGTAAGTATCTGAAAATATGTCATACACACTTCTGCTGCCCTTTTCATAGCTACGTTATAAAGAACAAGCATTTAATGACAAGTAGATTTTTAAATAGATTTTAATTTGTATCTGAAGGAGAAGGAGACTAATTTTATACTTTAGAGGAAAATAAAAAAATGGCAACAGAAACAAATAAACAAAAAGGGACTAACTATGGGTAGGTATATAATGTATAAAAATTTATATTTTAATTCTTATTGAACTCCAAAACTGAAAAGTCAATTAGTAACATTAAAGTAATAAGCTGGAGTGTGTTCTAAAGACGTGAAGTGGAAGTGCCTCAAGGGCAATGAAATACCGAAATATCCGATGCATTTTGGCTCACAAAGTTGCAGCATTATAAAAAGAACGAACCGTCATCTGAATAACACTGACCAGACGCTTCTCTCTGAAGATGTCTATTTTTGAGTTGTTGGTCGTTTTCGGTCAAATAAATATGGAATACGGCCCGTCCCAAGTCAATGACCAATACTGATTTTCATTTTGGACGTTGCCGTGATTACCGGCCTTAATGTTCGACTCGGTTGCCGTAAAGGTAATTAAAGCATGAAATATGTACCAATTTAGTGCATCTCGGGTCTACCCGAAGTTGCACTTTATAAATAGTAGGGTACGTAGTCGCGCTGCTTTAATGAATTGTCCGCAGATACGCTGTAAATCGTGTCCAATTAATTCTGATGTCTTTGTTTAAAAACCTTCTTAATTATGTTAGTTACCCGAAACATTGCAAATTTATTGAGTTAATTACACCGAATCAGGAGATTGCGATAATTACAATTAGGTACATACATTACAATTGTTTACTAGACTCGTGTCAGAAAATGACAAGGTTAACTTTAGAATAAAGATTGGAAACTTTAGAATTCGAAAACAACGTCGTCCTGATATTTTGAAACTTTTTCATAAACGAATCTCAAAATTGCATCTGTTATTTCCAAACTAAGCCTCTTTTTAAGAATAGGTAACTGCTGGATGATGAGAAAAGGTTACCAAACAAAATTAAATATTGATTTTAGAACGAAAGACTAACTTCAAAAGTTAAGAAGCTTATTACAGATTTTCCAGGAAATATGGATTATATTGTACACTGTTTATCCTTGAGAATGAATATTTAAAGATTTGGAGCTGATTCCTAATTATATTTCTGGAGAAATTTTGGTGTGAAACATGTTTATAGGCTCGTTTTGAGATAAATCGTAAGGCCCATTAAACTGGTTTCCACTTGGGCCGTCCTGGTCCTTACTAATTTTTATTAAACTTTTGTACGAGGCATCATATCTTCTAGGGCTCAGTACATCGTACATTTGTACCATAATTCCCCTTAACGATTTTTGTTTTTCAGTAATTAAAAAATACAAATCCTGGTTGCAAAAAAACGAATCTTGGAACTTTACCTACAAAATTTAGTGATCATGTTTGATACTTTTTACCTTCAACATCTTTGGGAACAGCATTGTGGGTATTGACGTACGATTTCAAAAAAGTATCGTTTCTGTCATATCCACTTATTGTACTGTAAATAAGAGAATTAGACCATTTATAATGTCCGCAACTGACATATCTGCATGAAATGTCCGAGTTGCATATACATATAAGATTTTGCCAAGTCACTGTTTGCCGTTCTGTCGCTTTAACAGGACCGGATTCACATTTACACCCATTTGTACTAGCGTATCTGATACACAGACTGCAGCAATAATAAGATTTAACAACTTTATTTTTCTTCCAGGTGAAAGTCCACAATTTTTTATTTGGCTGCATCTAGAAAACATATGGTAAATTTTTTTTTATTTTTAGAAATTGGATTGAGTTTATTACAAATATTAGAAGATTTATTTTATTTATTGTATTTTATAACATCATTATTATATACCATACACGAATTAAAAAAGGTAAATTTGATTTGATATATTTATTTTTTCACCTTATTTTTACTTAATATCGAAAAAGGATCCTAATTTTCAATCGAAAATTCTCACGTCACATTATCTGCTTTTTTAAAAACGTTGGTGGGCTTTTTCTTCGTTGAAATCTCGACTTTCTGATACTGTGAAAAAATATATACATATAAAACGAAGGGAATTTTATCTAAAAAATGTGACCGCTGCTATTTTGTTCAGTAAAAAAGTTGTTTTATTAAATTCTAATTACATTTATGTCATAGAAAGACTCATAA
Organism: Agrilus mali; assembly: GCA_029378335.1. Lineage (NCBI taxonomy): Eukaryota > Metazoa > Arthropoda > Insecta > Coleoptera > Buprestidae > Agrilus > Agrilus mali. Next base: position 16,770,124 of record CM055657.1, read on the forward strand.
TATATAAATATACATGTAAATCGTACCTACTATTGAATTCACCTACTGATTCATATACTGGTTACGTTAGTCATTACAATATTTTTAAAAACATTAATTTAGTTTTCTTCGCTTTTGCATTTCCTGAGAAAACTTACCATAGTAATGTATATATTTTTTCACAGTATCAGAAAGTCGAGATTTAAAAAAACCCCGTTTTTAAAAAAGCAGATATTATGTGACAGAAGTGTAAATACAAAAGTTGTAGATCTATTTATTACTTACAACTTTGCTATTTAAATTTTTTCCATCAGACTATTGTTTTTCGGAAATCAAGGGAAACCGTTTTTTATCCTTAAAAACTCATCCCCTTCCCCTTCCCGACCTCAGATCGCCCGTAAATTATTTTTTCTTTCATTTCTGTTACATTCTCTTCCTTTTCCAATGGGTTTCATCCTACTATAATTTTTTTTCGTTTTCAAAAATTATCGATCCTGGTCTATAGGTTATTATTGTAAAAAGCCTGCACGTTACGTTACTTAAAAATATTTGCAGGTATTCGACACAGTACGGTTCTGTTGTTGTTCCTTGGTCAGTTACTTAGTTACCCTGTATGATTGATGAATTATCAAACATGTATTGTGCTGTCGTTGCGCCATAGTGCATGTAGAGAAAAATTGTTAGAAATGTGACAGCTTGCGTCGGCCGATCCGGTAAACAACATTGAAAATGACGGTGACGATGTCCGTCAGTGTAGCAGCTTTGGCACCCCGCTTTATTGTGCTTCGTGCAGGCCGTGCCAAATCAGATCCGGAAAGTCAGATGTCGGCGGTCATAGCGCATTTCATAATAATGTCCAAGAAATGTTAAAGATCCTTTCTAATCGTTTTATATTTGCAACGCGGCAGAACACCGTCCGATCAAAGGATTCCTAGTGTCATCCGTCACGACTACTCAGCTACTACTCTTCCAAGAATTCGCAATTGCGTGTTTGTGAAATGTTATAACGCGTACATAGATACTAAATAAAGATCCCAAAGACTAAAACAAATATTTGAAATCTTAAAACAGAAATTATTTGTCAAAGGGAACACTAATGGTCCAGCTTTGAAAGATTATACGTATTTTCAGTATTTATGAGAAGTACATTAATCGATATGGCAAACTTTGGCATTTTGTTGAGAACAAAATATCTTTTTCTAAAGTTTGATTTATGTTCAAGTAAGCATATATGACACAAAACGTTTAAGTGGCGACATTACCTAATGATTGTGTCTCGAAAAAACAATTAGTTCATGTAATTCGACCTAACTGCTAAGGTTTTGATGTTTCCGTTAAGCGATTGATCAATATTAATGATCGAATGAACTAATGGCAGACTTTTGACTAAGACTGAGTTCTTTTGTAACTTATCTATTGACAAGTAAATATAAATAATAAATAACAAAAATAATTTTAAGTCTAAGGGGCTGTTCATAAAATACGTCACGTTAAAAGTTTTTTTTTTTGCCCCCTCCCCCCCGGTTGTCACGCTGTGTCACACTTTCTGTGATTCCCTGTAAATATTACGTCACAAAAACTAACCCACCCTGAACATGATAAATTTTGATTGATAATACACAAATTTCGATAGTCTAAAATATTAATTTTATTTTCATAATAAAATTTAAATAAATTGATAAGTATCTTTTGTAACGAACAAATAAATAATATTTCTATTTATCAGAAGTCCAAAGATTCTCTAAAAATTCAGTAAAATTTTTGATGAACGGCGAACGTCACGTTGCCGTAGACCCCCTGTCCTCCGCCCCCCCCCCCTTGTCACATCTTGTCACACTCAGCAAGACCCCCCCCCCTTCTATGAGAACGTATTTTATGAACGGCCCCTAATAGTAAAATTTAGTCAATATTTTATTTTCTTAAGTTCTGTTCATGATTTACATTGGAAAATGTCTGATTAGAAAACTTTCATTCAAATTACCTCTATCAAAGATTGATATTCTTTAGGCTTTTGCAATTTAATTTCTAAATTTTTGACATACTTATCCTGCAACTGTTTTCGAAATTTACTTACTTAAGGTACTTAGTTTCCTTTCAGTTATCTGAATCTAGTAAATGATGCATCATATGTTTCCCCCTCTGAAATTTATATAACGATTGAAGTAATTTTCGAGGAATTTAATAAAAAAAAATTGAAATGTTTGTTCATTTAGGAATAAAAAAGAAGTAATTTTGTTGTGTAATGACTAGGCACTTTAGGCTGTTAAATAGTTATGTTGGCTGTTGGGGTTGTAACAAGTAAGCTCTAATACATTACAATAAATTGTGTGAAAATTGCAACTAATTTTGTAACCATTCCTGCTCGAGCCTCTTGAGAAGTTGTAGACGTGCAATTTACGAGATGCAGTTTTCAAGCTTTTCACTAAAAATCGACTCTCGGATTATTCGTGTTCTTCTAACGAGATCTAGTCGCTTACGACAACAACGGGTCGTAGCCGCGGCGTTAATTTTAGAAACTTAAGAAGCAAGCTTTCAAACGCTACCGGAACTAAGTTCTTGCTTGAATAACGGTTAAACGGTGGAAGACAAAAGAACGGAAGAAAGCCTAGTCGCACCGTGATAGTCGCTCTATTGATCGGTTTTATACTTTTCTTTTTTCTTAATAGACCAACGTGGTAGGTAATGAAACAATACTTTGCTTGAAGGTGACCTACAACCTTATGTCATTAATCATGCTATTCTTTTATAATAAGAATGAAAGAAAAAGAATTATAAAATCTTCTGAACTTGATGAAGATTCGCTATTCAAAGGCGATGTAATTCCTTTTTCGTTTCAGAATTACAAAGTTGGTTCACTTGTCACAGATTTACTGAAAGTATTTCGAACCTTCTCATTATTAATATTGAAAAGTTACCTAAACCTTCTTCATTAGTGTTAGACGAAAAGAATTTTCTAAACATGTCTTTACAATGCTGCCATATTTTCAGGAATAATCTTACCATTAGACGAGTACATATCCATTTGGGCACCACAAGAGGGCGTTAGAAATATTATTCTAAGTTCATAATTTTTATCGCTCTTTTCAAGAGATATGTTTAAACTTTAATTGTCCTTCCTATTATTAGGTAGTCATAATTTTTGATTACATTTATATTAGGTTGTTATGCCTTACGACGTACCTAATTGATTGCTTGTTTCCTTCTTAATGTAACCTCCAATTACGCATTGTTCTCAAGTATTTTTAGCATTAGAATGAATACAATTTTTTCCTTTTTGTTATGCTTCACAAACAGATACAATCAATATATGTACATAATTCAAAAAATTTGATTAACTAATAATAATAATAAAGGTCCTAATGGGGTTAAGATTTCTTTCTCGTGAAATTGGTATATTCATAAGTCAGTGCATTCTGATGCCACCCTTGAAGAACTTCAGTAACGGGATACTCGAAACAAATTTGTCTTTCCAAGGTCAAGATCTAAATTTAAGCGCCTACGTCTCTCTATCGTATGTGTGTGTGTGAGCATCTTCGGTCCGTTTATAAACTGGACCTCTTCTCTAAAGGGATGTCTCACAGGGAGTATAAAATTAGGGCAGTTTTAGACTAAACATTGGAAAGACAGTCGGCGGCTGCCCTCCTGAAACAGTCGCCCTTATGGTTTCAATCTGTCAATACATCCCGCCTCTACCCTCGGGCTTTCTTCAGGCACGCATTCTTATGGTATGTCGTATATGCCACATACAAGAAGGCAGAAGAGAAGAGTTTTCTTAACCAAAACATTAATTGTGAATTCAAGTTTTACGCCTCTAATTTTCTTCGATTTTGTAAGAGAATTTTTTAGAAAATCATTATTACACTATGATTGAAATTTTAAAGTAGATAATTTAAGTAGTAAGCAATAATTTTATTTGTTTCTAATTTCTATGTTCAAATTTTATAAAAAGAGGCGAATGATAATGTTATCTGTTGTAGGGCCTAATTGGGAATAACACATCCAGTTCTCACATAAACGAATGATACTAAAATTATGTTATCGATAATACAATAGAAATGTTAATAAAAATTATTTTCTTTCAAAAAAAAAAAAAATAGGTATTACCGTTGTTCCAAAATTAGCGAAAACGCTTCTTAACTGTACTGCCTATTAATTTGTGCATTTTTAAACTTGAGAGAAGTTGTAATAATTTAAATTAGTGACTTCTGCTACACTGCATCTTAAAATGTGTTTATGATCATGTTATCTCTATAAGAAAATAATAATAATAAAATGGTAGGTAAAGTGATAGTTCGGACGCTACAAGGCCATAACGGGACTATACACTTTAATAACCTATTGTATCCGAAAACAAGGCATTAAATGCACTACCTGACCACTCTTATTATAGATGTTGTGAAAATATCCCACGGTCCAGGCAACGTGTACCTGGACCTGTTCAATCAAAGGAGGCCCTGCCGGTCATCCTGATCAAGGGTCAGCGTTTTTTATGTCCCATGCGGAGATGCTGCTTTTTTTTAAAGAGATTATATCGCGAACTAGCCTCCAGTAGTTTACAGTTATTTAGAAATTCGATAGCCACCTCTGGCAGGCTGCATCACGATTCATCTTTCTTTTTCTTCTACAATCCAAACAAAAAGATTCTTTTCAGTTTTACAGTGAATTACTGCCCCTACTGACAACAAAGGGCACAAAAGGACTGAAGTGTTTATCTGAAGTGATTTTGTGCTAAACTAGAAAATAATTTTATACGGAATTTTTTGACACAATAAATCTCTTAGATTAAATGATTAAATCGAGGACATTGTAAATAAACACTAGACAGGATTTTTAATTTTATTCCTCTGAAAAAATTAATTGAGGTGACCATGTATCAAATACATCTTACAGACCTCATAAATGTTTAAATAAAAAATTATCTAAATTGATAACAAATATAATAGATTTAAGTATCTAATAAAACCAACGTAGATTATTTTATTTATTGATGAAGTAATACAGATAAATAACTTTTTTAACGCCGAAAACAAGTACTAAAAGTAAAGGTAATTAAAGCCCATTAATAGCTGAAAATGACACATGTTGTATTACTAATCATACAAAGTGTTAGATAACAACTAAACTGCCAAAACAAAACTCTTATACTCACATTTTTTTCTATAGATACGTACTTGAAAATCTCAACTTCATTTGTTCTGTTCCAATTTTTTCAAACTAATCTTAAAGATCTTAGGTCACATTAATTTTATAAAAATATTGATGATGTGTTACAATTTCCGGGTACGAATTTGGTTCATTCAATTCATATACGAATAAGGGAAGCTAGCTTTATATTAATAAACTGCAGAAGATTTGGCTGGTTTAAGTAAATTAAATATGCTTGATTTTATTGTCACGTGCAAACAGCGATCTTTTGAGAAAATGTTAATAGTATATCTTAAAAACGATTCAATTATGGTACGGGTAAAACAAAAAGTATGTATAATTCTTATAGAAATTTAAAAATGAAATAAAAATTTAAAATAACGAAGTTTCGTCTTATACTGTATTTAATGAACACCCTGTATACGTAAACATATTTCTAGGTTATTAATCCTAAAACTTCGAGCAACTTTATACTAATATTATCCTGTAAGGAGATTTTATCCGATATCGCACAAATTCGATTAATATCTTACTAACCAATCTCGTAAATTAAAAAATTGAAAATTTAATTAATTTATTTTTGCAGTTATTTATTAATAACTATTTGAAGTGTTCAATATCATAAAAATGGATTTTTATTTCAATTAATGTTAGGTATTAAAAAATGTAATATTAGCAAACCACACAAAAAAGTGCGAGGACGGAGGCTCTACTGTGATTTTTTTCAATCAACATCAAAAACGCAGACGTAACCGAGATAGGCAGTTACAATTTTTTTCATGTGGCTGATCTAAAAAACGTCGTGGGGCAAATGAAATTTTTTCTCATAGAGCTCGAGGGTCAAAGGGGACAGCTAGCAGGAGGGCATCATGAACGGTCTCAAGCTCTCAAGAGCCTGCAAGCACACATCGCACCGACCATCCATCCACAGGACGAGAAGAACCTTATGCGAGCCAGATGGTTGTTCGGCGACGCCATGGCTTGGCCTTAGTTATACCCTGACCGTTTTTTTAAGCCGACTTTTTTATGCACGGTCTTATGGTAGTTGGACCCCACGTTCTTTTTTTTCCTCTTCTTCTTGCTACCTACAGGAAAGGGGCAGATTTTTTAAGGAACCCTACACCAAGTTCCGTTCTACGGAGATTAATTTAACATATAAAAAGTTTTTTATACCTGGACAATGAGCTGCGCAACTTTGGTTTGTACAAAAGAACCGTGGATATCGCGACAAGGACTACATAGAAATGGTCCTTTGCAGGGTGTTATTCGCTATTAGATTCTCACCGCTTTTCCTAGGTGATTCAACAAAACAAACCTATTGGACCCATTAAATAATCATTCTTCTGAATATGAAATGATTTTCATAAAGGAATGGTGATCTTTTAATAATGTGAGAAAAGTTGCAAATAAAGTAATTCTAGCTTTCCCTTTTAAATTTAGAACAAAATAATTTTGCAAAAATGCATCACGTTGCCCACGTTTTTTTTATAAAAGACATTAACCTTGATGTCACGAAAACAAGAATATATTTATTTAACAAATTTAACTAGAATTTAAGTAATTTTTTACACTACATTATAATATGAAACTAAAATGTCATGATTTGTGAGATAATTACGATTACTTTATAATTTTAGCTGATTTTTTTGTATTTGTTTTGCATTGTCAGTAACAATAAGTGGTAATTTATTTAATTTCTTTGTGGCAAGTAAATTTATTAACAGTGGGATGATATGAGTCTTTAACAAATGTTTCATATAGTACCCTTATTACTGTTAATATACTTTGATACCTCACTCTTACCTACAATAATAGTATTACACCCTGTATAATTTTCGATCATCGTTGTCATGTGCATGCTTCTCTGCATCGCATCTCTTCAGATGTTTGCCTATTCAGTCAACGCTAAAAAAGTTGGCCGAAGAAGATTGTATACATGCACATGTGTTTAGTATCCGCTTACGATGGGAACAGGGGGTAAAAAATAAATCGATCCGTGCTCTTTTTGTCTTCGAGTGACGGTGGTAGTTTTTTGAGAAGTAAACTTACCTACCTACGTAATGTATTTTGGTCCTGAACCGCTATGTTGCGATCTTTACAGTTTGGTCAATATTTGAAATTGTGGGAAGTTTTTTAAGGACGGTCACTGTTTAAGTAAAATATGAAAATATTCCCACGTTGGGTTCTACTACCCTCTAAGTTTTTTTAACTGTAGCTACAATGGTACAATGGCGTTTGCTTCTTTTATAACGCATTTTTTATTATCATGTAAATATTCGGTGTTTATTTAGCAGGATTTCTGTAATTCGTAATAAAGTTAAAGAATATGATGTAAACGGCATTTAAAATATATGTCTACGATAATTCATTCATATCTATGCATTGGCGTGATATCAGGGAAAACAACGGAAACCATTTCTGATAAACAACTTTAATAATTTCAGAATCTTATCATGTGGGACTCATCAGTTGGTTAACTATTTGATAAGGGCACGTGTAAAAAAAATTGTTTAATTACACACGTAAGTGTGTATCTATTAATAAATATTAGTAAAATTTTAATGGTACTCAAGCGAAAAAATACCAAATAAATAGATTTTCACAATTTTTTATTTTACATCTAACACATTTCACCAAATATTGGCTGCGGGTATTTACAGCTAAATCTACATGTTACATGTAAAATAAAATATTTTGTTTGGTGTTATTTTCCTGGATTATGGATTTTTATCAAGCAAAGGTCGAAACTTTTCATTTATTACTGTCATTTACTGAAAAAAATAAATTAAAATTACAAAGCCCTTTCTTAATCTGCTATATGTTTATTTTCGCCAGTCTGTTCTCTATACCTGTTAATTCGTATTTTTTTCCTCGAAAGGCTTAAGTGGAGGGTGGATTAATGTAATTTATAAAGTTAAGTATTAGCGTATTTAATAACATATATTTATCGTGGCGTATTAACAGAAGATGCTACCACAGCGACACCAGCAAGTGGCTGATGGCTATCCTCCTTTTAACGACAACGCCGTAATTTTACAAGCTTGTAATAAAAGGCGTAATAACTTGACCATATGGCAGGACATAATACATCTTGAGACTATGTAATCATATTTATTTCCTAAACGGACAACCAGAAGGTTCTAATTTTAAACATCGTTTTTTCAAACACGCGCCTTTTATTAACGTGGTTGTAGACGCTTCGAGAGTTATTCAACTGTGACTGTTTGAAAACACACAACTAAAAAGGTTCAAAAGCTGTTAGCTGTTATTATAAGGCCTTTTACGTTTTTTAAATGACAAACAAATAAAATATTTTTTTTGTAGCAATTTCAATTTCATTTCTTCGCGAGCTTTTTGACAAGTAATAAGATGGTAGGTAAGTGGTTCTACAGGCTACAAAGATTGGAAAACTGTTTGTTGATATCAATTTAAGAAAATTATTATATTTTGTCCAACAAATCTAAATTTTATTTACCTATTTTAGTGTTAGTAATACCTTAGTGTATAACACGGCATTTAATAAGAAAAAATGTCTTTCTTTTGCTTATAAAATGTCTTCATTGAGCGTAAAATATTGGGATGTATACTTATTCCCATTTCATACTGTCCAATTTCGTACCACATAAATACTTTTACCTAAAGATTTGCATTACGTTGAAACAAATCCATTTATTTATAAATAACTAAGAAGCTTACCAAAAAGTATCAAAGATTTGAAACAAATGTATTTAGTTCGGGCGATTGTTTCATTTTTTATTCACCTTAACTTTTTTAGGTTTTCTTTTTCGTAAAATACATCTGATTATTTATTATAAGTTTACCTGACTGATTACCCGTACGACAAACGCGGTACGAAATGGGAATGATCTCAGGTATACATCTGGATCCGCGGTACGAAATGGGAAATTGGCACGAAGTGGGAATTAACCAATATCGGAATGTTGAAATTCAAGTGATTTGAATTTGAATTATTTTTTGTAGATTGAAAGGACGTGAATGTTCGGGGTAAATGCAGGAATATGAGATTTGCTTTTTCCAATTTCAAAGTTGTATTGATTAAGTGGAATAGGATTATGGACTCCAGTTCTTTCCCTAATTTAATCTTTACCCTCAGTCAGAAATTGTTAAAATTGTATTTAACACAATAATCAGAACCAAGCCCTGTTTGGCATAGCTCTGATTATTTTGCTGATTCCAATCAGGGGAAGAATTATGCAAAAAAATGATATTTAGTTTAAATTTCTGTAGATAAAATCTGATATTGAGTTTATCAGTTTCATAATTGGAAATGTTCAACAGTCCCAAAAATTGTTTTGTTAACCTACTGCTAAAAGTATGTTTATCATTACTTTTTATACTCTTTTTGGTGTAAATTACACCTTACATTTCCTTTCTTTTGTTACTTTGGAGGCGAACAGAAGGACAGTGACAGGTTGCATGTGTTTGCGGTTAGCCAAATATTCTTCTTTATATTATTGTCCGTCTCTGAAAGCAGAGGACCCATTTCTTATTATAAACTGGCAATAAAAACGACCGACCCGTCTGACTCAACTGCTTGTAAAAGCAGGATGGTGATGTGACGGCAGCGTGTACCTTCAAGAAATTGGGGAATGACAGACGACTTGACAACCCCTACACCATGAAAAACCTTGACCGCTGCCCTTAGCGTCTGGCCAGCTTCCTTTCAACTAAAACCACTTTAAAACATATGTTGCAAATGAAGACATTCTTTCTGCATCATATCGAATAGATTATATTAATTCAAAATTGCTGCAACAAGGTGGCATATAAAACTGGGGTAAAAATTATTCTGAATAATTAATAATAGTAAACGTTTACAAAGTTCCGCACTATTTTTTTGATTCTATACAAAAATTTCGTTGTTGGTGGCGTATTTTGAAATCTCATCAGTTATTGTTTGAAATTAAAAAATAATAATAATTTAGGAAGAATAAATAAAACAGATTCAGGAAAAGCTTCGGGCTAATGATTGGCAACAGAACAATTTGCGGTTTCAAAAAAAAAAAGCAAAATTTACAGAATGTCCATAAAAGCTTCAGTTGGAATGATAAATGTATGTAGTCCTGATCCTAATCCTCACAAATGTTTGCTACTAAATTAAATTACACATTTTTGTGACTCATTTTCTTGATTTAATTATATTTTATTAGTCATTGAATGTTTTTATTTGATTCATATTTTGAATTGGTGTCCAAACACAGTATCCTAACCGCAACAGGAACTGTAGCATACCACACACCCGCAGGTTTAGCACATTTGTCTGTCGTCAAGTCTACCCTCAAATATGCATCAAAAACATTTGGTTGGTACTACGATAAAACAGAGCAGACCTTGTACTGAAGCAAATAAATCTTTCAAATGCTTTGTCTGTGTAGATTTTAGTAATAAATAATGTTTGTTATTGTACAAGAAATCTGATATTCCAAAAAGGCGTTGTAAATTAAACACTGCAAGAACTTTGTACTTTTATTTTTAGCAAAAGGGGTGAAAATTACTCTTTGGCCTTCTTATTTTTGAATAGATTCTTCTTTTAATAAAGTTATGCACCTTTCGAATATTCTCATAGGTTCTTGCTAACACAAAAATTAAATTCTTCCGTTTCGAGTCGCCAAAAATTCTTTAATTGTCTAATACATTACAGAGTAGGTATGTGGTAAAATTTTTATGCTAGTCAAATTTTGTGACCTCAGGTATTATGTATAAGAATAATTTGCTTTTATAAGAGCGACACCCTGTATGTATTACGTGGTTAATAAGTTTACGTAATAGGCGTACAGGATGTTTTTATATTAAAAAAACTCGTCATCGAATTACGTAGTTGATTGCGTTATACGTTTTGGGAGAAATAAACAAATTTTTACAGTTTACTGAAAATCCGCTTCAATGAGATAAAACTGTGACATTTTACGGAATTCCTCAACTCACTTACATAATAATAAAACAAATAAACCACTTGTGTCTACATTATGGCAGTTTTGTCCTTCGATTGCACACATGCGACCAAGTGCTGGTTTCCAGAAGGGTGAGAGAGAGAGGACAGTGTGACATTGTTTATCTCATCTTTTTGTGGATCAACAAAAAATGCTTTTGGTCACACACTAAGTATAAATATAGCCGGCACATGTTTATAATGTCGCGATCCGACCAAAAATGATCCCTAATGTAGTCCGACATAGGTGCCAACGTGTCCAAACAATTCCACGAAGGGCTACAAAAATGTAACAACCACATACATATATACAAACGTACTTAGGTACTACGTATGTGTTCGAACACACACGTGTGGACGAGTGTGAAGAACGTTATCCAAGACGCCTTTCCTGCTTGATGTGGAGCATCCAACATGTGCGTGGATCATCATCTGTTTAAAAGAGAATGACGACTGGGATGATGCTGGACACCCAAGACACCGTCGGTCGTTGCGTCTGGAATAACCAGACGATGATGTTGATGGTAGTAGAAAAGTGAAGAAGTATTTTTAACAAGTAACGTCTGGTCTGTTAATGGTTATAAGGATAAGGGGTGATAGAGTCAGGGGCGTTCGGCTAATTTATGTGTCTGAGGATAATATCTTTAAATATTTATTTTGAGATTGAACCTCCTCACGTCTCCTTCAATAAATTGTAAATCTAAAGAATACATTAAGTTTTCCATGGTCCTCTTAACCGAATAACTGATGAGACTGGACTTTGTTAATTTGACTTTTAGAAGTTTTCAAACAAATTGTATTCGTTAAGAAGGAGTTATAAAATGTAATCTTAATGAGAATTTAAAAACGTTATTGGTCAGATAGTGATAGATCAACTCTTTTACCCTGTTAGTAAAAAAATCATGCATTTGAAACTTGGAGTTGATAGAAAAGGTTAAAATGAGAAGATATTGGTAAGAATATGAAAGTTGTGCGTTGTGAAATTCAATAAGGAATAGAAAGGATAGTGGATGAGACATAGGTACAAGGATAGTTAAAGAACTGACAGAAGGGGAAAGATGAGGTTAATATTCACAAACGATTAGAAATGCAAATAATTCTGTTTTTTAGGAAATGAGAAGGTGCTCTCAGGATAATATTGGATATGTCTGTTCAATCAATTCTCGGACCCGAAGACATAACGATGATAATGATAATGAAAATTGGATTATGACTCAAAGGGTGAATTTTAGGGAGAATAAAGTAAGAAACATGAAAAAACCTTTTTGGAAATACTTTTGATTGAGTTACGTTTGCAAAAGTCTTCGATTATCAATAATTCGCACTAATAGACACCCTTGTAAAACAATTCACAGGAAAACTGAGGTGTAGACTTTAACATTTATAATTCTGGAGGAAATAAGTGAAGGATACCAAAATGTGTTGTAATTGATTTTCGAAATGGAATTGCATGTAATGTGGATTTCTTCTTTCAAAATTGTTTTACATAACCGCGATGGACGATTTTCATATTAACTGTCCTTCACCAAATAAAAGTAATTATTAAGCTACAACGAACGAAATCAGCGACAAGCGGCTCCAACTTATAAGTGTAACTCATTTCAACTATTAAGGAAAGTGTTAGTTATGTAACATTGTAAATGTTATCATAAATCCGTAGGTGGATGCTGCACTATTTCTTTTGTTGGTAAAACGTGGAAAGTGGATGGTTTCTTGAGAAGATGAGCTCATCAATTCGTTCAGTAACGTAGGGGGATAACGATCGTTCGTAACATTATTGACATCGAGCACGAAATTCGTGAATATGTTTCTATCGCAGCGTGCCCAGCAGTTGGACAATGGTGACCTGACTCGCCCTTTTGACGTCAGCGCGCATTCAATGCTAATGCGATCGGAGACTTCATCTGCGAGTCACTCCTTCCTTAGTTCGGCCGAAGGAGTGTGCAGGGGTATGTCTTAAATCTACCAAATACCAAGGCGACGGCGGCGACGTCGACGCCGTGTGTCGCTGAATATATCACTGGAAGAAAAGAGAGAAGAGCACGCGCCATCGTTCGAGGTGTGAGACCTAGATACATTTCTACCTATTGCATATACACCGGGTGCAACAATATCACTGAAACATTTTTTGGTACTTCCCCTAAACCATATTGGGGGAATTAGTCCAATCCCTTTTCTAAATAAAGGCTCAATTAGCAACTGGACGAATGCCCTAATAACTCAATGTATGCCCAAGCAGATCTCATATTCCAAAACAAAAGTCAAAAAATTCAGAAATTACATTTCTTTGCCGATTTAAGAATTTAATGCCTTGTACCTTATCTTGTTGTGGCTTTTTATTATTGCGAATGGTTCCTACACAGGGCCAGATCTACCATATGGCTTTTTGGGCTTCAGCCCCGTGGGTTCAAGGGGGGCCCCCAGCTAAGTCAAGTCAAAAATAGACGATAATGCGAAAGAATTCATAATATATTATAATATAGATCAAATATTTTAGTATCTCATTTTTTCTATACTTTGAGTAATTATGGTGGGCTCTAAGTGGTAATAACCCAGGGCCCCCTAAACTCACGGTCCGGCCCTATTCCTACAGGTGCCAGCAAACCTCTGAGCCCTTTGAATAATGAACTATAAAGCGTGTGTACTTTTCTAACTTTCTTTTTAGATTTTTTTCTCCTTCATATAAAGAACAAGCAGTGAAACCCGGCGTTGCTCGGGTTAAAATACATCACATTTTTAATGGTATAAAAAATATGTAAGGATCTATTTTTTAACGTAGATATTATAGATTTAAATTATAGATAACGATATTGAGACTTATTCGGCCATTAAACATTTAAATTTTTTTGGTCACTGTTCGCTCTTGTTTCCAATTGATCTTCACTCGATTGCAAACACAATTTAACTGACAAAAAGTCACTGAATGTTGATTTATATATCATCGAACATCGAAATTCCTAGTACCAGAACACTCTAGAATATCTAGATGTACATCACTTTGAAACGTAGATGTACACTTTTTGAAACTTTCTAGATCATTCAAGAAATTTTTAGAAGTTTCTGGAACATTCTAAGTCTGTAATAACAGTTTGCGCTCATTTTAGAATTTTTAGATCATTTCAGAAATTTTGAGATCTTTCCGGAAGTCCTTATGACTCAAAAAAGAAGAGAAATATTTCTTTTCACCTTTCTGCCACCTACAACTACCCACTTCCACCCACCGCGACCAAACTCCCTTACTTCCACCTGGAGACCAAGGGGTATTTACCACCCCAACAGGAAGTTGATTCAATTAGGTAGAGATAGAGAAAACCCTGTCTTTATGTACGAACTTAAGCATTTTATATATGTATTTAGAATTTAGATTACATCGCTTAAATTAATTGAATTTGCAAGATTTCTAGAAACGTCACCAATTGGAAATGTTCCTTATTGCATACAAAATTGTTGACCATAAAGTGTCAAAGAGACTGTGAACGATTATCCCATGATGTTAAATATTTATAGTTATTTTGTATTATTTAAAGGCTGACTTTGTAACCTTTCAAGCACCTGGTATATAATAAAAAGTCACATGAAGAGGTGGGACGGTACCGTCCAGTCAAAGATGCCATGTGGGTGTCAACATATTGTTTATGACAGAGAAAAATGTGAAACAATTGACAATAGAGATTATATACACACTTATTATAAAATATCTCGTTGGGCTTTATGCATTAATTTATGAAATAACGGGAAGGAATGCTAAGTACTCACTTTGCATTGTGCTCTTTTGTATAACTCGTTGTTTTTGTTTACTACTACCACTTGATTTATTTACGAGATATTCAAATCCATATATATAACTTTTTGCTTTTGTTGTAGCTTTGAGAGTTTGCTCTTTGAATTTTTTTTCAATGACAGTGCAAACTTTACCAACAGTGACATAGCAATTTTGAAAATTCTCTACATTTGCCAGTGGCGGTTGATAATAAGTTAATAAGGAATACCGAGACGTGTTGGTAAATTACTACTAGATATAGTTTAAGAGCATCCTACTTACTTATATGACAATTATGGGCCATCACTGAATGAGTTAGAAATAAATTGAAAATATTAATGATGTTGAGTAGGTTAATCATGTATGTATGTATGTATGTATGTATGTATGTGAGTGTTTTTATATTAAAATTATCATTTATTTAGATTTGATGTGAAAATTTATGTTTTAATTATAAATTATAAAGTTTTTAAAATTTTGCAAATAACTTAAGCAGTAGACTTTTCTTATAGCTGCAATAAACTGCACCGATTGAAAGTATGTGTTTCCTTGCGCTCCTTGTGCATGAAGTGAATTATTGAAGTAAGTGCAAAATAAACATCTGCGTGGAATTACATGCATTACTTACACCTTTCGGACGTAACGGATACCTTTTGTAAATTATTAACGTGTACAAGTCTCATGTGATTCAACATTGTCTTGTGCAATTACTTACTTCAGCAGCTAACTAATTAAAACTGCCAATTTCACAATACGATAGAGATAGGTAAATCCTTGAAGGTACAAGAAACTCTAGAATTGCTGGGACTAGACGATTATTTACATTTCATGTATAAGCAATAAAAATCAAAAACACTTATGATCCAGTATATAAATTATTTACGTACAATAAGACTTATCATTTCGGTCATCATCTATTTCAACGGTTAGAGGACCCCACAGTTTTAATGCTGCAAAAGAATAACAAAATTGTATAGTAGTAATACTTCTTACAAAACCTAGTGTTCTGCATGCCTTACCACAGATATAAGGAAATATTGTCAATAATATGGCGAGTAAATGAAACTTTACATATAAACGAGATCCTTGAGGAGTTCCAGAAGTCTGGGTGAAAAGGTTTGTCTAAATCCCTTAATGCATTGATCTAAACAAAAGTGGACAATCAAATAGGTTAAGAGCTTGTCTGAAGTCAATCAATATCATTGTTCTAAAATATACAATTGCACCCATGAAAGAAAAAACTTAAGCGGCCCATTTTCTGGGACAATTACATTCAAAAGTAGGTGTTTTGTGGGTTTAAAACTTCAATTATACTTAAGTCGTGGAAAGTGTTCTAAGAATCCTGAATAATTACTAATTTGTTGTGTTCGTTTATTTTTATATTTGTAAAGTACCTCTAAACTGCTAATTAACTTTCATGGCAGAAGTTCTTCCAGTTTCCTGTTTTGCATCTTCTCAATTTATTTTATGTACTTTCTCTAGATTTTTTTAAGGTCTCTTTTGTAGCAAATTCATACAATGTAGTGGCAATTTTGAGTTTATAGCATTGGCATACGAGTGATTTGTTGTAATGGTAGAAAGTTAACATCACTACCATTTCATCATTCACCACAGTAATGCCACTTGCTTTAAGTGTTAATATTTTTCGAGCAACGACCAGTTAGATATATTTAATAGACTGCCACTTTCTCGATAGATTGAAAATGACAGAATAGCAGGCAAGAACTATCCTTAAAAACTATTTTGAAGAAATACTAACTAATTTTATTTAAAAACTTCCTTTGGGAACGAATTGTAAAAAAATTTAATTGTTTATTGCATACCATTGAAGTGAAATATTCTTTCGATAATCTATTCTAGAGAAATAACTGTTAATTATTTTCAATTTTTTTCAATATTATGGACCCCCATTATCCTTGAATGGTACTGAAACATATTTTCCCTTAACTTTTCCTTTTATATACCTATAGTAAAAGCTCTTCTTTTATACCTTAATGCCTTCCGTATCTGTGTCACTCGCTGTTTGAAAGACCTGTAACTACAAGAATCGTGTTTGTACCGCGCCAATACCGTTTCTATTATTATAATTCCAACGAATTGCTGAACGTGTATTGTAATGTGGTTACTTCTTCTACTGATGAATTTCACTATCACCTTTGACATTTTCTGTATTGAATAGTTGGCGAGGTCGTACTTCTATACTCATACACACCACATACTTACAGAGACCTATCTGTGCTCACATGTATGTATGCAAAACGTTCCAATGAAGTCGGTGTTAATGTTCTGATTGTAACCCATCTTCTTGTTCTTCTTATTGTTGTTAGGAAAAACGTAACTGCTTATATGTCGTTGTCAGAAAGTGTAAGAACATTAAATGGACATCGTCTTAAAAGGTAACAGCACACGCTTTGTTAGACATATTTACCACCAACTTCTGAATAGGCTTTGCCATTCTTTTTTTATTATCACAAGTTATTCGTATAAGAGCTGTCAGCACGACAGACGTTTGCGTGGGTGAAGGCTCTTCAGGAAGTGTGTCTGTCTGGGCTTCTTCATCTTCGTGTCTAAATTAATACGTATTATAATAGCATTCACGATCAACGTCCGTTTCATAGAGTAACAATTATTGCTTCATCGACAGACGACTTTATTACCTGCAATAATATGTAGAGTTGAAGATGTGTCAGGCTTGAAAGGAAATGATCTTTCGAAGAAACATTGAATTTGTAGAAACTTAAAAAGATAATAATTTATTAAACAGTAATCAATTTCTTTTTTATTATAGAATCAGTTCAGTGACGTTACTTTTTGGTCAAACCTTGTACTGTTTTACTTTTCTGTTTGCGCGTTTGAATTTAAGGAGTTTGCTTATTGGATTTGCGCGGTCGTCATCACGTTCGGAATTAAGCGAAACCGTCTAATCGTTTTATTGTTAGCGTACCTGTGGGTCAGCATGTTTTCAACTTTAAAACGATATTAACCTCCGTCAATGGTGTGTCACGATTCGAGGTGGCACAGTATCATCTTCTTCGTGGATTCATCGCGTCCACGGCCGCTTCGTGGACTTAGAACATTATTAGAAAGCGCAGCGGTTGTCGCGAGAAGGTCGCATAATTTTTCACTCGAAAGCCGTATAAAACGACTAAAGCCTATCTACATAGAGACCCACAAAGGCATGCATTTAACTAATATAATTGTATGGTTAAAAAATATAAACAGTTTGGATTTGGAGATTCACCACAGTCACTGTTTTATAGTTCATTTTATTATCAGGCTTATCTTTGGTAAAAGTGACCTCCTTATAAAACTAACTGGAGGTACTATGCACAAAATTGAAAATTAAAAGTGTAACGGAATATATTGCCCATGAGGTACGAGACAATGGCGTAGTTTGGGGGTGGCCATGGAAAATTATATGAAATAGTCTAAAAATGTAAGTTTCCAAAAATTTGTAGAGGAATTCCCTTGCAGATGCAAGAATTTCGCACCCTCAGATTTCTGTATATCGAGCCATCCAAGATAAAAGGATGAAATTACGCCCTTGATAGAAAATTTGTAAATCATACAAACCTGACGGAATTTCTATTAGAGATCGCGGTACAGTTCATGAATTACCTAAATGTTTAGCATTTTTTCCAGCTACGTGAATAAGTCGTTTGAAGTTAATTGTTTTCTATTAGTGTGTCCGATCAACTCACGCTTGACTAGTTTCTTAAGATTTTCTCCAAGGCAAACGTAAATTCGACCCCATTCCAACATTTTTGTATAATGTCCTCCACTAATATTAAAATTTTGGTGCGTAAATTGGTTCCTGGGCAATTTTTTGTGATACCTATGAAGTTCAATTAAATAATTAAAAATACCTGCCGCAATACTGAATAATATGCATAATCAGCATGTGGATTAAAATATTAATGACTCGTTATTGTCTTTCGGTATGTGAGTAAGGTTATGGCATATAAAGGTTCCTTTCTCCCCCCTCTCCCCAATCGACGTTGTTTAGTAAAATGTTTTCTTCTCTAGAATGTAAGCAAAAATGTGTTTTCAGTTTAATCCCAACAAATTATTTTCACCAGGAATAGGAAAGAAATTACCGTCCAACCCCTCCAACTGCACAAAAAACCTCTCGAAAGGAAGAAACAAATAAAAATGGTAGGATTACATTTTGACAGCAAATTATCATGGATACCACACATTAAAATATTAAAACGGTCATGCATGCAAAGATTTAATATAATAAAGTATATTTCTTCAATTAAATGGGGAGCAGACAAAGAAACCATCATCAAAACATATCAAACTTTTATCCAATAAAAAATAGACTACGGCTCAATAATATATGACTCAGCATATGAAATATACTAAAGACACTTTACATTATCCAATCCACAGCATTAAGACTTGCTACAGGTGCTTTTAGATTAAGCCCAATAAACAGCATACTGGCGGAATCTGGTGAAATACCATTAAAGTTCAAGAGAATGGAACTGAGTTTAAAACAACCCATCATATACAAGCACACTAATGAACCCTTACACAAACAAGTATAATAATAAAATAATTCCTAAGCCACTGCATATAAGAATAAAAAAATGCCAAGAAAGGACTAATCCCTCTCCAATTCAAATAAGAGAAAGAGCACTGAGCCCATACCACCATGGACGTGTCCACCACTAAAAATCAACCTAAAATTAACTCAATATATATCAAAAAACGACCCATTTACAATGTCTATAGCGAAAGATTTATTTCTAGAATTTTGTGACCAGTATCAACGATCTAGAAACATCTTCACTGATGGCTCCAAAACCGAGGTGGGAGCAGGTTGTGCTGTAGTAATGGGAGAAATTGAAAAATACTTCAAATTACCAACTAAGTGCTCAATATTTTCATATGAAGCTTATGCCATAGAAAAGACTATAGAATTAATAAACACTGAAAAAGTAGAATCTTCCTTAATTTTAACCGACTCACTAAGCGTACTAAAAGCTCTCCAGAACCCCATAAAATCAAATCAACAAATAAAAAACATCACACATGCACTGTTAAAAGCTGAAGACCTAGGTAAAGAAATCATATTAGCTTGGATACCATCCCATACTGGTATTCGCGGAAACGATAAAGCAGATGAATTAGCGAAAAAAGGTGCTACAGATCTAATAACTACTTAAATAGCCCCCCTAACTAAATCAGAAGCCAAAAGAGCCATCAAGAATCTCATCATTACAACATGGAATAGTGATTGGCACAAAAATCCGCCAAAAAAGCTACGACAAGTCAGAGACGATGTCTTTAAATAATTCTCTGCCACCGATCTCAAACGTAATGAAGAAGTAATTATCCAAAGACATAGGATTGGCCATACCAATTTAACTCATGTTCATTTCATGAAGAACGAGCTGCCGCCGTTATGCATAAAATGTAACACCGATACTCTCCAATCAGTAGAACACATCATCACAAACTGCCCAGGATTGAGTAATCAAAGAAGGAAATACATCCTCTCTATGCCATTTAATGAAAATCTGAATAACCCAGAATTATACAAAAATGTATTAAAATTTTTACAAGAAACCCAAATGTATGATAAATTATAACAATAGATTAAGTTTTACAATTTACTAATAACAGTAATATGTAATCATGTGTAGTCGCTCATGACCTAGCTCTTAATGCGACTTCAAATATCTTAAATTTAAAAAAAATATATATTTTTTTTTCGAAATAATGTTAAATTATTTATAACTGTTGCCAAACTTATAATTTACCTTTGTCGCGCATACATTTTGTGCTGAGACTCTGCATGCCCAAGCGCAGGTATGTATGGGGCCAAATTTACGTAGATGAAAAACTATCTAGAAGGAATTTTACGTACCTCTACTCGGTCATTAAAGCATTTCGGACCAAATTTACATTACCCCGTTGATCATATTATTTCTATTTGATTATTCAGAACTTTTGTGGGCAGTGACTATTTGTGACATTATCTATTTTTGAAGTAACCTCGTACGTGTAGGCAGGAAATCCTTACGAAGTATGCGTTTTCATAGAACATGAATAAGTATAAGTAGATTTTGTTACGACCTAAGATGCGAAAAACATTATGTAGGAAGAAGAAGAGTTTGTAGAAGCAAATCGAAGGCGGCATCGTCAGACTATCACGTTCACACACTATTTATTGCTAAATAGGTTTGAGTGGCGCAACAAAGTTAACTAACTACCATCCACCGACCGCAGTGAGAGAGCCTGCCGCGGTCGCCTCGCCTCACCGTACGAGGTGATGATGCCACTTTTACGTCGTCGATGTCGATGTCGTCTTCTTGTCAATGCAATGTTACCATTGCCAATGTATGCATGTGTGCCGGTGCTAAAAAAGTTCGCGAAGTAGCACGACCTTTAGTCAGATTTCTAAAGCGGAAAGTTCGCCAAGAATAATTATTATTATTGTCACAATAGGTTTGTGCTAAGTACCGTAACCTTTAATCGCCTCATTGGCACGTTCTGTCGAATTGCGGATTTTACTGCGTCCAATTTTTTATTATAAAAGGTGTAACGGAATTTTTTAATTTTGTGTGTGTTACCCGAAGCGAAATGAGCCGAATCTGTCTGCGATTTTGTCATATCTATTAATAAGTTAATTACCTTTTAAATCTTGCATGTAACAATGATAAAGGAGGACAGCGGTAGTTGTCACGACGAATTTATAAAAGAAATATTTCAATTTTGATTTTTATTAACTTTTACTTTTAGCATTAGTAATTAGTAGCTCGTAAATAGAATAAACAGAGGAACACCTGCCTGATAACTTCTTGCACGTTTCAATAACTTTATTATTACCAAAAACTTGTAGAATTAACGATTAACTAATAAGAATGTCCCAATGTTTACACGATGGATTTGACCTGTAGGTATACCTAGTATTGTTTAGGGGGGAGGGGGTAAGTATCAGTGAGTAACAGTAATATAAAACGGTTTATTGTGGTTTATTGTCTTATTTTAGAATCGTACTAACATTTTGTATAGGTACACAAATGTCAGAGGTTTTCTACATAATTAGTCATTTATTTCTTCCACTAACAATAGCACTATTTTGATCGATTTCTAAAATTTTTTTGTAAATACTGCTACGAGTTAACGAAGTTCTTTGTTAATGAATAAATTTGAATAATATACAAAAATTTGACTTTTCCCTGCATAAATCTTGTTGACATTTATTTTAATCAGAAGCTTTATCAATTAACATAGGAAATATCTTTTACTAGAGGCAAATTTTGTAACTATACGTTATAGATTTTTCCTTTTTTTTGTGTTGTACTTACTTTCTGACTAAATAGCTTTATAATAAATAGGGGAGAGTGGGGTAAGTTGGCGATGGTAAGGGAAAAGAATTGTACAAAAAAAATTGAGGTTTATTAAAACAAGAAAAATACAATAAGGTTTCTATAAAGCTTTGGCTACAAAATAACAACCATTTTGGTAAAACACAAACTACTGATTCTTTAGAAAAATAAATAAATCCCAGTGATGCTAATTCGTTAGTTCACCTTTTTGGGGGGTAAGATGGCGAACCCATTGGGGTAAGTTGGCGAAGTCAACAAAAATCACACTAGAACGCCCCTTTTCCTAAGTACATAGTACAAGCTTCATACAACCAATTGGAACATGAAGAACACTGGATCCAGTCTTCGATAGGAGGATTACTGTACACTTCTTCGCAGCCTGGACAGTGAACGCTCTCAGAATCCTGCACTCATGGTACACGCCACGGTTGTATTTTTTCCACGTTCGGCTGAGACAATTTTAGTAACTCGTCTATTTCCAGTTGGGCTTAGAACCTTTGGAAGCTTACAGGGAACAGTAGACATGCCGGATTCATCGGCATTAAAAATTCTATCTGCTGGTGAAGGCATAGTTCTTCCGAACATTCTTCAAATTATCAAAGAACTTTCCTACAGACACACAATTGAATCCCATCAGGCGACCTACTGCTGTTGCTTCCGGAGTTCTCAAACTAAGACGATGTTTCGACATGAAAGCCAAGAGCCACTCTTTCCCAGCCATTTTTAACGTTTGATTAAATCTGTGGTTTATATTATTTGCCTCAGCAAATTGAAATGCAAGTTTTCTTAGCGAAATTTCGGTAAGACCGAATCCTCGATTGTCAAATTCCTTTATATATTGTATAAGTACTGCAGCTTGTTCATTATTAAATGTGCAGTGAAATCTACCTTCATGGGACGGAATGTCTTCACCACGCTTTAATTTCTTAACATAACGTCGCAAAGTAGATTCTGGTATGTCATATTCATTAGCCACGCTATTACAAGACCTCCGATTTTCTATCTCATGAAGGGCCGCAATAACAGCAGCGTCGCTCCAGGAACACCTCGAACTGGTCTTCATGTATTTTCGAGGCATATTCTGCATGAAAAAAAAATGAAAGGTAAGATGGCGAATTCGTCATCTTACAACCGCCATTTTACCCGTTGAAGTTATGGGGAAGTTTTAATTGTTTGTGAAATTAAAGAACGACATGTATCAGAATGACTGCAGTATTGTGTGACTCATATAGTGAAAATTAATCCTAGCATAAAAGATTTTATCAACTCACCTCGAATTGCTGTAAAATTCTTATCAAAGTACACCACAAAATTATATCACTACCGCCAAATAAACATATGTGAACACCTCTGCCTTAAATGTACACATCTTCAACTGATATTGGAAATTTTATATCTCTACCGATTAATGGAAGGCACCACTGTGTCATTTTCAAATTATTTCTATGCAGAAGAATGTTACAAACGTTCGTCATCTTACCTGCTTCGTCATCTTACCCCACTCTCCCCTACTGCAAACTAATGAAGTGATTTATGCACATTTTGAGAATGTATTTTAATATCAGTAAAAAGATATTGTTTACTGATATTACGAAAACTTGTACTATTACATCAGAGCCCAGATGGTTGAGTTAGCTCGGTGATTTATCGAATAAATATTTTTCATCAGTACTATATATCAAATCATTGATAACTGAATGTATTTGTAATGTATTTTATCGGAAAATTCCGGTAGGGTCTTCATTGATCCCTTAACGGTCATTTTAATAAAAAGGGCGTAGAATCAGGAAGGAAATGAATACATAAAGAAAAATGGGTCTACTATTTTAATGACCAATGTAGCGTCTCAATTTTTATTACTTAATATCAAACTCAATTTACTCTAGCCAGTTTTTAATAGGTCAATTACTATAACTAATTTAAAAGTTAACAACCCATGTGGGTACGTTAAAGGAATTAATTGATGGGTGGCGAATTTTTTAAAGAAGCGTTAATCAAATCGTTTTTACGTGCCCCGTGCCTTACGCGTGCCGCCACCAAGCGGTGGAAAGCGTAATAACCTGATATCGTCCCCAATCGACTCTGAGAGGCGTGTTTAAAAACCGAGAAAAGTTAATTAATTATTCTTAAATCGTTTTCAATTCTGTTTGACTTTCTTGTGAATAATAACAATGAGAAAGAGAAGGAAGCGAACAAGGCAGTCTTTCTCTGCTGCTTAAACAACTTGTTACGCTTTATGAATAGCTTTTCTCAATGCAGATCTTCTCGGGAAAAAAGTTTGCTTTATCTTTTATCTTAAGCGATGCTTTAATTAACCGTAAATTTGTATGAAATGGATAAAAGAACAAAGAGCTAAT
This sequence comes from Agrilus mali, assembly GCA_029378335.1. Taxonomy (NCBI): domain Eukaryota; kingdom Metazoa; phylum Arthropoda; class Insecta; order Coleoptera; family Buprestidae; genus Agrilus; species Agrilus mali. The sequence goes on from CM055657.1 coordinate 16,794,658, forward strand.
AAAATTACTGCAATATACAAAAGTACTTTAGCACATATCCCTAATAACGAAATTTATAATTATTAATTACTTTACGAAACAATTGTTTTCGAGTTCTTTTTTATATCCATTAGCCCTTATTTGTATGTGAACATTATGATACACGGTGCACCAGTTGTAAACTTGTTCTTCATCAATTTTGGTATTTTTTTTACAGCCTAATGGGGGGGGGGGACAAACAAATTTAAAGGGGTGTACATACATTATACGCACTATTTATTTTCATAAAAAGCGAGGAAATTTATTTTACCCCCTTTGTTGAATTTTTAAAAATGTTTTTTTCCATATTATAATATCACAATAAAACATAAAGGATCTTAATCCTTTTTTAAAAATGGTGTTTTTCTTTTCAGTTTTTAAGTCAGTAAATTAATAAAACTGATAGCTAACGTACAACAGCATGATATTTATCTAATAGTCATTTTAAAATATTTGCAATTTATTGCAACTCTGGTCTCTCCTTTTAGGTGTTATCAGTTTGATAAAGTTTGAAGTATAGCTTTCAACCTTTATTTACTAATATCAAGCAGATTTGGCTTTTGTCGGACATATTTTATTTTTGTGTTCTAATAACTTGAACAGCAAATTAAATATTTGTACACCTACAAAAATTGCGAAGATTTCCAGTACATTATGATGTCATTTATTGCCCTTAATATCGTAGATATAATGACCTTAAAAACCTTTCAAAAATCTAAAAAATAGTTTTTGACGAGTGATTTTTATTATGTTTTTATCAAACGTGATAATCTAAAAAACTTATTAATTATTATTAGTAACGTTCTTACTCCTGCACTTGAAAGATTACAGTTTTACACGTGGAAAAATATCTATTCCGTATCAATAGTACAGTGAGTTGTATTGTTTATAATAAACTTATGATTGATTGCTTGAGTGTTGGCTAAAGATGTCTATAGGTATCACTGTGATAAGCACGGAGCTTTTAAAAGAAATTCATAGAAACAGTTACACGGTTATATTAATGCATTGATAGTAGAAGCGTGAATAATCCAATCTACATATATGTGTAGATTTTTGTCTGAAAAAGGAAATTTTTATAACGTGGGGACATGTACTAATTACGTGAGATAAAAATGGAGGGAGGGGTTTAACAAAACCTCCCCAAATCTTATTTCATAATTGCATTTTTTAGTTTTCTTGGAGTTTCTCTGCAAAGAAGTTTTCATAGCTACTGAAGAATTTTACTTTAAAAACCAATAAAACACCTTCAAAAGAAAAGATAATATTATTCATGAATCAGCATTATTAATATCAGTACATTAATGTTTATCTGCTTTCATAGTTATTATTAGTAATTTCTATGTAGTAATTTGCTTAAAATTTATTGGGGTAAAGGAGGGTTTAGTACATTTAACCAAGAGGAAAAGGATCCAAATTGTCAGAAAGATACCTCACGTAATTATTCGAAATCCCCTAACTTTGTTAATCTACTTCTGAACAAAATTAATCCATCAGAAAAGCATTAACAGAATTTCTCTTTATCTTTTTAAGTTTTTAATTGTATTGCATACAAGATGCTTACTATAACTACGAGTATACGTAATTTAAGCTATAACAGAAAACATGGGTATTGCCAAAATTAATTTTGTCCAGGACAGGGGGGGATTTACACATTTGCCGCTAATGAGTTATTTAAATTTTGCTGCCCCTATCAACTTCTACAATTCAGTACCCTTGTTTACAATCATATTAGTTACAATTATTTGTGAATGAAATTTAACTTTATAGGTATACCTATATCGCCTTAATTACACCATCTTTTTCCCGTAATTACTATGATTGTGGACTAAGGGATCGCTCTGTCAGTTCTTAGATTATTTCTACAATCCAACGATTTAGTTAGGATTGCATAAAAAATATTTATTAGGTAGATATATTTCTTAGCTAACAAAAGCTCAATTATGTACTATTAATAAAAAAAAAAAACAAAGGATGACTAATAACCATTAAAGTATATAATATGAATTTTTAGTTTTTTATTTCTCTGACACAAAATTTTTTTGCCATCCCTAAATATCTACCGCCCTAGGCTCCAACATACTTACAATTAGCCTGCTTATAAATCCGCCACTAGTGCATGAGTATATAAGACAATTTATAGAATCGTACTTGTTGAGATAAAAATTGAAGAAAAGGAAATGTTTCATTTAACTTTCGAAACGAGGTTATCCGCACCAAATTGATTAAAACGCCGTTAGAGAATGAAAAATGCAGCTAAAGCTCATAACGTGTTCGAGATTACGTAGATACGTGCATTTTCGTCTTAGTTGTAATGAATGCTATCAGTAAAAGAAAGAAAGGAAGCAATCGGATCTGGCAGTTGGAGTTGGATCCTATAGCGCCAGCCACTTTTAAGCTTTAAGGAGAAAGCTTTCGGAAAGCTCCGGTCGACTCCGGGTGTACGGTGTGCGTTCCGCGACGGCCAGCATCCTTTTTACCCCCTCCCGTGATCGCTGAGCGCGCGTCGCATCCCTTCTTCGAGGGTAGTACGGCCGGTGGCTAGTGAGTGGCCTGTGCGGAAGCGACCGAACGACGCCGACGAGGGACGAGCTGCGGGCGGACGGTTGTCGCCCGTGAGTTCGGCCGCCTAACACACGCGCTCGGACCACTGGCTACTCAGCATCACTGGTCCTGACCGGACACATGGTGAATAGAGCGAGCGCGACATGCTCAACACGTAATCATCACGATGTCATCCTTCTTGTAGAGTTTCGAATGTGTTACGGGATAATATAATCATAATCCGGACCCGGAGCCACGAGATTAATTCATTTATTTCACGAGTGAAGGACAATTATAAATAAATTGTTAGTGCTTTCGGCAGGAACTTGCGATTTCAAGAAGAGTGTCGTGAGTTGAACCACAACGAAAAAACAAATCAAAGATGTGACAGCAAAGCAGTACCTCCGAAGAACGAATTATTTTTGTTGATTGGATCCTGTGGAGAAGTCCAACGAGAACGAGCCAAAATGCGTATCAAAATGCCAGCAGTCAGGATAGCGCAAGGTAATTTTTGTTTGCGGAAAATTGCAGGAAAAATGCAGCGAGACTCGCGTGGCCCGAGCACGTGATGGAAGTTTTTAATTAGAATTCCGGGCGGAGCGGGGGTGAATGAACACTTGAGGGAGGGAATTGTCTTGCTAATAAGAAAAAGTTATGATAATGATTTTTGCACAGTCGCTTGCGCAACTTTTTCTTTAGCCCCGTCTTGTTCAGTACTCGACAGAGTTTTACGCCGCGAGCACTTACATTACAATCGTCGATTGCACTACGGTATACTTCTTGAAATCTCTTCTTAACTATAAAAAAAAATATATTGAAAGTCCATTTTCAAAATATCAGGCTCGATAATCAGAATCTTCCGTTAATGTTAAGTTCCTTGAAACTCTCCGGAAAACTTGTTATCATTTTCGCGTTTTCGTTCAAATTGTAAAATATACTCATTTTTGCACTATGATACCGACAAAAATTGATATTTGGTGAATTTTCTTAATTATCACTATTAATTAAGTATTGTCGTTGGTGATTAAGTATATTTATCAAGTTATGAGAATTTGCGTTTTAACGTTATCATGTTTATATGACGTGGACAGTGAAGTACTTTGTGTATCTTAAAACAAATATAGATTAGAAACAACTAATTGTTTTATTGCTCAGGTGAGAAAAACATGACTACATATGTAAATGTAATTTTCAATAAAAATTATTCACTTATACTCACTATACCAACTTTTGGAACATCTTCTATTTACAAAAAATCTTTACAAATTTTTGGAACATCCGTTTACAAATTCTTCTTAATAAGAGAGTTTTGGTTGCGATTTTGGGAAGGTAAATTAGTTTGTGCAAAGCTCCGTCTGGATAATCGTAAATCTTCAGGATTTTTAGGCTTTGAACCCACGCGTGTCGAACTGCATTTCATCTGATACGTTACTTTTAAGAAGAAACATTCACTCATAGTAAATCCAATTCGATCGCCTAAACTGTTTAAAATATGTTTTTTCTGAAGTTGCTCCATTCAGCAAAAAAGTTTATTGATACTTTAACACTTAATCATTCCTAAATCTATCCCAGTTCAATTTCACTGTTTTTTTCATATAAACAAGTGTCTTAATCGTTGAACATACTTGTTACTTTAATGAGAGACATTGCGTTAGCACATCGTACATAATGTCTTGATTTAGTCTCGATATCACCCCATTCATGTTGAAATTGTTGGTTTGCATACATACACAACACACGCGCTCATCACCTTAATTCATTCAGAGATTATTAGTCGCGTGTCTGTGTACAAAGCCGAAGATGGGGTCATCATTCAAAACGCGTGCCCATTTAACAGTGAATCTTCACTTAATAACCCCTTCAAGCCGCGAGCGAGACAGCTACCTGGCCTCCTGTTTTTTTTTTATGGACACAGGGGTCAAAAAAGGAAGGGTACTCATTCGTGTTAAGAAGTCACTTTACATGGACATGATTTGAATGTGTCTTGTTGTATGTAAATCTGTTGTAATTGGGGAGTAAGAAATTTGTCTTTTCAGGGAGCTGACGAATTGCACTTTTTTGAGCTACTTAACGGCGTCTCACTTAAAAAATGTACCTAACACATTTCTTATGCAAATTGTTTAATTTATCGTTAAAATGTATAAACGTGAAGGAGTATAAAAATTAGAAAGCGGTAAAAACGGTCGTGAAATAGGTATGATAATGGATATTTAAGAATCTTTATTCTATCATAAATAATTGATTCGCGTATGAATATCGAATATCCTGTTAGGTAGGTATTCCTTCTTGTGAGTAAGGACTCAATAAAAAAGAATTTTAACAGAAAAGGGCTTTCTAAAATTCTTGCATCCTTAAAAATTTAATAGTTTGATGTGAATAATTGTTCAAAAGATGTTAAAAATATTTTTCACCCTTGATAAGTGCATTTCGCTCCTGTTTAACAAACAATGTCCCTTTATGTGTATGTAAGTATAATGTCAAGAAAAGGCGTTAACTTAAACCCTTTAGGTTCGCACGGTGTCTAGATGTTACTGGTCACTGCGGTCAACTTGTCCATTGTAAACGAATTATACGGATAACTAAGTCTTTACTGTCCAGGTACAAGATAAGGGAACGGCTCTTCCTGTATTTTCATTGTTCGAATATTCGTTGCTTTTATTGTGCTTGAAATTGGCTTTTATTTTGCTCAGAATGAGGTTGTAAAGTGGTATCTTTACGTAACATAACTGACAGGGATACCTAGATACTTATAAATCTTTATAGTGATGTAGATTTAAGGGAAGAAATGATTTTATCCTATGCATACAAAGACCTGTAGATGAGTTTAGTTTAGTAAAAATCTAAAGCAAGATAGATTGTAAAAAAAAACGCTGTTTATCCGAAAAATGACAGGAGGTACATTTGTCTAATTTTTTAGAAAATATTTTTAATTTTCTCGATTCTTGATTATTTTGATGATCTTTTACAGAAATTATGATATGAGACGTGTATCTGAGTTGACTGGTTGAGAAATATATTTTTTTTCTGGAAGTATCTGTAGAAATACTTCACTTTCTAAGGAATTGATTGGTAAAATCCTGTTCGTCTTTCCTCCGACTTTTTTGTTGAACTCTTAAGTTTCATTATTGGTTGCTCTTGAAAAACACTGAAAGCGAGCACATTTCAAGTTAATTCAATTAATATTCAGCATATAATCAATTTAAAATTATTGTAACCATAATTAACGTTTTAATATATTTTAAACAACTCAGTTTTATGATTTTGTTCTTCTAAAAACGAAAAACAAAATACAATACTATCTATGTTGTAAGATTATAAGTTATGGTAGTGTCGTTTTCCAGTTTATTTGTATTAGTTCATGTTCGTTAATTTAATAGAAACGTAATTACTAAAACGGACCTGTAACAATATTTCTAAAAATAAAGGAAATATATTACAGGTACTTAACATGCCGACTGTTTTCCAGAATTGTGTGTAACTGTGAAACTGATGGCTTGGGTGTGTGTGATGATAAGGAAGCTGATAAAGTGCTTTATCGGTAACGAAAAATATGTGTACATTCGTTTACGTAAAGTAAACCTGAAAATGGTGAACAATACCTCGAATCTCTGTAAAATACATTGTTACGTATTGTTACAATACAACAGTATGTATTTGTATTTTTTTCTCAAACGAGGTAAACTGTTGACAAGAAGTACGTCGTAGAAGTTTTGTAGTTTCGATTATGCGAAAAATTGAAAGAAACGGAAACAGGAAGGCAACCTTAGAACACTATTATTCACAAGTGCATACGTAAAGGTACTTTCGTACCTACAGCGCATCAAAAAATTTGATACTTTAGTTGGAGGGTCGCAGTTTGAATACCTTGTTTGGTGCTCTTCAAATTATTTGCTCAAAAATTTGATTCATTGCATAGCTTAAAACTTTTGAACAAAAATTCAGAATTTTTAAAAGTTTTTGACTGTGAAATCAGTAATAGATTTTTTATTATATAACACTGCATGATTAATTAGACTCATAAAAGAAAAAGCATATCGACCGAATAAGGAGACTATGGCAAGACGGAGACCCAGACCCAACCCACATTCAAAGTGGGCGAAACGCGTGTCCAATTTTAAAACATTGTGTATAATAGGGGTAAATCTTTTCCAAAATTTTTAATGTCGACCAATGTAAGGAAAATTATAGTAAGCTCTTTAGTAGTTTCGCGTTAGGGTCAGAGAGAGAATATGATTTTAAAATATTTTCTTTAGTAGAAAAGTGTTTGGTGTGTCAGTAAAAAGGGTGGTGAAAATTACAACCTCGATCATCCGAACTAAGTATTGCAATTTATTCGGTTTATTAAAAATATTTGTTTGAAATATGTATTAAACAGAGATAAGTATAGGTATATAAATAAAAAATAATAATAATATAAAACATAACGTCTAAATTAGCAGTGTATATACATATATGTGAATGTATTGTAAATGAATATTGAAATAAGTAGTAACTAGGTCTGATACGTACAAAAGTTGTACATTCATGGATTTAAAACTTTCAGCCTGCTTTCTCATTTATTTCAGAAAAAAAAGATGGTGGACAAATTCAGAAGTTTGTTCTGTCCATTTTCAACAAATTTCAAAACTTTCGACAGCTTTGCTGTTCGGACAATCAAGGTTTCGGATTGTTCGAATTATTGAGGTTGTACTTTATTATACAATTGTGTATACTCGCTTGTGTACTGTCGTATATCAATTTAAAATCGTGCTACAACCTAAAGTAACCTATTATAAAGTACGGTAATCCACCCCAATCTTTTGTTATTGGAAAACATAAACACATTTTTTTAAATGCATTGATTCACTCTTATTTGCGTAGAACCAAACAACTTGTGTACAAGGAACGAAAAGGCAGGATATCGGAGTAGATTATGCCTGCGACCATCTAGAGGCTACTCCAATTTGCGTACAAAAATTCCAAATAAGCTCAATTTTATACAAGTGCATAGATATAATATACGTATATAAACAGATATTAAAATGAGGAAAAATTAAGTTGAGCTATACGAAGCGATTACTTTAAAAACAAAAAATTGAAAGGAAACATAAATATCGTTAGTTAAAAAAAAAAACATTTTTCATTGTCAAATTGGATTAACAGTAAAAAAACAAAATAAAACCAAACAAACCCCAAAAAATACAATTTCTAACCCACATTTTTTTTATAAACAAAAAATATTATTTCGTGAATAACATGTTATAACTGTTTTTGCAATAATTAACAGTCCCAAGTCTGTATAAAATGACGAGGAAAAATTTCATTTTTTCTATTACAATATTATAGTTGCAACAAGGCAACATACTATATAAACTTTTTTCGGTGCACTGTTGATGAAACATAATTAATTAAAATTAAGAATAAAAGACAAAAGAATGTTTCAACGAATCTATTTCGAAAACCTCGACATATGTTTCGACCTGGCGGTCTTTATCAAGTATTAATCTACTCTTGATAAAGACCGCCAGGTTGAAACATATATGGAGTTTTTCGAAATACATTCGTTGAAACATTCTTTTGTCTTTTATTCTTAATTTTAAAAGCAACATACCTGTATACTAAATACATATTTATAATACATAATATGTATAATGTAAATCTTATTGATTGGAATTTTGTACGCAAATTGGAGTAGCCTGTTGATGGTCGTAAGCAGGTACAAACTACCCTGCTGCCCACCAGATTTATTATTTGTACGCAAATTTTTTCCAATTGTACGTAAATAAGAAAACACGTTATGCATTAACTACAACTTTTTCAACTTAATAAAACATTGCATAGTGTTCAGTCAACTTTTTTAACAATTTCTTAAAGAATTATTTGATTTTTGAACATGAATACAAACTTGAATAACGTAGATAATTCTAATGCCTATATACACGTATGTTGCGGACAAATGAAAAGTATACATATTTCATTGTGCGTTGAGGGTAAAACAATCTAGTTTGTTGTATTAGTGATACCCGCATCATGTTGTGTGGTTGTGTTGTTTAGCTTTCGATTGTTTTCCGAATCCTGCACAAAATATCCTCAACTGGAATTAATTACAATATTAAAAAGCGACAGAACACAGTAGTTGCACCTGGACTTATCATCAATATTGATACAGCAGCAGTGAGTTACCTGCATCACGCGCGTCGTTTATTACTTTAAACTTTGACGGTTGATCGCACTTGGAGTGGGTGCTAATAGTTATTAGCAGTTGTTTCAAGAGGGTTATATTTGTGTCGCTGCCGAAACAAACGAAACGGCCCCGGGCACGATTTCACACCTGTTTGGTGTCGTCGATGATATTTAATGTGTGGGTTTTTATCTCCTATTGAAGAATCTTGTTTGACCTCTCGAAAACGTTAGCCAGAACAATTGAACGATTGTACTGTAGGTATATTTATGCATCGCCTCCTTTTTCTTTTTATAAAGTACAACTACTCATATAAAATCACTCGGGTGTTTTTAACAAATGATGCATAATTAGTACCTACTCCTAATTATTTACAAGTCGACTGAATAAATTTAAACTTGTTCTCCCCTTTTTCAGAATATTTATTTTCTGCGCTAAAATCGTGTCACTTCGTTATCTCATAATGAAAAATAATAGCTTAAGTAGATTTTGTTTTAAAAAAATGAGTGTCTATTTATATATCAATAAAAAACATGAAAGCGCCCAGAAAATTTTAGAAAAACTTTATATTATAGGGGCTGTTTAATGTTTGATGGGGAGACAGAAAAAAATTGTAAATTGTTGTAAATGAACAAATACCTACACAAATAAATGTTGAACAAACTTAAAGTACCTACTTACCTATGTGAAGTAAAATAAAAATAAGTAAATTCTAATTAAACATTTATAAAAGTCGTGGGGTGTATAATCCCCTCTCTCTTTTGTTTTCCATTGATAAGGGAGGTTGGTAACTATAATTATCTAGAGGGAGTGTAAATGTCATTTCACACCTTAATTTCTAATGGAAATCTGAAACTCATAAAATATTTCATGATGTTTTCGAATGGATTACTTGAGTAGCGGTGAATTAAAAATTTAGAAAAACGTCAAAATGCTTTATAGAAAATTATGAAGCATTTGGGAAACTTTCCGGATTTTCTAAATTTCGCAAAAATTTTCAGTTGTCTAAAATTTTGGTCGAATACGCGAATATTTCACTTTTTTTCCAATGTTTACAAGTTCGCATCAGATTAACACAATGCGATACATTAAGTTTTTATCTTGTTGTTCAATAATGTGTGTGAAGAGGATCTTGTTTCCTTTTCTCGTGTATGGGTCACTGGTAAAATGCAGTGGATACTCTTTATAATGAAATTCAAGGTATCAAGCATTTTTTATCGTTATATGTAGTAAAGAAAGAAATCAACTGAATTCACAATAATTTTTAATACCTATACGTACCTGTACCTAGTCAGTTATTAGTTAGAGTACTTGTTTGTGGTATCTTATGTATAACAATAACAAAAGCAAGACGGTAAATTTTTGGACCTGAAAGATATGGTGGGAGCCCTTTGTAAACTGATAACAGATATTAATAATAAATAAGTGATTACTGACGTCTAAACATGAACAAATTTCAACGCAATAGAGAATAGCTTCTGCGCTATAAAGATTGAATCAGTGTACAGGTTTTAAGGTAAACCAACCCAATTGTGCTCATTTCAATGTTATATTAAGGAGCTTATCGTTATAACGAATCACGTTATAAGGAGTATACACTGTATATGTATTGGATGATAAAATACGTACGTTATATAGAATAATTGTAATTTGTCACAAGTATTTAATTAAAATTTCGATTAATTAATTCATCTTAGGGTTTTCTGTGATAATAAAACAATAAGTAAATATATCTACCGTTATATTGTATCAAAGTCTGCAATTATTACGGTAAAACAAAGTAGATGAAATGCACATATGTATTGTTTCGCTAATCATTAATCCATTATAGTTTAAATAATTAATTGTAACAATTCTTGAGGCCTTAACGAAATGTCGAGCATTATGTAAGCTATCAACGACGTTAAGTATTGTTGTTCAAGGTGGACATCATTGTGTACAGTTCGTGTACGGTACCCATTGTTCAAATAATCGACGGAAAATTAAAAATTAGATTGATTTTTCAGTCGTCAGTTTCTGGAATGGAGTAACTATGTAAATATTCAATCGAATGTCTTTATCAATTTAGGTCAACGTTCATTGTTTTTTCGCGGTATCCAACAATAAGTAATTAGACATAGTATTTAATTGTTTTAACAAATGCAAGGCATGAAGATGAATGGCAATTATACTTCCCTTAATGCAAACAGCATTGTTCAGATCTTAAATTTGAATTGTGTTTTAAATTAATTAAAGTGTGTAATTTGATCGTCAACGGCTTTATTATTTTTCAAATGTAAATAACTTGAACCGAAGACTGTGGGATATTTTAGAGGTCAATTTGAAAATACCTACTACTTTTTGGGAACTTAGTTTCTGTAAATTACATTTTCTCTATTTATTCCAGTACAAAATTGATATAAAAAGAAAATGTAAAGATTAAATAAAGGAATTAAAAATGTGATCTCGTACAATATAGGTAGAATTAATTAAGCACCTAAGTATGTAATGACGGCAGAAGCAAGACTTATATAAAGACCATGATAATTGTGATGATTAATTTGCGTCGGATTTACCTTCTTTAATTTAATTATTATTAATAGTCAAGGATTAACGATTTCTTCCGTCCCTGTGTATCAAATTATTTCGTCTATCTGTTTAAGCGTTAATGCTAATATTTCCTTGAGTACATAGGTAATTATAAAAAATAATATTTTGCTTTTCGGATAAGTAATTAAAAATAGAAAAGTCAATTGCTAAATTTCATTAACAATTTAAGTATTAGAAGAAATAATGAATACCTAAACGAAATACTTACGTTACGTTTCTGAATTTTATTTTAAAACCTCTAAAAATATCTCTATTAATATGCCAAAGTGTAAAGGGCCAATCCCATCTTATTACTTCTTATTTGATTCCAATTTGTTTAGATTAGATTTTATATGGAATCATTAAATGTAAAACAAATTAGATATTCTCAAAGGTTCGTAGTAGTTACTTGTAAATTTAAAAATAATCAACTTATGGCGATTTTGGAGAAAGTTCAAGACCTACAGTGTTTATCAGTATGTAGGTACTTTTTATGAAGTATCCTTTAAATATACAAAAAAATATTAGATACGATCAATTCGTTTGTTTATCAATAAAGGGTAAAAATAAAATGAAGCTAATGAGTCCTTTTCATTGAATAAGGAATACCTACCTAAATAATAAAAAATTAATAACTAATCGGGAATGTCGTAGGTAATCAATTTGATCGCAAATTGTTGTCAATTTATGGTTAGTTACCGTAAGTAAGTATAATAATAATAAGTTATGACTCGAGTTTTATCAATTTCTACATAATGTTGTATCCGATCATAATGCAAACAGACATATATCTATCTATACGAAAAGATACATCGTGCGGTAATGGAATGATTAACGTATCGCCATGCTACAAGTTTAAATACGTAATTCAATTAAACTTTCTTATTCGAGAACTAAGCAATATTTCAGGTAGCAGTGTCGATGTGTGCGGTTAAATATGAATAAGCTAGACGGAACGTATATTTACATAACTGCTTTTAAATAGCGATACCGACAGGAACATCAGATCCTGTGAATTGCCTCCTGCCAAGAAACTTGTTTAGTGCGATACGACGGTGGCGAAGAGAAAATGACCGCTGTTTAAATAAAACAAATCAACTAACATTACATTATTTTTGTACTTATGTTTCTCACAATTTTCGAAATAATGTGAAACTCGGTTACAACAGGACCTTTGAATCTACCTTACCTTCTTACCTACATAAGGATGTCCATTTTTTAGGGGATGTTGGATTTCTTGTCTTTTACAACTGCATATTTAATTTTCGAAACACGACAAAACTTTTTAAACTGACGTGACAAGGAATTTGACCAGAAGACAACAAATGAATAGATTCCTGTAAAATTTCAAAATGGTCGTTGTTTCTATAAAACAAAAAAAACATGGTAAATGTGTAAATTTGTACGGGTTGACGTTTTTTTTTATAAAAAATTGAAGGATTCTTGTCTGGGGTTTGGTAAAGTTAAATGTTTATTGTACATTTTGGTACTATGGTGGTCACTCATTTGTCATGAGCTTTAGAGGTTTGTGCTTGAAAATGAGCCTAAGAACTTGGAAGCACTCCGTTTTAAGTCCTTTCTCGAACAAGTAGTTGGGTCTTGGTAATTGAGTTACTTTATAAAAAAGATTTGTAAGGACTTTAAACATTTTGAAAGTTCTCGAAAGCCTTTTCAAGTACTTGAAGTACTTTCAATGAGCTCGAAGTCCTTTTAAAATGTTCGAAAAAACTTTTTCAAACTGTTTGAAAGACAAGAATATCAAAACGGCTTTAGTTTCTTGATGTATGTGAAACTCGGTTACAACAGGACCTTTGAATCTACCTTACCTTCTTACCTACATAAGGATGTCCATTATTTAGGGGATGTTGGATTTCTTGTCTTTTACAACTGCATATTTAATTTTCGAAACACGACAAAACTTTTCACACTGACGTGACAGAGAGTTTGACCAAAAGACAACAAATGAATAGATTCCTGTACAATTTAAAAATGGTCCTTGTTTCTATAAAACAAAAAAAGATGGTAAATGTGTAAATTTGTACGGGTTGACGTTTCTTTTCATAAAAAATTGAAGGATTCTCGTCTGGGGTTTGGTAAAGTGAAATGTTTATTGTACATTTTGGTACTATGATGGCCACTCATTTGTCATGAGCTTTAGAGTTTTGTGCTTGAAGATGAGCTTGAGAACTTGGAAGCACTCCGTTTTAAGTCCTTTCTCGAACAAGTAGTTGGGTCTTGGTAACTGAGTTACTTTATAAAAAAGATTTGTAAGGACTTCAAGCGTTTTGAAAGTTCTCGAATGCCTTTTCAAGTACTTGAAGTACTTTCAATGAGCTCGAAGTCCTTTAAAAATGTTCAAAACACTTTCAAACTGTTTGAAAGACAAGAACATCCAAACGGCTTTAGTTTCTTGATGTATTTGAAACCCGGTTTGTGTAATCCAAATCGAAGCCTTTTCACAAGTGCTTTTAATGTATTTGAAGCCCTTCTGATGTAAACAAATCTTTATAGTATGCATGAAGTCTTAAGGTTTTTCAATGTTATGGGTAACTGTAAATGTTTGGATTTGAAAATTTAATTGGGATTTCAAGGTCCAAAGCACTTTCAGTAAGGGGTTTGCATTTTTGGCTAAAAGCTGCTTTAGTGAGGGCTTTCTGAAACTCTTGTATGACGAGACATGAAAACAATTGCCACAATGTAGACCCTAACCAGAAAGTCTTTAAATAAACAATATATACATAAAAGAGGGGTAAGATTATGCCAGGCAAGGTAAGGTTAGGTTAGGTTAGGTTAGATTAGGAGTTTCCCCATACAGTATTTTCTACACCTTATAGTGTTAACTTATCAAGTCAGTCCTTCACTTGAGTAGTTGTTCTTTCCCATAGCCCGTGTTGGTTATTATATAACGACGTAAACGTCGATGCAAGTGCAGTCGCAAGTGAAATTAGCCGCTGAGCAGGACGTTTCTTATCTAATTAGTTGTCCGGAGATAGCGTTGAGTTTAACGTAAACCGTGTCGGCTGCTTCTTGTTTATAATATGTGCGGATTGGTCGGGCTGTCCGGTCGTCTTGATCTCGCAATGATGAAATTGCTGAGTTATGTTCACGGCAGATTAACGAACAAGCCTGCGCCTGATGTCGCGCTGACCGAGTAGGCGAAATGTTTAATTTAAAGGATTCAGCTTGTCCTAACTCTTCTCTGACTGTGCACGGTACGTGTTCGCACGTCGCAGATAAAATTATTTATTTTAATTTAATAGGAAGGGAGTTGCAGAAAACTTAAGTAACCATCTTTTAATTATGTGCCGTGTTATGCGAACGTTTCGTTTCGAAGCGGTTTTTTGAATTTTATGCGTAGAGTCCTCAGAAAAATAATTTTTTGTCATTGATAAAATAACCATTAAAAAACTGAATGTACCCATAAATATTTCCTCTACATGGGTTTCCTACAAGCAGTGTCTGCGTTCATTGGTTATAACTATTTATGTGTCCTGTGAACTTCCATAAAAATAATTTATAAATTTAATACAATGTTAATGTAAAACTACAAACTGTTTCAAATACATAATTGGCCTGTCTGTAAAACCGCAATATTTTTTACATATTTTAAAGTGGCACGTTGTAATATGTATTACTGTGATTCAATTTAATATTTAATTAGCATGATTGGGTAACTAATTGTTTATGTGCATCATTGTTGTCTGAAGTCCTAACTTTATCATTGAGCCATTCAAGTGCAGGGCTTTGTATTAATTTTTTATTATATGATGTGCCATTTGATAAGATAATGAAAAAAAAAAAGGAAACGAATTTCTACGAATACTGTAGATATATTGTACTTAAAAACAGAGTTTGTAAGTTTACTCAAATGAAGATAAACGATGGTTATTTTCCTTTTAAGTGTTCTCATGCTAATTGTCTCGAAACGAATTGTTGTGTGCATTATATTTATTTTTGGATTACGATATTAAGTAAGTTAGATATGAACGTAACGACAATTTACATCAGGTAGGTACGTACTTGAAGCAAACAGACTTGGATTGTTAGATACTTCTTGCCTAATTTTCTTTTTTAAATACCCAAGAACTCACTTATGATAACAATTTGATCAGATTTTAGATTTTTGTTTAGACACAATAAAAGTTTTTATGCAGGTCATTTTCATTTAAGATTGTTATAATTCGACAAATTACAGAAAGTTTGCCTTTTACGCATAGTATGTACAGTAAAGGCAAATTTTGAAAAAACGTTCAAAGGTTCTTGATTCATGGGCCACGTAATGAGTAATTACACTAAGTTAACGTTGCTATTACTTACCTACATTTACTATATATCTCTCTATCGAATTCGTTAATGTAATAAATAGTTTTAAATTAGAATTCAACTGTGCCAGGTACATAATGATGATTAACATTTCGAGTAATTTTATGAATGATTGCGGACAAACAATTCCAATTCCGGAAGTCAGAAAAAGAGGTCAAGACGAAAGAAAAAAGCCGTTTAGTTTTTCCTTCGTTTTAAGTTAACCTCGTTTGTCAACTTATTGTTTTGTGGTCGTAGTTAGCCGGAATCACGTAATGCATGATTAGGCAAAATTATGAACGCTTAGCAGCTTGTAAACAAACTCGATCGATGATTGTGGTGGATACACAAGTTCTGTCTCCTTGAGGCTATCGATCAAGCAGAAATTAATAAGGTCCGATGAACAGACCACCGCCTGCCTTACTTACTTGACGGACAATATTAGCCAACAACGATTGTATCGTATTGACTATAAACAAAGTTTTAAACTTATCTAATGCTATGAAATTTATGCTGTCATAATGCAGTGTTCCTGGAATATCAGGAAAATTCATAATAGTGATTGGGAAGGTTAAGGATTCTAGAGCACAATTTTTGAGGAAGGAACAGGAAAAAGTTATTAGGGTTTGACATTTTAAGAAAAACTTTAGAAGCATCGGTTTGAGTTTTGAAGATACTAAGTATCTGCAAATTGCAGTTAATTATGTCAATAACTTTTGAATTTTGCCACGTGATTAGCTGTACCAATTTCAAATAAAAAAATATTAAAAGGCAATTCTCACTTTCACTGGAAGAAGAGTCCAAATCCAAAAATTAACTGAGTCGGGATTATAAATTATAATAAAAAAAGTTGTTGCTTTCAAATTCCTTAACTTTTTTTACGGAAATTATTGATTTATGGCCAAACAAATCTGTAATATTAAAACTACAGAAAAAATAGGAAATTATATCTATTTCTTATGGTATTTTCCTATTAATGTAATTTTGGTCTTGAGGAACATATCCCTAATTATCCCTACATTGCTATAGTATAGTAAATTAGTCCTTTATCGTAGGCAAAAGATATTTTTAAGTTATCCACCTTCAATCTAGCAAAATTTCTTTATATTCTCTGTCTGTTTCATAATATTTTGTTCCATTGTCCTCGCTCTTCAATGTTCCTATTTTCTTAATCTTGGCTTCTTACTCTATGATACAACTGAATTTTTAAAAATGAATTTGTAATTATACCTAATAGTTTTAGATCTTAAATATGTTTTGATAATGTCTAATTTGTTTCTGCAAATTGAAGCAGTAATTTTGCTTGTAGATCATAGAATATTTGTTTGTATAGTGGTTGGGGAGCGTTAAGGAAGTGTTTTTACAAGCTTTCTTTTTCAATTTTTAAAAGACGGTAAAAAGTCGTGATTGCCACTTCTTTGTATGCCGAACGCACCGTAATAAAATCCATTAATTGCCTATAATGTTAGACACAATATAACGTGCTGTCCGCTTAATGGATGTTGTAACATTTACATTCTTAATACGTAAACAACACACCTTACCATTTTATTCTAAAGAACCGAAGGGATCTAATAACGACATTTAACGTCAAACCACATACAGTGTATGCATCTCAAATTTCTTAATATCGACAGCTTTTCGCACTGTGACACAAAAAGTAGAGGAGTAAAAATGGGAG
The DNA here is from genome assembly GCA_029378335.1 of Agrilus mali. Lineage (NCBI taxonomy): Eukaryota > Metazoa > Arthropoda > Insecta > Coleoptera > Buprestidae > Agrilus > Agrilus mali. Next base: position 16,811,931 of record CM055657.1, read on the forward strand.
CTGTAGTAAACATAATCACATTTTACTAGGTATATCTATTAAAATTAATTAGCATGCTTTAATCAACATGATAATTATAGATATTTCTATATTTTAAGATTAATTGAAAATGACCAAAATTTTTCACTAAGTATGGATTTATGAATATAGGGACGGAGTATAAAGTATTATTATATAGACGGGAGGAGTGAAGTCTCTAAGGGGAAGATGAGTGGTGTCCAGACATTGGAGCCTAAATTTTACTGGCAGCGATTGTCATCTGAGCACACAGTAACTGACGTCGAGTTATCCAATAGAATATAGGCGCCTGCTAGTACACCTCTTTTCCCTTAACAGCTTCCTTCCCTCTAATCCCTTATATTCCTAAATCTAGACTATTAATCCATTGCAAGAACAAAAGAAGCTAATAGTTCCATAACCTTTTTAGGTAAATTTGTTTGGAAAAATGAATGCTTGGGCTTTTTGTCTATGGGAAAATAATTATGAGTATCATGTATCGTTGACAGTATTTCTGATCCATTATCGAGTTGTTATAATATCCTAGAAAGTTTCGACTTAAAATTTTATTTGATCCAATAGCAGCATGTGGAAGATAGAATACAAGCAGATTAATGGGTGTAGGTTATCTTGTCGCTTGCAGTGATTTCTCAAAAGTAGAACAATTTTTTTGCTGATAACATCCGATCAGGAGGATTACCGTACAGTTCTACAAGTTGAACCTACGTATATGCGATAAATCTTATATTATGTCAGATGAGGACATGCTGATAAATACCTTCGACTAGTAATAAGAAAAAAAAAAAAGAAAGTTAACCTTTCCTACTAGGTCTGCATCTTTACTTGTGACGTTCGCATAAGATCCTTCAAATCGCGACTGTGATTAGTGATTACGGATAGTTCACGAAAACAAATTAACTTTCAAACGCAGAAGAAGCCTCAGGCTTCGTAGGCAAAATACGGACGGATGGACAGACGTTACCTACGTCGTCCTAATTTTCGCCAGGTGAAGAAGGTGATCCACATTAATTCGCTCGAAAGAAATCAATTTCGATTAGCGGAGGCTGATCTCCGGTGACCTTTAAAACGACGAGGTCATTTCCTAAGGCTTGGACTCGCGGAGAAAATGATCGACGTTCCGCGAGGTTGCGCTCCGCCGAGCCTCGGCTACTAACTTCGTCTGCTTAGGCACACGAAACCGATCCAAGCAAAAAAATACCAAATCTAATACGTAAATAAAATGTGTGACAGACTGAGAACAAGTACGATGACAGCAGGTTCATGTTTTATGACTATAAATTTGTTAAATTTAAAATGGCGTGTAATCATTGATAATAGGTACTTTGTTGTAAATTTTAAAGTTCTTCTATAAGGAGAAAGTTACCTAAAATGGATCGGCCACAAATTTAATGGTACCTAGAACCATCTTAAGTACATTGTTATAGCAATGACGAATAGGTATGCATCATAAGAAAGCAAAATTATTTTTCAAATTTGCCTTGTTTGGTATTAAATTTGAAATTCTTCAGAATGATATCATGTCCTTATTGAGTACTGTTATAATATAGTATATAATATATAATAAGAAGCAAAGTATCTATTGCTACATAGTTTTTAGGTAAGGGGTATTAGTCCTATTTTCTCTGTAGACATCTTTAGAAGATCCGTTGAGTGTGTACCTGGAAAACACAATATTATCTTAATCTGAACAGCCTCATAATTACCTACTTAAACAATAATTTATTATAGATAACGTTTCTTTCACAGTAATTACATACATTTATTTTTCTTAACTATAATATATACTTAGTTTGTTCTCTTGAAACATTTTCTCCAGTTTCTGTTTCCTGATGATTATGTGGTGATTATTTCTGTGAATAAGAGTCAATGAATTATTCTGTCTGTATTCCAATTTTTAACCGTTGCAGTTAATTTTTGCGCCAGTGCAATTTTATTTGGTTTCGTAAACGACTATTCCAAACTGATTTTAACTCATATCCATTGCTTGTCTAGCCCACCACATCTGTTTCTCATAAATAAATTAAGCGTCTTTTGATCCCACAACGGCTATTCTTACAAAAACATACATGATACCCGGAGGAGTTGATATTTTCTATTGCAGTTTATTTTTGTAACTGAAATTTGATGGTTCATTGGTCAACGTTATCCCCGTTTCAATCACAACAAGCTCAAAATTTACGTTCAAATTTAGATTAGAAACTAATCATCAAATACCTAATCACAGTTTTCTAATAGAATATTTAGTGCGAACCAATTAACTTGTTTTGCACATTATTCCAAGGAGAAACGACCGCATATTACTAAAAGAAAATTATTGAGTATCCTTTATATTTCTACATTCATCAATTTCTTGTTCACCTTTATTTAGAAATCCCAATTTTGGGCTTCTACAGTATTAAATTATATTGGGGAATATGTACAAGTGTCCTGTTTCCTTTGTTTCTTATGATGTCGTAGGATCAAAGAGGATATCGAATCGTTAATTTTAGCAACACACTACTATATTTGACATTAACAAATGTGCAGAACATTAGTACCAGACGGCGATTTATAAAAAAAGGCTATACACGCTGAAATTTGAGAAGAACTGATGTTATTGGTAGATTGTAACCATTCCCTACGCCCGATCATCAGCAAATGAATGTTGATGGTAGCTGACATAAAATTTGCTAATCTGATAAAACGAAAATGGTTTATACCTAAGTAAGTGAAGACAGTTGACTTCAGCAAGTTTTAAATTCTGAAACCTAAAAAGGAAAATCGACGTCGCAATTGAAATTGAAGCAATTGCAAAATGATTTTGTTTATGAGCTTTAGTGCATTAGTTGTTTGTAATTTCCTGTTTACAATAATTTATATTTGTGTATTTAGAGTTTCTGGCCTTTACGGATTGAATTAAATTTGATACGTTGACACTTTTTGTATATGCTTGAGAGAAGAATGGTAAAGGCAACATTTAATTCGTAACAATCTAGTGGAACAAAATAAATGACACCATTTTCAAGTAAAACCAACTGGCTGACGGAAACGAGCTATTGTTGATTAGACACACAAAACTATCTACTGCAATCTTATCTTTAGAGCTTCTTTTTTGACAACCAAATCGGATATTGTTTGATTATAATAAGAATGTAACTATAAAAGCTCCAGTTATTACGTAATCTTTTAGAGTTCTTCTTTGTGCTTTTTTTAAAATTCAAAAAAAATAAGGAACCACATATTTAGAAAAGGATCGATGGCCACCTTAGTTTGACTATCAAATATTAAATTTAATAAATCCACAAGATCTCCTCCATTTAACACTTCTTCTCTGTGCAATGTCTCAGAATTTAAAAAAATTCTGAACTTTTTCAGTGGACTGTTAAATTTAGAACCTACATATGTGAAAGATGTAGATAGTTATGAGAATAAAAAGACGGCAGACTTTTTTATTGAAAATGATCGGACTATTTCAGTGTTTCCATATCAGTGCTTGAATCTGTAAAGGTGATTGCAAACTTGCTAATAGGTAAACATTAAGCAGGTATACAGTTGGTTTATTCCAAAATACCTAACAAACCATGTTGTTAGACCAACAAAATATCCAATAAAGCCATAAATACAAAGGAATATTGCGGACATTATTCCAAAAAGTGGGCCGGATACGTTTACGTGTGTTTGCCTGTTGTACAATTTACATGTCCGCTTATATGCATGTATGTATGTATGGCGTATGTTGATTGCCGCACAATATATCCAGGTGAGCCTTGTTTGTTGGCGATAAGACCGTGCAACGTTTGGTCACGCTGCTGATAAGATAAAGCAACACCGGGACGATGTCCACACACACGAACCTCCGATACGGGACCAGAGGCGTGCAACCAAACAAAAAATATATTCGGTATAACAGAGCACACTTCCTTTGATAAAGAGGATCTTTGTACAAAGTTCAAAATTCAACTTTTACTGGCATTGATAAATTTAATAAAAAAAATGACGTATAATATAAATATAAAGCTATTCCTATCTGTGGATAAATATGTAGTAAGTAAATTTCTGCGAAATATGTAGTTTTGCTCAATAAATTTCTTTGAAAAGTGTCATGACAAATCAAAAAGGAATAAATGGTGAAGATATTTCAAAAGGAATTTGTTTTGTTATTGCCTAAATAATGTTACAATTTTACAATAAAGCTCCTCTTCTAATAAGATAACTTAGAATATGATACAGCGAAAAAAGTGCACGTATTTTTGTACTTATTATGATTTTTTTAAATGTAAATTAATTCATATGAAAAAACTACGTTAATGGTTGAATAATGGCAAGTACTTGGGTGCATTCTATTGCGGACGCTTGTGTTTCCAGAAAAACGAAAATTCCAGTTATAATATGCCAATGCCATACACTTCAAAGCCTTGTTTTTATTTAGTACACTCAAGTTAATTATGTTTATCATACATTTTTTCCTAAATTAACGTTTCAATATAATTACTTATTGCAATATTTTTAACTAATGCTTTTTACAGTACATACAATACCTAAATAGGTATTCAATTTTATTTTTAATTTGGATAATTAATTGTGTTCATCAATAATTCGCGAGGTGCCTTTCAAAACTCTTATTTTCAAGACTCTTTTATAACTTTAACTTAATCCAAGTAATTTTTATTGAAGGAGAGCTTGTGTAATCTAAACAACTTCTATAACATGCCGATAATTTTTTTGGTATCTATGTAAATGACCACACGATTTTCATTACCTTTTGGAGGAAACAAAAAACCACAGAAAAATAGCATGAACATTCACTAGTCCATAACTTATTATAATAAAAAAAAACGTATTGGAAAAAAATCCCAAATGCAAGTGTTTAGATTTAATTATTTCAATCAGAGTTTTGTCAACACTAGGTACTCTAATGTGATCTTTCCAGATTGAATCTCCATTTACATTTAATTTTTTATAAAATAATTACATAAATCCTAATTAAAATAAAAGTCTAGAAACACAAGCATCCTCTGAGTGCTGAATTCTGAGTTTTAATTTTGTCTTCAAAAATAACAACTTTGATAATTTATAACATAAAATCGATAATAAGTCGTGAATTTCCAAACACAAATACATAAATCATAATTGATAGATAATGTTTCATCTACTACCAATAAAAATTGGTATACAAGGTACTAGGTACCTAGGTACTCTTTTAACAATAAGTAGAATGTTTTTTGGAAGTTATTTACATACAAACACATCATGTTCCTTTAATATTAATATGTATTATGTATGCATCTGTAAGGTACCTGTTTAGGTAACACTTATTATCATAGCTATCCATAACTTTTCCGGGTTTAATTTTGGCATTACTTTAGGTAAGTACACAATACACGTGATGCATGCATGGGTTAACCTTCGTTGTTGTATCACTGATTCGCTACGGAATTCAAACAAGGACTCCATTATTCCTCCAATTAGCTGAACATAAAAGAAATATGAATACAATGCATCAGATTGGTCCGAATCAGAGTGTCAAACTGAGCTCTTGTTCTGCTGTGCCCAATAAGATTTGACACTTCAACGCGGTCCACAATTTTATCGCACTTATCGACGCCATATCAGATCACAATTGTTAATAAACAGCTACGACTTTTTTATTTTAAGCAATGCACCTTTGTGTTTATTATAAGTGTTCTATTTGACCACGCCTTGATTATTTCTTCTAATAATCGTCAACGTATGTATTTACTGCTTACAATTAGTAACAGGTATAATCTGCGTACGTAATGTTTAACAAATAAACAGTCGTAAATTATGATGAATATGTAGCAACAGTGTTTGTTTGTGTCTTACCTGATTACGAGGAAAACAAAAATAGTTTTGAGACAACTATAATTCAAGAACAAATTGTGTGTTTTGTTAACATAAAGTAGGAAAATTGAAAGGATATTCGCATGTTATGTAAAAACTGCGCTAAACGAAACGAAATTTGTCATAATAGCCTATTTTTGTAAATTTTTTAAATATTTGGATTTTTACTTAAAATAACTCCAAAACTGAGGAGGGAGCAGGTGGTGCTACAGAAATGGGAGAAATTGAAAAATACTTCAAATTACCAACTAAGTGCTCAATATTTTCATGTGAAGCTTGCTTATGCCATAGAAAAGGCTATAGAATTAATAAACACTGAAAAAGTAGAATCTTCCTTAATTTTAACCGACTCACTAAGCGTATTAAAAGCTCTCCAGAACCCGTAAAATCAAATCAACAAAAAAAGAAACATCACAAAATGAACTGTTAAAAGCTGAAGACCTAGGTAAAGAAATCATATTAGCTTGGATACCATCCCATACTGGTATTCGCGGAAACGATAAAAGCAGATGAACTAGCAAAAAGAAGGTGAAACAGATCTAATAACTACTGAAATAGTCCCCCTAATTAAATCAGAAGCCAAAAGAGCCATCAAGAATCTCATCATTACAATATTGAATAGTGATTGGCACAAAAATCCGCCAAAAAAGCTACGACAAGTCAGAGACGATGTCTTCAAAAAATTCTCTGCCACTGATTTTCAAACGTAATGAAGAAGTAATTATTCAAAGACTGAGGGTTGGCCATCCCAAAATTTAACTCATGATCATTTAATGAAGAACGAGCTGCCCCCGTTATGCACAAAATGTAACACCGATCCTCTCCAATCAGTAGAACACATCATCACAAACTGCCTAGGATTGAGTAGGTACTCAAAGAAGGAAATACAACCTCTCTATGTCATTTAATGAAAATCTGAATAACCCAGAACTATACAAAAATGTATTAAAATTTTTACAAGAAACTCAAATGTATGATAAATTATAACAATAGATTAAGTTTTACAATTTACTAATAATAGTAATATGTAAAAATGAAGACTGGAAAAACTTTGGCGGTTGTTGTAGAACGAACAAAATAGCTCAAACCCCAACGCCAAAACAACAGTTCACTTCAGTCCCTGAAGAAGGCAACCTTGTTACCGAAAAGTGCTTCGGACAACTAAAGCGTCGTGTTTTGGCGTTGGGGTTTAAGTTATTTTGTTCATTCTATAGTAATATGTAATCATGTATAGTCGCTCATGACCTATCTGTTAATGTGACTTAAAATATCTTAAATAAAAAAAAAAAAACTTTTAGAAAACTTTCTAAAATATTAATTTCAATGATTCTTTAAATAATAAAACATTATCCTTTTTTGAAAATTAGTTTCACTCTTTCAAACGTTTCGTTCGATTTCCAATATAAATGTGCCATTTGAAGATATATAATTTACAATATTTTCGTACGATATCTAAGAAATAAAATTTGTTATCGCCTAATTTATGGGCCAATTGAAATGGTTACCATCGCTTAATTTTTAATTCTTCGAAAATGGTTGAATATTCGTTTTGTGTATATAATAAATTCGAAGGAATTTAGAAAAAGCTGTATTAGGTATTAGAACAGATGCTTTCGAATATTTACCTAATCGACAACAAATATCATTTTGTTCTGGGTAATTTTAGTGTACTTTTTGAAGTTTTCTAGTTCTCTGCGGTTTAAATTATTTAAAAAAAAAGCCGATATAATATTTTCCCACAATTTGCTCACGTTTTTCGGGTATGTAACAGTTGCAAGACTAAGTTACATAATTTTTACAAATTTCCAGTAGGACAAGGTAGTAAAACTTTTTAGGGTTTCGACAAGTGTCGGTATGAACTGTAAAAATGCCATAAAAGGTTTATCTGTATGGAGCCGGCCTCGAGTGCATATGTGAGAGAAAAGGTCTTTAAACTCATCAACGCCAACTCTGCAGATGATAAAATTATGTCTGATTAAATTACGTATGTATACATAAAGTCTTCGTCCTTTTGTGGTTTGTGTGAGGTTTTTTAAAATGCAGTCCTTTTTAAAGAAGCAAACAACCAACATATATTTGTTGCTGAAAGAAGTATCGTTCTCGCATAAGTTGAATTTGAATTTGTAACAAGACTTGGCATAGAATGTGAAACAGGGTTGGTATAAATTCGGTCCGAAATGCCTTGATGACCGCGCAGATAGTTGTTTCATCTACGTAAATTCGGTCTCAAGTACCTGTACTGGGGCGTGCAGGATCTCGGCACCAAATGCATGAACTTGGCATCTGCGCGACAAAGATTAATCATGAATTTAGCACCAGAAATAAGTATATAATTTAACATTTGAAATTTCACATTGTGAATTTATTTAGAAAGAAAAATTACCATAACCTTAACCATATATCGAAAGACAATAACGAGTCATTTGTATTTTAATCCGCAGGTTGATGTCGAGTTAAGTATTGCCACAGGTAGTTATAATTTTAATTAATAGCTAGCTATCACATAAATTAATGCGCGGGACCCAAAATTTTAATATTGGGACCCAGTTTAGGTACGTATGTGAACTTATAAGTACGAGAGATAATTCACACTTAAATGTTGGAGTGGGATCGAATTTACGTTTTCCGGAAGCAGAAAATCCTTGTTAAGCGATCTGCTGACCCGCAGGGCACATTAATTATTTATTATTGTACAATTTTCTTATAAGTAATACGTTGCATTTTAATTTTTGCCACAAATTCAACTTTTGTTTGCTCGATAAATAAATTGTATACATGATTAAATAAAATAATTCTGAATATAAAAATATGTTTTTACAATAGTTGAAATAATAAAGGTACATACCTACTTGTAATACAGATTTGGCGAAGGTGCCAGGATTATTTAGCTTTTGAGACTCTTATGGCAGCTTGGTGACAACTATTCTTATTAGCCATTTAAAGAAAAGCACTGCAATCCACTACAATCATTATATATACACACGATATCTGAACCATCGCTCGTGTTCAAGTGATTTTGCGGACGCTTTGCATAAGAAAAGCTTGTTTACCGATTGCGTCGGGACAGAGAGTTTTAATAAAATCCTTTTAATGTTTTAACGATTTTCAATTCGTGTGCTAGTGTTACGAATACTTTGCATGGTTATATGATTCCGTGAACCATTGAATGTAATTTGAGACGTATATATCTATAGATAAAGGCTCTTTAAACAAAAAAAGAAAGGAAAAATTGAAAGAAAATGGGAATATCACGAATTATTCCAAAATTCTTAAAAACATATTATGCTTGATGATTACCAGCAGGTCAAAAGATTCAATGAGGATTATTGTCTTCTAACATTATCACTGAAAAAAACTTGGATCGTTATCAATTATATATTTTACCAAATGTGCTCATTAATCTCTCGATGACGTTTTTTTAAATTTCTTTGTTCTAATTATTTACATTGTATTTTTTTTGAGGATAGTTTTAAAGTTTTTAATAGATCCAATAATTACGTGAAATGTTTTTATTTTTAATTTGTACTTCGTCAAATCCCTATATTGAGATTTGGTTAGATGTAGTAGGTACCTAATAATTCTCTTAATTAAAAATTTAAAATGAGATTCTCAATTACCCCCCCCCCCCTCCTTCAAGTGAGATTTGGTATAAAGATTTTGCTGGACGACCCCTTTCCTTCAACATGAAACTCCCTTTGTTAATTAATGGATATTTCTTAAGCAGTTGTCAGTGATTCTGTAGATATTTAGCAAAAAGGTTGTAGTTATATTTTGTCTTTCAGGATCAACTTTATTCTTAGCAAAATTTCAATTTTCCATTAATCTTAACAAAATTAATATCTAATGCATTGTAGAGGATTAATTAATTATTAAATATGTTGTAACATATGTAAAGGAAATATTTTGCGAGACGGTAGTTCAATTATTGTCGTTACTTAGTTTGATTTCCGTAATTGCAGGTCTTTCTGTAATTGCCCGACAAAGTAAAGATACAATAAAGCCGCCGTATATTCCTTGAGCGCAGGGATAAAATGCAGTTCATGCAAATTTCAAAGAGATCGTAAATCAGCGACAAGTGTTTCTTTATTGGCTTATTAAACCGAATTCAATAGTTATTCAAGTCCTTTCCAAGCGTCGTTCGATACCTTTCGGCATGTATTCGAGAGATTAGGGCCATGCAAGAAGAGAAGTAGCGCGAGTTCTTAATATGGTGGAAGCGTAAACTAATGGTTTTTGGATTGAACTTGTGGTAAACATGTGTTGTCGTAAGTTATTTACTAAACTAAAAAGGCGCTATCTTTTCGCTCATTTTTTTCTCTCTCTCTCTCTCCTATATTTATAATACTGCAACATACAGTGCGTTTTAATGGGAATCTATTTCACTCAGTTTTATCGGAACCCTGGTTCGGATGTTTATTTCGAGTTCTGCCCGTAGCTCATCAATTAGATCAAAATCTCTGACCGTTGAGATCGATATCGTGTACCAACTTCTCAGACGCACTTCTGTTTGTTACTTAACATCACGTTGTTGTCGACCGAGAGACGGAAGGCCGTTTAGAGAAAGAAAAAGACCCGTCGCGTCGACTAGGTATCTATCCTATAAAGGACGCACGCTGAAGCTGCGTCCCTATCTGCGGGCCAATCGGTCGCTATCGCGATCCTTCCTCGCTCTGCACAGTTTTCCTTTTCGGAGACGTACTTTATCATTGACGAAGTTTGTTTACGACCTCGACAATTCGTAGATATTATTTATAAGTAGGTACATAAGACAAACAAAATTAATAACGAAGATGAGGATCGACGTAATATTTTACCCTTTCTATAAAGATTATTTTATAGATGGATAATGTTAAATATTGAAAAACTGAATAAAAAGAAAGTTTGGATGCTGTTATCAATTACAATACAATTAAGTAACATAACAGAAAAAAATTCTAAAACAAATATAATTCGTGTAAAAATTCTGTACGGACATAAACTAGGGGAGCAAACAAAAAAATCCTGAAAGTACCATGTGTGGTGTGCCACTGCTGTCTAGACAAATAAATGAAGGGAAAATGGATTACAGATGAAGTTTTTGAATAAAATCAAAATAAACACTATTTTATCACAGTTTAAAAACGTTCCCGTACATATGTAGTTTTTGAATTATTCATATTTTACTTTAGTTGGTCCATATTTTAAAAGAGTTTTGTTTGAGCTTGTCTTCTAAGATATTCCAATATATTGGGTGCAGATGGTGTTGAGTGAACTGGAGACGGAGTCCTGTCTTTGTTTTTGTCCCCGACGACTGCACGCATTGGGTATATTTTTGGCGATATAAAAATAACTTCCTCTATGGCCATACCCAACATTTTTCATCTAAACACTCGTACGTTTAATGACTTCGGACTTAACCTTTGCCGGAATGTTTGTCTGATGCGTCTTTACCATGAGGGTGGAAAAGTAAATTTAGATTGTACCGTCTCTCACAGTCATTATTTTTGGAACACACATGTTCCGAACAGAAAACGTTCCTCAACTATACACATCTTCACGATTTTATGGAAAAGTAACTTGACAAAGGAGGAAACTTCAACAAAAATTTATTTTTGAGCTAGGTACTTACCTAATTTTATTAAAAACACAATTTTCTTGTCTGTCGTTAATTGTCGGATTTTTGAATTTAGGAAAAGTTGAATGAAAATGCTTGTCTGTGTTAAAAAAACAATTTCAACTGTAGTTCTATTTAAAAATTCAAAAACCAGTGGCCAACGCCAGTAGGTAGCTGAAGTTTATTTGTTCTGTGTGTTTGACAGGAGAGCTCACTGTTAAATTGACGTACATGAATGTTTTTGTGTCTATGAATTAGTCTACAATTACAAATGAATTTCTAAATATTTAAAGTACATAAATATACCTGCCAGTATCTTTTCTTTCTTTAACAATGTGGAAAATAGACTTCATTCAGTGAAATTGTCGTTAAAGGGAAAATTACTTTATTCGTTCCTTTTTCAATTTTGTATTATCATTAATATGTTAAATATATTTAGTATTAATTAGCAAAGAGAACTTTGTAGTTCAGTAGAAATTGACGATAAATATAAAAGTGCGAAAATCCAATGAACCCATACAGTATAAATTGTTAAGCCACAGTAAGTGGTCTGAACTTATCTAAATCAAATGCAGTTAGTTAACTCAAGTGACCACTTCGATTAAACTGTCACGGTTTTGCAAACCTCGTAACAAGTTTGTCCAAATTCGTTGATTATTCATCGGCTTCGGTTACTTTTCTCAACAAATAGCCTTAAAATATGTATACGTTTTCGCCTCAAATTCAAAGACATCCTTATTTTACACTGGTTAAAACGTTTCCAATAATCGATAAATAATCTAGTCTAGTACTTACTTGGTAATGGAATTTCATTGTTTTTCATTGCCAATGCAAATACTGCATTAAATTTGTAAGTGGTCGTAATAATAACAACTTGTATGGTTCTCTTATTATTACTATTTTTGTACCAAATTCATGAGAAGTCAAAGGTAAACTTCAAGGAAACAATTATGTTAATTGTTCGAGCTACTTACATAATTTTGACCGTGGATGGTTTTATCATTATTAATAGATATTTATTTTAATTTGGACCCTTTCCTTCCCCTTTAGTGAGGTTGTGCGAGATGCGGTGATTTGACATTTGAAAAAATTTTAAGTTCGCGTAATTAATAGTTGTTTGGTTCTACATGACAAGTAATTGTAAATATTCTTATCTACAATTGTACACTAGTTATAGGTACCTACTTATCCGTACATAGGTACCTATATGGAGACGATACGTAATTTGCAAATTCGCTCGGGCGAGTTACCGTGCAGAATGCAAATAAAACTAAATGCATGGTTGAGGTTTGTAGTGAGTGAGCAAAAATGCATCGATCGGTAGGAATCGAAATACGAAATACGAAATGTTTGAAGTATAATCGTATCAAGATAAGAGCGATCAGTAAAATCAGATGGAAGACGGTCTGGTGGAGACCCCACACATGGGTACGGAGGGAAACATTTCATGTCAATTACGCTGGACATCATTAAGATTTGCAAAGCTGACTTATGCTAATTTTAATACGAAGGGAAGCTATAGCATCTGCTGCTGTCCATATGTGTATATACATACCTATGTACATGTACCTACATAAGTATGTAGGTATATGTATGCAATAGACGTAAGCAGTATGTCTTTCATGCCGTATAAAACACTGACTCTTTAATGTCAAATTTGTAGTTCATTTGTAAAACCGATAAACGTTTCTTGTATAATGATAACGATGACATTTATGAATATTTTACGTTCAGAATTTTTTGCAAATGTCAAATCGCGTTTAATAGCATTTTAAATTGGGAAAATATTAACATAAAAGTTACTTACGAAATTAATTAAATATAAATAAAGACAAATTAATTAATATAATGATTTAAAATGTAATTTTTTCCTTATTATGTGTTTGTATTCTTTCTGGTACTATTAAAAACGAAACAAGTAGGTATGCTTTAAGCTGTAATCTATTTTTCGTGAAGTTAAGTATTTCATATAAAATATTTGGCAATCGTATAGAATCGTAGCATATATAGATACATAATATTCATAGCCAAACTGAGCCTAAAGTTCGTAGCACTCTGCTCTGTTGGGGGTCCTAGTAAGCCCATTTCGAAATAAAAGGGATATCCCTGTTTTTTATACCCACATGGAGTTGACAACGTTCTACTTTTATTATCGTCAGATGATAATTTTGGAGGCATATTTTTTTTCATCATATCTATATGTTCTTTGTAGTAATGTATCAAGTTCAAACTCCTACTTACATATATTTGTTCTTGTATTTTTCAATATTACGACAACTAACAGAAAAGAAAAATATATCGAAACTCTTAAGGGAAGCGCGTATGTAAGTACCTCAATTGCATGAGCACTTTTCTTTTATTTTTCTTCTCTTTAGTGAGATTTGGTAGAATTTGGTGATACTCCCCACTTCCTCACTTAGGATTTATGAAATAGAAGGGATATTATTTTTTTTATTGTATTCTGAGGATGGTCATTAATTCCTTGGGATCTCCTTTTAATTTGAACTGATCTGTATATGAGATTTGATGAGACTTTTTAGGTTTCTTCCCTTCATTTTGAGGTCGTGTAAAGCATTAAATCACTGATAATCTTATATAGAGTTTTAACAGAGCAATGCTTATCATCGAATTTCATCATTTATAAACAATTTCGGTTTTCGATTGGGTACCTATATACATATTTTGATAAAATGTCGTAACATTTTTAGCTGTTAGATGCATGCGTATGTGTGTGTTTGTGTGTGTGTGGTTGTTATAGATATATTTAACTATCATTAAGTGAGATCCACATGCATCAGCCTTCAACAGTATTATAACAAAGAAACGGAATCGTGTTTAAAATAAGTAGTATATGTCGGCGAGCTTGGGAAACGTTGCTAAACGTCTCGCATCTGATCGAAAGATAATAGTAACGGTGGCTCTATCTCTCTTTCTTTCTCTTTTCATGAAAGAGTTGACCGTCCATGCAAGGTGTGCATTAGTTTAGGCTCCCACGCTCCACTTCCAGGATCGAGACGTGCACAAGGAAGGACGTGGGTGAACTCCTCCACGAGATCGTACCTAAGCACTTCACGAAAACCATGACGATAGCGAACCACTGACTGTCGCCAATTGTCGCATTCTCATATGCCAACAGATCTTTATTGCTCCATGACCTTTCAAAATTTACTTAGGTATACGGCTTTTTCCCTTAAAATATATCTTGAAATATATTCTATTGTAAAAGGAAAACTTAACTCTTACGAAAACAGAAATTTTATTAGGAAATAATTTTATTGACCATCGAATGATAATTTTCAGTTTTTAATTAACTAATATGGGTAGCAAAATTTATTACATTTATGTATGTATTAAGATGGTTGTTTGTATTTTGTGGGTTGTGGAGCCGGTGTCTAACTTTACATTTCCCAGCATAAGAAAGGGTCAGTTCGGATATCCTATTCATGAGCTGTCACTTGTCATGTGACAATGGTCAACCAACCTGTTTGCTAAACTTGTAGATTCTTGGGGATACTAGCCACAAAACACCATTCGCTTATTGTGCCTTTAAATGGGTTTTTGTATTGAAAAGTTTGACCTATTTGACGTGTGAGATTTCAGCCGCTTTCAAGAAACCAAATGGGGTGAATCTGAAGAAATTAGGTTATCCCGTAAGGGGACCGGATCAAATAAAGTGAGAAAATTCTGTTGAAAAAGAATTTACATTGCCTCAATGGTTTCAAATCTGAATATTGATCTTTTTGTAATAGTTATGCTAAATATCATTAGTAAATAATTAGCAGAAAATTAAATTTGTTTATTTTTTTATTCTTGGTATTTAGAGGAAAGAGTTAATTAATACTATGCCAAGAAACGATTTGCATTAAAAACAGTGATGTATATTCAAATTTGTTATTTTTTTACGTCTTTTCCTCAATTAGGTACTTACCCACTGAATATGGAAATTTCAATTTATTAATTAATTTTTTTAATGACATAAATAAGCAAATAAATAGTACCTTAGCATTTTTTCAAAGATTTTGTTAATAATTTTCTACGTAAAACCAAAAATTTATAATAGAGATTTCAAATAATGTAAATGTAGAATTTCTAGGTTATTTTGTGGACCTGATGGCAGATGTACCTACGCGAAGTGTGGGAATTTGACTCTGAAACCCTTTAACTTGAAACGATCTATTTGTATTGAAACCAACTCAGCATTCTTTGTTGTGTTAAACACCTATAGGTATCTGCCACAAACAATTTATTCATTTTACCATTGCCATAAATCACAAGGTATTGATTTTGCTGAAGATCAGATAAAGATAATAAATTATGAGAAAATCTGTCGATTGGCAATATTTGGTGTCTTAAAAAAACATTGCACGCGTTTATAAAATTTCAAATAATATACTTATTGTATTTTTCTCCTAACTCATATAATTCGTTCTCATTCCATTTTCGTTTTTTTTTATGGGGACCGTCAATGCAATGTTTTTGATTCCAAACGTATTTTGGGACCGTTGCGTTATTCTCGATTTTTTTAATGATATTTCCGTGAACTATAATTTTGCCAGTCGGCTTGTAGTTCTTTTGTGCAGCGCCCCTTTTATAAAAATGAATCTATCGAGGGTGAAAGTAATAGTTGGCCAAATCAACCCCCACCCTATTAGTCCTTTTTCCCAGCACCCTTGAATTTGTTACCTGCGTATTCACTCTGTATCAGTCTATGATCAGCATCCAATCCATGATACTTATCCTGAATGATGTGCTAAAAGTATTTTTGTACATCTGCAAATTATATTATAGTGCTATTAAGAGTTACTTTAAAATTTTTTAAGTGTTACTGATTGTAAAAAAGTGAATTGATTGTTTATTAATTATCTGAAATGAAAAACTTCTGGAAAGTGATTTTTGATCTGAGGGAATATAATTAACATGACCTTCGAAGTACTTCTCAAAATGAGGTTTCTGTGGACTGATTCATTCGGCAAGTAGATTTTGAACTTAATTTTGGTGAAATAATAATTTTAGTAGATATTTAAATAATTTTTATTCAAATAAAATTATATTTACATTTAGAAAACAGCTCCAGGTTTTGAGCTTTATTGATGGTCATTATAGAAACAAAGGTGAGGTCGATTTCTTTGAGTCGACTTTCAAAATTAATTTATTTTTGCATTATTTTAGGAAGTAGTACCTATTTATTATAATAATTTTGAATATTTAACTTTGATAACAAATCAATAATGATTTTCAGCCCTCACATATTTTATTGAATGTGAGTCTTTTGCTAGAAAGGTACCTTCAACTGATATTTTTTAGTTTCTTCACTTCAGTTTTAACAAACGTACTCGAGCTCTTATTATTTTGAATAAGTTTTTGAAAATTAAATAATTTTTTGATGATGGGGCTGTATATTCAGAACTATTATTGTTTATTAGTTTGAACAAATTTTCGACAAAAATGTTAGTGATCCCTTATGGGTAGGTACCTTTTGGGCCACACTGCATAATCTTAGTACCTTTTTCAGTGGAAATAAATAATTAAAATTTACTGTGTCTGTACAAGTTTAACATTGACCTTTTCGTTATTATCAGAAATTTTCTCGATGCTCGGGTGTGTCTATCAGGATATTGATGTTGGTTGGTTGGTGGTGGTATTTACGGCCAACTAGTGGCTATAATGGCAGTCCCTTCTGATTAAAAGTCGCCTTGGCTTGCAACGCTGATTAGGAGCTATAAAAATTGTCTCGGTGGCGACAATACAACACTAGTAGTGGTATAAGAGCAAACGACGTGATAGCGCGAATCAGTGCTAGCGAAGCGGTGGCGATACTTGAAATTATTTTATTGGCACTTAACTCCTGACAAATGAAGGCTGGGTCGTGACATTAACTGTGGGTTGTTGCGGGAGCCAACACTGAATTAGCGGACGTCTCTCATCCAATGGCTCTTTTCCACTTCAAGGACTCACTGCCGTTAATTCTAACGATTGAGAACGCGATCTGGGTCATCCAGAATATATCAAGATCCGGTTCTTCTTTAATCGAAAAATCATAATAATTTATCAGAAAAAGGAAGTAATTTCGGTTTCCTATTAGACCATTTCTCTCCATCTTAAAATATCCTTAAAAAGATAAGGGACTAAATACCCATGCTGTTGATAATAGAGGGAAATTACTACCCTGCGAAAAAAGAAATGTAAATCCAAGTAGAAGTAGTTGAAAATCTCGTGAACCGAGAACAGTTAAGTCTTTGCGCATCCCATACTTAAGAATTATGAAATTTTAAAATACATATATTTATTACTTTAGTTTATAACATATGAAGTCCTTTTAAACTGGTGTAGTACGTAATAAAACACATTGGCTCTTATTAAAATTAAAAGATATTTAAAGGAAAACGAAATAAGTTAAGTATCAATTTCGAGTAATTCGATTTATACATCATGTGGGGTGTATGGTTTGAAAGTCTTAGTAATAAAAAATGTTTTCTTTAGAATTTGTGGTTTTATTAGATGTCAAGGTTTTGCCGGGTAGGTACTACTTCAAAAAACATGCTCCGCCATGCCCTCCTACTTCTGCAATTAATCAATAATATAATTCATATTGATAGAATTTTGCACGTATATCTTGCCTTTATCTACCTAAAACGAATTTGTGTTTTTACAAAGTATCATTTCGTTGATTTCAACGAGACGAAATTTCAACTTCAAAAGAGAGAAGTTTCAAATGTGCTTTCGTCTTTCGACACTTCCTAAATAATAAATCGGCGAGCTTTCAAGTTTCAAGTTAAACTGATTCATGTCTGGTGTTGAACGTGTACGACATGTTGCATAAGGTCTTTTTTGTCGCCAGGATTTTGTTTTGGTTGCCGTGGCCGTTGGCAAATTGAATTATGCTTAGAAGTTCCTTAGTCTTGTTTGGCAGCGACATTGGATTATCTAGTTAGCGGAGTGACAAGCAAACCTCTAGGGCCCGAAACGCGATTACTGACCACCTATAGCTAGCTGCTGGTACAAAAAACGAACTTTATTTAATTATATCAATCCCAGTGGTGGCTTGTCGAGCTCACGATGAAGCAAAAAGGTGAAATGTGCCTCAGGCATTAAAGACAGGAAATTTTGGTAGTTACTTAGGTACTCGGTAAAACAAATAATTTATCTTGCAAAGGCAAAAATATAGATGAAACAAAACGCAACAATTCCATATTAAATAAAAAAGGCGGTCATAGGCTTTCATTAAATAAAGTGCAAGAACTCTAATTCAATTAATTCTTCTCAGATAGTACTCTAAAATCAATTGGTAATTTTCCAGGCAGATTGCTTCCAATTTACAATAAAAAATATGTTCAAGATACAAACATAAAAACAAATAACAACGAAAACATTCTTAATTTCGACAAATATTTTTAACGTAATGTTTAGCTGCGTTGTGACAAAAGTTGCATATTTTTTTGAAGTATTAAGTGTTAATCATAGAACTTGTGAAAATCAAAAATTTTGCAATGAGTTTTCACTAAGTAGAAACAGTTTAATAACATTTTATCATATTTCAATTGTGGTTTTATTGTTTAAAAAGGGTAATGTTTGTTTTGGAGGCAATATCTTACAATTAGGTTACTTTCTTGAAGGTTTGTAATTTCAGTTTCATCATAGTCACTCTATTAATTGCTTTTTAATGAATTCAGTAATACAAAAGGACGTGAGCAATATCAATTTTCCATTATTATTCAGAAATTTTCGTGAAACGGGGTTGAACTGAACGTCGTCGTTATCGATGTATAACACATGACTTCTAATCAAGTTGGCGGGCGTAATAAAAGTTAGGCCGACAA
The DNA here is from genome assembly GCA_029378335.1 of Agrilus mali. NCBI lineage: Eukaryota > Metazoa > Arthropoda > Insecta > Coleoptera > Buprestidae > Agrilus > Agrilus mali. The sequence continues at coordinate 16,831,200 of CM055657.1, forward strand.
ACAAGGCTGTTTATCACATATGGGTCGAAAGTAAGCATTTGCCGTTTGCACCCCATATTACCCTATATCCTTCTTATTCAACACATAAATGTAATCGGTAGGTAAACCGCAGTTGGCCATTAGTCAACATTCATCATTTCAAAAAAACAAATATGCGTTACTTAATTTAATTGAGTTTTTAATAAAGCAAAAAAGAATAATAGTTTAAATATGGTACACAAACCTACCATTTTAATACATCGAAATTTCTCACTCTTTAGGAATTTATATTATCAGGGCGTCAGGATTTCTAGAAAGTCCAGAATGGTCAGCATAGATCAAGGATTTTAAGGCTGTAATTTTAAAAAATTTGAATTTTTTTTATAATGCCTACATGGTACTGAAAGGGTAATATTTGAGAACAAACAGAGGATAACAAAAATCCTCCTTTTAATCTTCATTTTTAAGGGAAAAACTACTTAACGTAAATTACCCTAGTAGACTAGAAAAGTCGGTAAATATTTATACCAAGTATCTATTGATGGTGCAATTATAGCAAAATATGTTAATATTTGCAATAAGTTAATGTGAAAGTCTTAACTAGAAATTTATTCAAAATACGTCAAGAGGCCATTATCAAATAGACTACACTTTATAACTTTTCCAGTTATTATTACGAAGTTTTTGGTTTAAAGTGGAATTTTGTTTTATGTTTATTTTTCTGTTCGAAAACACATTTCCTCGTGTCATACACGAAAGTTGCGCTCATGGCAATTGGAAAAACGAACAAACCGCCTCTAACCACCCTTCTGGTCTCGGACAATGCACGTCTGGTCCTCCGTTGTTTTGGTCCATTGAAAGCCTGCTGTGACCTCTGGAGAGACCAAGCACCTGGACACAACTTCTGTTGATCCACATTCACTTATTACATACTTGTTCGGAGCAATGGCGGATTCAAAGGGGTTCGCAATGTTTAATTTACCGAATACGTTGCTCAACGACAGAGAATAAAGAACTCGCCCTCAAAAAATTTCAAATACTTTTGGGTACCTATCTAGAAACAAAATTTCTTCTATATGTATTCTTCAGAGCTTAAGAATTTACTTTCTGGAATCTTTAAGCAGCTGTGCTTTTTTTTATTTACTTACTAGTTCCATATTGCTGGGTTATATACTTAACAATTTTGGAAATGTAATGTAATGGAAATTAGAAATGTGTTGTTGTAGTTGCTTTTGTATTTTTGAATTACCATGTTCTATTGGCATTATTCAGAATGATTGGAACTATGATACTACTGAAAATAAATTAAGGGTCTGAGAACAGAGCGTAAATTGTTCGATACGCCATCTCCAAATTGGCAGAAGCATCGACCTCGTCTGATTGTAATATAGAAAGGTCTATAATAGCTCGAACCGAGCCAATTTCTTTATTTATCTCCGATCGGGGTTGTTTTCCCCTTCGCAATGCGAAAACATTGAATCGGAATTACGTTTGCATTCACTTACAAGTATCCGGCGCTTTTAACGGCAGGCATAATACATATAAAAGTTAAGACTTATCGAAAAAGTATACACCAACCACGTCCTGGCATGTATCTAAGCGAATGACCAATGGAAAAAATATATAGAAAGCCAACAAAAGCGGCTACCCTTCACGCGCAGTAGCATTGGTCAGTAGGGAGTGGTCATTGGGGTGGACAGCGCTCGAAAACGGTTGGCTATTCATGTCCCTTCGCGAACATTATCTACCTAATACTTTATGTAAAGAAAACCTGTTCTGTTACAATAACTACTTAGGTAGATATATAGGCGGACAAAAGCACAAAAATTTTTACTGTCTTTATTTAGGGCAGTATAAAATTTATTATTTCTTTTCATTTGAAGATAATAGGCACCTCCAATATTTTTAGAAAGTATCCGACAGACAAAATTTGGTATTAAATGTTTTCTGTGTTATTATCCTCTGTTGTGCGTACCGTTGAAAGAAATTGGAGTGGATTTACTGTTTTTTTTTATGTGCAAAGTAAAAAGAGAGTTTTATTGTCCACCACAACTGGCACCGTCGGATAATAATGAGAAAAGTACAAAAAACACCAGTGGCGAGAGACCAAACAGCCAACAAGAGCGCTGGTGATATGTGGGACAATTAAAAATATCAGCTGAGCTAGTGATTGCTAATCCCGGCAGGGTGCTAACAATGGGTCTATGAAGGGGTGAGTAGTACGCTTGTCGAGTGTCATTACTACACCCCGGCTCGTCAGGGGGGGTGGGTTCCGAATTGCAGCTGTTTTAAGAAATCGATACCAAGCACTTTTGGTGAGAAGAACTAAGATGCTTATGGCCACAAACCATGTAATAATAAGTCAGAAATGAATCATTGTCTCACTACATCACCCCTATACACATATGATTAACTATGAAATCATTGGTAGGGGTAATACTTATAAGAAGTATAAGGCACTACAAGTAATGGCATTCTTCTGGAAAGTTTGTATCTTTAGAAATGTAATACAAGAGGCCCAGTGCTCAAAATCATTTTGCAGATGATCCTAAGTTAAAGATTTTAACTAATTGAACGATCCTTTAGATCTAAGTATTTGTACGAAGTTGAATTGTATTTTACTAAATATGTACCATGACTTTTTATATCTCTATATATGAATTTGAAATTTGAAGCTACAAATAATTTTACACTTCAGGGAGAACAGCTAATCCTTTAACTATTTTTCCACATACGCATATTTAAACTATATTTTATTAAGTGTTGCATATTAATGCATCAATTAGTTTGATTCGATTCTTTAAGGGAAACTTCTTTGTTACAGCAGATGCAGATGGGGCAGATCTAGGCGATCACCAGGACATTTTGACATGTGGAGCATGCCAAAAGCCCTTCGCCCTTTCGGATATCGTTCGCTTCATCCAGCACAAAGTCACCTCCTGCAACAAGGAAAATTTTGCAGGAGGACATTGTTTCGCCGTAAGCGGCGATCGCGAGAGGGACAACGACGATGGCCCCTTGCCCCTTTCCACCATCAACACCAGAAGACCCAGCATCTCGGCCCCCATATCTGGAAAGAAAGTGACCGGAAACAGCAGCAGGTATACGGCATTGTAATTAACACCTACTTATGATAATTTAAAAAATATCGTTGCACGTCAATTATTGTTTTATTAGAATAAGGTTTAATATTCGGGCTTGAGACCAAAGTCTGAGATTTTTGCTTCGGTGAGAACATTGACGTTTCGTCAACTATTGTAGTTGGCATCTTCGGGGAATGTAGCGAGGCTGTAAAATCCATCGCTGGGATTGGCCAAATGTTGTATAAACAACTCCATCGGTGTTCTCACCGAAGGAAAACATTTAAGCCTAAAAGCCGAACTTTTGCGATAACGCCGGACGCAAAAGTCATTTCATTATTGTTTTATTCCGTACAAAATTATTATATTTAAAAAAAAATAACCTGTCATATTTATTTTTGAAGGTTGCGAGATAATACAAATGATAAAATGTCTAAATGAAACTAGTAAAAACAAATCCCTTTAATGCAACTCATCATCAATCGATGTAATGCCTTTCCTTTTCCCTGTTTATTTATTGATCGATTGCAATCAATTTTGATGTAAGTATTTATTTTTTTGAAGTCTCACTTTTTATCTTTCATTGACCATATGTCCATTTTGATTAAGTATCCTCAACTCATCTTGAACCTGGCTCTTGTATTTTTATTATTGTTGTGTACTTAACGACAGTTTTATCTCATTAAATTTGCAGACTTATCAATTATAATTATGATCTTTCTTTCTGTATTACTTACATGATTACATAGGGAAACAGACACCTTCTGAAACATAAAGATATTAGAAGTATAAACAGGAGTAAAGAGGAAGACCAAAACCTTGTCTATTGTCTGCATCGTGTTTTCATTGTTGTTCCAGGGTTCATACGCCACCTCCTGCTTCGCCCCGTTTACCAGCCCCAGGCGACCTCTGCGTGGACGGTGCCGCTTCGTCCACCCCAAAGAGGCGAGTGTCGAGTTCACCGTTGATGTCGTCCAGCCCGGATGATGCCGAAGACATCAAGCCTGTTATCAAGCAAGAACGGATGGAAACAACATCCTCTCCAGAGGAGAACAGCCACAAGAAGTCGAGGACGGAAGTAGCAGACGCCGAATCCAATACAACGAATAGTGGTAAGCATTTTTGTCTTTTATTAACAGGTTCTTGTACCCGTCTTACATAAAGAAAGTTGAAGATTTATTTTTATTCTCATTATCCTTTAAAAACTCGATTAGAAGTCTGGTTGTGAAATAAGCTTTAACTAACCTGTTGCTGATACATTTTTGCTTGTTTTTGGGAGTGCTACTATCATTGTATCTAAAACGTTTTGAGCTACCCTTGTGAATCATTCTTCGATCCTTATTGGTCTAGTCGAAATATGGTCCCTGTTCCCAACAAGCGTCGGTAATGCACCTTAATGTTGTTTTGCAGCTCATTAAGCAAGCCATTCGTTTTAGACGTATGTACATGCATACCATTATATGCTAGGTAGGTACATTTGAAAATGCTTTTGTTGCCACCAATATCCTAGAATACTGCTGTGTGTAAGTACGTATAGTATCTTGTTATATAGATATAATAGATAGGTGGATACAAAATTGTATGTTTATATGTATGTACAAATATGTGTGTATGTACGTGTGTGTAGATATGCGACCGCCACAACATTATAAATCACGGCGAGGATGCATCTAAGACAAGCGGTTTACCTTCAGAATTCGCTCCGGTGCGGTACGATGTTTGTACCGTTACACCGATTCTTACCTCATTTGCCCTTCTTTAGACTTGCACTTTTATACGTGAAAAGTAGGCAAAGGTAAACAACCTATATAATATACCAACCAAAACTTAATTCATAATGCTGTCATACTTCCCTCCATTCTACAGGAGCTACAGCTAAATTAATTAAAAGTCCTATAAGAGCAATTAAATTTTTTATTTGGTCTACAAATTCTCTCCAAATTGAGCTTTTTAGAAGTGCTATTTTAGAATTTAGTGATGTCAAAGAGTCAAATGATAAGTTCAATAAATCAATAACAATTCTATTTCTATTAAGTCCGCATTTCACTTATCCAGTTTATTTCAAAAATTGTAGCAAACCATGTATATCGTAGTAAAATTGGAAAATTCGTACAAATATCTCACGGGATCATTACATATATTTCATGAAGTAATATAAATTCAATAAATGAAATTTAAAAATTTGAAAGGGTACTATTGTTCAAAACATTTGGGGGTTAGGTTAATTTAGGGCAGTTTTCAGAGAAGCAGAAGTTATTTCAGATAGATGTGGTTGAAAAGCTGTATTCCACAAGTGTATCAATTTATACATCGCCTGTATGATATAAAAATTAAAGAAAGAACGTCGGTAGAGAAAAGTGTAACTTTAATGTTTGACGAACGTTTTGCCTTAAATGTACATATATTTAACCATGGATAGATTAATGTGCTCAAGAATTTCTTTTAAATGAAATAAAGTTTTTATTAGATTCACAAACATTAAATAATATCTACCTGACGTCCCTGACTATGCACCACTTACTTAGTATTAGAATTAAACAAAATTAAAATAAAATAATATATTTTTTGTTAGTCCGACCCTGGATTTTATCAGCCCAAGAATAACTAGAATAACATAGATTACTCAATTACAATAATAATAATGAAATAAATAATGCAAAGGAAATTACAAATAATATAAGTTAACTTAGAGGCTGTTCATAAAATACGTCACGTTAAAATTACCTTTTTTTGACCCCCTCCCCCCCGGTTGTCACGCTGTGTGTCACACTTTCTGTGACCCCCTCCCCCTGTAAATATTACGTCACAAAAACTAAACAACCCCCCCTCTAAACATGATAAATTTTGATTTATGATAAAAAAATTATGATAGTTGAAAATATATATTTTATTTTCATAATAAAATTTAAATAAATTAATAAATATATTTTGTAACGAACAAATAAATATTATTTTTATTTATCAGAAGTCCAAGGATTCTGTAAAAATTCAGTAAAATTTTTTGATGAACGGCGAACGTCACGTTGCCGTAGACCCCTTTGTCACACTCAGCAAACCGCCCCCCCCCCCCTGTATGCGAACGTATTTTATGAACCGCGCCTTAAAGAAAAATAAAACAACTGCGTTAGAGAACCCATCGGAGTTTTTGTTTACTGCATAACCAAAGTCGTGGTTTATGAGATAATGAACTATCTCTACAGTATTTTAATTAATTTATTATCTATCACCTACCTACTGTAAGATAAAAATAATTAAAAATCTTCTTTTAATTATTAGCTGGGAAAATCCTGTTCTAAACTAACGAACATGTTTTCTTGTAATAAACTGTTGGCTTGCAGTTTTGTATTAATTGTAAGTCTCCTATGCCTCATAAATAATAATGAAAACAGTTTATCGTAGTTAAATACGTAAATTTCTTTTCCCTGGGAAGGAGGAGTTTACCTTTTCATTCAGAGACTAAACGTGGTCGCAAACAAGGTTTACCTACCCAACAATAGCAATTAATTAGGATTTACTTTCACCTGGATGATGATTTATGCGCATTTTGACGGTTTCGTCGTCATTGTTCTTCATCGCACGAAGGCATTGATTTCTAAGTTCTCTTTCGCATTGCCAATTTACGATGCAGGTTGTAGGTACTAACTCGGATATTAGCGAGAGACGCAGTGACTCAGCCGTTGAGATTTAATTGCGTAACGAATTAATAATTATTACAAAAAATGACCTTTTGGTGAAGAGATTCAAGACCGTTCAAATTTAGACAAGGCAAACGATGCACACGATAAGGACTTTATTGAGCAACACAAAGTAGCCATTATCGGAAAGAGTTGAACTATTGAACCCTGATATTTAAATATAGAAGGATATACGGTCCACGTATCTTGTCATCATCTTTTTAACTACGTGGTGTCCGTGTTGTGGCGAACAAAAAAATCACTTTTAACAAAGAAGGTTAAAACTTAATGGATTCTTGCTTACTTACTATAAGTCATTATTTTGCATATGCTTAACTATATTAAAATTTGCATCAGAAGCTTTTAATCCCATAAGGTTTTCCGGTTTTTATTCTCGATTCGGTAAAGTTAGGTGATCGTTTTCATTGCATTTTTAGGTCACTAAGAACATTGCAACAAATTTTCAATATTTTTTTCTCAAATTATGTAATACTAGCTATGCCCGCGACTTCGTCCGCGTGGAATAGTGACTTTCGGCAGCATTTAAAATGTCTTTCTTCTATATTTTTATTTTCTAGGCCGTAAGCCTTTTTGCCGACGTCAATACTCAAACACTTTCATCCCTTACTTTGGCCCTTTTCGGGTAAAATTTTTACAAACTTTAAATGTCGTATTTATATCTAATCAAAAGCCTAAAAAATAAGTTTCAAGCCTCTTGCTTTATATCTACTTATCTATCTCTGTATCATATTCTCATATAAATCGGTTCAGTAGTTTGGGCGTGATTGCATAACACACAGACAGACAGAGTTACTTTTGCATTTATAATATTATAGATTATTATAGTTTAATTATAGTTTAAAATAGTTTATATAGCTTATAGTATTCAATTACTTTTATTCATCCAAATTAACAAAACCTCTATAACTTTTTACACTTAATATTTTAATTTTCTGGGCCGTAAGCTTTTTGGACGACGTCATTACATAAAAACTTTCATCGGCTAATTTTATCCCCTTTAGGGTAAAATTTTTACAAACATTGAATGTCGTATTTATTTATATCTAATCAAAAGCCTAAAAAATCATTAAAAATTACGGAATTTCCGCACAAACTTTCCTATTTCAACCCCCTACAACCCTTTTTTCGCAATAAAAAGTATCCTATGTCCTTTCTCAGGCTCTAGACTATCTCTGTGCCAAATTTCATTTAAATCGGTTCAGTGTTTTAGGCGAGATTGTGTAGCATACAGACAGAGTTATTTTCGCATTTATAATATTCCGCGAATTCATTTTCATCGATTTTCCCATGGGAATAAGATATTTTCCTGCAATAAAACGTAGCCTATGTGTTAATCCAGGGTGTCAGCTAACTCCATACCAAATTTTTTTTAAATCGCTCCAGCCGTTTAGACGTGAAGAAGTAACAAACATACAAACATACACACTCACACATTCACAAACTTTCGCTTTTATAATATTAGTGTTATTCTCAATTTTTCTTTTTTTTTGTATGTGTGCCATTGCTCAAAAAAAGTACAAATAAACAGATTAAATCATTTTCCCAAAGTACTATCTATGAATAATTTTACAACTTCATTAACGCCTTTAATTTAAAACTCCGAGTACGTTTAATTTTCACCCTTAATGCATCTCGGTTTCTTAAGTGCCTTCGGCGTTCGGTGGACCACGGTTCAGTCAATGTAACAGACTTCGCGTCGGATGAACGGGTTCGCCACACGACCAAGATGATATACAGGAACAAAAAAAAAACTGAATGAACGGGTTCGTAAAATAGTAGTACGTGCGAGATGAAAAGGAAGAAGAAGGGGAGCGACCGGTCCCAGGTTTTATATTATTAGTCTTGGTAATCGTAGGGGCACGCGCTTAACTAATTCTTTTATCCGTTTTCATTTGGTTGCCACCGCCGCCGTTCACTACCGCCTCTGCTACTTTGCCAACCACCTCGGTACATACTTGTAAAACCACTTTTTACTTGTCTGTGTGGCGCGTGGTTGCATCGTTTGCGCTATCTTGACAGACAACTTGCACAACATTGCGTTCCTGGGGTTGGATGCTACACGAGCCTTTGTTAAAGACCTCATCCATTCAGCGAACCCTTAAATGCATCGGTATATTGTTATCTTATAGCAAAAAAATTAAATTCCGGAAGGTTTTAGAAAGGGATGGTCCAAAAAAAGTAATTAGTAGATGTTGAGTTAGATTTTGCTGGCTGTGGAGGAGGGCAGCTGGCATCTTCTGGTTCAATTTAAATATCACAAGATCTTAGATCCTAGACATTCGTATATCACTTTGTATTTTGGAACTGGTCCTGAATATAACTTTGAACAATCAAACAAGAAATTTCAATCCCGTGCGGACCTGCATCAACGAAAAATTCTGAGGCTACGAAACGATCTGCATTAAAGCTGATCAAGGACAATAAATAGCATCGAAATTTTCTGATAGTGAAAAATAAATGAACTTAAAAAAATACTCTTAATAATTTTTATCTCCATCTGGGCATCCTCTATGTCTATAGCGGATTTATCGTCAATTTGATATTAAACATTGAGAACTTTCCACTTAATTTGGTTAATGGTCACGTATACCTAATCGTTACATTCGAAAGTGTTCTCGTAACGATTAAGATTAAAAGCGAAATCGAAGGGGTGCAATAAAAAAGTATTGAATGCAAAACAGATGGGGTGGAGTGCCGCCTGATTTGCACAATAAGTGCTGTCCATCTCCGCTGGACATCACCCTTTGGCTAAAAAACCCCTTCGCATTTAAGTCGCTCATCCAACCGTGAATGAATCACGTCCAAATTTTAAACTCTATTCTATTCCATTGTACCTCCCTAGTGAATGATAATGTCCAGCAGTAGGTACGAGCGCTAACGTGACATGTGTTTGCTACTCTTGAGAATTGCGATTAAAAAAATACTCGATCGATAATGCCGCAGATAAGATAAGTACAATTAGATTGCAGACAGAGTGTACGAATGAGATTTGTTGGTCACATTTTTGAAATAGTATTTGATATTGAACGAAATCGTGTCTCAAGGTAATATAGATATAACAAAACTTACCTAAGGGAGCGTAATATTCATAACATTTAGATTTCAAATCATAAACCAAAAGCTTTCCTCCTGATAATCTTTTTAATTTTGAATTACGAGTTAAAAAAATTTTTGTTCGTGGTTGAGAAATCATTTAAACGTAAATTCCATACATCTGCATCCTATAAGTGTTCGTTTTAGAAAAGGAAATTTATCAAGCACCCTCATGGCCATTTCTCTAGCCACCGCGATAAGGCGAAAATGGTCGTGTTATGTAAATTTTGACCGCTTTTCTTTTATACCGTCGATAACCCTTATCATTTTCTTGTTAACGGTCGGTACAATGCGCCACCGTGGAATGTTTACACTCCCAAGGAATGGGCGCGTTTATATATCATGGGCATTAACATATCAGAAATGATAACTTAATAGAATAACTTTCCTAGGTAGAGTATTTAAAAGGGTCTCTTTTGGTAATGAAGAAATACATTTTTAATATTTCTGTAGGTATATCTGTTTGGTTAACAACTTTTAAATTTTACTATCATGGATCCCTAATAATAGTGAATTGAGAAAAGTAATTTCTGACCGTGATTAAAATTTTTTACTAAATAATTCAAAGGATTTCTTTGATTCGGAACTTTCAATATACATTTGACCAGTTCCATTTCTATTGCCGTTTAAATTCTGTGCGGATGTGCGAGGTTTGCAAGATGTTTCCGTTTCCACTTTGCCCTCTGTCATCTCATCCAGCTCCTTCTCCCGGTGCTCGCCTTCTCCTTCAGCATCGCCCTCTCCCCCTCCCCCGCCACGTTTTTCTTCTGACTCGTGCGATAAATAATCGCCGGTTCGTGGGTCCTTTTGTGCTCCATCCGCGGCCACATTTTAAACATATGCAAATGTTCGTAAGCCTTCTGCGTTGACCGTGACTAGAAAGTGGAAGAATTGCTGCGGCAAAGACGACGAAAAGTGGACTTAGGGGGTTGAAAAGAAGGATTAAGTCGCGTATAAAATGATGAAATGCTCGCCAGCGGTAGTCGCTGATGTCGCCGATGACGACGTCGTCACTGACACGACCAAGCACCCTCTTGGATAAGTACTGACTGACAGACGATGTCAATTGAATAGGCGTCTTTTTTCACTTTATATAAGCTGAATATCATTTCGAAAGGCGTAAGGAGTAGATATATAACGCCCTCCATACATATAAAAGTACATAAATCCATATCGCCAAGAAAATATGTCTTTCTTAGTTTATTGCGGATATTTCTTCTGCCTGTGGGTACATTTTGTGGAAATTAATTTAATATTGTGAAATAAATGAGAAATTCGATATTTCACGTGTTTGCTTCATTCATTTAGTGACATTTCGAAATTTAGGGGCAAAAATTATTAAACGTGAGGTATTTTTATTTTCATTTGGACTGAAAAGTATTTCTTCTTACTGATACTCCCTTCCTCCTCATTTCTACGACCTAAAAAGATGTTTTGAGACTTTCAATACTTTTCTGTTTGAATAAAATTTTGCTCAACCCTTTTATTTAAAACTTACGTAATTACTGCAGCTGTATATGGAACTTTTCTTTTCTTTCAATGGATTATTAAGGTTACAATTTTACAGTAAAAGGATTGCGCCAAAACCACAGGTTTTAAAACCCAATTTTTGAAAACAATTTCAAATGTGATTTAAAAGAAGAGGGTACAGTTTGTTTGCCTATATTTACTAAAGCATTTGAATGAATATGATAATCTAAATGTATTCATATGACTTTCTTTTCTTTGTGATGCATTTTCTTTACCAAAGTCATTCTTCTCCATTAAAATTTCAGTTAGAAAATCTAAAAGAAATTAAGAAAATTTTAAAGCAAAATAGGTAGGTATTGGTATTTCTCCCCCCACATCTTTTATACAATTTTTTAGGATATTTAGAGGGGAACGTAGAAATCGTCTTGTATCTTTAGGGAATTGGGGAATTCTCTGGGATTTCAAAAATTTTCCTCGAAAAATCTAGAAATTCTAGTGTTCTATTTGTTAAAGTATAAAAAATCAGGGAAAAGTTTTTTTCCCAAAGCTCTTACCATACTCAAAAAGAAAAAAGAATTCTTGTAGATTATTACATTTCATGTTTTGTTTCAAAGGAGATTGTTTCATTTTGATGTGACCTGATTTGCTGATTTCGTTTTCTACCCTGTATATATTTGAAATTCAAGAACGTCAATTCGACGACTGACTTGTTTCGTCCCCGTTTCTTTGCGTCGTCGTCGGTTTATTAAAAAACAAAATCGGTTCCCAGATTGATTTACGGGGCCGTCGATAGCAGTTGTCATGGCTGCGAAATTCATAATCGCGTATTGTGTTTCTCAATTCAAAATTGGATATCAGCACGACAGCGGCAAACTGTAACGGGCCCTTCTAATGGATACAGTAAACTTATCGTGAAAAGTCCTTGATATTGGTGTGAGGGCGACATGCGGTTAGAATTCCATTATGAAAATTTATATTCCGTCGAGGATTGAATTAAAATTTATTGTGGAGCACATGTCCTAGCGTCACTGAACATTACCAAAGAAGAAAAAAACAGCAGTAAATGTCATGTCAACAAGGTAACTTTAGAAACTACTTGTAAAACGACGTAAAGTAATTATAAATCATACTATAATTAGGTACTTACATTCAGTACTTTTCCCACATTTCGCTATAGAAGGAGCTTAATTAATATTATGACGTGTAATGAATTCGGACAGATGAATTGTTTATTAAAGTAAATGCTGATCAAAATACATTATTTTGTTACAATTTAGTACCTACCGTTTATTTCAAATACATTACTAATTGTAAATCCCACATTATACAGGTACATTTTTTTAAGAAAATGCTCAACGATTATTTAAACCAACCACTGACTTAATTATCATTACAATGTTTCGCCAAAGCGTTCTTTTAACCCTTTCAGATTTTATTTGTCCGAGAAATAGTTCTGATTCTTTTCATATCTATCCAAATATGGCACCACCGCCCACCTATCCCCATACTTTTACTGGTTGTTATATTTCCATGACCGAAATTTAAAGTCCCGGCACGTCCGGCACACCCTTGCCATGCTGCCGTCTAAAATTCGCGACGCATAAATGTGTCCGAACTATTTTTCATCCCTTTTTTTTCGCTGTGCGCTATTATTTTGTCGCGGTAAGGTCGTAATGGCCTTCGTATAAGACACACACACATATGGATCGGCCACCACCGTTGCGAAATGGACACCGAAATTGCCTTTTTCGTTCCCACCCCCAACTAAACGACTTTCACTTTGTAAAGCCATTTATATTTTGAGAACCACTGTAAAAAAGATCATTTTGGACAACTGTTGTGCTAATAGTGAACGCCTATGAAAGTAGTTCTGAAGCACACGTTGCATGTGGCGAAAAAGGAAAAGGAAGATGATAAGGCTACTTTTGAAATATATAATTGAAGCTAGAAATAAGTGCAAAAAGAGAATCAAGATTAGTGCAGGATATAAAGGAGTCTTTCCGAGTTGGGTGTTTCAATTGGTTAGTAAAAATTTGTCCTTTTGGGTTGTCATATCTGGCAAAAATGACATGTTATCCCATTTATGAGATTTATTCAACCCCAAATGTTGTTTTAGTGTAATATATAACTATAGCTGTTATCCTCAATCCAATTTTAATAATTAACGGTTGACCCTGCGCATCCACCAATTATGGCTCGATACTATTGTAGAAAATTTTCAGCACCTTCAATTTTTTACACTGAATCCAAGCGAATTAAAACACTTCAAGAGTTCATAATCTTTATGAATAAAATTATTTTGATTTTTCTGATATACTTACCAAAGAAGTTTCAGTTAACATCTCACCCCCAAATTAAATTGGATCTATCTAATCAGAAAGTTCAAGCCAGTAAAGGATGATGTAATAGGATTGGTTATAAATCCAACAATCATAATCAATTAACGTTCTACTCTTTACCGGTCAGATTGCTTTTTTGTATCAATAATTTCTGATTTCGTCTCAATTTCAAGCTGTCAATACATCAACATTGAATATTATTTAACACCGTATGGGTTAAATTTGACCCGTCAAAAAGAGTTAGAATGAAGAGACACATATTAAGTTGTTGTGAAAGCTTATGCCTTGGTGTGGCATGGTGTGCCTTCATTCTGGAGGGTTGGAGGACAAGTTACGAAAGAATGACAGTTTGTTAATTTAAAAAGCACCGTACAATGTTAGACGTTTGACGCGAAACCGAAGGGGTGAATTCACTGACTGATGCTTTGCACACCCTCCTTGAAAATAAAGAAGGATTGAAGTCCTGAAATTTACATTTCAAACAATAATTTTCGTCAAATTAATTAGATAAGAGTTAAGAGTATACAATACTGTAGCAAAAAAAAAATATTTTAAATGAACAATAAGCCTAAATATTAGAAAAATTAAGAAGGAAAACTATTAAGACCGTACATCAAAAATTTTCACATTTTATTTCTTTTACAAGAATGTTTATGTAGTTCATTAGTTGGCCTGATTTATGATGCAGAAGATTATAGGTATTATCGGTAGAATTTGATGAACTGGTTCTCTTTCTGTCATTCTTATTATTAATTCATCGGATGACGCTGTGGGAAGTCCGTGCAGGACATGAAATCAAATTTTATAATGACCTATCACGGGACAATGGTTCCTTGATCCGATATAGTCTCTCGATCGTGGATGATTGTCGACATGGCCATTGTTCTCTACCAGTAATTTAACGTCATCGATTTTCTCGGATGTAGCAGCAGTATATTTCGTTTCGTAACGACCGTAATAGTCGGACTACGAGCTGCAGAAACGGAAATGGTTGCTGGTTCCGGTTTGCAAAAGTGTACTTCAGACAGCGAAATTCTTTTTCTCGATGTATATATACATGCATATTTATTGACCCCATTACTTCCTTCCTGGCCAGGAGCTTTCCAGAAAGACTCGCTTTTAACTTGCCGAACATAACGTAGGTGCTTTTCTGTATTACTATCGTGTCTACGAACGTAAATACCAAAATACAAGCAATAAATGGAAATGAAAATCGATGAAAACTTGTAAATTAAATAAAGATGGAAGGTAAAATTAACTTGTTTTTTTTTTCTGTTTTGCATTACTAAATATGGTGATAGTAAATGATAATTCGAAAAGGAAGATCAATAATTTCACATGTACCTAATAATATTAATCAATACGTTGATTTCCTATGCTAACTGTAAGGAGATATTGTCACTTTATTCGTACTTAATCTCATAATCACTATTTAGATTACTTACTTTAGGGTTGTATTTGTTGTTGTTGTTCACAGACTCAGAATGATACTTTTTGTTACAGAACCGAGTAACTACGTTTGTTCTACGTGCAAACTCCGCATGCATTCAGCATGGAGACTGATGCAGCATGTGCAGCACGCCCACGGTATAAAAATCTACGTAGAGTCTTCGTCAGGTGGTAGCAGTAAAACTAGTAATAATCATAGTTCGAGCAGTTCTAGTAGTACGTCCTCTGGTTGTTCGTCTGGTGGTCCGCCACCTCCTCCCAACGCATTTAAGCATCATCTGCTTCCTCCACCAGAATTTCAAAACCCATTCAGCGTCGGTGGTTTGTTGCGTCTTCCTCTACCGCCCCTTAATCACGGTCCTGTTCCTCCTACACCTCTTTTTCCGAGACCAGAGCATCACTTTCGAATGGAACAACTAGTCAATGAGCAATTTCGTCATCACGGACTTAATTTAGCCGCTGCAGCAGCCGCAGTTGCTGCAAGTGGGGGTCTACCAGCAACCCATGGCAGTTTTCCTTCTCCCGCCGAACGTCCACCTACAGTTCCTACGGTCTCAACAAGGGATCGCAGTACACCAAGTCAACCGTTATCATTAGAACCCCATATGGATTTTTACTCGCAGCGGTTGCGGCAGCTGGCTGGAACTACTAGTCCCGGAACAGCTCAGACGGGATCTCCGTCTCCTCGCAAACACTCACCATCGTTTGCGAGTCCTTCGCCGTCTCAACTTCCCACCACTGGCATCAACAACGTTAGCAGCAGTAGTAGCATAAACAATAACAACAATAATAACAATAACAACAACAATAACAGCAGCAACAGTGGAACAACAGGAAGTCCAGAACACAGTGTTACCCCTCCGGTCAAAAACGACGAAGAGCCGCAACCGCTGACAGTCACTCCAAGATCGTCATCTACACCACCAACAAGCAAACCAATGTCTCCAAAAAACTTAAGCAGCGATGAAGCTTCGATTGCGTGTGATTATTGTGGGAAAAAATTTAGATATCAGCACAATCTAGAAGCTCACAAGAAAACTCATACTGGCGAACTCCCATACAAATGCACAGTGTGCGATCACGCATGTGCCCAGAGTTCGAAACTTAAAAGACACATGAAAATACATAGAACTCCCGAAGATAGAACCAGCAATGCTGGATCGGTTGAAACGTTAGACGGAGAAGAAAGTGAAGAAGAGGAGGAGGAAATGGACGAAGAGGAAGACGAAGATGTAGACGGCGAAGAAGAGGAAGCTGAAGATTTAAGTGTCCCTAGTCAAGTTCCTCCAAAAAACGCATCGCCATCAACTTCTCTAGTCGGGGAGTTGATGGATAAATTTGGTCTCAGTAACATTGCGCAATATAATGAAGCATACAAACAGGCATTACAGGAATCTAATTCGGCACTCAAATTACATATGGCTAGTAAAGATAGGGATAATAACAATCGCACAAGTCTTCCTAACCCACATAAATTAAGAGAGGAATATGTTAAATCTTTACTTCCTGGACCACCACCTCAACCGTTACCAATGTTTGGCCCATTTGGCGATGCTTACGATACCAATAAGAGGATCAAGTTAGAAATGGAACGCAGTGATTGGTGGTTACCAGGATTAAATAGGAATGAAAACAAAACGAGTCCGGGCCCCAGCGCTCTTTTACCGGGACCCCTTTTGAAAAAAGATAGTCGAAGAAATGATACGTGCGAGTTCTGCGGCAAGGTGTTTAAAAATTGTTCAAATTTAACTGTTCATCGGCGCTCTCATACCGGTGAGAAGCCGTATAAATGTGAACTTTGTTCTTATGCTTGTGCGCAGAGTTCGAAGCTTACTAGACACATGAAGACGCACGGACGTTTAGGTAAAGACGTCTATAGATGTCGCTTTTGCGAAATGCCCTTTTCGGTACCTTCGACGTTGGAGAAACACATGCGCAAATGCGTTGTGAACCAGGGAAAGGCGCATCTGCTTCCCAATGTTCCCATGTTATCTGGGGATGAAGACTCTTCGACTAGTATCGCTTCAAAGGAAGCATCATGACTCTTCTCGTGGGGTGGTTTACGTTTACCACCGCCACCACCTCCACCACCGAGTCTTACGTACTAGTCGAAAAGAACTTTAGCCAAATGCGGTGGTCAAGATTTTCTTAAAAATGTTACCAGTTTTATTAGCTTCTACTTAGGTTAATCCGTACGAACGCATTTAATTTTTTAGCTTTATATTATATTCTACTTATTTTATAAATGTATATGTACATGTTCCTTACTTTTTTCACAAGTTCCATTCCGTGATCCGGTGGGAGAAGCATTTTGGTATTTTTATTCCATTTTAACTGTTACGTATGCCTGTTATTGATCTAAGGAGGAGCTTTATAAATGCAGTACAATTGACCACTATTAATTAATATATAATATAAATATATTCAAATGTTATTTTTCATTATTACGTAGAATCAATGTAACTGATACCAAAGCATTGTATAATTTTGATAGTTATTACCATTAACTACTATATTATTATTAGTTATTATTGATCCCTGTACATTTGTATTATTTAGTTTTAGGTTGTTGTTTGAGACTGAAGGGCTCAGAGACTGTTGGGCAGCTGACTTTTAATATCTATTAGGTTGGTTGTTAATCTGTCTTAAGGGCCTACTGTACATTCCCACACCATATCACTATTGGCCAGTTATATTCAACGTGTATATAGTATTTATTGATTTCTGTTCCACTTAACCAGCTCAAATGGAACATGAGAAAGCTCAGGCAGCAGCTCTATCACCGTCTGATGAGTTTAGTAAATTTATTCAATTCAGCAGAAAAGAAATTTTAACTACCTATTATCAAATTTTTTGATTTTATAAATTTTCGAAAAAGTTGGAAAGAATGGACATACTTACCTATATGTATTTTTTGTTTTAGGAAAAAACTCCGTAAAATTTGTTCCTGTTTTGTACTTAACTCTTTCGTATTTTTTCGAAAAGTTTGTGAAATTAAATAATTCGTAATAGCAAACGTACCTTTTTGCTTAATTATTATTTTTTTTTTGGTTTGTACAATAGTAGGTATATATATATACAGATAATAAAATTTCTTTGTCATGTTCCAAGAGAGCTGTAGTTGTTCCATGGTCTTCGGATTATCTGTACAAAACAAACACAAAACGAAAATGATGCAAAGAGCCTGTTACTTACCAATTTTAGTTTTATCTCCTAATTAATGTTTTTGAAGTTGTTGTTGGTGTTAGGAGCGGGTGTGTTGTGTGTCTGTCCACAGCATCGTCGCGTCTCGGTCTCCTGACGAGATAGAGGGTAAGCGAAAGAGATAATAAAAGCTCTTAGACATGTACATCGCCCGCATGTAAATTAGTTAAACAATAGCTGAGAAGTAAAGTGTAAAAATAGGGCATATCCGTTTCCTCGTCGTAAAATATTCCTGAACACGTCTCGTAATGCAATATTAGTATTTAACAGCGGACCAGGGTCTTGTATTGCCTCCTGTTGTGGGCATTCTGTATTGTGTGTGGACGACGACGGGGGTGGATAAAATCTAAAACAAGCACGTCGTCGACCACCCTGACTGTATTTCTTGTAATAACGTTAAAGAAAAAGATTATGTTATTTTTTATTTATTTTAAGCGATGGCTGTAGCATTACGGTGTTCGAATTGGGCTGCACATTTCATCACTGTATCCATGTGTTCCTATGCCGAACTCCATATTTCAGTGTTTATTATTAATAAAGTGCATTACCACTTCATACTTTTTATTGTTCCAATAAATACACATATTACATGAATTTTTATTTATTATCTTTGTTTTAAATATAAATATTCACTAATTTATTTACTATATACCAATCAATCCTTATCAATTTAGTTACTCTTCCCTGTTCTATAGAGAAAATATATATCTATATATAAGAGGTAAAATGCACCTCTGGGCGACGGTATCGAACTCATTTCATTTTTCATACCTACTTAAAAGTCAATAACTAATATGATGAAATAGACATAGGTACCTTGTTTTAAAATTTTATTCGAAAAATTTGTGAATAATTTCAAAATTTACAACATGCTGTATTTTATCACTTCGTTGGAATTGTAATACTAGTGTAATTTTTAAATGTTTACAGATTTTTTTATTAGTGTACCTGCCTACTAAGACATTCTAAAAATTAAATACCCAGTTTTTATTCATTTTCACTTATAGGAAAGTAGAGAAAAATTGATCAATTAATTGAACGTTTTATTTTTTATTTAACTTAAGAAAAACTGAAGTTGATATCTTCTTGATAATTTGCTACTAAGTTAGTGTTAATTAAATAAATAATTGAAAACAGATAACCCAAAAAAATAAACAGTGTTTTTTAAATTCCCCAACTTTTTAAATATATAAATTAATAATTTTGAAATTATTCAATAAAGTTCAAAAGACTTTTAGAAGGACAAGTAAGTACTTCCTTGATTGATTGTTTAAATATAGTACAACAATATATGCATAAACGTATTTATTTGCAGGGATTATTTTCGTTCTTATTTAGTAAGTAAACTTCTTTATCGTTTTTTACATAACTAATATAAAAATATTGTATAAATATTTATTTATTAGGTAAGTACATATTCTTACAAATTGATGATTAATTAACGTTTTCAAAAGTACTTATTTATGCAGGTACGTACCTAACACAACTACCTACTCACTGTTAAATTTCGTGTAGGAACTTAGAACATAATATTCTTTTAAATCCACGAACGAATTATGCTGTTGACGAATAATTAAAACCACCACAAATAATTTTAAACAAAAGTTGTTAATTTATCTGTTTGTTTATTATAACTGGCAGTTTCACTTCAGGATCACAGAACAAATTATAATTTTCGTGAGACATTTCAAAAGCATCCCTAAATTACTGAGATTGTATTACGAATCGTTATTTTAGTTGTTCTACCTCTCGGTAGGTGGTTGTAAAGTCAGCAAATAACTCTTACCCTCTGCGAATCAAGGAAGGGGATCTCGGATTTCGAACCAAATGAACTGTTGAATCCTTCGACTTTGCCAGTTGTAACAAGTAACAAATTAACTTATTTTAACAAACAATTATTCTAAGTTAACAATTAGAAACGGAATGGATAAGTATTAGAAACAATAATATAACAAGCCTGATAAAACGAATGAGTGATAAACACCAAAAATAATAATTCATACACATAATGTTCATGTTTAATAAATTAATTAATTGTTGATATAGATGAAAATAACTTGATTGTCATTAAAAAATAAAAATTGGCGCTATAAAAATAATAAAAATTAAATACATAATGAATCGATTTGGTGGAGGCGCAAGACATTTACAAATGTGAATTAATTAGAATAGGTATACGTAGATTCAAAAAAGAATATGTACTAATATATGAATTCATTTACATAATATTTATTATTTAATTAACTTAATTGTGGTATCTACTGTTATCTTAACATACGATAATTACAAATTTTCGAAATCGAAAAAATGATAAGATAGAATTTGACGTATTTAGAAAACCAACCACTACAGACACTATTATACATGCCAAGTAAACAAAATTTTGACAAGGAAGTAAAAATCATAGAACAAATAGCAACTAAAAATGGTTATAAGGGTTCTCTAATAGCCAATATGATAAAAGACAAAGCTAGGAAGATTGTCAGAAAATAACTATACAATTAAACAAAAAGTAAACGGGAAATATACAATTTAATTAACTATTACCCCCCCTCCATTAACAATAAAATTTGTAAAAAACTAAATAGCTTAGGTTATAAAACTATCTCTGTAAATAAAAATAGTTTGGGTACAATTTTAACTAGATAATAATAAAGACAAATTAGATTATTTAAAGAAGTCAGGAGTATACCAGGTCTTTTGTAATGATTGTGAGGCAACATACATAGGGCAATCAGGTAGGAACTTAACTTTTAGACTAAAGGAACACCTAAAATCAATAGAAAATGGGACCAAAAGTAAAGGCATAGCATCCCATTGTTTAGAAATAGACCATTCCTTAGACAATAACATTAAGTTGTTACATAGTCAGCCAAAAGGCCAACGCTAGATCTTTTGGAGATTTTCGGAATTAAAAAATATTTAAAACTTAATTTAATACCACTAACGAACAACAAAACTTTATAAATACACCCTGTATTGATAAGATGTTAAAGTGCTAGGACTATTGTAAGTAACCCCTAATACTAAGTACAACTACACACACACTTTAACACGTACACGAACATTGATACCAACACCATAATCCAGTACACATAAATAGTTTACAATTTTAGATTTTAGTTTAGTCCCTGATACTCAATATACTGAACATTAAAAAGCAACAGGTCTTTTATTGGTTTTATTTAAAAAATGTTTAACAAAGAACCAACGACGGAATCTTTAAGTATTGTTGTCAAACGGCCACAGGCTATATTTGTGCTATTTGTCGAATTAATTGTAGTAATTAATGTAATTAAATATATCGAATAATTCTACAATATTCAAGAATAATCAACAATCAACGAGTTGCATAACATTATTATCTATCTATTATTATTAAACGTGTGTTTATGTTTGTGGTGGGTGGTTCAATAGGGAGTGATGTATTCGTCTCCACTCGATCTTTAACCTGTCGTCCACAGCGTTTCTGTCCAAAAACACCTCTTCTCCGAATTCCCATTGTACAACGAAGACGCATTTGTGCTTCCATTGTTCACAAATCAACATGTACTGATGTCGTCTGCATATTCCGTTCCTGTTCCTATTGATAATGATTGTTGTGACGTGTTCGTTTTCACAGGACTAAGTATACATGTGCGCTCCTTTTCTCAATATAAATATGAGCGAGATTAATTCGCGACAGATGGATGACGTTGACGATAGTAGAGATAGATGGTAGATCGCAAATACTATAAGGATCTAATATACCTATAGATATATGAACATGTGATGTTCATTTATCAAAGACCGTGCATAAAATAGTTCAGAACATGTTTAAAGCATTTTAAAAAGGTATTAAATATTAGATACATCATGTCGAAAATTATTTTTAAAATATTGCAACGTTCTAAAGTAGCAAATACAGATAAAATCCTTTGGATCCTTATATTGTACTTATAAGTAGTTTTAAATAGCCTTATGAAGGCTTTTTAATTCATTAATTAAAAAATGAGATGTAATACTATGAATGTTGATAAATCAACGAAAACTGTTTTAGAATGGTAATAGAACATCATATAATTATTATATTTTTAATTGCTTATCTATCATCTGTTATCATTTCGCCTTATATGCTTAGGCTAAATAAAGATCATGGATCATGGAAATATTAACCATAGAAAAACGATTGAATTTCGGTTGGATGTTTCATTAATTTATTCACAACTTTTTCGGCAACTAATTTAAACTCTTTCTTTTCTTCTTACAACCCTAACGAATCCCATAACAATTATTTTAGTTATACGTCGATCAAAATTTGGTCTGAAGAACGAGATGAAATAACTTCGTAAAATAGTAATTGATGAAATTTGAAATAAGCAAAAAGTTCTTTCCATACATTAAATTTATTGCATAGATATTATTATATGTATATATATATATATATATTAAATTTCACAAATGGTTTAAACGATCGTAAAGTTAAAACGAGGTGCTGAAGAAATTATGAAGAGTTGCACGAAACGTTCAATAAAAGTATCGGTTTTCTTTGATTACCTAATACTTATTATTGTCTTCCTGTCTAAATACCTACTGATACAATTGAGAAATCTGCTACACCATAACCAATATTCAGGAACTTACCATGAACATATCTGTTTTATCATCAAAGTGCTTAGAAAAATTGTAATAATCAATGTTTTAGGTACAT
Source organism: Agrilus mali (assembly GCA_029378335.1). Lineage (NCBI taxonomy): Eukaryota > Metazoa > Arthropoda > Insecta > Coleoptera > Buprestidae > Agrilus > Agrilus mali. The sequence continues at coordinate 16,854,199 of CM055657.1, forward strand.
TGCATTATTTAACAAAAAAAAAGGTTTATCTTACTTTTTTTAATAATGTTCATAAAACTTTAACAGTCCTTTGTCGTCGGCTTTCAGTAAATATATTTGTCTAGCAATTGTCAATCTATTTTGTTTTATTTTTTAAAATATTGGAGGATTTCGTCATTTCATGGGGAAAAATAAATTAGATTTGAATATTTTTCAAAAATGTTACTTGTTCATTATCATAAACGTGTCGTCAGTATTTTTAATTTTTTTCACCTAACTCTTCATTTTTCCTTAATTTAAAGCCTGAATGTTTATTAATAATTTAAATACTATTTGTAATAATTAATTTATATAAAAGCCAATAAATTTGGAACGTGTTGAATATTTCTATTACTTATGACTCAAATTTTAAAGCTACCAGCTAATTTTCAGTTAGTTCAGTTGTTCTTAATTGTTTAATACGAGTTAACAGTAAAGTTCGGTTGTTGCGTTTGACATTCCAAAAAATCCTTGATTAATACTTAACATCTCACAAATAAAGCATTTTGCGTATGTGCTACGTGCAGCTTTGGTATACATAAATAGAGGAACCCTGTACAGAACAAGGAGTAAGTTTAATTCGTATTATTCGGGAGTGTATAAGGTACATATGCACGCCATCTTCGCCATGAACAACCATTCATCTAATTAACGATTGCTGCTGACTTACGGCATTCACATGAAAGACTTATCGCTCTTACGCTCATTAGGGCTGGAAGATTAATCCATCAAGGAGGCGGCTACGGTGGCAGAGCCACTTCCTACTTCATGTTGGTAACAAAACATATACCCCACGGCCTCTGTTTATGACTAATTTGAAAATATAACGCGAATGTCTTGATACTGACCATATCCGTTGTTAAATTAAAGAGAATTTTACGATCTGCAGGTATCCTAATTTACTAATGAGAAGTAAAGCATTTAAATTGAGAGCAAATTCACTTAATTAAATAATTTTCTAATATAAACACAAACCCATCAGCTAGGAAACTTCTCTAATTTTGACCTATGTATTCTCTACTTTGAAAACACTAAAAATACTTTGAGCTTTGAACAAATATTGAATAGATTCGATCTTTACTTAATGAAAATCGACCATCATAAATAAAACAGTAAGGTAATGATTTTCACAATTTTATTCACACTAGTGACGACCGTTTCGCCAAAACATTGGTTTCCTCAGACTAGGAGTATCTGAGTATCTACTACAGTAGCAAATACTCCTAGTCTGAAGAAGCCAATGTTTTGGCGAAACGGTCGTCACTAGTGTGAATAAAATTGTGAAAATCATTAACTTTGAACAAATATTAACGAAAGCTATTTTAGATCTTATAAATATATAGGGTCTTATCGTACGGGTCGGCGACTCCAAAAGGCTTTAAATAATAAATGTCAAATTGTTAAATTTTATAATATGAAAAGTGAATTACAGTCTCTAACTGGCGATGACATCTTGGGTGTCGAAACGCGTCTTAGGTTTCTAACCGTTTTGTAGATTTTGGGTGTTTGTTTTTTCAGTTAATATTCCACAGCACTTTGATTTTCTTATAATACCTATGAAAAGTGATTATACTTGATATTTTTGTAACTTTCTAGCACTACATCTCGTATAATTGTTTTAAACATAATATTTGATCTTATAACCCCACGTAAAATAATATCATGGTTCCCTTTCTAGATAATTATATTTTTGTAATAAATTTTTTGTAAATCCTGCTTTTTTTATTTTATTCATATAACGACCTTTGAACCCGCACGTTTAGACCACATCTGAATGTAGTATAATTTATATCTCGTATTGTTTTAAAATAATTTTAGTAATTCATTTAAAAAGTTAAATCCATGAATTTTTTATCGAACAATAGAACTGTTTGATAATCAGAAACAGAGAATTAATTTAAAATTTATCCAAAAAATTCCTTTTTTGTTTTTAAAATGCATTTTTATAAAGAAAAATTAAATTTAAATTTAATTATTTTTGCTCAATGTTGTTTTTTTATAAAGATAGATAATAGATCAAGAATAAGTGTTGAAATAAATACTGCCAAACTTACCTTTTAACCAGGAGAATCCCAAAGGGGTACCTACTATCATAAATAAAAAAAAGTAATAAATTGATAATTAAAACAGTAACTCTATAAAAGTTTTTTTTGAGTAAGTGCAGTACCTATACTTACAATTAGTGTCAATTTAAATCCAAATCTTCAATGTCTCAATCTAAATTAAATAGTCCAAATTAATGCAATTATGGGAGTCTTTGTTCTGGAGGGTGTTAAATAAAACAAAACAAATAAATGGTTTATTATAAGGATAACAAAAACAGTTAAATACAAAAATAAAAATTATGTTAAACTGTAGATTATTAATACAAATTGAAAATTTGTTAAATTGCGATATAGGAGTATAATTATAGAATTACATTGTTCATGAACTACTATTTAATTGTAAGATACCCCTCATACACGAGGTACATATACATTTTTCGTATACAAATATTATCTTATGTACTTATCACGATCAATAGATACAGTTGGGTGTTATATACCTACCATTAAATAAATACACATATTTCTCAAACATGTGTGCAAGTGTGCGTGAACTTTACTGTTAGCATTATTACTCCTGTAACCAAAGGATTCTTCCCTCCTCATAATAAATGCACCCTCGGACAAGGGTCAGTATTTCCCCTTCTGAAATCCCCACCACCAACTTATGGGTGTACCTACCCTTCAACTTGATACGGATTGGACAGTGGTCACTAGAAGAAAATATAGAATGTATATTTGACGTTAGTTTTAAAATAGGATACATTATTATTTACAATATATACTCTTAATGATTCATAGGAGTTTAAAAACTAGTTTTTTAGGAATTCTTAAGTTGGAAAATTTTTGAAAACGAAATTTTCTATAACAAAAGTCTATAAAATTCTCTGCAACGAAAGCATTTTATAACAAATACCTACCTATTCCTTAGTTCAATAAATGTATTAGTAACGGTTGGGAAGGTTTTCCCTATTTTTTGGACAATTTTGCCGCCCATGGTATGACCGTTCAAAGACAAAAGGTAGCTTAATTATTTATTACAATAAATTCTGCTTCCATTTATTATTTTAAGAAGTCGATTATCTATGTAGAAGTTTAGAAGAAGTAGCAAGGTGCACGATTTCATGTTAAATACGTAATTGCAATTTGTGTATGCATGTCTCTCTATCAAGCCATAAATATTGAATCTTTTCAAAAAATAAATAAATAAATTAGTGATAACTGCAGTTTGTAGAGTTTGCAGTGTCTTACAAAACCTTGTGTAGCATAATCATGTGTTACATTTTGTAATTATTAAGATATTCACGACACCAACTTTAAAATAATATCAAGAACGTTACTTGTATACTATGGCAATTTGTCTTGCAAATAAATACATACACGAGAAAGAAGGAAGCGGAGGCAAGTGGTTCTATATAGCAACACTCGTAGCATCGTTGTCACTGGCTCGGCTATTTTCACGAGAACATTGCGCACCCATTTGAAAGAGTCTGATATGTGGAAATTCATGCACCAGTTAACGCTACAACAGATAATAACGTGTATACTGCGAATAAATTGATCCTAACAACGAACGCAACGGTCGATTGCTGTGGCCCCTTAGCCCCTTTCACACAACCCAGTAGCTAGGGTCAAAATTTCTTATTACTAATGCCTACTTTAGCAAAATACATACATTTGTAAGAAATCGAAACAACAATAGATATAATATTTGTTACAGATGCTAAGCCTTCCCGAATAAATTCAGTTTAAACAGGTAATAAAAATCGAGATTTGGGGCGAAGGTTTTTATTAAATTTTGTAATGTATCATAGCGATTTATCGCATTCAAATTCAAATATATTAAGGTGCCTACAGGAAGTGTAGTTTATTTGAAAAAATAGAACTAGGTATAACTGATTCACTCACATGGGTTCTTAGAGTTCTTGACACAATTTTGTATAATTAATTTTAATAAAATTAACGGATTTTGCGGTTGGGTGATTGTAAAACATTGTAATAACAAAACACAGAAACACAGTTTGTAGTTTTTCTTAAATATATTTAGTAATTTCTTACAATATTGTTTCGATCTTGCGATCGTTATCAAAGAGTACTTGAGAACTAAATAAAAAGTTAAAAGCAACCTATAATTTATAGATTATACCTGAGTAGGGTGATAGTCAAAACTTGCTTAGGTACATATTATTGGCAGATTTACCTACTTGAATGATGCCCTAAATATCGGACTGGAAAAAACCTCGATTTGGTCGTTTGTAACATTTAATTTGAAATGCAATGCTTTTTGAATTTCTAATTTCTCTAACATATCCAATTTTTTGCTATTATTTAACTGATGTAAAATTGATAAATTATTTTTACTTATAAAATGGCAAAATTAATTACAATGTTGGGCTAGTCCCGTAGAATTTTCGATAATTGACTCAACATGTTCTTTATATCTAATATTAAAGTTACGACCTGTCTGACCAATATATAGGGCGTCACATTCACTACGTTTTAATTTTATAAACGCCTGATTTTTTAAATTTATCGGAGGACCGTATTTTGTTGTTAACTAATTGATGTTTTATTGTGTTTTTATTAGAAATAATTACGCTAGTATTTAAATTATTGCGAAGCAATTTACATAACTTAGGGCTAACATTTTTGTAGTAACTTATTGATTACCATTTTGTGCTTTTTGTAGGATGGTGATAAATTTGGTTAAGAGTTAATTTCTTATATTTTTTATTAAGTAGGGTATCAATAATGCTAAGTTTATATCCATTGTTATGGGCCAAAGTTTTTAAAAATAATAGTTCCTTATCAAAGTTTTTTTCGTTAAGGGGGTATGCGACCAATCTATGGATGAGGCTATGGAAGGTGGACATTTTAATTGTCACAGATTGATCACATACCCCCTTAACGAACAAAGCTTTGATAAGGAACTATTATTTATAACAACTTTGGCCCATAACAATGGATATAAACCTAGCATTATTGATACCGTACTTAATAAAAAATATAAGAAATTAACTGTAGTAGTTAGTTACTAACTACTAACTCTTAACCAAATTTATCACTATCCTACAAAAAGCACAAAATACTCTTTGATAACGATCACAAGATCGAAACAATATTACAAGAAATTACTAAATATGTTTGTGAAAAAGTACAAACTGTGTTTCGGTGTTTCGTTATTATAATTAATTTTAATATAAAATCGAATAATCCAAATATATCTATTACTAAAATCAAACTGGGTAACAATAAATTCAAATTTTTTTTGTATTCAATCGTATACAAGTACAAAGAGAAATCAATATGTATAAAAGAATGATTTTGTCCTTTCAGTGTCCTAACCTATTCTTAACTTAAGTGGGAAGAGAATGCCCTTATTGTAACCATAAGAGAAACCTACGTCCATGATGCGTTCTCGCTTTAATGCACAGGAAAGACAATGATAAAGTACAACGTATTCCGCATAACGCTCCTAAGGTTATGCGATGTAAAAAACGAAAAATACCGGCCAAGTGCGAGTCGAACTCGCGCATCGAGGGTTCCGTACAAACATGTATATATGTGATGTAACTAAAAATTTAAGGTTTTCGGAATTTTTCCTTTATATGTGCTATAAAACATTGCTTCATGCCAAATTTCAAGATTCTAAATCGACTGGATGCACCCTTTAGGTTTTGATTCCCTTGCGAGTAGTTGCGAGTTTAAAAATATGCGGCTTAAATTGCTGTTTAGTTTGATTGCGTTGACATAGAAGTTTGATTTTGTTACAGCTTAAAGGTATTATAGACCTAAGTATTTGATATGAATTTCAATTTAATACCTCTACGCGTTCATGAGGAAAGGGGTAGTAAGTTTAAAATTATTAAAAATTTTTTTATTATATGATGTAACTAAAAATTTACGGTTTTCGCAATTTTTCCTTTATTTGTGCTATAAGACGTTGCTTCGTACCCAATTTCAAGACTCTGAGTTCACGGGAAGTACCCTGTAGGTTTTAATTCGAAAATTTGCGGCATAAACGGCTGTATCTTTTGATTGCGTTGGCTTAGAAGTTTGATTTTTTCACAGCTCCAAGGGACAATAGACCTGAGTGTTTGGTATAAATTTTAGCTTGATACCTTCACGCGTTCCTGACAAAAAGGGTCTTAACAGACGGACGGACGGACAACGAAGTGATCCTATAAGGGTTCCGCTTTTTCCTTTTGAGGTGCGGAACCCTAATAAGGAGTTAGGTTATGACTGGTTATCACTTTTGATATTTTTTGTCATTGTGATGGTATACCTATACCTTGCCTGATAGTCTCTATTTCCTCGTGAGTTACTTGCTCATTTAAAAAAGTGCAATATATTGAGAGTAAAACAGTTTTTCTGACATCATTGTCACACAATTGTCTGCAAAAGTAGCATTTTAAAATTTTTTTGTTACTTGAATACGTACGTCAACTCATTCTATATATAATACGATACTAGCAGCAATACTCGGTGTTGTCCGGGTAAGAATATATTACACGTTTTATGGAACATTCCAGAATATTTGCGAATTTAGAACTATCTAAAACATCCCATCATGATTCAAAACATTTTCTAACTTTTTTTAACATTCTGAAACATTCTTAAATGATCTTCAAGATTCTGGAACATTCTTGAACATTGCCAAATTATTCTAAAATGTTATAATAAAACATTCTTTTACTTCTTAGAACATATTTGAACTCCCTGTAACATTCTAAAAAAATCTGCTTCATTCTCATCTCCACTCCGTGCTGTTTGCTGGGTGAGTAGGGACATGTCAGTAGACGCCTTGCGGGGTGACTAATCGATTGATAATAATTGATCAGTTATCGACCACTGAGAGTTGAAGATTATTACAGTACTAATATCGCTATTGAAAAATGGGGGTTGGTGGTAGAAGGATGAAAATTAAGGGTCATATGTATTTTTTAATGCCAAATCAAAAAATAAAAATAAAAACTTTTGTCCAAAAAATAAATAAGTTAGGGGTGGACAACCCTTATCACTTAGGGGTATGAGAAATAGATAGTAACCGATTTTTAGACCTACTGAATATGCATACAAAATTTTATAAAAATCGCTCAATCCGTTTCGGAGGAGTATGGTAACTAACATTGTGACACGAGAATTTTATCGATATATTAGACAACCTATAATTTTGACTGTTGATTAACATTTGATATACGTGTATGAACTATAACCATTTCATTCACACACTTCACTCAAAACCCGTGACGGGAAGAATAAAATAATCCTATAATATAAAGCTCATGGTACAATATCCAAAGACTATATTTTATGATAACATTTCGTTTTCAGATTTTTTTAAATTAAAATGAAACGAAATACTTCTACAATCACTGTGTTCACCCAAAATCAAAAGAGTTAAATCCTGCCTTTTTTTTAATTTATCGGCACAATAAGAACGATGACAATAAATAGAACTAGATCTAACCATTATAATTTATGTAGTAATTTTACCTGTAATTTTTATTATAGGTTTTACAATCTATATATTTAGTTTCGCTCCTAAACTGCTCACTTTACATTTTATTAATAAAGGCAGAATTGGAAGACCTATAGCAAAGGAGAAAATACAAGATAGATAGGTACATTAGGTATCTATTTTCAGTTATTTGGACCTTTTTCTCAAAATACATGAAAATTTTTTTCTTGTATATGTATATTTTGTAAGATCTTTTAATCTGTCTCTCAATTTAGTTTCATAATTTTTTTTTAGGGAAAATGCATTATCTTGTTTTCAAATGTGCTCTCGCCCTTTCGAAACTGTAATGTCCAACTTTAAATGCTGTTTATCAATAACAACTATTTCCTTTCCGTATATCAAATATTTAATGTAGTATAGAGAAGATTTTTTTAGGTAATTCGTTTCCTTGTCTATGTCTGTCTGTTTGTTCACTAGCAATAAAAAAGAGATAAGATGGGCAAAAACTTTTCGACAATACTATGTATACAAGAAAAATGCTTGTAATCTATAATAACAGGTAGAAGAGAAGTAAAGCGCGCTTTCAACAATTTTAATATCGCCAGTCGTAAGCTCGGGGTTTCCCGCTACCGACGACGATAAAACGCGGCACACGACTCTCACGTCGTTTTATTATAAGGAAAATTAATTTAAAAACGTGGGCAGCATGTCTGTGCGATTGGTTGTCGGTAGGATTTGTCTACCTGATGCCGACAACGACGACGACGTCGTGACGCTGTGCCTTCGGCAGCTTGGGGGGACAGTTGAGACGCGTCTCCCGGCAACACACCCTCTGTGACGTCACCCAGGTAACGAGTAGGTATACCTCTTATACTACATATTATCAAGCAACAAGAGCTGTTCCCGGTTTTAAAAAAAAAAAAAAAGAAGCAGGAAGAACATGCTACACTCATACAGGAAAAGTATCTATAATTCGCATTCAAATGCCACGAATGCAGCATGACGGAAATAATCTTGTTAGCAGTGGATTTAAAATGCGCACAAAAGGAGGCTTCTTATTTCCTGTAAAAGGATATAAATCGTGCAACATCTTCATAACACAAAACAGATCGATAGTAATGTCCTTACAGCATCAGGATAATATGACGGGAACATTTAATTTTCTTCCATTATAAAGGAAAAGTACCAAATATGGAATATGTACTTTGTATGGAATAGATTAAATATCACAATGAAATGTGTGCATCTACAACTAATAGTATTTATTTATAATTATCCATTTGTGTCAAGTATGACAGTGGTTGCTCTGAGAGGTGGTTATGATACCTATATTGTCACATCCCAAATTTTAATAGATAATTGTTTGAACTTCTGTAGTACGTATTGAAAATTTAATATCAGTTTACATTAGTGGCTTCAAATTACTGTACTGCATTTTCTTATTATTGTACAAAAAATAATTCACTTTTGTCAATATTATTGGAGACAGCCATCTACCTAATATAGAGTAGTTGTTCCTTTTAATGGAATACTTCGTATTAGGCAGCATTTTACATTAAAGCTAAATTATTAGTGCCCAATGCAACTTTATCAACACAAACATTGAAAAAATGTATTTTATCTAATTTAGAAATATGCCTGACAATTAATAAAGAGAAACATGGATCCAGTGTGCTTGCAATGGTGAACCACAGTGCTTTGGTTCAGAGAGTGAATAATTTGTGTGTGAATTCTGCAAATGCACATTTTTTATATTCCTTTAAATACCTATTTGTATAATGTTCCTAGCCTACATATTTTTGTAAGAGGATTAATGTTATTTCCTTGAACATAGTTTTCTGTTTTATTACCCTATATTCCATATCTGGTACCAAAAATGCATTTTCCAAATAAATATATATATTTTTAAATTAATACGTGTAACATACTACTCCGATAACAAAAGTAATAAGACGCGCTGCAAAAAATTATTGGATTGGCATTGTTATCAGGTAAAATAGAAGACTAATAAAAAATAACAGAAATGGTATTCCATATTTGGTACTTCTCTTCTAGGTCTTTTTGTTTTAAAAACGTCGAAACGGTTATTAATTATTACCAGAAATATTTACTTCTAAATTAAGTACCTACTAGTAGCTCATTGCGAAACTTTACTACCTTACAAAAATGGTTGATTAATTTTGATGTTTTCATTTTACAAATATACAGTTCATCCTTTTAGCCTTTCTATATATAGAAGGAAAATTGGACAAAACTTGTTGAAAGAGTATAGAATAATAGCGTTTGCTTTATCAATTAGTTTTCCATAGAAAAACGTTTTATTGTATGCTAACCTCAGAGATATAGTAGAATTGACTCTTGAATTACCTTTACCTAATTTTATAACATTTTACAACATTTTGTAACAACCTCACCGCAGAAGATTTCTTGTTGAATGTCCAATAAGTGGCTAAAACGACAGGTTTGCGCTGCTATTTATTATCCATACAGAACAAACGCTGCGTGAATGCGTTATTTATACCTTCACTATTCGAGATAAAATTTCTATTTCAATATTTTTGCTTGGGTATTTTGTACATTAGTCCTGAAGGATAATGTTTTGTTACAAGTACAGTTAAATTTCTATAAATCGAATCACAAAGTGCTGCAAAAGAACTTCGAAGTATCGACACTGTGTTACTGAAAAATAATGCACATACATACATACCTAAATATGTGCTCATTTTTTATAAACGAGCATTTGTATGTATTTACGTATTCATTTCATGTTGCAGATAGATACATAATATAAGTAACATCTTTTTTCAATTTTCCACTTTTTTATAAGATTTAATTTTCATAAGTTAATTATTAAAGTCCGTTTTGATGATAATTGTAGAAACTGAACTGCTTCACTGCTTGCATAGTACCGCTGTTAAAAAGAGACATTAAAATCGTAGATTACTTATTAAGGAATTCCTCCAGAAATATTCAACTTATCGAAGTTGATGCCATCTTATATATTTGAGTAGGTAATAGAAGTCCGAAAGTTCGATTATTGCCAACCAATCTGGGTCGACTTATTAACGTATAAGTTATCAAAGTTTAACTGTATTTCCTTTTTTTTTGCCGTCATATATTTATTACTAAGTTAACGATTTTATTGCATAATTCCTTAAGGTGTGAAATGGAAATATGGCAAAATGTGCTTTTGTAAATTGTAAGTACATAAAACCTGTAGTTTATTAAAGTCTTACTGTTTTCTATGTTTTTAGCTTTTATGTATTATCTTGACTAAAACCTAAAACTTTCGTATATTTTATTTTACCCATTATTTCATTCGTTGCTTTAAATAACGAGCAGATGTTTTCTACATATACACACAAGTCAAAGTCGTAAACAAGCTTATCAAACAAATAGCAAAAAAGCGAGTAAACGTTCAAGTTTTAATGCCTTTCTCCCGACAATCTACAACCTTGAAACGGTCAGTAGAAAAAAGTTATTCGTCAACTTTGTCGTGTTTGTTAGTATTTCGTGAGGATTTTAAGCAGTTACTATCCTTCTCTCGTCAGTATTACACGGACGTTTTAGGTGATAACATTCATTTTTCATTTATTAGTTGTTTTATAATGGACGTCGCCGTCGCGTCGATTGCGTCGCGTCGTGGTGGTCATATGTGCGTTTCGATGTGCGTTAATGAGAATAAGACTTTTTGTGTTTTGTTCACTTTGTGGATATAATAAGTACATTGAGCACGTTATAGTTTGTGATAAGCAGTACATTTATTGGAATAAAGGTAGGTATTTATACAGGGTTTTTCAAGTTGATGGGCTATTAGAAGTATATGAATTAGTAGAAGGAATTCAATTCTGAAACTTGGGTTCATTTTGTTATTGTTTATGCCGCTTCTTTTAAAAATATTTTCAAGTTCGATTTTCATCCGGTTATACCGGAAGTCGACACCAACTTTGTTATTTTAAATGGAATGGTATATTTTTGCGCTGAATTCGAATAAAACCTGTAATTCTAAGGTAAGTTTGATAACCAACTTGTACACCTATGACGATCGGTTTCTGAGTTAATTTAATTTATAGAAAAAAAATCGCTACTGCAACCCAAATTATAAAAAATCATAACTTCCACAAAATACGACTCAGACTGTTGAAAATTTTACTAGTAATAGCTGAATATTAGTGCTAATGCCTTAACAAAATAGAACTAAATGATTTATACAGAGCGTTCAAAATAAAATTCTAAAATTTAAAAACTTCAAACACGAATAACTTCGTTTTTTCAAAAGGCACCTACCATTTTTTATTTTTTCAATCGACTCCTTCTTTTTTTTATCCTCTTTCGATTCATATAGATAGGTACTCCCTACTGTTTTATTTGAAAATATTTGAGTAATTTAGAATTTTAAAAATAAAGATTTCATTAATTTTGGCGTAATAAGAGTGTGTCTTGGACAATTGACAACTAACGACAATCAAAGCAAAATCACAGTAAGACCTTTTTTAGCGCTTAATTTTTGTTGGGGAGATGTTCGAGACAAATGTTTATAGTAAATACTTCAATTGAAGTTTTCGTTTTTGATTATTTTTTGTAACAGAAATTAATCGAAAATGGGACTTTTGGCTTCATTTTGCATTGATTGCCGTTCGTTGTCATTTTTCCTAGACACACCCTGTTATGCGAAAAATATTACAATTGGCTATTTTATGCAATAATTCAAAATTACTCGAAAATTTTTAAATAAAACAATAAAAAGTATCTATATAGATCGAAAGAGGATAAAAAAAGGAGTAGATTGAAAAAATAAAATATGGTAGGTGCCATTTTAAAAAACGAAGTTATTCGTGTTTGAAGTTGTTAAACTTTAGAATTTTATTTTGAACGCTCTGTATAAATACTAGTTCAATTTTGTCAAGCCGTTAGCACTAATATTCAGCTATTACTAGTAAAAATTTCAACACTCTAAGTCGTATTTTGTGGAAGTTATGATTTTTTATAATTTGGGTTGCGGTAGCGATTTTTTTTCTATAAGTTAAATTAACTCAGAAACCGATCGTCATAGGTGTACAAGTTTGTTATCAAACTTACCTTAGAATTACACGTTTTATTCGAATTCAGCGTAAAAAATATACCATTCTATTTAAAATAACAAAGTTGGTGTAGACTTCCGGTATAACCGGATGTAAATCGAACTTGAAAATATTTTTAAAAGAAGCGGCATAAACAATAACCAAATGAGCCCAAGTTTCAGAATTGAATTCCTTCTACTAATTAATATACTTCTAATAGCCCATAAACTTGAAAAACATGTATATTAGCAAGGTTACAGTGGACGTCTATTATTTACGTGAGGTGTATTTCTTTTAATTTTAAACCCTCTCCCTTTAATGAGATCTTGTCGCGTGAAATTTACCCTGCTATGAGTTTTTATTTAAAAGAATAAGGACAATTATAACAATAACGCGAGATTTTCAATGACTCCCTTCGAGATTCTGCTGGACTTTTTGATCTCATTTAATTAATGGAGGTCCTCAAAGGACATAAATTAAAAATGTTGTATACAGAAAACCGTGTGAGGTAAAAATGAAATGACGATAATGTTCAAAATAAAAATTCGATTTTGTAGCTCACCTACGTATTAGGAAATTAAAGGAGAACCAATTTGTAAGCTTCTTGGTAACATTTTTAGTTAAAACCTTAAATTATCTTTCAGGTAAAGTTTGCTAGTATCAGTAATAATCAATTAAACTTCAATCAGATATAATTTGATAAAATCAAATACTATATTAACTACCTTTTCCTAAAAAGTCGTTATTTAGTGCTTAATAACATGGAATTAATTATTTGTTCAAAACAATGTAAATTAAAATTGTTTTAACAGAAATTGACGAAAATGAAAAAAGATACTTTTATCATCCAGAGTATTGTTAAGATTGTAGATGCTTTAAATAGAAACTCTTGCATCTATCCTTAATAATTATGTTTGTGACGAAACAATATTTATAATGAATATTATTTGTGGTTTATATAGGAAATGGAAATTAGTTATAAGTAATTTTGTATAATAAACTGAAATGAACAAAAAACACCAATTTAAAGGTACTCTTGTTGTAGAAACACAATTATTTAGATTAATAATGTTGAATAATCACTTTATGAAATCAATGTTTGGTGGAACAATTTTTTTCTTTACACAATAAAAATGCATATGTTTTCAATTCAGTTTACCACAAGTAAGTTCTATCAACATGTATCAATATCAACTTAAAGTGTACTTAACTTTGAACACATTCCTTTTGCGCCTAACTGGATGTTGAGCAACAATGGTTAATTTTTGTTGATTGGCCTTTTAATACTTATTCTAATTGTACCTTTAATTCTTGTAAAACACGGTAGGTACATTTTAAAGATGCCCATTTTATTTTTTTCAGACTTTCTCAAGTCTTAAAATGTAATGGAGAAACGAAGTGCTTCCTGCCTGAGCTTTTATTATAACAGAAAAAAAAGTTGGGTAAGTGCTTTTACTTTTACTCTTTTTAACTATCGCATTAAGAGATAATACCTAGTGTATAGTGCACCTGATTCTTTTCGTAAACAAGTGCCTCTATTCTGCGTAAATAATCAAATAAACTGGTTCCATTTAGCCCGTTGGTACATACATGGTTTCCGGCGGCCTGTGCTTTGGTCCACCCCCTAAGCATCCATTCCTGTTTACATTTCACAGCAGACTTTGTTCTTTGACCGCTGTACCGTTTACAAAAGCAGTTTATTTGTTGTACAAGTTCAAAGGGCATACAACCACAATTAAACTGTGACCCCATAATTTCTCTCTGAGCAGTGCATCTCATCTGTACCTGTGTACCCGGCGTTTTACACGAGATTCCTGCATATATTATAACAGTAATTTATCTCATTTTAATAACAAAATAACATCCTTTGAACGAAACTATATAAAAGGGGATGTGATGATTTGTTTATTACTTTCACGGAAAAACAATTAAATTTTATACAGAACGTTTAATTAAAAATTTTTATAGAAATCGAATTTATTGATATGTCTGTAATGACTGTTTAATAATTTAAACAAAATATTTAATCAGAAAATTAGTTAGTACATTTCAAGGAAAAACAAATTTGAAAATAAGAAGTTCTGCAGTAATTATTTTTCGTCAATTACTTAAAGTAAATATTTCTTGTATTGGCTAACAGGTATTTCAATAAACATGACAGAAATAATTACATGCCATTAACAAATAATTCGTAACAATGAAATTTGAGAGAGTAAATATTGTTGTTTTCATTGTTCATTTCATAATTATGCAATTAAGTTATTTTTGATTATCATCGTGTCTAATCTTGAATTTATAATTGTAATAACTAATTCTAAAATGGCTAAATTAAAAATATTCAATTAATACAAAATTCAAATTAATAAATAGAACATGAATTTACTAAGCTTTAGAAAGACCATACAAAGAAATGGTAGGTACAGATTTTTTTAGAAATTTTTGAATTGTCAAGATTTTTGGGTGTTTTTATTTAAACTTAATCCTTAACAAATACAAATAATGCTAATAAACTCTCTAGATTTTTGGAATATTGGTAATCATGTTACAAATAACAAGTTTACTAAACATTTCTTAAAATTGTGTTCCATAATACAGTTATGTAGGTATTAGTATTGTGAAGCAAATATTTTTCTCATAAGTAATTAGGCGAAAACGAATTTTCCAGCAACTACTATGCTTTCTCTTTATGTCCAAAAAGTTGACTCAACAATTTTAGAATTTAAAAGAAAAAAAATATGTATGCCAAAACGTGCCCAAAATGTGCTACGTAAAAAAATTATTCAAAAAACTTAACTTTTATGACAAGGTCCTTTTTATAATGTTTAGTTAGCTCCGCAAAATCACTTTATTAAAACTAAACATATAGTGCCCTCCATGTGCTGTTATGTGCCAATGTGATAAAAAAATATTTAAATAAAAGTTTAGATTTTTTGTAAAATTAGGTCTTCATTAATACTTTCTCTACGCATCGATACATGTGGTACGTTGAAATAGCATAATAATACGCTTAACATAGTATTCGCATATTCTTCATAAAACATCACCATACATTCTTTTACATGTTATGCAACACATCTTGGATTAGGTAAGTAGCTGTACTTTTCATTAGTTTACGATTGTAAAGAATGTATTGTACACTATAAAATTCGTATTATTATTAATATTATCAATACAAACTGTTATTAAACCTTTTTTTTTATTGTTTATAGTAACTTTTTATATTTAATGATAGTCTTCTATTAGTGTAGGGAATAAACTTTTCATATGGTACCGTTTTAGTGTTATCACAACACATAGACAAAGAGACTGAAATTTTTGCTCATTTATGTATATATATATCTTAGAATAGAAGATTAGTAATTATTAAGTAATAAATATATATTCTTGTAAAACAATATGAAAATACTTATGTAGTCAAGTCATTTCCCTATTCTCGTTAAAGTAAAATTTCCATTTTTCTTCATTACTAGTAGAGAAAGTATTAATCAAGACAGCATTTTACGAAAAATCTAAACTTTTTATTCAAATATTTTTTTTCACATTATCACATAACAGCATTATATGCTTAGTTTTGATAAAGTGATTTTGCGGAGCTAAATAAACATAAAAAGGATGTCTCAATAAAAATTAAATTTTTCAAGTAAGTAAATAGGTATTTTTTTATGGCACATGATAGTGCATCTTGAGCACATTACAACACAATTGGTTTGGTTTTAATGAAGTGATGTTGTGAAGCTAACTAAACATCATAAAAAGGAACTAAATAAAAGTTAAGTTTTTTGAATATTTTTTTTTAAGTAGAACATATTCATACTCGTAATAGCAAATTTCGGGCACATTTTGGCCCATGTTGTTTTTCTTTTAAATTCCAAAATTGTCAACATTTTGGACATTTTCTCTTTTGTGTTACTACTTAAAGCAATTTATTATAAAATAAAGCGTATTTATCTGTTATTAGTAAATGTATCTACTATAGAATTTGGATAAGATAAATTAGACAACTTACACTTTTCTCTCCGCGAAGACTTGTTCATTCAAAGAAACATAACAACTTACTAAACTGTTTAACGACGCGACCATTATAGGTACAAACATATTGTCCCTTTAGAAGGACTACGTACACATGCCCATAGTGTAGGTACCAGCAACAAAAAAAGGTTGTATAGTAAACTCTAACCGGTTTCTCCGGTCAGAACTGGGTGGTCACCTGGTGTCAGAGGTCGCAGGGTCACGGGATTACAAAGGAGTGAGCATGCCACAAAACCCTAATAGAAGTAAACTGTCAACACATCACCGATATTAATCATAACGTGTACAGATTTACTAAAATTTGAAGAATTTGCATGTTTTTTAACGTTTTTGATTACTAAAATAACTAAAAAAAATCGATTGAATTTACGAACAGGATTGGGCAGTAATTGTTTTATAAGGGACGGGCGGGGCAGGTATCGAAATTAGGACCCTAAGGGATCAGCTACCTGGAAAGGGACGAAACGAATTGATTCAACCCAAATCAGAACCAGGATGTAACGGTCAACATATGTAGGTACATATTGTGAATGTCCAGCTGAATCGTTACAATACGAAACGAAATTACCTCTCAAATACATATACATACATGTGAATACATTACTATGCAAATACCTACGTGTATCTACTACTGAAATTATTACTTAATTGTATTTTATAAACGTGTCTTCTTAGATTCACAACTGTAGTTAAAAATTATTGTTATACCTCTTAACTAAAAAACGGTAAAATATTTTAACCTAATCTCACTCCAGAATTATGTTCATACTAGCTATGCCCGCTACTTCGTCCGCGTGGAATAATGACTTTCGGCAGTATTTAAAATTGTTTTCTTCTATATTTTTATTTTCTGGGCCGTCATACACAAAAACTGTTATTCATTATTTTTGCCCCCTTAAGGGTAAAATTTTTACAAACTTTAAATGTCGTATTTATATCTAATCAAAAGCCTAAAAAATAAGTTTCAAGCCTCTAGCTTTATATCTACTTATCTATCTCTGTACCAAATTCTCATTTAAATCGGTTCAGTAGTTTGGGCGTGATTGCGTAACACACAGACAGAGTTGTTACTTTCGCATTTATAATATTATAGATTAATATAGTTTAATTATAGTTTAAAATAGTTTATATAGCTTAGTATTCAACTACTTTTATTGATCCAAATAAACAAAACCTCTATAACTTTTCACACTTATTATTTTAATATTCTGGGTCGTAAGATTTTTGGACGACGTCATTACACAAAAACTTTCATCGGTTAATTTTATCCCCTTTAGGGTAAAATTTTACAAACATTAAATGTCGTATTTATTTATATCTAATCAAAAGCCTAAAAAATCTTTAAAAATTACGGAATTCCCGCACAAACTTTCCTATTTCAACCCCTTACAACCGTTTTTTCGCGTTAAAAAGTAGCCTATGTCCTTTCTCAGGCTCTAGACTATCTCTGTACCAAATTTCATTTACATCGGTTCATTAAATTTTAGGCGAGATTGTGTAGCATACAGACAGAGTTACTTTCGCATTTATAATATTCCGCGAATTCATTTTCATCGATTTCCCATGAGAATAAGATATTTTATAGCAGTAAAACGTAGCCTATGTGTTAATCCAGGGTGTCAGCTAACTTCATACCAAATTTTGTTAAAATTGCTCCAGCCGTTTAGACGCGAAGAAGTAACAAACATACACACTCACAAACTTTCGCCTTTATAATATTAGTGTGATTAAGAATAAAACAAATCTACCAAGTTTAAGTCTTTTCAGATGTTAACAGGTCCCATTGAGCGATAGGAAGTTTAAATGTAAATTTTACAAATAACAAATATTCATTAAGGTTATTTTTGAACCTATAGCCTGATATTTGGAAGCTAAAAAGTTAAAAGAAACACATAATCCAATAGTTCAACATTAGTTTAATAAAACTCTTAATTATTTGTTTGCATTGTATGCAAGAAAGTAGCAGAATATTTTGTTTACATGTTCGTTAATTCTTACATCTAACACACGTTTCGCCTGTCCTACATACATAGTCTAAATCACACTGTCAACAAGACAATCTGTAATTTAAATTTGTATTATTTTTAGGCATTAATTATACATAATTTACAGATTGTTTTGAAAGCGTGATATAAGTTTCTATGTAGGATAGGCAATGCGTGTGTTAGCTGTATGGTAAAAAAATTAACGAACATACACTTACAAAAAGTCGGATTGGCATAATGTTGAAATATGAATAAGAATCACAATTAAAATTCCTACAAAAATACTTCATGAGAAAAAGTCTCTTAATTAACGTGCTTCTTAGATGAAATTAAACAGATTGAAGAGGAAAGTTGGGAATCTCTATTTCTATTAGATTTAATTTCCGTAGTTATGCAAACACTATCGATTTCTTTTCTCAATGTAGGTACTCTTTAATTAAACCATCTGAAGGTAATAGTAACCAACTAATAAGTAAAAACCCGTTTAATTAACTAGATGTTAGTTAGTACCAAAACAGTTGCAAAGTTCTGAAATTTCTGGTAAATAGTTATAAAATATTTCAAATCGATAAAAAGATAAAAGCGATTATTTTTTTACCTGATACAGATAGATTTTTTTTCAATTTAGTAACGAAATCGTATGACCGAAAGGAACAGGGAGAAAGAAATAAAACATGCTGTTGTAATAAGAGAGAAGTGTGAGGGATAGCGTGACGCTATTGGTCATAGTCCTATGGATTATTCGGTCTTTTGTTTCATCCGTCCGCGTCCGTCGTGGGGAAGTAATGGGAGGGTGGGGTCCAGCAATGGCCGCTGCTGCTTATAATGACACCACATTAAGGGACAAGTTCGGCCAAGTTGCCAAGAAAAGGCACAGTTTCCTCGGATCCGACGTCGGCGACAACGACAACACGACGACGGCGACAACGATAACGCCGGCGGCAGTAAACGTCGCCGACCGACGTCCCTTTGTCTACCACAGTGGAAGAGGATGCCGGAGGCGATGGCAAAGGGACGAACGAAGGGTTAGAGGTTTTGCGAAGAACAGACCAAATTAAACACTACGAACCGTTGGTTGAAACTCGCGAAAGGGATGTTTAACGCTGCTAAATTACTTCATCTACATTCACGTTCTTCAAACGTTTCTATAAATGACCAACATTCTCTTCATAATTCTTGCATTTATAGATACATTTTCATGTCTGTTATATATCTAGGTATTTGAGATTCTAACTCAAGTTACAAGAATGCCAAAAAAGTAAATCCTAGGATTTAAGGCGTAAAATTTCAAAGTGTTCAAGTATGTGTTCCTCGTTCCAGAAGGTAAACAATCTCAGAGGTTACGCAAATTCTAACCTAACCTCATCCCCCCTAAATGTATCTAAGACTGAATATTTTGATCTAAAGGTGACCACGTTAAGAGATGAGATTACTAACAATGAGTAATTTTATCCTAAATCGTCAGTAATTTGAAAACAGTTTCATTGTGACTTTTTTTATAGGTAAATGCCCCTAACTCTTCTAATATTTTTTCGGAAAATTTCTCTTTATTTAGTAGCCATCTAACGTTCTATAAAGTTCGGTTTTACTATGATTTCGTCTGTCAATAGGAGAAAAGGAACTCTTATAGCAGTGCTGTCCAACTTGTTTTCTGCTGTGGCCAAAATAGTGGCCCTGAGATGAAGTCGGTGGCCACTTTTCCACGTAATGAGAAAAAACACAAAAATGTCGATAAAAAGTTGAAGTCTAAATTTTGGTGAGATAATGCATTGTAGAGTTTGTTTTTGCGTCGTGTAAGGCTGGAAAATGTGCTCTCACAAACAGATGTTGAGCCGAACATACAAAGAAATTTCGGTAAAATATCTCTGAGCACCAGAAAGTTACAATTTAATAGCAATCCTTCCATGATGCATCACTCATTTCATTTGGCAAACGAGTTTCTTCATTTATTAGCGAAATATAAAACTCCAAGTGAGTTTTCTTTGTATTGGAAAGATCGAACAAATTTTGAATATCGTTTTGATTGAAAACAAATAGATTTTTCAAAAACTTGAATGCCATATTAAACTTTTTAAATTCAGAAAATCGTGAGTTAAATGCTTTCATCAAATTATTGAGATAATGAACAAAAATTCAATATAAAAAAAAAAACTTTTGGGTATTTCATTCCCACCAATATTGGTGGGCGGGCTGTCCCCCCCGGCCTACACTCTTGTGCAAAGTCGGGGGGGGGGGTAGGGCGGAAGGCCCTCTTCAGCCTCCTTGAGGAACCGTGGGAAATGGGTGGGTGGTGGTGTAGGGGAGAATGATAAGACGGACGAAATGAAGACAGAAGAGAAGTGGAAGATTATCTGTGGAATATTACTACCCCAGCATTTGCCTAAATGGTCCAAGGAAACCACAGAAAAACTTGGACCAGAGTAGTCGGCCCCGAAATCGAACCGGTGACCTCCCGAATGCTAAGCAATGATCTGGACCACTAGACCATGCCGCTCGGTTCAATATAATCTAAATTTAAATACATATATAAAATGCTAATGTTCGTACGTAAAGACAGGGTTTTCTCCATCTCTACCTACTCCAATCAACTTCCTGTTGGGGTGGTAAATACCCCTTGGTCTCCAGCTGGGAGTAAGGGAGTTTGGTCGTGGTGGGTGAAAGTGGGTGGTTGTAGGTGGCAAAAGGTGAAAAGAAATATTTCTGTCCTTTTTTAAGTCATAAGGACATCCGGAAAGATCTCAAAATTTCTGAAATGATCTGAAAAATTCTAAAGTGAGCGCAAAATGTTATTATCGACTTAGAAAGTTCGAGAAAGTTCTAAAAATTTCTTGAATTATCTAGAAAGTTTCAAAAAGTGTACATCTACGTTTGACCGATTTTTATGAAATTTTATATGCATATTCAGTAGGTCTGAGAATCGGCTACTAACTATTTTTTATATCCCTAAGTGATAGGGGTTGTCCACCCGTAACTGTTTTTTATTTTATTTTAATTTTTTTTTATAATGTGGCATTAAAGAATACATACAATTCTAACTTTTCACCCTTCTACCACCAACCCCCATTTTTTAATAGCGATATTAGTACTGTAATAATCTTCAACTCTCAGTGGTCGATAACTGATCAATTATTATCAATCGATTAGTCATCCCCGCCAGGCGTCTACTGATGTCACTACTCACCCAGCAAACAGCACGAAGTGGGGATGAGAATGAAGCAGATTTTTTTAGAATGTTAGAGGGAGTTCAAATATGTTCTAAAAAGTAAAAGAATGTTTTATTATAACATTTCAGAATGATTTGGTAATGTTCAAGAATGTTCAAGAATGTTCCAGTGTTAAAAAAAGTTAGTAAATGTTTTGAATCATTATGGGACGTTCTGGATAGTTCTAAATTCGCGAATATTCTAGAATGTTCCATCAAACGTGTGAGATATTCTTACCCGAGCAACGCCGGGTATTGCTGTTAGTATATCATAAAAACCAAATCTTCTCGTAGCCACCTGACATTGTCTCGGTGGCTACATGTGGCCCAGTGGCCACCATGTTGGACAGCACTGTCTTATAGGATCATTTCATTGTCCGTCTGTCTATCTGTCAAGACCCTTCTTCTCAGGAATGTGTGGCGGTATCAAGTTGAAATGAATATAAAATACTCAGGTCTGCAATTCCTTGGAGCTACGAAAAAATCAAACTTCTAAGTCAATCAAAATTACGGCCGTTGGGGCATCAAACCCCGTTACCATAGTTCCATAAAAATTTGAAGAACGAAAATAAGTGTTCCTATCTTAATTTTTCTTACCTTTCTGTATTGGGTTTCCGTCATCGCCCCATTAAAACTCTAAAAAAACTACTAGACAATTTGAGGGGCGAAAAAGTTTCTTGTTAATCATACAGAGATGTTTCGCTTCTTCTACCCCTTAAAAAGATGATAATTTCAGCGACATGTATTGTTATCTATGTACAACAATAAGAGACATTTTCACCCCTCAAATTTACTAGTATTTTTTGGAGATATTTATTAGAGTGTAAAACTACAAAAGTTATTTTTTATCATCTATTGCGCTACTTATAGCGTTTTTCATTTTTATCCATTTATTAAATACAGAATAAAAATTTATATTCACCTTCGTAGCTGTAAATTCCTCTTTTATTACCCTACTTGGTTGGGTAGGTACTGTACGCCAATGCAAAATCTTGTCCGCAAATTTCAATTAGCTTTCCGTCCTCTTGAATTAATTCAAGCTGGTCCTGAGCTTGATGGCAAGATGTTTCATTAATATTTGCGGGTGTCCTTTCCTCCATCTTGTCCTAGTCGGCCTATTACGAGGTGAAATTTCAAGATGATTAACACATTTTAGGGCTTCCACTAAATGTTAATACGCGTGTGTAGAAGGAAGTAATAAAATTTAACAGCAATGAAAACCTTCCTTTCCATAACAGTCAATATTTCCATTTAGTTTATTAATAAAAATATTTTTTTTAAGAGTAAAATAGATCCTCTCTATGTATTTTATCAGTTTATTTTCAATCGTTTAAATCATATTCTTTTCAAATCCAAAATTTGATGAGAATAACATTTTATTCAGCGTCTGTTTTATAGTAATGTAGTTCACGAAAGAAGTTTAATTATCACAGTAAAAATTTTGTATACATTTGATGGCAGTCTTCATTAACTCCCCACCACAACCATCTTTTCAGTAATAACCAAAAACCTTTTTATTGTTTTTGGAAAAAGTCGTTTTGGTCAGAGCCCTCATTTTATGATTATCTATTTCGTTATGATGAGTCGTACCTATCGTATAAAATTAAGGAAACTTAGGTCAATCATTCGCGCCTACGAGCGTTTCTAAGATTAATTTCAGTTTCCTTTGCGCGCCAAAGGCGATCAATTTTAGGACGGTAAAGTGGGCGAAAGGGACCGACGGTAACGTGGCACCCTTTTGACAGCCGAAACTTCGTCGACTCCTTCATCAAATGGCGTTACTTACATGTGGTCAGTGCAATCAGGACGGCCCTCGTTAATGACTTGCTAAAGTTGCCCCTTGCTTTAAGCGAACGAAAACCGGGGTTGAGGGTGAGTCCTTCTTTTATAACTTTTGTTCTTACACGGGCTGTAATCACCCTCTATTTTAAATGTAGATACAGAATGTAAGATACAGTTTACCTCAGGGCGATTTATACAATAATAAATAATGGATTTGGAGATTGAATTGTAAATTAATTAACTAATACTTCATTCTGCTATCATGAAGATTAACTGCAATGCAAAAAATTTTAAATAAGTTATTAACCGCGCATATAATATTTTTTTTGAATACAGGCATTACTTTACAGCTTAAATATAACAAACTTTAAGTTCATCCACTTCTTCTTAATAACTGGGGGCGAGTATTTTCTTATTTACTTACGACTCCTGCTCTTTTATTTCTTTTATTAACTCATAAAACCATGGTCAAAGACATAAAATAAACGATCTGTCCTTCATTGTAGCTTATGAATAATTTAAATTCCGTAGTTCATATCAAGTAAAGTTAATGGGGCGAATTTCTTCGTCAACTCTACGGCTTGATACCTTTTCCACCTACAATTTATCATTTGAAAATATCGTAACGGTGTTGTGTTACTTTTCATATTAACAAAAGCTTCAAAGGTCACACTGTCTCGAGATTATTCAGTAAGGGTTTGGTCCGTGAAAATTACCCTGGAGAATTACAAGGGTAGCAAATTGTTCGTTCACGTTACCAGAGAGAAAATAACTTGGTAAGGAATGCTGACACGCAACCTCTGTTTTCGCAGTTACCTACCCACAACCTCTTATTTTAAATCGATGGAAAATATCTTTCGCATATGTACCTACAAAACAACAGACGGGCCGTTTTGTAGAAAAAATTATTTACTTTTGAATTCTGAATCTTGCATTTAATAAAAGTTTGTTTTTTGTATGCAAATTACCAAATACTGTAAAATATCTGACCAGTTATTAGGGCTGACAAAGGAATATAAATAGATTTGTCATTAATTTTTTATTCAAAAGCGTACGTTAAAGCCGATCAGTCTTTTTTAAGGCGTTCGTTATATCCGAGAGGGATGATAACACGTTAAAATTATTTTGTGCGTTGAAACCAAGCGAAGACTTCGGGTGCAGAGAAGGCGTCGTCTGCCTTTTTGTCTGATTTTGAGTAGGTTTTTTATGTCTTTAAGTGTCTAAGTGTCGAGGTGGTTGGAAGACTGAAGTTTTGTAAACCAAGAATAATCTATTTAGGTAACTAAAAAAAAATGCAAAAAGTGAGAGTGTAGGTACCTTACATCAAAGTCTAATTTAAGGTTCACATTTTGATGTATAGTTATATTGTTAATGTATAGTTATACGGACTGAAGAATGGATGAAAAATTCTGATATTAAGTTCAACAAGCTTTTACTCTTATTCTGACAAGGGCGAATATTTGTTGCTTAATATTGTCCAAAACAAAGGCTAATCCACATATGTAGGAGAATGGACTGTCTTAATACAGTAATACATCAATTTTCATCAATTTGTAGAAAAATAAAGATATCTAATGGTAGACGTGTAATTAATTATATGAGGAAAGTCCTCCCTTAAAAATTATGAAATACCAAATAGTAAACATCAGTAAGTTGTAAAGTTGCAGTTTTATATTTTTTTAAATAATCTGTTACGAACGTTTTTCACTTTTCTGTAATTTTTCACCGTTTTGGCTGCTTTTTTGTAAATTTGCATCTGATATTTAGTTTAAAATTTTCGTTATTTCTCCACCTATTTCTTGGAATCTCATCTTCTTTTGCTGCCCGCTCTTTTGCCAAAGTCTTTCGCAAGTTTAAATGCGAATCATTAATCAAGTAGGTTTATCCTCCTCCTGCCCAGGCTCTGGCATACCCTTGTATACTACCCAGCCCATACACATACACACATAGATACATATTATACATACATACACTTAGAGAGGGTAGCAAAGTTCGTTCAATGTGTCCGTAGGAGATGCCAGCAGCCAGCGACCAGCGGCGGCATCATGGCCGCCTCATCCACCTCCGCCACCGTCATCACCAACCCTTTCGTCCCTTGGCAGAAGTGCTGCGACGCCGGACCACTGCTACCCACCCAACTCCTCGCGTCTTCTGCACCCCCTTCTTCAGTGGCGGATACACGCCACCGCCAGCACCGTCGGTCGCCTCCGTAATTTATTATTCGCAAGTTTGCCGGTGCGGAATTCTATTATGTACGCGCTGTAATAATCGCTGCTGATGTCGTCGATGTACCAGGCAGAAGTTGGCGGAGGGCGCGCGCGGGTCGTGCGATGCAATGTCCGTTCCTCATCCTTTGGCGTGGCGAGCTAAGGACCCCTCCAAAAGTCCATCCTCTCCAAGTTCGTAAGCGCCCTCGTGTGATGTGCTTAATTTTGATAAACAATTTGATCCTTGAGTCACATCATGATGTACGCTTATTAAAAATATAACAGAACCCGAAACATAGTTTAATAGGCTAATGTCTGTTCCGTTTTGGCGTGGATAGGTTTGTAATTTTGTAATATAATTGGGTGCAGCTATCTCCTTTTATGGTGGAGCATTTTGCAACAAGCTGACCATTTGAACGTTTAATCAAAAGGTTAATCTAACTAATCCGTCTACTATCGACTTTTAGAATATTGTCCTTTAATACGATTTTCTTAATAAAAGTTGTAAATATTTTGGCGTGTTCCAATTAAAGCTAAACAAGAGCCAGAGGATAAAGCTCTTCCCTATATGTCTTCAAGCTCTAAGTCCAAAGCCCTTACTGAAAGTCCTCGAAGTCCTAATTACATTTTAAAGTCTAGAGATTTTGAATTACCAATTTCATTGAAAAATAATTATATTCAAGCCTTAAGTATCTACTATAAGGGCTTTAATTATATAAGAAGGGCTTTTGATGATTTTGCTTAACTTTGCACTTAGAAAGGGTTTTAAGCACTTTAATAAGACTTCGTTCACTTTGAAATTACTTTAAGTAACTTGAAAGTTCTTCATTTATAAAGTAATTTTATTATGTAGTCTCCACAACTTGTTTGCGAAAGGACTTTAAATACAATGCTTCTAAGCCCTGAAAGGACTTAAAGCAGATTTTCAAATACAAAGCCTTAAAGGTTAAGTCTGACAGAAACCCTCAAATAATGAGATATGTCGGTACCTCTGCCATTTGAATGGGTGTTTACCTGGTATAATTGTGGAATTATAGTCAACTAAAAAACTTTCAATTACCTACTAAACTGTATGCCTAACATGCATAAATATATCTAAAAAATGTAGGAAATAATCGGAAATTCGTCCATACATCGCACATAATCTGCATGTATTTATTTTGGATTACGCCCACCTGGAAAATCCATTTGGTGACTTCCTCTGGAGTCTAGAATTTGATTTAGTAAATAACCGACATACCTATAACGTAATATTTGGTAGTAATTTAGTAGGTTTGCCAACATTTTACCTACAGGATATTGAAATGCGGGAATTTTCATTTCCTAATACCGTGCATATCCGATTTTATAAAATGATTAGTATCATGTTATGATTAGTTTCTCAGATCGAAGACTGCCAGATGATGCCTTTTACGAAATTTAACTAATTTTTCAAAGGAAGTGCAGGAAACTAAAACTATACAATTGTAAATATTCCTAATGTTTTATCTTTATGTTTGAGTGTTTTGCATTAAATATTTCTCCCATACTTTTCTCAGTAAAGTTACTTCCTGTGGTGGAAAATTAAAGCATGAAATTATGTAAAAGTAAATTTATCGAAATGTAGTAGTTCCTATTTCCAATAATCCAGTTTCAGTTTCATTGGTATTATTAGCAGTGAGTTGAGGCGACGACATTTTCTTTAATAATAATCACGTCGTTAACAATATCTCCATTAAGCGTATCTAAAGGGTTAAATCTACATATCGCCCCCTAAAGTTAACACCAATGACGCGATGGGACGATTTGACACCCTACTTCTCCATTATCTTTCGGCCGCCCTCGGCAATAGGTTTCACGTCTTCGGTAACTTTTCTTCAATTCGGGCGCAACATAAATTAAACGTAAATTTTGTCGAGAACAATTATTGTTTAGACAACTGGCAAATATAATTGATACCAACATGAGACACATAAATGTACACCTAACGATACTTTCTAAACTTTTTGCAAAAATTATTATCAACACAATAAAATGGTTTGAACGAATACGAAACTCAATAAGGATTAATAAACAT
Organism: Agrilus mali; assembly: GCA_029378335.1. Classification (NCBI taxonomy): domain Eukaryota; kingdom Metazoa; phylum Arthropoda; class Insecta; order Coleoptera; family Buprestidae; genus Agrilus; species Agrilus mali. The sequence goes on from CM055657.1 coordinate 16,882,044, forward strand.
TAAGGGCATATATTTAGGGGCATTGAAAGCACAAACAATAGTAAAAAGGGCAGAATAAATCCCAGATTATTACATTACAGAAATTGTCTTAAAAAAACAGATTTAAACGACGGTGATCAAGGATAGTTCCACCCAAATTTTGATTAATGCTATTGGGCTTAAATTATTTCCATAAAAAGCAAAAATACTTATAGGTACAAGCCACTGAAGGACCTGTCAAAACTTTTCAGTTTCTAAATGAGAAGTGGGTAGTGTAAAATAAAGAGAATTTGACATTATGAAATTAATGTAATTGTAACTCATTTTCTGAGTTTAAGAAAACTTATTATTTAAAGTAGATTTTTTATTGTACCCAACCCTCGGTCTAGGTATGCTCGCACTTGACCGGTTTTATTTTTGCTGGAATAACATCAGCGGTTTATTGTTGTTTTAAACGATGGTGATGTTTATATTCAGAAATTTCACACGATAGTTCTACGAAACATCAAGGCAGAACAAGATATTAATGTCATTGCTATGTGGTTTAATTTAATATTAATTTTCTGTTAAATTCCTCAAATGGCCGGAAACAGGAAGAAAACAAGTCGAGCGGGTTCTCGGATAAAACGCCGAGTAACACCAGTCCATTAGAATTAATTTACAAATACTGCGGGTAAATGAGACACATTCCGGGAAATTTCAGACGAATTTTCGTTGGATATGTGTGAATGGACTTAGCCTAGCTCTTTCTTGACATTTTTCAAACTATATTCTCGAGAACCACGGTATAGAAGTAAGGTCTAGAAATTGTTTAGTTAATAAAAATGGAATGATTAATGGAGAAAATTTGAAAAGCCATTTCATTACGATTATTATACTAGAATCTCTTGTTGTGCTTTTGGAGACATCCACTAATTACTTGAGGTGCATTTCATTTAATTTGGACTCCTTAATGGCATGTGGTAGTACCCCGCTCCCACTCACTTGATATTTACTCTATAATGAGTATTTAATTAAAAGTAAAAAACATTCTCTTGAAGTAAAAAAAAAAAAATTAAGATTTTCAGTGACCCCTCGCCCTTTAAATAAGCTTTTATAAGAATTTTTTGAGCTTTCGTTATTAATGGATATTCCCTTACACGTTTCTCATCAGCTCTTCACTATATCTTCGAGAAAGTTGTTTGTGAATAAGCTTTTACTTCTAGAAAATTTTAGCTACAAGTTCAAGCAACTTTTCTCGTCTGGATCAATTTAACTATGATACTTAATTTTAACTGCATTAGTAGATACAGATTATTGTTTTTACTTGAACTGTAAAAACCATGAACCTGTAAATAAAGGGGTGTATCTATCTGATGTAAAGGCTAGAGATTTATATATGGTCCTCATTAGAGTATCTATCCGATCCGAGGAATATTATTATAATGGTCTGGTCGCCTCAGTGATCTTCGAATTCCCGGTCGTTATTCTACACGGTTCCTTTGCCAGAACGAAGAAGGCCGACATCAGAGAGAACCGCACTAGTTGGAGTAGAACTAAAAGCTACTACGCGGAATTAATTATTCGAACTTGAAGTTTGTTTAGTTTTAGTTGCTTATCTCTTGCACTAATATTTTGCTAACTGTTAAGTGTTTCACAGTTGGTGGAACTACGACAACCGGTATTCTGGAAGTGCAACTGTTTAGCTACAATTTTAAGAAAACCCTAAGGGATTTTATAATTTCCATTGTTGAAGGTAGTCTCGTTTCTGTTAAATTGTGGAAACTTTACTTTCACCTTATATCTAATTAAAAATTAATTCGAACGTAAAATTTAAAAAAATACAAAATGTAGGTATCTTGAAAATTTATAAAAAATAGAACTTGGGTATCTCCTGAAGAAGCCACAAAGTTGAGAAACAATTGTTAAGATAATAAAAAGTGTGGAAGTTTACAAATTAAAATGAGTATGAGTAGAATCAATCAATTACTTTAAAAATTGTCTGTTTTTATAGATACATTGCTTTGGATACGATCAATGTTTCATAAAGAAATTTCGAGGTTAAATACCATTATATGTATATATACATATTAATAGATATCACAAAAATGATGAGAGCTAAAATTTATTTGTTTGTTTTTCTCTTATCCGGAATAATTTCTGGAAATCTTCAAAATTTTCATTAGAAAATCTCTGCTTCTAAGAAATTTCATGTTATACATAGGTATGTATATTATAACTTAAGGCCCACGACGGCAGAGTAGTAATAATGAAAATGTTGATGGTAGGTAATTGGTAAAATAATTATCGAAACGCAGTTAATTAAATTAACCTAAAAATAATTAGTACCAAAGGATTTTGTTCTGTTTACACTTCAACACAAAAATGATATTGAGAGAAAACCAGGTTCATTCATTTCAAATAACATCCACAAATTCGGACCTGATACAGATAGGGAGGGCATACAAATGTTAAATATTGAAAGCGATTAAAAGGGATGTTTAATGTCAGAAATATACACCAAAAAACAAGATAATTTTCTAAACGATCAAAAAGACTCAAAAAAGTTGTAATAGCATTTTTGAAGATAAAGATAAATACAAATTAATTTTGATGAACCCGAGTGCTCCTGTACTTTACAGCTTGCCAAAGATACATAAAACTGGTTATCCGATGCGCCCAGTAGTTTCTTATGTACAAGCACCCGCCTACAAACTATGCAAAACACTAAATGATATTCTCCCTAAATTGCTAAATTTCACATCAGAATATGCCATTAAAAATTCGATAAACTTAGCAAACAATCTAAAACAACTTTCCTTACCTCCTTTCTACAAACTAATATCTTTTGATGTAGTTAATCTTTTCCAGTCAATACCAGTAAAAGAACTCCTTTCAATTGTTTCAGATCTTATCGATAATAATACTAATTTAACTAGTAATGAAAATAATGATATAATAGAGTTAATAAACATTTGTATAAATCAGAGTTATTTCAAATTTAATAATAAATTTTACCAACAACTAGAAGGCTTACCAATGGATTCACCTCTATCACCCCTATTCAGCAAAATCTTTATGGCTAATTTAGAAAATAAATTGTTTAAATCTGATAATAATTTAATCACTAAGGTACATTTCTGGACACGTTACGTCGATGATATATTATGTCTGTGGAGCGATTCAGACTCAGAATTAGATAATTTCCTAAATTTCCTCAATTATTTCTATCCTACTATAAAATTCACTTTAGAAATTGAACAATCATGTAGCTTAAACTTTTTAGATTTAAAATTAACAAGACACAATAATTTCATCGATATTGACATTTATAGAAAACCGACGGCCACAGACACATTGATACCATCGAATTCGAGACAAGCATCAAAAATAAAATTAAGTTCCTTTCATTCATATATACACAGATTATTGAATTTACCCTTAACAAAAGAAAATTTTGAAAAAGAAGTAAAAACCATCAAACTTCTAGCATTAAATAATGGCTACGACATATCTTTAATAAATGACCTTATATACAAAAAACAGAAAAAACATCATTCTAAATCCTTTTACTGTTGTGACACTATTGAGAAAAAACTTTTCACCTATTTAAATTATGTACCAACTATGTCCAATACGATTACCAATAGATTAAAGAAATTAGATATCACCCCTATCTCAGTCAATAAAACGAATTTAGGTTCTTTACTAGTTAATAACAAAATTGATAAAAAAGATTTTGGACAAAAATGGTGTCTATGAAATAAAATGTTCGGATTGCCCATCCATCTATTTGGGTCAAACAGGTCGTTCATTAAAGGTACGTCTAAATGAGCACAAAAAATCTATCATAAATTGTAAAAAGAACACAGGTATAGCGGAACATTGCTTTAAAAATAACCACTTTATAGATTGTAACAGTTTAAAACCTATACATAATTGTAAGAAAGGTAAACGCCTGAACCTTTTAGAAATACTAGAAATAGATAAAGCAATAGCCCAAGATAAACAGGTAACGAACGACCAAATTGAGTTCAGGATTTCCCCACTATTAAAGTTAGCTACTAGGACCGAATTGTAATTTACTTGTATAGGTTTTCCTTCTTTGTATATAATTTGTATTTGTGTATTAGCATTTATGTTTATGTATTTTCAACCCTTATAAATACCATATTTCGCATAATTCCTTCACTTTGATAATGGCATAACTGCCGAAACAATATTGTCAGACTTATTTAATAAACTTGTGAAACAAAAATACCAAGTGTTTTTTCTTTTTATCATTATTGAAATATGTTTCACCTAGAGCCAAGCCAGAATTCCATTTCGTTAATATTAACTATAATAATAAAGAAATCGCAGTAAGGAACCTTAGACTTGGCACGACTTTGTCTAGATTTTATTACTTTTTAGAGATAAACAAACAGCTCCATCGAGACTTGGCTAGTTTTTTACAGAATGTTTTTGGTGGGATTATTTTTATTCAAACATATTGTATTCAGGTTACATTTTTTTTTCTCTATTTGGATTGGAACTAGAAAACAGTTAGATTATTTTTTAAATTATCTTAATTCATTTTATCCTAGTATTGAAAATAACAATATTAAACTCAGTGCCTTCCATTCATTTATACATAGGTTGGTCAGTTTACTTTTAAACAAATCTCAGTTTGAAAAAGACATCCGCTTAATTAAAACTTTAGCAAAAGTCATTAGGGACTTCCCATTGTTAATGAACAACTAGATTGCGATGTATCACCCTTATTAAACGTAAACATTCAGATAGACAAATAGAGGATACAGTAGTATTTAAGGAACAAATTTATATTATGATATTTAGTACACTTTTGTATTGTTAGATGCTGTATATATCCTGTACACAAAGAGCACGCATGGATGTGTCGCCGCCGCCTGTCAGCAGGAAAACCCCAGTGGTTACCGAATTGCTGCCTGGAGCGCACGGCTGCGTGTAATAATCGGACTAATTGTGTTTTAAAAAGTTGTTTTATCAATTTATGACAGTCTTAATTACATTTTTACGTGAATATAAAGTGCTTAATCTTACATCAGGAGTGGGATATTGAATCCCTTCTCTGTGAAACAGTTTACACAATATTCCGCAATCATGGAAGAATTTCTGGGAGAATTGGTAAAAGCCCTCAAATCCAATAAGCCACATCCTGATCAAGTAGACTTGCCAGTTTTTCACCCTGATACTGGTGACGCAGCGAAATGGTTGCAGCAAACAGAGGAAATTAAGCAGGAATTGGAATGGACGGATGTAGAAGTACTGGTCAGAATTGGGAGGTATTTGCTACTGAGTGCACGTAAGTGGTTTGATAGTTGGTCACCCGATATAAGAGATTGGGCTTCTTTTAAAACTGATTTTGCTAACGCTTTTCCCCCGAGACGTAATTTAGGTCGGCTATTGTCTGAAGCAGCAAATTATGATAGCAGCATGTGTAATACATATGAGTCATATATTCACCAAAAGGCATGTATGTTAAGAAATCTGCGAGTTACGTGGAAAGAAGTAGATTTAGTAGAATTAATAGTACACGGTATTAAAGAGACGCAGGTTCGCAATTCAGAAATATCGAGAGATTGCCGAACAGTTTCTGAACTATTAGCTTATTTAACGGCATTTTCCAAAAGAGTAAATGAGTCACCCGATGTTATTGCCGAAGCATCCCCTATCAAACGCCAGAAACATGACAATTCAAGCATCAAGTGCCACAATTGCGGGAAAATTGGTCATGTCCGTAAGAACTGTCGTTTATCATTCAAAAAACGTCCTGAGGTCCAACATTCTCATTCAAACCCTGGAACTAGCAATAATTCTAACGTATGCTCATTTTGTGCAAAATCGGGACATACTGTAAATAATTGCTTCACTAAAAATGCCATCGAGCAGAGACGAAAGGTAAACTTGTGTATGGCTGACAAATATGTTATCCCAACGGACGTGATCGTCAACGGGAAACATTTTCAAGGTCTGATTGACACGGGATCAGACGTATCGCTTATGTCGGAACGATATCGAAGTATGTTTATAAACAATCTTGAGTCACACACTTGGACTATTAGAGGGATAGCGCAGAATACTTTGCAAGTTAAAGAACAATTTGTTGCGACTGTAGAATTAAACGGCGTTGTGACAAAACTAACATTCTTATTGGTCCCCGATAACGTCTTAGATTTCGACGTTCTCATCGGTTGTAATTTGTACCGAGACTCTGATATAGTTACGATAACTGACCATACTGGTACTGCGGTATATCGAAAACAAATACCAGGCATACGACGAATATACGAGGACTCTTCAGAAAATAAAACGTTTGATTATGTCGTACCTTTTGAATTCTTGGAACCCATTACTACCTTACTTGAGGAATATTCTGAGCTTGTAACAACCGGATATAAAGTTCCGGCGATCAAAACAGCAAGCCTCGAGATTAGATTAACTGATGACCATATTGTTAATCGACCCCCGACCCGATTGTCCTTAACAGAGCGAGCAGCTGTTCGTGAGATTATTAAAGAACTGTTGGAAAACAACATTATAAGGGAAAGTCAATCACCTTATGCTAGTCCCGTACTTTTAGTGCGTAAAAAGTGTGGATCTTATCGCATGTGTGTCGACTATCGAGAACTGAACCGACATACAATTAAAGACCGATATCCACTACCTTTAATTCAAGACCAGCTCGATCGGTTAGGTAAAGGCAAGTACTTTACTTCGCTTGATATGGCCTCAGGGTTCTACCAAATTCCTATCAACCCCAATTCGATTGAAAAGACCGGGTTCGTCACTCCAGATGGGCATTACGACTTTTTGCGTATGCCTTTTGGGCTAGCAAACGCCCCTGCCGTCTTCTCGAGAGCACTAATTAAAGCTTTAGGTCCTTTAAAAGAAGCCATTGCATTGGTGTACTTGGACGATATTCTCATACCGTCTGAGACTCCCGAAGAGGGTTTGGTTAATTTAAAACAGGTCCTAGACGCATTACGTGTTGCAGGATTTTCATTAAACATCACCAAATGCAAATTTTTACAGAATAGTATTGAATACCTAGGCCAAGAAATTTCTTCAGATGGTATACGTCCCGACTCTCGTAAAGTACAAGCTTTAGTTCATTCCCCACTTCCCAAGAACACCAAGCAAGTCCGACAATTCATGGGACTTGCAGGATATTTTCGTAAGTTCATCCCCAATTTTGCGTCAGCCACGGCTTGTATTACAAAATTGACAAAACAAGACGAACCATTCAACTGGGAAGAATCACAGCAAAAGGCCCGAAATTACGTGATAGAATGCTTAACGTCTAAACCCCTGTTGGTAGTTTTTGACCCTGACTTGCCAACGGAACTTCACACCGATGCCAGCAGCATAGGGTATGGTGGTATTCTAATCCAAAAACGTGAAGGTCAGAAAGGAGTCGTTGGGTACTTCAGCAAAAGGACAAGTTCCGTCGAAGAGAAATACCATTCATACGAACTCGAAACTCTAGCCATCGTGAACTCTTTGAAACATTTTCGAGTGTATTTGCTTGGAATCAACTTTGTAATAGTAACAGATTGCAATGCTGTAAAGGCCACCGCAAACAAGAAATCCCTTCTCCCCAGAGTGGCTCGTTGGTGGTCATATATGCAAGATTTTAGTTTCCAGCTGGAATATCGAAAGGGAAGTTCACTGCCACATGTCGACTACTTGAGTAGAAACCCTGTGAAGGTTTTGCGAATTAAAGACGACGATTGGTTACGCTTAGCGCAGAGAGGAAACATGGAAACACAAAACATGCTGACCCTCTTGCGAGAAGGAAAATTAGACCTTAACCAGTATGCAGAAAAAGACGGAATGCTATTACATAAAGAGACTTTGAGAAACGGGAAAGAAGTACTTCGCTGGTTTGTACCACGCCAAAATCGTCTGAGTCTGCTCCGAATATTTCATGATGAGCAATGCCATGTGGGGATCGAAAAAGTTTTAAGAAGCATTAATAAACATTTTTGGTTTCCCCGAATGAGAAACTTCGTCAAAAATTATGTCAAACACTGTTTGGTATGTGCTGTGAAAAAGACGAGGACAGGTCCGCTTCAAGGCTATGTACAAGAAGTACCAAAACCCGATGAACCACTACACACTATCCACGCAGACTGTTTAGGACCATTTACAGCCAGCACTGAGGGATACAAGCATGTATTGGTTCTTGTCGACGCTTTTACAAAATACTGTTTATTGATGCCGTTGAAAACGATGACTTCGCGTGAGACAAAGCAACAGCTACAACATTTCTTTTCCTTGTTTGGTACACCGAAAAGGATAGTGACCGATGCAGGCCGAAATTTTCGAAACTTAGAAATTGCAAAGTATTTGGATGACTGGAACATTAATTACCATTTTGTTACACCTGACGTCCACCGAGGTAACGGACAGGTGGAAAGGTACATGCGAACTATAATGAATTTAGTCCGCATTGAAACCGACGCTAAGTCAGAATGGGCGAGCAATTTGTGGAAGATTCAGTTGGTTCTGAATACCACGTATCAGAAAACCATTGAAATGACTCCATTGCAAGCGCTTTTAGGCATACAGGCAGCTACACCGATAATTCAGTCTGTAATACAAAATCTTGCCGATGATATTCGTCCCGTGAGAAATATCAATGCCGATCGCGAGAAAGTCCGGGAAGCGTTAGACAAAAATAACCCCAATCTGAAGACCATCAATAAGAAAAGACGTGACAACGTACAGTACGAAATTGGTGACATCGTCTTGATGCATAGAGACTCCACTATGCACAAAAGCAAATTAAATTACGAATTCATGGGACCTTACGAAATAGTTGGCATCACGGCTGAAGGTCGGTATGAAATTCGACGTTTGGGTAAAAATTTAATTACAAAGGCGGCTAAAGAACAATTACGTCCTTGGCCAAAAGATTGGACGGTAGCCTGCGACATGGAGGCATTATTAGAATTTTTGGAAGCTGAAAATGATGATGTAAGTAATGAACTTTTTGTCATAGCTTTGGTCTTTGTATAGCTGTTGAATGCAATTGTTGAAATGTTTCGCATAAATATAACACTAGCACGTTGCAGACGTCCAGTGGAAGATCTTAATTGTCACGTCCGAACGACGGAAGATCTTACACGTGTGCGTGCTTTAGTCATCACACGGACTTAATGCCTGTTTCATTAAAGTTTTCTGATAAAAGATTTTAATTCTCACGTCTATAAGACGGAAAATCTTTCACGTGTGCGTGCTTTAGTCATCACACGGAGCAAATAAGTACAATCAATGTTTACGTTTTGTTAAAGATTTTAATTCTCACGTCTGTAAGACGGAAAATCTTTCACGTGTGTATGTGTTAATCATCACACGGAATTGTTACTATTGTAGTATGTGTGAGTACCGCATGAAATTGCAATTGAATTTATTTTGTAATGCACCTGATTGTTGTAGTCAAGGGAGCAAAAATTTGATTGATATCAATGCTTGCATAAGAATGGGTAGCTGAAAGAGGCTAGTGGCGTGTTATGACAAAACCTTAAAAACGAAATTAAAATGAAATGTTTCAGGAAAGCTTAAAACCATCAACTTCGAGAGCGAAGTTACCGTCAGAACGGCCGTGTTAGATGCTGTATATATCCTGTACACAAAGAGCACGCATGGATGTGTCGCCGCCGCCTGTCAGCAGGAAAACCCCAGTGGTTACCGAATTGCTGCCTGGAGCGCACGGCTGCGTGTAATAATCGGACTAATTGTGTTTTAAAAAGTTGTTTTATCAATTTATGACAGTCTTAATTACATTTTTACGTGAATATAAAGTGCTTAATCTTACAGTATACTCTTTGAAAATGGGCTAAACACCGAAACGATCGTCAGAGAAATGAATTAACATTGTGAAACTTGCCGTGTTTTAATTTTTGCTTTATTATTCATTGTTTTAAATAAATTATTCATTTAGACATGTTACTGTTACAACAATCGCTATTTATACATTTCCACCTCTATTTTTAAGTTTAATATTTGGTATTTATAATATTCAAACTTCAGTAGTAATCTGACTGTTGGTTCAAAAAGTAAACCAATTTAAATTAAATAATTAGAGGTACAACGAGTACCGAGTGAATTGTAGTGTGAATAATATGAAGAATGGAATAAAACGCCTTATAACATTACAAACAATATTTATTGGATTAACCAAATGTATACATTTCGACTATGAAGTAGTCATTTTCAATGGTAAATGTTGAACTAAAATTAAGAAAATTGGGATCTACCCTTCACTAACAACCCCCTTATCGACAGTCTTTAATAAGTTACAGGTAGTTTTTAGATATATATTTAAGGCATAATCTTTTCTTAATTTTAGTTCAACATTTACCATTGAAAATGACTACTTCGTAGTCGAAATGTATACATTTGGTCAATGCAATAAATATTGTTTGTAGTGTTATAATGCGCTTTATTCCATTTTTTATATAATTTAAATTAAAATAAAAAGAAAATATTTTTTCAAGACAGTGGGTATAAATTCTAAATAACAATTAAAGGGCTTGGGAAGTTTCTATTTGATTTTCTACATACTTTAGGAATTAATTTATTTATTAATTTCTATTATGCACCAACCATCTGACATCACTACTCATACATTTAAGGTTTGTAAACCATTAAAATATCAGTAATTTTGTTATAATTTTCAACTACCACACTTTTTACTTTATTTTGGAGTAATTAAGTTATAAATTAATTTCACAATTTGAAAAGAGCGACGAATGGGTATGGCCGAAACGTCATTGAATTTGGTATTTTAGTAAAATATGAATGGAATAGTCGCCCAAAACTTTTTTTCAATGAACCAAAGAAATTTTGGGTAATACCCTTCTTGTTACTATTGGGAATAATATTATCTCTTAGTAGTCCATATAAATTGAAAATATTTTCACAGGAAATATATATATTATTGAAATTAAAATTCCAAGAATACAGAAAATGACCGGCTAAATCGAAATAAATATTTAGTTATTCTTAAACAGATTATTATCAGAAACATATTTTTTTTAAGGTTCACGGTTTTCCTTTTTACAGTAGATACGTGTTAATATTATTAGAGGCCCAAAATTATAAAATGCTATTGGAAGGTTCAATATAGCCAAATATAATACATCTAACCATATTCCTGTTAGAGTATCTAATAATTGTCTCTATTGGACAGACCCATTAAGAATTGAATGTAGTTCATCAGTAAGTAACGTTAACTGTTTCCAGTGAAGGTCTTGGTAATAGTATTGGTTGGTGTCCTATAGCCAGTTAGCCGAGAGCTGCTGGGCATAGTAGCAACTTTAAATTCAATTGATGGCATCAAATGTTCTCTAAGCATTTCACTCCTCTGCGTATATGTAGCATCTTCGACCCCCGGATGTTCTCTGAGGAACGAGTAAAATTGCTCATTGCTATTTAACAAAATTACCATAAATTAAGTTGCCATTGAATTGAGTGGTGATGTGGGTCTTTATGTATGTGTGTGCCTGTGAGCACGTCTGTGTCGATGTACTTCCCCGAGCAGTGGTCAGGTGATGTGCTCGACCGTTCTGTTTTATCAGTGCGCAAAAGCGCCACCAAGGGTTGTAATATAGCGTTGCTCTCCTGCTCTGTTTTGTTGCTGTCACGAACCGCAACTTTGCATTTGACAAGCCCCAGGAAATTAAGGGGCTGCTGCTTTAAATAATAGGCGAAATACGTGGCTATTTGCCTCGCCACCAGAAAAGGAAACTGTGATCTTACTTCGACGACCCACGAATAGAGTAAACAAGGGAAAATTTACAACCGAATCTGCATACCCTCCGCTGAATTATTCACTTTCGAAAAGTTTCGACCTCTAAGACAAATATCTTCTAGTAAAATACTTTCCATTTCTTTGGATCGATTTCCATGTTCTAACGTATCTTCCAATTTGTTGTTCGTATAAAACTAATGAAAAAAAAAATAAGTTCCTGTTGTACATAGACGAAACCATGAAATCTTCCCTCTAAGTAAGAATCCTGAATACTGTTGTCATGGATTTTATTGTACAGTTTTTATAACTTGCAGAAAATAATTTTAGCTGTTGAGAGAATAAGGAATAAATATAGAAACGAAACAAATATTAGAGGTAGTATATAATTTTGCTTAAAGATTATCGGTAGGGGTGTTAAAAAAATTTTTCCAAAAAAAAAGCATTATTAAACTAAAACTTAAAAATTTTGATAATAGAAGAAATACAATCACAAAGTTACATATTAACTAGCAGCAATACCCGGCGTTGACCGGGTAAGGATATATTACACGTTTGATGGAACATTTTAGAATATGTATTCGCGAATTTAGAACTATCCAGAACATCCCATAATGATTCAAAATATTCTCTAACTTTTTTTAACATTCTGAAACATTCTTGAATGATCTTCAAGATTCTGAAACATTCTTGAACATTGCCAAATCATTCTGAAATGTTATAATAAAACATTCTTTTACTTCTTAGAACATATTTGAACTGCCTGTAACATTCTAAAAAAATCTGCTTCATTCTCATCCCCATTCCGTGCTGTTTGCTGGGTGAGTAGTGACAACAGTAGACGCCTGGCGGGGATGACTAATCGATTAATAATAATTGATCAGTTATCGGCCACTGAGAGTTGAAGATTATTACAGTACTAATATCGCTATTAAAAATTCGAGGTTGGTGGTAAAAGGGTGAAAATTAAGGGTTATACGTATTTTTTAATGCGGCATGCGAAAAATAAATTTTGTCCAAAAAATAAAAAAGTTAGGGGTGGACAACCCTTATCACTTAGTAGGTGTATGAAAAATAGATAATAGCCGATTGTCAGACCTACTAAATATGCATATAAAATTTCATAAAAATCGGTCAAGCCGCTTCGGAGGAGTATGATAACTAACATTGTAACACGAGAATTTTATATATTAGATATGTCACCGGCAATCTGTATAATCGGGTATTCTATACAATACCTAGGCAATGCATATAATACCTAAAACGTGCAGGCAATGTATGAAATATTATTTATTTCATACTTTGCCTAGGTATTCTATACAATACCGAATGCACAGCCGGTAATGTGTGTAAAAAACTTGAGCGGTGCTGTAGTAATTCAAAGATAATACTTAAGTGTTTTTTTAAAGAATATTTTATTGTTTATAAAAGAGTTTATTAGAACTTAACGGTTTTCAAGTCTTAATACAATTTTAATAAAGTTAATTTTAAGTAATAGAACATGTTTCTTTTACAAGGATCTAGCGACCAAGCGCCTGGATATCGATTCCACAGCTTCGCGCATTTAACTATTTGTTAAATTAAGTTTTCATTTCTTTTGAGTTGTGTTAAATAGGTTATGGTATTTAAAGGTTCTCTCTCTCTTTCTCTCTCTCTTCTATTCCCAATCAATGTTATTTTCAAAAATGTTTTTTTGTTTTTAAAATACGGACTAAAATTGAGAAAGAGAGAACCTTTAAATACCATAACCTAACCCACACAATTCAAAGGAAGACACTTTAGTTTGACAAATCTTGAGAATTTATCACTTTAGGTCATAATGCACTTATTAATAATTCAAATTTAAAGTTCGCGGGCTATTTTACCTTATCATTTTTTCCTTTGCCTGTCATTTTATAGGTTTTACACTTTGCCGGTGGACCAGCAGGTACTCTATACAATCCCTAGGAATTGTATACATTGCCTAGGCAAAGTATATAAAAGTAGTGATGGGCACTATCGAATAAAAACTATCGAACTATTCGATAATTCACTACTATTCGATAGTTGAAAAGTATTCGAATAAAAAAAGTAACGAATAGTTTTAGTTACTGAAAGTAGTTGCTGAAAATAGTAGTTACTATTTTTATTCGAATAAAAAAGTAATGAATAGTTTTAGTAACTGAAAGTAGTTACTGAAAATAGTAGTTACTTTTTTTATTCGAATACTTTTCAACTATCGAACTGAACGTTGGAGTCGTGGTTGGAATGGGTAAATGATACGTTTGCGCATTGTCTACTACTTCGCTACTTCCTCGTAGCAGAGCCGAATAATATAAACAATTCTATAATTATTAGACGTTATCAATACATAGATACATACTTTAAAAACATAATTTTCTATGGCACCAATTTATACTAGTTAAATATGAGGCAAAATAAAATGCAAATAAATAATTAATAATTTTTAAATTAGTGTAGTGATGATTTAAGTCATAAATACTTAGGTACTATATGTTTGTACTGCGTACTTATAATTACCCAAAAAAAATAATAATAATAAGTGCAGAAACATATAAAAAAAAGTAGTTAAATGTAAAAATAAAAAACTTTATTCGTCGCCCTCTAACAAATACCTGGATAAGAACAACAGATGTTTCTAAAACACTTATTTTAGTTCAATAACAATAAAGTACGTATAGCAATAAATAATACAAAAAAGATCGCTTACCTAAGTAAATAATAATTTTATCAAAGTAATAAGAATTAGAAACCATGTTTCAAGTCGAGGTTATTTATTATTTTCAGCATAGCCTGTTTGTTTTTTATCCATACTAGCATATTAATCGTATATTTGTCTGTTGGTATACACGTTCGTATCAGTATATTTGTATGTTAGTATGGACCGAGCGATGGTAACCGTCTGCTGCCTGACTATCGTGTAATTGAAAAAAATTTATTTATTCGATAGTTAAAAGTATTCATTTAGTAATTATTCGATAGTTCAATTTATTCGATAGTGCCCATCACTATATAAAAGACAATAATATTTATAATATTTTATACATTGCCTGGACGCTCTAGGTATTCTATACATTTCCTAGGTATTGTAAAGAATACCTGAATTATACAGATTTAAATACACTAACAAAACTGAACTGTAATTGTTACTTTGAAATTTTTAGTTACCTGAGAATAGTTGATCTACTAATAGCTTTTATGATAACTATTAATAAAAATAAAATCACACAGACAAAAAGTATTTTAGTGATATTATTGTAGGTAAAAGAATAGCAGACATTTTTATTTTTAATTAACCCAACTAAAAATAATCATTTGATACCGTATTTAGCTATAAATTTACTGTAGATAATAAAACATTTTTTTCCTGTGTACTATTTTCTGTTGCTTCTAAATTGTAGAAAATTGCAAGCAATTCAGCAAATTTCAAATATAAATACTTTTCTGTTTCATAAAAATCTGTTATTTGGTCTTTTACGCAATACTTATTTAACAATAAAATGTTTTTGAATTATTTTTACCTTCTGCTAATGCCTAAATGATTTAAAAAATGGATTATATACAAACAGGCATAAACTTACTTAATCCGGCCCTGCCTGTATTTTTGGTGGATGTATACAGAGGAAAGCATTTGGCAACATTGGAAAATTGATTCAAACATGTTTGGGATGTCTGTAAATTCGATTATGAAACTTCTGCTACCCTCCCTAAGATAGCGCTGTTGTGAATGTAAAAGGGGTGGGTAGTATCAAAGTGTGGGGTTGCGAGCATTGTGGGGTGAGCTTTGTCGGTTAGTGGATCGCTATCCTCTGACTGCGAATGTTACCATCATGGACGTCCGACACGACACAGGGATCATAAATCTGAAAAACAGATTTTATAATATTTTAATATATAAAATTGAAGTTGTATAGTAGTCATTGGTTTTAAATGTGAAAAATATTTTTACTATCCTAAAAAAAACTAAAATAATATGCTACCGAAAAGTTACCTATCGTAAAAGAATTCAACACAGACCTAACTTTATTTATGAATCATTAACTTGTTTAGAAAAATTGTAAGCAATAAATTAAAAAAAAAGTAAAAATTTATGGCAATAAGTTCCATGAGATTTGTAGATGATTTAATTTCTTTTCACTTCCTTATGATAAACAATTCAATAATGTTATAAATTTCTATTTATTAATATTAGAAAATTATAGTTTTGGCCCACTATTTTCAGTTTTAATATTCGCTTTAGAGACCATAAGCTAAACATAAAATATTCATGATATAAGCTGATACTTGTTGAAACTTCTTCATAATTTACCAAAAAGTAAAACACCAAGTTTCAAGAAAATTATTTATTGTGACATACAACAGTTGTTTCACCACACAAAATTCACATAATTTAACATTAAATGACCAAATTTATTATAACAATTCGCCCTTAGTAAATATATCCTAGTTTACTTTTACATCATTTCCTCCAATTTACCTTAATAATATTACTTTGTAATCAATCTAAGTTTGTAAATCATCACAGCCATAAAGCCATTATGTGGTAAAACAATTGTAGTGTGTCACAATAAATAATTTTCCTGAAACGTGGTGTTTAAATGTTTAGTAAAGCAGAATAAACTGATTTTGTTTACTTTTACGAATTTTACCGGTTAGGGGCTGTTCATAAAACACGTCACACTAAAATTAGCTTTTTTTTGACCCCCTCCGCCCCGGTTGTCACGCTGTGTCACACATTCTGTGACCCCCATGTAAATATTACGTCACAAAAACTACCCCCCCCCTCCTGAACATGATTTTGATTGATAATGCACAAATTTGGATAATCAAAAATATTTATTTTATTTTCATAATAAAATTTAAACAAATTAATAAAATATCTTTTGTAACGAACAAATAAATAATATTTCTATTTAACAGAAGTCCAAGGATTCTGCGAAAATTCAGTAAAATTTTTTGATGAACGGCGAACGCCACGTTGCCGTAGACCCCCTGTCCCCCTTGTCACATCTTGTCACATTCAGCAAGACCCCTCCCCACTCTCTATGTGTGCGAACGTATTTTATGAACTGCCCCTTAGTAAATAGATAAATAAATATAAAATTAGGAAATTTTTGAAATCATGAAATGGTGTCAATGCATTATTTAATTATATTTTATTTCCAAATACTTTTTTTACGTATTATAAATAATTGCTTTCTGTCCATAAATAATTCATGAAGAATAGAACAGAAAATTCGTTCTACAGTTAAGTGCTTTCTTATAACTTATTTTCATATAGTTTTAACTTTTGGACATTGCAAGAAATAATTTATTAGTTAACACGGGTATTAAATTACGCTTTCTCCCCCTCTGTTTCACAATAAATGATTTTTATGCCTATTTTCCAAAGTTACTGTTATAAGGAGTTCTTCATAGTAAGATTTTCTTCGTGTTCCTTTCTGTTTACAGAAATGTATAGAATTACTATTGTGTGCTTTATTAATGAATCAATGAACGAATGCATAAACGAATCATCGAATGACAGTGTATATATGCATTTGAATAAACGGAATACTTATAACTTCCATTTTGTGTTGTCATAAATTGCGTAAGGGAGGTTTAACGTCCAGTATGTCCAACGCATATTCAAAGGGGAAGCCAATTGCCACCCTTACATTTTTAAAGGCCGTTCCGATGCGAGGGTAAAGCAAATACATTTTGTAGTTTATTCAGGAGATGCGTTCAAGGCAGTGGCGTACATAATTACTACAGGGTTTTATATTTTCTTTTTCAAATGAAATATGTAGGTAACAGGAACTCACGTGCTGGTACCTTTTTTTTATGAGGAATAACTTCAGTGCAATCTCTTTTTAATTAAATTTTTTGCTTAGATTATAATCTGGACATTTGGGACAAGTAATTAAGCAAATTAATTGACTATTCTGTAACTATAACATAATTTATTTGTGTTTCAGAAATCAATGCTTTTGGTTAATACTTTCGGTGGAGGTGACGGGGCCAGCTGAGAATATAATATAAGAATTATCCTTATGAGCCTAATTTTCTCTTGTGTGATAATTCATCTAAACGATAAATACAAATAACACTACTTGAAATTATTGAGTAAAATGTTCTAAAGTTTAAACAATTCTACATCGTTGAAGCTCTGAATGCTTCTACTATACAGGGGTTTTCAAGTTGATGGGCTATTACAAGTATATGAATTATTATCAATTATTATCAACTTGAAAAACCCTGTATATCAATGTTATGGTTATTTTTGCCTTTGAACTCATTTTATAGGTAATATAACACTTTTTATTATTAATTCAAAGCTAACAAATTACAAAAATTTTTATCAACTGCATTGTAAAGCTTGTATTAAAAATTCGTAACAATTTAGGCAATATCTGAATGATATTCTTGTTTAGGCGTTAGGCGATGAACGATGATTAACTTCCATCTCGTGGACGTGGGTATATCTTTGATCTGTTTCGGGGGAAATTTCGATTTTACGCCTATAAATGTCCCCTTTCTTCGGCTAGTGAACCGAGTAAGGGATATTTATCATCCCCTGCTGCCAACCGGACAATGGCCGTCAAGGTTTTTGTCGGGAATTTCCGGGCCAAGGAGCTCGCAAAAAAACGTAATACAGTGAACTGATATGGGCGTGAAAGTGGAATATTAAACAGTCTTAGGCGATGTAATTGATTTTGAAACCGTTTCTTAATCCTTACTTTAGGGATCTAGTAATCTTTCATCCGGATATTAAACGCACAAAATAGTAATTATAGACCTGAATTTCATCTCAAAAAATTTAATAGTATTTTTAATTGTTATAATTCAATGTGACTAATTTTAATTGATAGGGACTCATTTTCACAACCTAAGAAATAAAACCCAATGATATTTTCTATTTAGTCTGTAAATTTGTAACGGAAATTATTTATTATGCACAGTTCAATGTGTTATCTTATCTTTTAGTCATTTTAAGCAAATATGACTTAAAAATGTCAAAATATCTACTTGATCTTCTTTATTTAAATTAATAAAGTACCAAAAAACTTACTAATTGTAATATTTTTTTAGTGTGTATTCTAAATATTTGCTACTCCGGATGTGTAACTTCTAAAGTTTTTTAATTTAATTTTTTACTATTTTTCTGTAATGATTTGTACTTATTCCATATTAACCTACTTCACAATCACTATAATTTTACTTTATTTAATTTATTAGACTTAGAGTAAGTAAATTGTGAATAAGTGCTGCAGAACATACCGACAGATGTCTGACTCGTGCCATATGTGCTAATAAGGCTACGTAACATCTAATATCAGTCTTCTAAACTTGAATTAAAACTGGTTTAACTTTAAAGTTACAGGAGTGAAACAAGTTTCGGGTATTTTTTTATATTCCAAAACGGGACGTTACGCTGACTTGAGCCATTTATTTTCTACCTTCTGTAGGTAAGCGTAACGCCAACTGGCTTCGCGCGTGGTTATGTTAAATTGAATCAACCATGAGGGTTAAAGTTAACAAGTTAAGCTTTCAGTATTATATGTCGCAATGGGTACTATCAAAAATTAATGTTTATTTATTTATTTTTAATATTTTCAAGTAGGTATTTTGTTATTTGAATCACCAATATTTTGAGCTCGTGCAAATTGAAAAGGAACATCGAAGGAAGATAACAATTTCATAATAGAAAGCAACAACAGTGAAATTGAAAACTAAATTATAAGAACATGATGTCTTGAATAATTTACCCTTTAAGGAATTAATATTGTTGCAGAAGGGGCATGCATTGTCCTGGAAAATATATTAGAGATTAATTGCTGCATAATATCGTAAGTGTACAATTAACTTTAAATAATTAAAAAAATTAAAATCAGTTCTTCTCAAGCGTGATACAATTTTAATTTCATATGAAATTCAGTGATTTATCATTTAAGATAATGGTATCGTGTTTTGAGTTTTTTATTTGTATAAAAAAATAGGGTCGTAATATAGTGCCATAAATAATTAAAATCTATTTTACTATAAAAGTTAAAGTTGCTTTTGTTAAAATAAAGGCAAAATATATCTTTTCAAATGAATATAAATATAATGTTAATTGAATAAAATAAAACAAGTGGTTATGTTTTACCAATTTATTAGTCTAGCTCGACAAACTTGCTTCGATAGTAACTACCATTATCAAGAGTATTACGTACTAAAGTTAACAAAGGTGTTTAACAAATTTATAAGTTATAATTGTCACCTATATAGGAGGAGTGGGGAGTTCACTGAGTCTAATTCTGTTTGGCTGTTGACTAGGTTAAGATTTTGGAATTTTGCTTTTTTAATTTCCAGTTTTTCTAATAGTTTGAGATTTTTGCTTTTACATACATTGGAATGCAAAAAATTTACTTTATTCAAGTCGATATTGTGATTATTAATAGAGCAATGCTCGGAAAATCCTGTTTTTCTATCTTTTTTATTAATGCTTGCTATATGTTCTTTTAGCGCGTGTTTAAAGCTCTCCCACTTTGACCTATAAAGGTGGCATCACAAGAGTTACAAACTAACTTATATATACCACTTTTTTCTTTAATATCTTTCTTAGATTAACTAAGACGCTTTTTATTGTGTTTCTGTTGCTTTCTATTGCACAAATATTAATTTTTTTAAACTATTTCTTAATTTAAACGAAACATTATGAATATAGGTAATTAAGGGAAAAATATTTTTGAAAGTCCGTATTAATTTCGAGGCTGTTATTGTTTTAGTTTTTTCAAATAATCTTTTGTTTTTTACGCTTGATTAGGGATTCTATTAATGATGGGTTAAAACCATTGTTAACGGCTATTTTTATTATAGTGTTCAATTCTGTTTTGTATTCTTTTCCTGACAACGATACATTTAGAAGTCTATGTATTAGTGAATGAAAGACTGCAGATTTTGTTTATTTAGGATGGTGTGAATCAAAAGGGATTATCCGTGTACGATGGTTTTCTAAAAATTTTTAAAACATAATTTATTAATCAAATTCTTTACCTCTAAATCTAGAAAATTTAGTGCGTGTTCTATTTCTGTTTCTATAGTGAAATTAATAAATTTAGTGGTCAGGAAATATCTTGCATCTAATATTTGGTCGTTTAATATAAAATTAAGTGTTTTATTTCCATACTCTCCAGTAAATTAAATTTTTGACTTTTATTACATATGTGTAGAATTTTTAATTTGTCATTCAGTATATGATCCTCTTGTATAACTACATGGTTAGCAAAATTTTAACCTTTTTCGTTAAAAAAAAATCATTTTTATGCTCTAGTACAGGGATGGCGAACCATTGGCACTCGTGCCACAAGTGGCACGTTTGAAAATTTTGATGGCACGTACAAAAACAAAATTTTTTTTAACGTTATCTTTTTTAATAGAAATGAATTAAAATTTATTAATCTAATAATAATTTATAGTTTATGATATAAATTTGTAGTACTGAATACCTGTCTTAGTATGTTAACTAGAACCGTCAAATTATACATTTTATTATTAAAATATCGCATGAATTCTTTCGAAGTATATACAGATGCGCATTAGATAAAAAAAATTGCGTATCCAGTTTCGCCTTCTTGAGGTATTTGATGTTGCTGCTGTCGCAGCCCTCGAATAAAATTTATTTTATATCCTGATACAATACCATTTGAAAAATTAAATTTAAAAGTCCTTGAGTGGTTAAATTTTAATGAATTAGAAATGGAATTAGTTGAATTTAAAAAAGAATTTTTATGACTTTGTGGCACGGACATCAAAAAAGGTTCGCCATCCCTGCTCTAGTAGATACTAGATATTTTTTTAAAATTTCTCCATGTCTGTCTTATATATACTTTGGGGAAGACCCACAGGTTAATTTGTAAACTCCATATCATTTCGCTTTATCAACTTTGTTATTGTTTTTGTTAAATTTTCCTACTGACTGGTTAGTTTTATAATTTTATTGTTTTTTAATTATTGGTTTTTTTCATAATTGGCTCATGTAAATAGTTTTCTTTTGATGAATTATACTATTACAAGGGGTGTTTCCCTGGATTATGGATTTTTCATTATCTTTGTATCGAAGTTATTCAATTGTCGTTATTTTAAATTATGTATGTATTTTACTTTTTTCATGGCAAAACTAATAAGATACTTTCATTTAATTTAAAAGTTAGAAAAATATTTAGCTTTTATTAATTTGACGGTGCTACAATTTTTTATTTTAAATGTTGTTCGTGAGAATGGTTATTTTTATACGTAGTTAGTTGTTCATATAGTGACGGTATAATTATTACCTGTATTTAATTTTTATTAAAAAATAATTCTGTATTCCTTGACGTAATTTTTATTCTTATCTTCAAATTGAATGTATACCTACATACTATAAACGTGAAAGAGCCTTTGCAATCACATTTTAAGTAGATATTTCGGATACTACATATTTTAAACACAATTGTACTTTTATGTGAAAGCTTAATAAAAACAAAGGGGACAGACACGGTTCAGATGAAAACAGAAACTCATCTGTGAGTAAATCGACGGTAAACACATCACCAAGCGCAATAACCGCTGATGCTGAAACTGAGCGTTTCAGTTATTATCAGTTAATAACCAGGCTGACCCTTCCGAAGACCACCATACATTTACTACGTATATAAAGATATATACGTACATATAATACACAGAAGACGAGATCCCTTTGACCCGTCGACATTATGAGCTTAATAAACGGCCCGTAAAAGATGATAGGCTTCTGTCTCTCGAGGCGTTTAGAACCAACCGAGGCGATTTTGCATTAGCTACATAATCGTGGTCAGAAGTTATCCATTGTCGAAAATCCACTGGCGTTAACGATGAAGATAAATTAATTTCTTTAGTCTCTACCAACGTCACGTCTCCGCACTTTATTTGCTTAACAATTTTCTCAGTGACTTATTATTGCTCTTGTGTAATTACAATTTATTAATAATATAATTTACCACGTAGGGTAAAGGGAGGTTATTTGGTGATATTTTTAGAAAACTTGATGTTAATGTTTATTAGTATTTAGTTTAATTGACTGATATAAGCTAACATTATTATTTAGTATCCAGAGCAGATATTTCATCCATAAATTATAATAAATAACTACGGATAATATCATAAAATTTATTTTGAAAAACGAAAATTTAGAGGTATTTTGGTGATATAAAAATTTTAATAGCATTGATTGCATCTGAAGTACAATTGATCCCTGGAGGTGATGCCTAGGCAATCCTTGTGATAAGCAGTTAAACAGTATGAACACTGGATCCATT
The DNA here is from genome assembly GCA_029378335.1 of Agrilus mali. NCBI lineage: Eukaryota > Metazoa > Arthropoda > Insecta > Coleoptera > Buprestidae > Agrilus > Agrilus mali. The sequence continues at coordinate 16,905,078 of CM055657.1, forward strand.
CAGCTCCATTTTTTTATTTTACATCCTCAGAATACCACTTGCCGCATGATCCACATTGCCAGTCGTCATTTTTTGGAGCGTTTATCTTTTTGTATTGGCAATGTTGATGGTAATGGTGCTCTTGGTTGTGTTGCTGGAGATACTGATCGTGAAGATACTGCTGCTGGATATCGTGTATCCGCAACACATTTTCCTTTGGTCCTGTCTGTAGCCTTTTTTGCTTTAGTTGCTTTCGCTTTAGAAACACTTGGTAATATTGGTAGTATACTGATGAGGTTATAAAAGGATCTTCTCCTACAGATGTTAAGCATTTCGCACTTGAGTCCCTTATTGATTTTGTTTTAATAAATTGCTTCTTTAATACTTTGGGGGTTTTTAGAATTTCCTGAATTTCTGAAGTAGCTGCAACATTTGTAATTGGTACCTACAGGTAATGACAAGAGATTGTTGGTGAGATCTGATGACCTCAGTGCCTCAAATCATAAATAACCCTCAATTACTGACATAATACACTTTCCAAATATGCACGACACCACATTGTTACATCTTACAGTAAACCGTACTGACAAGCTAAAGTTCAATATTTTTTATTGCATATAAACAGCATCAAGAAACCTAAGAAATTACGTTTATGACTTAAGTTATAACTTTGGATATAGAACTTATTGGACACACTCATAATTTAAAACAACGACAGAGATATAATAAACTATTATTGAAAGTTTCATTCAGTTACATTAATCAGTTCAGTAATTATTCAATAAAACAAATTACACTAGAAAGTTTTTCACAATAATGGGCGCTCGAATGAATTTTTGACAGAAAGTTCATTTTTTAAGTCCTACAAATCTCGACAATGAAACGCGCAATATGTTCTCATCTCTTTTCTACCTTTCTCACCAAATAACCTCCCTTTACCCTAGATACTAAATATTACCTTAGTAATCAATAACTATAAATATGAAAATGATTTAGGTATTTATGATCTGAAGAATAAAGGTAGAAAAAGCTAACACGAACGAAATGAGTAGGGTACTGCTTAAAGTTATAACCAATGCTTTAATAACTGTAAGTGAATCTTAAAAAGTCTGAAATAATGAAAAAAATTATGCAGCTTTCGATTTCCGCACTTCTCTTAGAAACGATATAGGGACGCATGCTTGAAAAGAAAGAAGCAGGAAAACTTTATCTTGACCATTGGGGTGACCAGTCAAGCAGACCACACCCTGTTAGCCACCCCAATTTCGCACCCCTCGCGCTACTTCGTTGACCAACTAGGCACGTGCGTGTTCATCGTCCCTGATGAATGAATGTTTTCGAAACCGAATTATAAAATATAACGAAATAAAATTAAAAAGACGATACAATTGCAACAATATTTTAGTAAACTAAGAATATTTTTTTGAGTTATAGATAATCTATTTAAACAACTACAAAGCACAATCCACCATGAAGAATGCTGATAATATACTTAGTTATTTTGTGCTCCAATTTGGTTTTTATTTCCAAAGAATTTACGGTTAGACACATTTCCCATTTTTGTATTTTTTGTTAAATTTTCACTTTATATTTGTGATAAAATAACGCAGTTTTGGTGGCACAGATTCCGCTCCATTAAAAAAGCGTCGTCTTTGCTTTGTATTAAAAACGCGGTCCCTTTTCTTGGAAGCTCTGTCGCAGACAATTTCGGCTTATCAATAGTGACATATTTTCTGCTCGGAAATCTGAATAACTGGAGAGGAAGTTGAGCTAAAGGGCAAGATATGTAGCGTAAAAAATTAAGGGGTAGCATGTGCTGAGTCAGTCCGTTAAGGAAGAACGACCCGGCGAGGATATCGATGACTTGTCTGCTGTTTTCTTTAGTATTAGCTTCGGCTGGAAAAGAAATTCTTCCCATATACGTTTTATGACATAACAAGCCTTACTATTACTAGAATAACCCAACAAAAACTCTTTCTTTTTTTTCGTTTTTATTATCGATAAACATAAGACGTCTTTAACGCAAGAATTTTTGGTTTTGTATTAAAACATAATATTTAGATTTGTGTAGCGTTTTGCCTTAAAAATGTAGAAGTTTTATATTATTAATTGGCAACATCAAATATAAAGCAAAATTTTCTCTATAATTAGGGGTGTTCGATATCTGTGAAAACAAAAAAGATTTTTTGATTGAATGTGATCGAAACTTAGTATAGGTACATATTCCTGTGAGGATTTCCGGAAAATTGATTGATTTTTCCAATCAAGAGAAACTAGAATTGGTCTTAATAGAAACTGATCACCAGCAAGAAATCGATCTTATTAAATACTGAATTGAATTGGACATCCCTATACTTTTTTTGGAGGGTCGAACACTTATTTTCTATCGTTAATGTGTTTTATTAAACTTGCTGTCGATTATATTCAATTAAAGCTATACACAGACTGAAAATGTAGATTTATTTTTTTCAAGTTGATTTAATATCCTCTATAAGTACGGGAAAGATCAGTTGGACTATTACCAGCATAACGGTTTAAATTTTAAAGCAATTCGAGGACAAAGCGGTAATGATTAATAGAGTACGTCACAATGGGATCTCGGGGCCTTGATTTTAAAGTTTTATCAATGTAATGCGGTCACGCACCAGATCCCGAACTAGCAGGATTACTCTCTGCCAAACTCAAAAAAGCCAAAGGGATAATTTATTTCTATTTAGTTTCTGAGTTGTCATTGACTCACAAAGCCTTCGATGGATTAAATTTATATAGGAAACGGTTCATCGACACCGTCATCTATTGTGTCCAACTATTCCGATACCGAAGGATATATCAATACCTGTTCTAGCCCCACGGAAAAAAAATCATTCGTCCCAGCTTCGTTCTCTCTTCTTTTTTATGTTGCCCATTACAAATATAATGGGCATTGTACAAATCGGCTAAGTCACAAGTGTTTGGAGTAGAGGGCTGTGTTTAACTTGTTGGGTTCATTCTCACGGACAGATTGCGTTTTTTTAAGTTTTTTTTTGTATGTGGTCTACCCTTCAGCTAAAATTGCAAACGGGTACCTACTGTGGCAGATGCTCACCCTTTCAGTATTACACAAATATTAAAATAAACAAAAACATTTGTTACAGAACTTATTATGACGATTTAGGTACTTAGGCCATTAAATGGATTATAAGGAATCAAAATAAAAAGCAGATTTACCTTTTCAAAATAGGACATAGTTGGTTTAAAGGCAATTTAGATGCTAATAAAAATTAATATATTAATTAGTATCAATATCCTAAAGAAAATGAACCCAATACAACAAAATTTATGTTGTATAACTATCGTTATTTTAGTAAAATTCAGGACACTAACTTAAAGCTACTTTCTTTAAATTTAATGTAAAAGTGACCACGTTTTCTGTCAGGGCAAATTCGACAAACTGAAGAAGAAAGAATAGCTCCTTTTTAAATTTGTACCTACACACTGTTGGAAAAGAATTGTTAGAACAACAATACTCAATTTTGTACTTGTTTAATAGTTGTTTCTAACAAAAAAAAGTGTTTTTAACATTCTTGCCTATATTGTACAGAAGTCAAATTTGGAAGTTGTTATTTTTATATCAAATATCGTTTAGTTTACAAGAAATAGTTTTCACACCGAGTTTTGTACTTTAGAATACAAAAGGTGTCAAAAATACATGACAGAAGTTGTAAAATGAAGTGTAAAAAAGCTTGTTCTAAAGGGAATTGTTTTAAAATAAGCAACAAGTGTAGTTATTTTTTAGTAAATTAATTATTTATTTTAACGTAATATCTTGTATGAAGTGAAATAACGTAGTTGTTGTTTTAACTTCGAAATTATAGATTTAGATGCACAAGTTTTAGGATTGACATTTAATTTTGTTAATTAAACAAAGAAGTCCTGAATTTAACATTTATTATTGTAGTCGTAACAACACAAATTTGTTAAATATTAGATAATGGGCCATTGTATAGCTACTTTTTTATTATATGAGTTTTTTTTAGACATAAGTGCATGTTTTTAGCAGTTTAACTTTTTATATTTGTTAATGTCTAAACAACAACATTTAAAATAAATTAATATGTTAAAAAGGTGGGCTCATGCCTAAAAAAACTCGATATAGTAAAAAAGGGTACAATTCTTAAAAAGAAAAACATTTTCATCTCAGTATGTCAATTTTTCTCGCTTGTGAAGAAATCGTAGTTACTTTTACTTTTAATTTGCATATTGTAGTATTAAGTTAGTGACATGTAGGTATATCTTACTAAAATAATGGGACATTTAAAAAGAAGCATAATCATATTGGAGTCATTTTTCTTACAAGTTGTATTACCCAAGTGCTATCCGCCTATTGGAAGGAAACTTTGATAGTGATAGAGAATCGAAAAATATTAAACATGTGTTTTTTGTATCGGTTAAATTCCCCACTGAAAGGGCGCCAAAGTTTACTCCCGAAAGCGGTTCTTATTTACAAACAAAAATGAAATTGTTTATTTTTTTTTTTAAGATTCGTTTTGAAAGAAATAATCTACACCATTTCGGATATTAAGGACTGCTTTCCCTATTCTTTAGGGGAGGAAAATGTAATCTTCAAACGAAAATTACCATATAAAACAAATTTTAAAGAAAGCGTATGGGAATTTTCGTCAATAAATCCCCAGAAGGGTTAACCACCCCTATAACTAATAAATGTATCTAGTCATTAGAAGCTAAGATAATTAAATTTCATTTAGCTTTGTTAAAAAAACTCAAATTGACAAAACAAAGCGATCCGAAAACCCTTTATACCAATTTTTTTAAAAATTTTTTTTTATTTACTTCATCAACGGACTGGAAGTCCTTTTACAAATAATATAAAATATTACATTATGAAAACATAGCGAAGTAGAATAATAAAATTACAAAATATACTTATCAAAAATTAACAAAAGGAAAATATGACATCTTTAATATTGTTCTTAAATCTAAAAATATTAGTAATAAATTTAAGTTCAGAAGTAAGCAAATTTCAATTACGTATCAGTCTATTTGTAGAAGCATAATACAAAAAATTTGAAATAACAAGTCTCTCAAGTAGATCTCTTGGATTTCTAACAGTGTAAGAAATATTTCTAGAGATAAAAATATAAGAGAAATCGTGACAAGAAAATAAACCATTCAAAACTTTAATAATCAATAATAAATCAAAATATTTATGTAAAGAGTCAATTCAAGGCAAATTCACACTAAGAGAAATCTGAGAACAATCATGATTATCAAATGTCATTGCATTACCTATTAAGAAAGCAATACGTCTCAGAAATTTATGCTGGATGGAATTTAGACTCCTTATGTAAATGTCATAATTTGGACTCCAAACTGGAGAACAATATATTAACAATATAAATATAAAAATGTATTATAATTTTTAAATTCTTTTGTGGATCTAAAAATAAAACCAAGTACTCTCTTTCATAAAAAAATAAATATCTAATGAATAAATACATAATTAATTAGTTATAGGGGTATTTAATTCCTCAAATGTGTTACACCTCAACTTAATTGTCTTAAATAGTTCATAAAAAAAAATCTTTCAATCCTTTAAAATTCGTTTTAAATTTTTTGAAGATTACGTTTTCTTTCCTTAAAAAATAGGGAAAGTAGTCTTTAATGGTGTAGATTATTTCTTTAAAAACGTAGCGAAACAATTTCATTTTTGTTTGGTTAAAAAAAAAAAACAAATAGATAACGAGATTTACTTAAAACTATTTTTGGCGAGCTGTTTTTACCCTTTAGTGGGAAATTTAGCATATAAAAAACGCATGTTCTTTTCGATTCTCTATAACTATGCCTTCAAAATCTGCAAGTAGCACTTGGGTCGTGTTACTTGTTAGCTTATCGATATCTCTCTTTTAATGTAGAAAATGGAAATTACTATTTTGCACTTTGTATTTGTTATTTAAATAAAAGTACATAAAATATATTATATGTGTGAATCGTAATATAACCTGTAAAGTTGCGTCATCGCTGTCCCTGAGTTGCAGCTACCACAATAAGCTCGATTACAGTTCCGTGTGTCACATTTAATCTGCCTGTTCAAACAGAACTGTTTAATTAAGGGATGAATATGGCTGGCGAGCAGTCCTGCAACTCAAACACGAGCGCTGTCCAATGCTATATTCCAAATTCCTCTCCATATCTGCCACTGCACACATACGTACATATTATACGTATGCTAAAATTTCGAGAAGTCCTTCCTAGCTCGCGGCATTGACTCTCTCATGCGTTTTGGGTACCTATGGTACGTGGTAGTTACTACCTTAAGTATACCTACTGTAGTACTTTTGGGTTTCCAAGTACTCCTCCACTACTTATTACATACCTACCCACGTATTCGTGCACCAACGCAAATACCCTCAGTTTGTTCTGTTCATTGTCCATATTTACCCACCACTATACATTTAGTACGATTCAACCATTATCAAATTAATGAATTGCGAATGAACATAAAATACTGTTCCATATTATCTTTCTGTTTCAATTGTAATAGATGGGGCTGGGGCAATTATATAAGATAACAACTACTTAGTTATCTTGGAAGAATTGAGAAACTCAGAATATTACAAAGAAAAGCAGTAAAGTCGTTAATTAAATTAACTAATCAAACAGGATATTGAAAACATTTAAAGAGTAGGTACCTATAGCAGGATAAGTATGGTCGAAAATTATATTTAATATATAATAAAAAAATATAAATTTAAATTAAAATTATAAAATATAAATAAAATTATATTTTCTTTAACATTGTTCGACCCTTGTAAAAAAAACGAAAAGAGTATGTGCCATAGAGCATTATAAGGGACAATTCATAAAAAGAAACTTATGACAATAATGTCTTTTAGAATAGGTGACGTTATTTATTTTTTTAAATTTTGCCTGCGAATGTTTAAAAATGTTTCTTTAATAGATCTTTAGTAGGGTATGTCTAGAAAATTATAAAAATGCGTGACATTGTTAACGATTTCTTTTTTTCAAAAATTGATTAATTAATTTATTTGAAAACCCAACGCGTGCAGGTGTGTGATAACTTTGGGAATAGTTTCTCTTACCAATGCGATGAGTTATGCTCGATTCCTAAAATTAATATTCAAACTTGAATGCAAAAGTTTCAGTTCCAATATCATATTGCAATTCACTAGGTAAATGTTGTGTTTAACATTTCTTCCAGCGACGTGAATGGTTTTGATTTGCAAATTGGGGTTGATTTGAGATTTAAATGTTTCTGAGAACTTCTGACCAATGTCGTTAGTTACAACATTAATACGTACACCTGAATATATTTGTGTGAATGTCTGCTTCGGAAAGTTTTGCAGAAATAATTACCGTACAATTACAACATGTCACATTATTATAACCGTTTGTTTGTGTCCTGTACACACAGCGAAATAAATTTCCCCGGCCACTAGTTCGTCTTATAACTTTGAGGGGTCAGCTGGGGTCATTTCGGTCCCTTGTGTGATATTAAGGTTTCAGTCCTCTACATAAATTATAACGTTCTAATCGAGTTCGACAAGTTACAGTATCGCAGGAGACGGGAAGCTTTCGACTTACTCACAAATCGAAGAGTTGGTTCATTTGCCAATATAAACTTTTGCAAACAAGACGAAAAATACTGTAAAATTATTGATAAAACCGATCGCCTTTTCGTTATCGACCTCTGGTTTAAAAAGAAATATAAACAGCACATTAATTGTATAAATTTCTATTATGTTGAATTTTTTTTGTCATTAAACCTTTAGGCAACAAAACGTATTTTTGAATCGATATCATGAGTACTCAAAAATGTAGAATTATTTAAATAGTGTATAAATTAATAATCTAATCAATGATTTAGCAGTAAAATATTGTTTCAAATATGATTCACGTTAACAAGTAATATGTGCAGCATTTTGAGAGGTAATTACGATCTACGGTTAAATACTGATAACTAAGTAACTCTTCTACTTAATTAGATTGGGCAGCCTTTGTTCCCTATCTAACGGTGAATTTGTAACTGCTGGCCTTTCGCAGAATATTCCAATTGTCAGAAGAGCAACTATGGTTTAATTCCTGTCCAAACAGAAGGGATCAAGTTTTGATTACATGCCTTAATGAGGGACAGCTCTCATTACTAACGGGGATCGTTAAAGTTGCCAAAACGCAAGGCTGGGGATAATTTTGCTAATTTACATTATGGGATGAAAGATTTCGACCGAAGCAAAAAGCATCAGTTTAGAAAATGAGAATTAACTGACACATTAGAAACGCTTTCATATTGTAACGAATCCCGTCACCATTTTTCAATTGTATATTTATGTTTTTAATAACTAGCTAAATGATTATTTTTATTATGTAGAAATTTGAGTTTGATTTAATTTAATTTATAAATATTTTTATAGATTAATCTAAAGTAAATTTTTGAATAGATAATAATTATTTAGTAATCCCAATTTCAAAACTTACGGTATTCTGTTTTGAATTTTACAAGCCTGAGGGTATCTCTTATTTACCCACATCCGCGCACCCTTTTAGAAAAATAATTCTACCCTTTTGAAAATTTAAAGGCTGTATACACTTTAATTCGGTTTTAAAACGTAGGAAACGGAGAAATAGTGCGGATCGTATGGGGAACTGGAGGGTATCATGTTTCTTACGATGACCACGTTCTTTACTTTAGTATGTGTCAAAAATTTAAAAGAATCCCAGAGGGAACATCCCCGTTTCGAAAGTGTCCGAGGGATGTGTCCCACGACACCCTTGACTTTACGAACTTTCCTCTTGGACCGTTCTAACAACCGACGCTCTCCGGCACGTTTTCATGAGAAAAATAAAAACAGCGCATTTAATACTATATTACCACTAAATTTTGTATGTCATGGATATCATCCAAGAACTCTGTTAGGAAACTGACATTGGATATTACAAAATTATTATTTTTGATAAACAGTAACATTTACAATAGTATTATAAGGTATTTTTGTTGTTTTAACATAATAAAATGTATAAAATTTTAATTAGAACCTAATTATTGTATACTTGGTAGGTATACATAGGAATCACTCATTTTTTTGTCGGCGCTTTTTATTTGTACCTACCTTTTTGCTATGTACTATTTATCTAAAGATGATGCCGCTGGCTGTGATTGCATGTAACAGAATATCCCTATGTTCGGTTCGTAAATTACCAGATCTGTATATTTGGTTTGGACTTTTAGAACCAGTGGAAGTTTGTTTCCAAAATCCGAAGATGATATTTATTTTTTACGCAGTGATTTGGGATACCTCTCAACACAAAATTATCCTTAATCCAAAGAATGTAATAATTTATTTGGTAATTTAATTGAAAACTGTTTTTTATTTCATTAAGAGGGTTTTATTACCTATGCAATCATTTATGTTGATCACTCAAATATTTTGTGTAATTAACTTCTTACTATTCATCTACTATGTATAAACATTGTTGTTTAAGTAATATAGCTGTCTTAACATTTGTTTTTTTTCACTGTAACGTACGTCGCAGCTGCGTCTGTTATGGTCTCAAAGCACCACCGATGTCACCCGCACTGCCATGTTATAAATAAGGATTAGGTCAGTAATTCCGACCCTAAGGCCCATAGATTCCTTTTAAAGTTATTTATTCTAAAATATTGGCACGAGCTAAAAGCTCCCTGACCGATCACTGCCAACGATGGATGCTACCGACATTGGGGACGCTGCCGTCCCGACGACGACGTCGTCATTGAACCGTTCGATAACCCGCGAGGAACCGATACGGTCCACTTATTTTAATTTTCGTAAAATTCGCCTACGATAGGGTGAAATTTATTGCCTTCTGCACCCATTCGACTTTAAAATAGTGCCCCATCGCCCCCGATCGTGTTTCACTCGAAATTTATGTCCGTCCATATACACATGTTATAGGCACATGTTTACCTCTTCGGTACTTTTATGGACTGCGGTCACTTTTGGAATTAAATTTTTATGACATAGTTTTATAGCACCGTTAATACTGCACAATCGATTCAATGCCAAGATGGTAAAATATTACATTAGCGTGAAAGCGGCAGGTCAACAAAAATTGTTATTGGTATGAATCAAATTGGAAAAGTACACGATGTTTATGAATGAATATTGGAATTCTGGTCACGAAGGGTAAGATTCAAATCTAGACTCACTCCTCCTCCCCTGGATACGCCACTTATATTTACCTACATGTTATTTAAATTTGTGTTCACAGAGGTATAAAAATTATTTGTTTTTTTTTTAGTTGTACTAAAAGAATTATTTTGGAGCCTACTTAATCACTTTTGCTGACGTGTAAGAAATTCTCGGTTCTCGCTATCGTAAAGTAAAAAACGTCAAAAATCGTTTCTTTTTTCGTTATCCTGTCTCCTTGCGTCTTTGCTAACACTCTGTCCCGGCATATCCGCACATAAAAGGAGTACATATATCAAAATTTTCTTTCAGAAATGTACGCGATGATATGTCAACCTAAAACGTGCAATTTTTCAATGTCCGAACAGGCATTTCCTTCAATATTTCACTGGTCTACACCATAAAGACTCTCCCTATACATATGTTTATTTGCATACGTATTTCCCAGAGAAAAATATACCCACTCGGCCGCGCCGGTTGGGGCAACGGCAGCGTCTCCTCGGCGGTTTTACGCAGCCCCCGACTTATATATATTTCCGCTTTATATTGATGGTCTCAATGTGTGTAGATACAATGAAAAGAATCTCTAACATGTAATGTGTGGTTGTAAGAACCACTACTCTAACGAAAGTGGTTGGTACAAATGAAATGTAAATGCATATATCATCCAAAATATCGTAGAATAACAGGCTCAATTACACCACGGTTAGGTTCAAAACGGGGGAGGGATTCACAGCTTTCATCAAATCTCATTTAAAGGGGAGGAAGGTAAGTTAAAATTTCTTATACTTATATATATTTTTTTTATTTAAAACATTTATAATTTTCTTTTCACCTTTTCCTTAAAACTTAGGATAAATTTCACATAAAAGAGGAGAAGAAGGTCTTATCATATCTCACAAAGGTTGAGAAAGGGGTCTAGATTAATTAAAAGAAAACCATCTCGTTTAATTCCTTGTGGTGGTCCCATATCATTACAAAGAATAAAAAGTTCTGCAGATTTCCATATTATGCGATTTAAGCACCTCTTTAAATTTTTTTTAATGAAGATTTCATTTTATCATACTCTATAAGATCTATTTAATCTTGCGTTTTGTAAATATTTTTCCAATATATTTTTTGCACTGGATAGTTAACGTTGCTTAATGTTGGTTGCATCACATTAGTCCGAGCTACCCTCCTTCAGATGAGTTCTTCTCAGGACCATTTTTTGTGTGCGCGTTTCCCAAGTCCCATATGTCATCCCATTAGCAAAAAAGACATTTCCGGTACATAAACTCGGCACCAATTTTAAAATCAATCAATAGCATCCTATCCAAGTAAGTGTAGCGGAAATTTTCTACTCTACAGTTCCGTTAATTTTAAACGGAACTTCACACGGTATCGCTAACCCCTTTCAACCCTTTTCGTTTTCCTACGATATAAAATTGCGTACGATTCTACCTGGGCAGGTATAGGCTGCTGTAACTGACGGGACTCAAATGTGTACAGTATAATATATAACGTATTGTAGCCTGAAGGATAGGAAAAAGGGTTGTGCAGTAATTCACATGAAAACTGTCTGTCTATCTGTCTCCCAGTACGTTCTAGCTGGGTGGGTATTATATTTCCAGATACATCACTTTTTGCGGCATTGTTTGCTTCGACAATGTATGTTTCTGGGTCAGAAAAGGGTTGAAAATTAAATCTTCACATGTTATTGGTAATTGTGGACGTATTCTATTTATCAGAAAAAAGTATCTGTTTTCAATTTTTAGTTATTTACGTTATACATACTCGTAAAACTTTCTTAAATAGGTTTTGTAAGGGTAATTAAGTGTAATGCCTACAAAATTATATGTACAAGTTCATCATCACGTTATGTATCGATTTGGTAGGTCATATTGAAATTTTTCATCATTAAAGTTGATAATTTCTTTCAATCCTCGAAGATTTGCGTCTAAAGAAGTGGAGGGATGGCAACACTTATATACCTATTGCTTCTATTCATTAAGTTTTAATTGGTTTATTAAAGTGGGTTGTTTCTAAAAGCTATCAAGAAAGCAAAATGATATAGATACGAATATGAGAATCTTTTAGACGGCACGTAATTTTCTCAGGTGAATGTACTGTGGTTTAGTAAAACTTTCGGGCCATTATCGCGTAGTGGCGAAACGTTATACGGCGTAAAGAACATCGTGTAAAGGGGAGGGGGGAGTAGTGTCCGCTCAGGGCGACGGTGTGGCAGCGACCCCGCTTGTCCTGGCTCTTCTCTGTGGCCATAACATGCAGCAAAAAGAAACTTTTGCTTACTTTGCAATCTTATTATTGATCAGTGTCCAGCGGTCAAATGCGCGCGCAGGGTCCAAGAAAGATAGTCGCCACCGGTCGTACGAGGGTGGTAAGAAGGGGAGGGGGGGAGGCAACTGCCCCAAAGTAGAAGTAGTAGACTACTATACAGTACGCCGAGGGAATCAATCCGCCACCGCCACCCGTCGTCGTCGTCGCCTCTTCCACCCCCGTCCTCATCCTCGACCGCCTCGCGTCCCTTGTCCCCTCCTGGCACATTAATGAGTCTCCTTGTCTTTTCCTTTGTACCTTTGCTTGGCGGCTGCTTGTTAGCCAGGACAAAAGGACGACGGACGGTAAAACGACGAATTCAGAGTGGAATGAATTCGCACGGTTCCGTCCGTCAACGTTTCGTCTTACGTCTCCGTGCACCTGCATCTATCTACTTTTTACTCGTTATGGTCATAAAAGGAAATCTTTACGGCTTTTGTCAAGATGATGGAGGTGCGGAAGTCTGGGTCAAATTGGAGAACAACGGACGTTCTAAATTAAACTTGACTTCTTTACTATTTTAGGTTGCTATTTTTATGTACCATTTTCATTATTACCGTACTGGATGCAAGGCATCTCACAAATTCTTAATTGCGTTTATCTATTTCTCTGTAGATATTACATTTGACTATATTTTCACACAAAATTGTTAAATAATAACAGTGAAACCACTATATCTTCGAAAGTTTCTTAAATTCTTCGGGATTAATAATGTAAACGACTATATTTAATGTAATAAATTAGTATATGCTTTCTTTGAACATTTCTACAAAAAAAGGATGCAACATGTCGTTAGACTCAGTTTTCAAAAAAATGCTTTAATGAACAAATTTATTAAATATACCTTCGTTATTTTGATGATTTTTTTGCGGTAACGATGTCTTCAAACGTTTTTAGAGAATTTTGTGATTTATATTATACGTAATGTATTTTGGTTTGGTATCTATCAAATTCACCATTTTATATCATGGACCAAAAACAGAAGCCCTTTCTTGTAAACGCCATTTTTTCGATCTCTTTGCCATAAGTGGCCACCATTGTGTTGAGTATAATGACATGCGTAAATTTTTTTCTTCGTATAATAAGAGGAAGACTGCGGGCTACATAAAAAACCTCATCTATCATAGTCTCTTACTACAGAGCGAAAGCGTCGTTGTAGGCAACGTCGTGGCGGCATTGTCGGCATCGTCGTCGTCGTTTTCGTCGTCGTCCTCGTTGGTTTTTCCGTCGTCCTAATTTTCGCATTCGATTTTCACATTTCGAATGATCGGCGGTCGAGACTACTACGGTACAATTTCCAAATCGAGGCAATTTATCAAGTTACCGAGGTTGTAGTTTGAAAAGAAGAAAAGGAAGAGTAGGTTTCTTTGTATTGACTTTCGAAAAGTAGACGATAAATTATCCCGCGAAGTGGCCATTAGTCAATTTGTATGGTTTGCAACGAATGGAGTTTGTCGCTCCGAACTCAATCCCTGACCTCCCTCCCGAGTCCCATCCCTCTTTCCCTACAGACATCTCCAAAACCCTCACTTTTGTCCGACCGGAGTTTTCATCCATTGTACATCAGTCGAAAAAAGAAAACCGTAAATCAACCAAAATAGATAGTTCGTTTTCCGATCAGTTCTTTCCACGATTCTTTTATCAAACTTAATCTATACTTTCCCTAAACTGCTTTCCGATTATAACGAATTATTTTCAATTAGGTATACAAATTAAAAGCTTTCAAAAACAGCTAAACGCAATAAATTTTATCAAAAATCATACAATCACCTTGAAATTTTAACATATTTGCTCCATAAATAAAAGAAAAGCAAACGGAACACTAAAAGTTAATGTTTCTTATAAAAACGTTAGAAGTCTTCGACACTACCAATAGATTTTTTTTAAATGATACATAGACACATGGTAGTTGGTTTGGTTATCGTTTGTAGTCGGTAATAAATACTTGGTGGTTTGTTGTCAGTAGAAAATTATACAGAGACCTGAGCGAAACGCGTTAGTAAAAATGGCCGTCATCTCACCCCCGATGACTAATTAATGTCCAGGGGTTGGCGATCCCCTTCATCCACTATGGGCTATAGAATAATGCAGAACAGTTGCCATGTAACGAATGTATCACCGCTTAAATACACGAGAAAAAAATGGCCGATTCGATTGATTTTATTTTATTGATTGGAATTTTAATCAATAAATCTACATAATTTGAAAGAATATGACGAAGGATAAAGGAAATAGTGTAAACATTCATCAGAAGATTCGTTTGCTATCATCAAAATTATTCAGAAAAAAATTTAAAAATTAATCTAGTAGATGATACAATTAATAATTTAGAATAATCCTATAATCCACAACATTCCTAACTACAATACGTGCTGTCCTTTGAAAATAACATAAATTTATTAAACATTATTGTTTGAAAACTAAGTATATTTGCTTATTATTACATTCATCCATATAATTTCCCTTACTAATTTAAAACATCTTTGGAAGAACGAAAAAGTTTGCTTTAAACAGAAACAAAAAAGTTACTTACTTCATTATGAAAATTCTTGAAGAGAAAATATTATCATTTTATCACAAAAATTAGCTACTTGCACTCTAGCACTATCAGTTTTACTGAGTTACTAATGTGATGGTGTCTAAAACGCAACTGAAATTTATTTTAATTTGTTCGCAGTCTCAAAGGCTAAAAAGCTACCTGTAAAAGCCCTTCTTCCTTCCGGTGTGGAAGATTCTAGGTATGCGGTACAAAAAGGGTTACCCAATTTTAATATAATAATGACTAACCCTTATATAACATTATCTACCTGGCTATGGCATATGGTGCTTACATTAAAAAAAACTTTTGTCCCGAACCGTCACCTCTACGCTATTGATCGAATATCTAACAAATATCCATTTGTCTTCTTTCAATTTTGGGCTGTCTTTATTTAATTGAATAATATCACCATGTGGAGATTCACACACCAGGTACCTACAACACATATACCTATACATATCTGCGAACAATTCTGTTCAAGTTGAAAACTAGGTCTTGAAAATGAAAAAATATGCATTTCAAAAAAAGGAAAAAGGTTAGGCTTCGAAAAGTCACGAAAATTTACTAAAACGAGTTTTTTAGCCACGAGCGGATCTTCTTTTTTGCATTTTTATACAAGTTGATGTCGAAAGGACAGCATGTATTAGAATTACCGTGCTAAAAAATACGGTCATATCTAAAAAAAGGTGCAATTTTACAAACAAGCCATTTTGATCTCAGTTTGTCAATTTTTTCAGTGAAAAAACTTAATCCCTTTTATTTTTAATTCATTATAGCGCTAAGTTAATAATAATCCAAAACCGACAAAATTAAACTGAAGCGAGACGAAATATTTAAGGGTCTAGTCTATCCCTGGTTGTTGATACAGTAAAATGCAAAACATTTTAACATTTAACGACTTACCTTACTTTTAAGCTAACTTATTATTCAATACAGTGCATGGAACAGTTGTTGGTGTGTTTTCTCTTTTACTTATTTTTGTAGTACTGAAGCTGTTATTTACATTCAACATTCCGATAACAATTAATATCGAAAAAATTATCATTTTAAGAATTTACATTACAAAAAATACTCAGAATTGGCTATATATATTTAACATATGTATACCTAATGAAGAACTACCCCACAATGTACAAAGTGCAACACCTACTCCATCCAAATAGTGGGATATACCATCAACTGCCCAGGACTAAATACCCAAAGAAGAATACATAAAAATCTTTCCTAATCTATAAAGGACAATTTAAACCACCCAGAGTTGTATAAAAATGTAGTAAAGTTCTCGAAAGAAATCAGCCAGTAATATTAACCACTTTTATTTTGTCTGGTCTACAAACAGGGGTTCATTTCTCTCAGCAGGATGCACTTACTTGGTAAATAAATAAATATTTGCTTATGTACTTACGACTTAACTAATAACTAACTAATAAATTCATTAATTTTTCATTTACGAATCATTATTACCATTATCTTAAGAATAAAATTTTACTTGTTCACGCAATTTACTTTAAAATATACAAACAAGATGTTAATTCAATAAAGTAATTATCTCAGAAAAAAACGATTGTAATATTTTTTAAAGGATAACTGCCCATTGAAATAAATTAAAGACATGTACCTACCAGTTTGATTTTTAGTTTTTCAATTCAATTTTATAAATCCCTTCCATTTTCCATTTTATTCTTGTGGTATTATTTTTAATTATGTTTTTTATAACAATAACTCGCTTCTTAAAAGCCGTAGATTATTTTAAGATCTACCGCTGGAGGTTACGTTTGTACCGCTTAAACTAAGACTACCACGCTACTAAATTTCTTAGTAGCTACTAAGCTTAGTAGTCTACCAAATGTCACTATGAATACGATTTTCTTGGTAGCTTGCTAGTAGTCACTACTAACTGACTATGAATAAGGCTGTAAGTTTTTTTGGCATTTTTCTTTTTAAATGAGAAGCAAAAATATATAATTTGCTACATGTATTAGAGTTATACATATTTTTTGAACTACGTATGAATCTATCAGAAAATATCTCCTGACTTTGTGAAAACTGCCCTAAAGTGCTGAACTCTTATAATCGTTTGAACAAAGCGTAACACCCCTCAAAAGCTTTAAATTACCCCTTTTACTTACTTTTGTAGACATTTTCTCAAGCCATTAGGCAACATTGTTAACAGTTGAACCAATGTCTTATGAATTTCCGATATAAACGCTATGAGTTCCCGCCTCTCGTGCATTTTGCGGCTCACAAGATACTGAAACGCCTCTAACAAGAATCTATATTTTTAAAATAGGTACGGTTTTTTGAGAAAGTTTTTTTTTATTATAGGCTGTGAGACGTACCGGTCTTTTACGAAGAGTTGCCTTTGGGGGTCTCGCATCAACCCGATGCATAAAGCACTTAAATCTTTTTATTGAATAGGAACGTACGTTCTCGTATGTATGTATGTAGGTAGTAGTGGAGGATGAAATTAAATACGTACCTAGGTAACCCAAATCGGAATATTCAAATGTCACATCAGGCAGTCGCCCTGGAGATTTACGGTAGCGTTTCATGTAAAGAACGGGTCCCTGTTTGTATTGCGTCGCTGGGCTTCCACTAAATTGGGACACTTAATCCTTTCCTGGGATAAGGGCTTACGCAAGCTGTCGCAGGTAAACCAACCCTTCGCATAATTTTAGGGACATTAGAATATATTTTACATACACTTTTTTTTCACTGATGGCACCAGGTACCTACAGCTGCTTTTTTTATTTTTTAAAGGGCAAAATTCGCCATTTGTAAACCATTTCAGACACAAAATAGTAATCAGTGCAGATACCGTAGGCTTTCAAAATATTTTTTTCATTCTTTTATTAATCTTCTATATTCTAATTTTAAATCGACTCTAACGTTTTCTTGAAGGAATCGTTCTGCGGCCAAAACTATTCAAATACATTAAGTCGGTTTGTGATTAATGATATGATCATTTCATTGGACGTGACTTCCATATCGTATAACGTAATAATTTCAGGATAACATCGTTATCCTGTTCGCAGTCGGTGAATCATTGTGTCAATCATGTCGACAATTATTTCTAATGTACCTTGTTTCCCTAATTGTCTATAATGTAGAAGTTAATCTGTTGTTACAAAATTAATCTTGGCGTTAAAATTTAAATTCAACTAAAACCTGTAAATGTATTGAGTAATAAGTTGCCTTTTTGGTTTTCATAAAATTGGTGTATTGTACGTTTATTAGTTAGTAAGACCTGATGGTCATGCTTGGAATGGTACATATATTTACAATGTATGCACAAAATCCATTAAAATTCCTTTTGTATACAACTGACAATGAGTTTAATGGGAATACCAATCCGTAGGACACGTAACATTTTTGTGCACCAGTCGTCCTTTTCCGTTCACCCTTCTTACGTATGAGGAAGACAAAATACTTTATCTTTCGACGCAGATAGACTGGCGTACGACGCGTCCAAGTCCAAAGGCAAAACGGACCCTTCGTGATGCGAATACAGCACATGCATACGACATTCCTATATATATGTACATGTACATGTATATGTATATGTTTCTATACGTAAAGGAATCGGGTAAGGGCGTTGTAGGGAGCAGCATTAGCGGACCTCGTGCTTCCGACTCAATTTTGAATTTATGGCAACATAAGTCGCCGTATCAAAAGGAAGAGGTATATAACGCTTTCGATGCAGTGGGCGATTGGTCACCAAATGGGGGTTCATTTGAATTTTTATTGACGTCGGAGAATCCAACGTGCTCGCTTCTTCTATCTTACTTATGCAAGGCAATGGAAATAACTGAGGGGGATGAGTGTATGTTATTTTGCGAGATATGCCCGAAATAACAAGCCTACCGCTTTTATTTATACTGGATTTCCGTTCGGGTTAGACTGTTTGAAAAATTTCTGAACGATGAAGTTTCCGCGGTGCCTCATAACAAAAAATAAGAAAATTAAAGACACGAATAGTATCATTATGATAATTGGAATTTGTGATATACCACTCGTTGATTTCGAAGAACGCAGTTGATAGTAGCAAAGTAACTCGACATTGGGAAGTTGAAAAATGCACACATTAGTGGGAACGTGGGATCAAATTGACTGATTTATAGCCTTTGAAAAGATTAAAAATGTAAAGATATTAATAAAAAATTTGTTGTAAAATAATCGTTATTTGTTTAAAACAGAGGGCTAATTTTCTTTTACATCTAAATATCAAAATTTACTTATGAAAATTTTTATAATGAGAGGATTTTGCTCAACAAAATTTGCCATTTCAGCTCATCAACTTGTTCTTCAAAATCCGAAATCTCCAAACATTTTTATTGAAATGGTGGACCTAAAATTTCATAAAAAAAAACAATTGATGTTTATTTGTTGCTCGACAGAAAACAGTCACGTTAGAAGAATTGACCTATAAACAACTTTGAGGTGGAATTATACACCACCCCTTTATGATGAAAAAATAAGTCAAAAATAAAATTTAAAAAATGTATTTTCTCGACTTTATTATTTTCTTTAGGCGCAATTCAACATAAACAATTATTTGAAAAAAAACTTGGAGATGTACTCGTAGGTATGTCTATGACTGTTTTCAAATTTTTTAAGGTTTAATTGCGTTCAAAAAAAAATTCTGTATTCTTTATAGACTTTTCAAGTTAAGAATACATATATTCCCATTTTTTAAATACCTTTTAATTTTTTTGTGTTCTTTAATATTCCAAAACAAAAATTAGAAGGATCATTTTTTTCGCTTATTGCTGGGGTTTAAATTTGAAGTATTTTTGCACGAATCCGAGAAACAACTCAATGATAATGAAAGACGTTGATTATCATCTAATATTAAATCAGTAAATCGTATATAAATATTTACAGTAAACTTAGTGAATAAATCGAGTTTTGCATCCTGGTATTTTTGTCTTCTTTTGTTAAAGATTTCCTACCTATTCGTTTTGTTGTGTTTCCTTTATAAATCATACGTAAGCTCCTGAGCACAAACGACGCTCCGGCAGCGGTAGCAAATTTTGAACTACAATTACAGTCGCTTTTTCGTCATAAAGAAACTTGGCTGGTGTTGGAGCGTCCCCGTTGTCCTGCCTTATCCTGGCTATTCCCTGGTAGGTATGGTAATGCCGTCGAAGCTGGCCAGGTCTGATAACGGAGGGTCGAGAAGATCCTACTCAGTCGTCCGTCTCATTCCCGCGCAACCCCTGTTCTCTTTATCGTTCCTAAAAATCCAAGGATCACTGGCTACCTTGCGGTCGCTCGGAAAATATACGACTCGCTTATCGAGATCAACCGCTCGGAAAATGAGAAAATGCGGTAATAATTTTGGATACGAAAGACGAGCCTTTCTTTACGGGATCACGTCCTGTTTATATGCGCAAGGATACAAAGCTTCTTTTCACTCACCTTTGTTTCTCATATGGTACACATACATCCATTACGAAGAACGCACAAGATTTTAACAAAAAAAAATTGATGTAGCCAAAATATATTCCTCTGGGTAATATGTATGAAAAATGTAACATTTAGGTGCTTTCTGCTTTGACAACATTATAATACAGGCCTACTGAAAATAACTAAGATCAAAACATTTTGTAGTAACTAAAGGCGCACGTACATACTACCAAACGCTAAAGAAAAAGTATTTTTCGCAACAATATGTGCATTACAGGGAGAGATTATTTATTATCAGAAACTGTTACGCCTTTTCTGCATGTGTGATATTATGTGTTGATGGAGGGTTGTACTACAAAACACAAGTTACACCTCAATAGAGTCCTTGAGATTATCTGCCCCTGCAACCGCTTTTCTACTGCAAAGGGAATGCTTTCAAGATTATATCGCTCTGTCACTTACCGCAATAGAAATGAATCTTATCTAAAATGTAGGCTTGTTGACTTAAATACAATCGCCCTTTTACCAAATTTCCATATTATGTGGGTTGGGGAATAACAACCCAAAAAGCGGATAAACGCGTCCTACAGAATATGTTAATATATGTGAATAAAATAACCACTCAACTTAAAACTTATTTTATTGTATCTAAATACATAGGTATATAATAAAAAAATATTCAACCCTTATTTATATATTAATTATTAAAAGATTCCTTAGACCCCCAGAATTAGTACGAGAAAATACAGCAAAAAACGCACGCAATAAAATTTATTGTTTATGAAATTGACCATAATCATTAGAATCAGAAAAATAAAACTAAACCACAAAAAATGAAACTGATCCCTCATTTTGATGTAACTATTTTTTTATTAGTAAATTTCCATATTTGTGTGTGTGTCAAAACATTTTATTTTTTTGGCATAAATGTGGTTGTTGATTAATGAGCGAAACGATGTAATAAGTGTGATTCTTTACGAGTAGATTGGGGTGTATTTCTCCACGCACTTGTTAACGTCTGAATTAGGGATGACACGTCTTTTGTTAGGGACAGATAGAGTGTTGTAACAAGCCGTTTCATAATACACTTTTTACCCCAAAATACGAAACCTTAACTGATGTATTCGTTTTCTATTGTCACTTTAGCTTTTTGTGTAAATACGTGTGATTTGCAGGGTGGATTGTTTGCTCAACAAGCTATTTACGCAGGAGGTAAAATTTTGGGGGAAAAAAGGTGACAGGCAATCCTATATTTATTAACACCAGCATGATAGATACATATATCAATTTATAAATCCAATAAAGTGCAGATAATAACAGTATTATGGTCAATATATCCAATATTGATTAAACGGGATCAATTAACACTAATTAAGCTGAAGAAGGTTTCGATAACTATCAGATACTGCCTACGTAATAAAAATATGTAGCATATTGCTTCTCAAAATTAAATTTGACTGGTCTTTTGGGACTATGAGAAACAAGGACTTAAATAGAATTTTAATAACAGTTTGCCACTCTTTTGGAGACTAACTCGTCAAAATAAAGTAATACCTAGTACTCGCCCTTGTACGAAGAGAAGAATTTTATTTATTACCTACCTATTATTTACATCTATAAACTATTATTTGGTTACAATTGTAGGGCATATTACCCCACAACTTTTAAAGATTATTTCTCTTTTAAAAATATGTTTAGTTAGTTTTATTTAATGGGGGGCGCGAAAGGGAGAGTTAGGTAGCCTCGCGGCTTTCTTCCTAAGCTTGCAAGCACGGATTGTTCGTATAGAAGCATTTCTTCAAGAAAGTTATTAATTTTTGCCTCTACACCGTGGAGAGCCGTTCATAAAATACATCACGCTAAATTTCGCCAATTTTGACCCCTTCCCCCTCCTTTCGTAACACTTTTTGCGATCCCCCTCTAAATATTACGTCACAAAAAAGAGACCCCCCCCCCCATATAAATAGTTCATTTCAATTAATAGTAGGTGCACAAGTAATTATAAAATTTTAATAAAGCAATAAATTTCCAAAATAAATAGCAAATAAAAATTTTGGGTAGAATTGGTTGATAAACTGCGAACGTCTCGTTTGCTTAGACCGGGGGGTCTCGTCCCCTCTGTCACATCTTATCACATTAAGCAATACCCCTCTCCCTTAGTATGTTACCGTATATTATAAACGGCCCTTAGCTTCCTCTGAATGTTTTTTAAAGTTTTGAAATAGAAACCAAACTTCCTAAGTGCCTAGGTACCTAAGTACTTACCTAGTTTTTAAGAAAAAGACAGTTGAAAATAGGAATGTAGATGTAAATGCGTTCTATCGTAACTTTCAGAGCAACGAGTGATTTCCTATTTATCGTTTTATTTCGTTACGAAAAGGCTTACGTATACTTATATATAAGTACAGAGATGTGTATGTACATCAAATCCGTCGATGTCGTTATTGCGATGTCCAATTAAATTTTCATAAAACGACAACGTCTCGAAGCGCAGTGGAAACCATAACGTAAATTCTTGCTATTGAAAGGAAAAGAATCTAAAGCTGCAGGCAAAAAGGACTTGCCCTCCGCATTACCAGGCTTAAGACCCAGCCTAGACGTTCACTTTTTTATATAATATAGTTATCATCTTTCGCAACCAAAGATTAACTGTCTGTAATCCTTCGCTCTACAATTTTAGTTGAACACATTCAAAACCTTCATGTAGGTATACGCAGCCATTAAAATTAAATTAACTATTTACCATATATGGAAAAGGTGTATTAATTATAAATGTAAACAATAACTTTTAAAAATAAATACATATATTTCTTAATAGGGGTGGATTTTCAATCCCTCAAACTTTCAGTCCCACGATCAAGTAATTTACAGGGAAGTGACTTTTTATCTGAAGAGTTTAAAATGAGCAGGTAGAAAATCCTGTGAAATGTAACGAACTATTCGGATTACCACCCTCCACCTTCCTTTTTACGAGTATAGTAAAAACAATATCAATTACATTATTTTATAATTATTTTAGAATAGGCTAGAGCTCTAAAGCTCTTCATCAGTAACACACGTAATTTCCAGTACCTACAAAATAATCTCCTGAACCCTAAAGCATCTTCCTCCATCGTCTCCCTGAATAACAACAGTTACAGAGTTACCTAGTAGACATTTTGCAAATCATCCTGAGCTTTCGATTGCGTTTACGTTGGGCCTATTCATTAGAATGATCTGAAAATTCTCCGTGTGATTTTTTTTGTATACAGACCACCCCTTTCAGGGGTAAAATTTGTATAAAAAATAATCGCATCTGCAAGGGCTTGCGGATGAATGGAGTGTCGGGAATTATTTAGTACACTGTATGGGGTCCCCGAGCCGCTTCGAGTCTCCGAACAGAAAGGGTTAAGGGGAGGGATGGTCCGTGTACGTGTGTCACCTTTTTCCCGATATAGGTACGTGCACAGATGGTGAGGTACCTACTAATAGCTCTACTTCAGACATGCTTTAATACCACATGAGTCAAGTTTAACAATCGGTGAGTGCGAAAACTGTAACTTTATTTAATTCCACACGTTCAGGAGAATAAAATTCGAATAGTAAGTTTCCTATTTTTTTTTTAATTCGTTATAAGAAATTAGTTGTTAATTTTACGTGAGTATATTTTTTTCAAATTTAATCGGTTGTTTTTCTTCACCCGAAAAGAAAATATTTCCGTTATCGTAAACGTGATTTTTTTTGTCTCTCAAATTGTTTATGGATGTATATTTATTAGTCTACGTATGTGGTTGTTATTAGATAATAACTTTAATTATTGTTGTTGATTAGAACTCCTCAAAAAATTTGACCGATTGCATTAATGATGTTTATCAGTAGGTACTTAAAAAAATACAAATGACTTATCAGCTTAATAAATTAATAAATAGGTAGTTTATTTTGGCCCATTGTTTAAAAAAAATGATACAAAATTTTCTTGATATCTTTATTGTTTAAAAGTTTGTAACAACTGAAAAATAATGTAAACGATTTGTTTTCTATAAATTAATTTCTTATAAAATAGCTCATGAATTTTAAGCATTTCAATTACGTTGTAGGTACTACTTAATGTTGTTTTTTTACTTGCACAGCCGTATTACGTAATGTCGACTTTTATACGTTTTCTTAAACATATTTGTCAAGTGCTTTAGATATATTTTCATGACTCGTGCAATATGTAAAATATTGAAATATTGTTTTTAATGTTGTTTAATTTGTTATTCATTTGATGATAGTTGGCACGCTTGATAAATCAAATTGGTTTGTATACACCCACGTACAGTTTAATCGAATATTCCAGCCACGACATGATCATTCAATGATGGGACCAGCAGACGACCATTATCCCGGACAGACCATTGATTTTGCTCGTTATTTGCAACATGCGTCGCATAAAATAGGAGAGTCTGAAAGGCCTGTTAACGAAAATTGACCTAACGACTGACGTTTTCCTACAAATGAAAATTACTTTTCTGACGTGATTTTTTCTACCTTTTTAAATAAATTCAATCTAAACTTATTGCTTGGAATTTTATCGTATTTAATCTTATTGTATAGAGCAATCTAGTAATTTTATAACGAGGAAAAGAGAGCTCTTAATTAGGATTCAGTTCAGTTGTATTTATTTGTGTATCACAGTCAATTAATTAATTTAGGACATTGACTTATACTTGAAAAAAGCTAAATGCACAAAAATGTTCCATAGTATTGATAATAGATTTGTGCCTTCGTAATTCCCCTGTCATGGAAATAATTACAGGGTTAATGAATATGAGTTGTAAGTGGAGTATTCTAATGCTTCTTGGAATAAACCCCAGAGTAATGAGGCCTGCATATGGTTTCATATTGGCTCAGAAAAATTGCCCCTCAGTTTGGAAATCCTAGTCTTTTGGTATTCAATAATAAATAATTATCGCCTGAGCACTACCATAATTTTTTGCATTTCCAGATGCAATTTTCAAAATAGTTGGCTGAACATCACTTTTGATATGGAGAAGAAAGGAGCCAGTGTTGTGCTCATTCAGAGTTACTATGGTCGGTTTCTCCCTTTGCGATTTATTTCCTAAGCTAGACTGTACTGCTTCAAAATGTTAGCATGTTTTATTCTTTTTTGTGTGAAAGAATTGTTTACTTAAATGATATCATAATAGTAACAAGAAAAATTTTATTATGAAGTGATTGGGATGAGATCCACTCCAGGCATGTCCAAATCTCACCAGAACTAAATTCCGATTTAAATTTTATTTATTACTTTCGTACTACTCATAATTTGGTAATAACTATAAATTCTCCACTGATATGTTAAAAAAAATTGTTAATCTTCAAATTGATAAAATTATAGGGAACCTTTAAAATCATTGAGCAAAGAAAGTAACTTCGTGTAAAAAAGTAAATTATAATATGTCGAAATTGTAATAAATTAAAAAAAAAATTTAGTCGGAAATTTTGTAGATCCGTTTCTATCGTTCTCAATTCTGACAGTGGTCGAAGTGGAGACGCCGCTCGGGGCAACCACCTTTGTTATCCTCCTTTTCCTCAATTCTTTTCTGTCGTCGTTGTTGGTCGTATGGGTTCACATGGAACAAAAACCAAAGCCATTCCCGAGGGTCCGGGTGGTTGCCTTCGAGTCCGGGCTTATTTAAATCAGCGACAGAGGAAGGACAGAGCCTTGGAGACGTTCGTTCGACCGATAGCTTCTGACGCCTCGCCTGTTCACTGCATACACTCTACGAATGCGTCTAGGGGTTGGGGCAGAGCCGGGCTGTCTTTTAATACCCTTCTGTTACTACACCAGTGCCACTGCTGCCACTACGCTCTAGATTTATGACCTCGCAATTTATTTTCTGCATGTATTTATCGAGCAAATAATCAAATGAGCCAGCCAATGTTGTTTTTGGAGTTTCTTTATTATTGAGTAGGTACGTATGAAGTTTTTCTAATTGTTTTGGTATTGATTGCCCCTTTTCTTAACTTTTTTAAATATTCTTTTTTTTTTCAGTTTTTCTGTCGTGTCGAATTTTTTTTAATTTCATATTCTGTGCTTGCAGCTACTTGCTTATAATTATGAATATTTGCAATACTGTCTGAATGTACCTATTAGCAAACAAAAGTTAGAAAAGTGCATCAAATATAATCAATAAAATTAAAATTTGGGGGACTTTTTGGTTGCAGTTAATATTAATATAAGTTAGTTATAAATAGGTTTTTTCATGGTAAATGTGTTCATATTTGCATGTAATAAATTTATCCATGATCATGGGAACTTTCATCTAATAGATGTGTATCTACAGGTATACCAAGCAAAAGCCAAAGATATTTTTTAATTGCAATTAATATTGTTGAAAAAGCGATTGTTATTATAGGGGGGAATTATTGGTTTTGTTTAGATTACTTAGATGTGCATGTAAAAAAGGAGCACTGGGTATGTTTGAACGAAGTTTATTGTCAAATCTTTAACAATTGTTTCGATATAATCGATCAGTAATAAGTTTAAAAATAGGTCGAAACATTTGCTAGAAGTTTCACAATAAATTTAGTTGAAACGTACTAAGTCTACTTTTTTTCTATATTTTCAAAATATTTCATCAAGATTAGACCAGTAAAAGTGTTTCTATTATTTGTACTTTATGGGCGATTAATGTTTAATAGGTACCTAGGTATAGCATAAAACAGTGAATGAAAATTAAAACAAAATAAATACCAAATGTGCTGTTTGAATAATTTTAAAATTACTGCGTAAGTAAGGGGAAGTAGGAAATTGAGAGCAATCTCACTGCGAAAATTACTTGGAAAAAGTTGTCGTAAATGTACTGCCATTTAGTTAATCTCCCTAACGTTTCGTAGCATACCCGCTTCATTTTCATAATCCCGGTCTGTCGCTTTGGTTTTTGTTCCGTCGAATGACCCTCGTTAGTCAGCGTCCAGGGCTTCCCTTCGACCCTCTTAAACCGGGGTTAGGACTATCGGGGTTAGCGGGCGAGGGTGTGTTTTGCATCACGCTGGCCACTCCCCGGTCCACTTCAATCACCCGCTCTTACGACAATCTTGCCAACGTTCGCATACCTAACGTCCGTAGAATAAGCCTCCCCCTAAGTTAAATTCACCCCCATTTATAACTGTGGATCAGTGCAGTCAAAAATGGAAATCCCCGGTTGCGGAATTGGAACCATATTGGCTACGGTGGGGATTATTCGACGCGGTAAATTATAGATACCTAAAGTTGTGTGTTTCCGAAAAATTGCGTCAATTTTCTCGATATCTTTATGTATGAAGACACGTCGCACTGTCTGCGATCGCTCTGTTCATCCAACGATGTGGCCATTTATTAAAGTGATGTTTGAAACTTCGATACATATGTTATTGTTGCTGATCCAGAGAAAGCAAGCTATCATGAATGAAACAACAAAATATTTTTACTATAAATAAGTGGAAGTTTAACAAACCCGTTCCGTCTGTACCGGCGTACATAAAAGAAAAAGTTCGAAGTATATTATTAAGACGGTAACGAAAATGAAATACCTGTGGCCAGTTATTATTAAAAACATATTCAAAGTAGGAATAGTAATTAGGGTAATTCAAACCTAGAAATTACAGTTTTTTTCAACCACATCTATATGCAAATATTGTTTACTTCTTTAGAAACCAAACTCTTAGAAACTTTTAAAGAAAGCGTAACACCCCTCAAAATATCTAAATTGCGTTTATAGGAAAATGGGTGAAGGAATTTGTATGAACATTCCTATACCTTTAGTGCAATAGTTAACAACCAAAGCATTTTTAGGGTTGCGCACCTCAAAAGGAAAAAGCGGAACCCTTATAGGATCACTTCGTTGTCCGTCCGTCCGTCCGCCTGTAAAGGGACCCTTTTTCTCAGGAACGCGTGGAGGTATCAAGCTAAAATTTATACCAAATACTCAAATCTACTGTCCCTTGAAGTTGTGAAAAAATAAAACTTCTAAGCCAACGCATCAAAAGATACAGCCGTTTATGCCGCAAATTTTTGAAATTCGCAAGGGAATTAAAACTTACAGGGTATTTCCTGTGAACTCAGAATCTTCAAATTTGGTACGAAGCAGCGTCTTATAGAACAGATACAGGAAAAATTGCGAAAACTGTAAATTTGTAGCAACATTGCCAAAAAATTAAGTTTGTACGGAACCCTCCGTGCGCGAGCCTAACTCGCACTTGACCGGTATTTTTTTTTAAATGACAGTGTGAATGCCTTTCGCGTATTTCGTAGTTCATGAGATATTAAAATGCCTCTACCAGGCAACCATTTAATAAGAGTGTAATAAATAGGTTTCGTAGTTGTCAACATTTTTGGAAAACTGCTATCTTCAACTCGTCTGTCTATATATTCACAATTAAAACCGTAAAATATCCAGAGAACACATATTAGACACTTCTCATTGTATAATATTTATATTAGGATTCTAAATAGGGATCTGCCCTAGAAGAGTGCTTTTGTTGGGTCAGTTCTGCATTTGAATGGCCAAATTGGACCAGAGAGTTTTATTAATTGAGTTATACGACGATCTCGTAGTAAATGATGCGTCCAGTTAACGACTTGAAGGCCATAAATTCACCGAAATACGGTTTACGTTTCGCAAAGACATACATCAGGCGTCGCCCTGCTTCACCGCAACGCCTTCGGGCTATTTCCTTAGGGTCGAAGTTAATATAAGGACCGGCTGCTGCGGCTGCCGTTACTGTGCTGACCCATTCCGAACACAACCATCCTTGTTTTCTCCTTCTGTTTACTGCCTCCAGGCTTCTTCCACGACGCTGAAACTTATTGGCGAAATAAAAAAAGGAGTGACCTGCTATTAGAATCTCACTGGAACAAATTTTTTTCAATCCAGATTCCAGAATTTCTATTGTGCAAAAAAAGCATTAGTAATGTAATAAATATAATGACAATAATTCCATTAAAATTAAGTCAATAAAGCAGTAAAGTAATAGGTAAAGGAAAATTTGAGTAGCAAAGTTAGCACGGATGTTGTGGAAAACCAGTTTGTTTTAGTCGTTTATGCAAGTACCCGACTATAAGGTAACAAATACAATCCAGGATGGTATTACAGTGTTGGGGTAGTAAAGAAAAGCAATAATAACGGGTTTTGCGAAAGCGTCGGTGATTTAAAAAACATGACACACACGATATAAAAATAACGTTTCTGAAGATGTTGTTACTTTTTATGTTTCGAATGCCGAATACCTGATCCATAATTCATAGGATATCAACGGTTGTCAGAGCCTGCAAGGTCAGTGTGGATCATGATAGCGGAGGGTGGTTGCTGTTCTACAGAAATCAGAGAACATAAGATGCTTATTTACATTCTAGAGAAGTGCGGCTTGGCAGTTATCCCTCGGTTTTCTTCTGCTATTGACAAGTATAAAGTTTTATTTTTATTGTCCGAAAGCAAACACGGCTTTGCTTATTACGCAGATTTTGCAACCACCAAGTAAGCTCTCTTCATTTTACTACTACTTCCTTCTACATATTGAGTAGATTTCTGTATTTATTTAGTAATAAAATATACTAGGTGTTTACAATGTACTCACTTCATTTTCGAGACGTTTTGACACCCACTGAAATAAGTATTCAAACAGAAATATCTAATAGAAATAATTATTTTGTTTAAGGAAAGCTGACTATTACTGGAGCCAATACTATTTTGAATGTATGGAGGTATTTAAAGGAGGTGGCTAAAATTTCCAGTAATTTTTGCCAATCATAGTTATGAAAATTCAAAATTTTGATTATAGACTAAATTGATAGAAAAAAATAAAACGTTGTATAAAAAAAATAAACTTGGGATATTTCTTAAATTTTTACCATTTTCAATGTTTCTTTGATCTTTAATGATTTAAAAAATATCAGGCACTATGCACCACAATATATTTTATTCTTCAAATTTTCGAATTAATAGTCTTATAAACTAGTGTTTATTTGTTTATATAAATTTGATGTTTTTGTAATACGACTTGTTTTTTTTTTCTTATCAACTTTATCTAAACATAAATAGAAATACATGAACCTCTTCTAAATACAATAAAATGGCCTTAAACAAAATTTTGAAATTTCATGATTCTGATGGGCAAAAATTACCAGGAATTTTACCCACCTCCTTTCAATTTGCAGCAAATTATTTTCAATAATGCTCAGAAACCTACACTTTCAATTTAGAGTGAGAGATTCTTTAGTTTCTTTAGCCTTGAGCTCTAATTTCAAATGAACGTTCTTAATATTTACCAGTAAATACAGCCCAAAAACTTTTAATATTCTTTACGATTTTATTCAGTGTTCTAATTCAAAGCAAGACAAAATTTCATGTAAGTGACACCTCGCCTTCTTATGGAGACGTCCGTTAATTACGCGAAATGCTTTTCTTTTAATTTGGACCCTCCTCCCTCCCCCTTAGAGAGATCCAACAAGTTATCTTCCCCCTACCCCCTGTACATGACATTTTGCTGGCCATTCCCCTCATTTTGTGTTTACACAACATTTTATTGTTATATTATTAACAGTTGTGATTTCCACTCCTACAATAAACTGGTTGTGACCCACTCTGATATATATAAACAGAAAACGAACGAGAGTAGATATCAATTTAGGGGCAATAGAAGGAATTCGTCATATTTTTCGCGGTTTGATGCAGCGCGTATTATTGGCGAACGCGAATGGGAAAGCTTATTGTCCAGAACAGCTGGTCTTCATTGGGGTGGCGGACGTTTTACCGCCGTTTCCACCCCACGAATATAGTGCATGAAGCGTTGTCGGCGTCGGGACGCAGCGGCCATTTGCTAATGTAACTCGTCAATCTCGGGAATCGACGTGATATAAGGACCGCAATGTAAACAAATCGCTAGCAGTCCGAAATGTGTATGTCTGTAACCAATTTAACAGGAGTGGACGAACATTCTTAATTGGAACTTATTTATTTATTTTTGTGTCTAATTTATTCCCAACAAATATTTTCTACCAACAAATTAAAATACAATATTAACATAAAATCCAATAATAATATAATTTATGGATATTGTTATGAATACACTTGAAGTTGCTCCAGAGGATACCTCAGCCTTCTTTGCTACTATGGCTTCATGTGCTTCCATTTGAATGTTGTTCACAGACAGTACATCCCTTAAAAAGAAAACATTAATTTCTTTGTTTTAGTTAAATATCTCACTTACCCTTCATCCTTTTCGGAATTGGAACTTACGATAACGGTTTTAATATAGCTCCCAAGAGACTCAAATACAGACAAATCAATTGTTACAGATGTATTTCCTGAATTAAATGCAAACACATAAGTGTCGTTGCCAGAAAGTTCCCTTGTATAAGCCATGACATTAGTGTCAATAATTTCGATATTAAGACTTCCATATATGAAAGTGTCTTCTTTACGTAGTTTCATCAAAGCTTGGTAAACGTGAAAGTGACTCTTAACACCATAAGCACTCTGATGAAGCAAATTGTTCTGTAAATATTTGGAACTAACTGGTAACCATGTCGAGTTTGCTGTACTAAATCCTGCATTTGTAGCGTTGTTCCAATGGAACGGGGTCCTTTCGAAATCTCTGCTTAACGAATCAAAATCTGATTCATTACCGTTACAGGCACTAGGATCATCACCTTGTTCCCATGTCACTTCTCCATCTTCCATTCCTATTTCTTCGCCGTTATATGTAACAGCTACTCCTGGTAGTAACGTCGTTAGCATGTTGAATCCATCAGCGTTTTCTTTTCCGAAACGGCTTGCCACTCTGTGGCGATCGTGATTTCCTAGCTGTTATGAAAATTACTAGATATTATAATTTTAAGTCGGAAGGGGGCGTACTTACATTAATTAGTGAGGTTAAAATAAGGGGAAGGTTTGAGAAACATATTATCATATCTTACCTATTTAAAGGAACGGGTTTTATTGAAAATGTTACGTCAACTTTTTAATTTAAAAACTTTTTATACTTGTTTCCTCTCTTTTAATTAAGAAGCTACTATTGAAGAGGATAAAGGTGAATTCGCCACGCACACATGTTTCACTAATGGAAAGTGAAAGGTGCAAAGGATAAAATCCTCACGTAAGAAACGGACGTTTTCTAAATTCCATTTAAAGACAATCCCAATTAATAATGTAGACACCCCTTTAAAACTAGTTGCAATAAATTTTAAGTCTACATACGGAACAAATTTAAAAAAAAAATTCGAAAATTGATTATTGACATCTAATAAATCCAACTTTGACAACTAAGCCAATTAAGACGACCAATCAGTAGTACTATTGTCGAACGTTTAAGCTTTACGTAATAGTACATTACGTATCGAGGAAAGAAACAGGGTTTTTTCAGAACGAACAAAATAGCTCAAACCCTAACGCCAAAACACGACTCTTTTGTTGTCCGAAGAACTTTTCGGTAACAAGGTTACCTTCTTAAGGGACTGAAGTAAACTAAACCTAAAAGAGAACTAATCCTAATTTATGCTGATAGTTGTTAAGGTTCAGTGAACATAGTTCAGCGGCAATAGTGATGATGTTCAACGGACCTTGACACTAACAAAAAATAATTAAAGTAGATTAAATGGCGGAGATCCAGGGATAGGACTGTCATTGTTAAATAAAATTTGGTTATTTTTATAAACGTATAAACTTTCAAAACTATCTAGTAGACAATTATTCCTAACTTCCTTAACTAATTTAAGATTATTAATATTAATATTAATATTATGTTCTTCAGTAAGAATATGTTGGGCAACACTAGATTTTTCGGAACGAAATTTCCTTGTACATAGATTGCTTAGTTTTCCTCTTAGTAAAAGTAGTTATCATAAGGAATTGTACAATTAAGAAAATTGCTATTGGCAATGGTTGCAATTGTAACATCATTGATAAGTTAGTTAATAAGATTAAATTTAAGAATTTTGTTTCAAGATCTTCGACTTTTCAAACAGACACCAGTTAAACCAAGTTTATTACTATGCCATACGAGCCAAGATTTATTCCAGGATTCGAAGGCATTTTTCGCATTGCCTACAGTTCAAGTGGTAACTCCCTTCAAACTCTCCTCGGTAACCCCAAGGATAAATTCCTTTCTTAGAAAAGTCGGGGATATATAAAATTGGCTGTAATGACTGTAGTAAAAAATATATTGGACAAACTAAACGCTCGATCCAAACTAGGTTCAAGGAGCATTTAGCTCATGCACGGTTTGGGTAGAGCCGAAAAATCTAGTGTTGCCCAACACATTCTTACTGAAGAAGATAATATTAATAATGATAATCTTAAATTAGTTAAGGAAGTTAGGAATAATTGTCTACTAGATAGTTTTGAAAGTTTATACATTTGTAAAAATAACCAAATTTTACTTAACAATGACAAGGGTCCTATTCCCGGATCTCCGCAATTTAGTCTAGTTTAATTTTTTGTTATTGTCAAGGTCCATTGAACATCATTACCATTACCGCTGAACCAAGTTCACTGAACCTTAACAACTATCAGTATATATTAGGATTAGTTCTCTTTTAGGTTTAGTTTACTTCAGTCCCTGAAGAAGGTAACCTTGTTACCGAAATGTGCTTCGGACAACAAAAATGTCGTGTTTTGGCGTTGGGATTTGAGCTATTTTGCAACAACCGCCAAAGTTTTTCCAGTCTTCATTTTCGTCAGGGTTTTTTCATTTTCAGACTGCATGTGAATTCGGCTCGGGTGGCAAACATGCAGTCTGAGTAAACCCTGTTTCTTCCCGGGGTAAATAAGAGTAAATTCTTTGCATTGCCTCCTGATTGAAAAACGTCTGAAAAAAAAGACATATCTTCCCTATTTCATAGCACGCAAAACGAGCTTTCCCCAGTAACATGACAAAAATGATACTAGTTTTGTCACTTGCTATTAATAAACTATAAATCAATCATACATCATCAATTATTAAGGGGTAAATAACAATATCCGGAAATTATTTTGTTGTTGTGGTATTAATTATCAATTTAATATAACTTGATTGATTTGAGTTGATATATATATGGAGATAACGTCAAACTAGGAAATGTAATTTATGGTTCAAATTTGTTTTTTAAAGCTGAGATAATTTTTAAAGATAAATTCCAAATTATTATCTATATAAGCTTTTGGTTACATTAGATATTATCTATGTTATTTTCTTGAGTTTAATTAAAAAATTATATAAGAGATTATAAGTTCACCTACCACCCAGTTTGCCGTATAGTTACTCGGCATATAAAGAAACCATTTTTTTATGATATCAACTATATTCTGTGCCGTAAAATTGGATTGTAGTTCGCTGATGAAGAAGAAATTAAACGAGAAATGTGCTCCATCAGTGGTGTCATTTCCATAGTAGCGGAATGTGGTCGTGTAATTTTCATACGCTTCTGTCATAATTACTCTGAAATAATAAATACGAATGTAGGTACATCTTCGTTTTACTTCTACCTATTTTTTTATATGCCTATATACTAATATAAAAGTAGTAGGTAGATTATTGATTATAAAACAAAACCCCAGTAGCTGTTTCTGTTTTCGAAATTAATACGTACCTAGCTTATTTAAAAATCTAAATATATATAAACGATAAATATAAGAACAGTTTAAGCTGAAAATGACTAACCTGGTATCACCGCCATTCTGTTTAGTATAATTATCCATCAGTGCTCTCCATTGGTAAACCATATCAAAGGTCTCTGGTAGATTGAGTGTGTAAATATGGTCTAAAGATTGATAATTATATACATCGTATGTCATATTTTCCTTCACTGGTTCGTTTTCAAGACCCTCGCTTTCGAAAAGGCAACCGACAGCATCAATCCTAAATCCAGCCACCCCTTTGTCCAACCAATATATCAAAACATCCTTTATATTCGTAATCAATTATTTATTAGATTCACTATTAGGCAATTCTTGTTATAGGCTTACCTTCATTTCTTTTACAACCGAAGGGTTGCTGTAATTCAAATCAGGCTGTTGCTCAGCAAACGCATGATAATAAAACTGTTTTCGGGTCTGGGAGTAATTCCAAGCAGAATATTTGAAATTACTAAGCTGCAGTACAAAAGATATAATACTAGTAATGTTTATTAATACATATAAAAATTTCATATTGTTATTGATCCATGTTTTAATGGGATAACAACACATACATAACTAAACCACAATAAAAAACAACATTTGTAATCACCTTAATTTAAACTAATTATTTTACTTACCAAAGTTTAACTTTGGTTCTACCCAATATACTTTAATGAATGATATTTAAAGGGGTAATTGAAAAATATATTTTATCAAATTTACCCAATTGTTTGGAGGTGTTGTGGATTCACCATCCACCCAAACATAAAAATCTTCATACCCTGCAGTTTTATTCAAAGACAGCTTAAACCAGTCATGTTGATCACTCGTGTGGTTCGGCACAAAATCCATTATAATTTTTAATCCTAACTGGGTGGCAGTAGCTATTAACTCTTCAAAATCTGCCATTGTTCCAAACTGTTCGTCGATGTTTCTGTAATCACTTATATCGTAACCTGCGTCCACTCCTGGCGACTTATAAATTGGGGAGATCCATGTCGCCGTTATTCCGGCATTGACGAGATGATCGAGTTTACTTATAATACCTTGCAGGTCACCGATGCCATCCCCATTACTGTCTTTGAACGATTTTGGGTAAATTTGGTAAAAAGTTGCGTGTTGCCACCATTCCTCATTGGCTTCAGGCCGAGCCTCGTAAATTACTTCGGAAACAACAAATTTTGATAAAATATATAAAAATGCAAAAGTATTATAATGCATTGTTATTGCTGAAGAAATATAAGATATTATAGCACTTATGTCTTTCAGGTATTTATAAGATCCAGTACTTAAAGATTAATCCCTGTGACTGATAAGATAGGAATAAGGACAGTTGTATTGTAAGTGTTGCAGATCAAATTATGTTATCTACTAGTTGCATTTGATTAGCAGTATTGATTTTGCTTCGCTACCCTACTCTTATTAATGTTTATGTACAGTAAGGATGGTGATAAGATAAAGTTTATGAAAGTTGCTAAATCGTATAATAACAACGATAATTATGGAAACACGATTAAATATTTAAGAAAAAAAATTAATGAAAAACTAATAAGTACCTAAAGTAATATTGGACCAATTTATTCAACTGCTATGGGATGTGTTGCGTTTTTTGAAATAAGTAAATAAAATAAGGAAATATAAACTAAACTATATTGTCATATACTCTCCAAAAATCACACAAAGTATAATAAATTTAATAAAAAACAAATTATAATTAACTAATTAAAAAAAATTAAATAACAGAAGCATTGTTAACAGAAAACTATAAATGCTCCATCGCACGAAACCGTTTGTTCCAGATTTTGCTATTATTGCTTCGTGCGCATCCAGAGTTATGCTTTTTATCGAAATAGTATCCCTGCAAAGATGATGAAATCTTAATAAGTGCAATACATTATGACGAATAAAGAAATTTTTTAGTTCAAGAATTTTGCATACATACATATACATGTATATGTAATTAATAATTATAGGAGGTAGGTATCTAATAAAATGAAATAAAAACTTGACTACTTACCCTTCGCTTCTTGATGAGTTGATACTTGATACGACTATTTCAATGTTCTCGTTGAGAGATTCATTAAACGAGGTGAGTGAAACTGTAGCTGAATTATTTCCATTATTAAACATAAAAACGTAAGTGTCATTTCCATCCAATTCCCTTGTATATGCTAAAACGTTAGTTGCCAAAACCTCTATATTCAAATTTCCAAAAATCAATGTATTTTCTTTCCTCAATTTCATTAGTGATTGGTAATTATGGAAGTGACTCTTTTCTCCATCCTGACTTTGCAGTGCAAGATTGTTCGTTTTATATTTTGAACTGACGGGTAACCAAGTTTTATTCGCTGTGCTAAATCCTGCGTTAACTGTAGAATCCCAGTGGAAGGGAGTCCTTTCAAAATCTCTGCTTGAACTGTTGAAATTTTCTTCGAGTCCGTTACAAGCGCTTGGATCTTCCCCTTCTGACCATGTTACTTCTCCATCTTCCATTCCAATTTCTTCTCCGTTATAAGTAACAGCTACTCCTGGTAGGAGGGTTGTCAGCATATTGTATCCATCCACATTTTCAACCCCAAGACGGGTGGCTGCTCTGTGGTTATCGTGATTTCCCAACTAAGGGCCCAAAAAATTATATTATTTTAATATGATCCCACGTTATAAAAGAACAAATGACAACACAAAACAATAGTTAATAATTGTTTGAGTCTCAATAACGTCAAGATTCATGTTAGACGAAAAATCATTTTGTAAACCAATTAAGACAACAAATGAATTGATTAAAATTCAAAAACAAATCAAGGC
This sequence comes from Agrilus mali, assembly GCA_029378335.1. Lineage (NCBI taxonomy): Eukaryota > Metazoa > Arthropoda > Insecta > Coleoptera > Buprestidae > Agrilus > Agrilus mali. Next base: position 16,942,910 of record CM055657.1, read on the forward strand.
ACTTAAAGATATTACAATGATAATTCTTACCACCCAATTAGCTACAAATCGGCTGGGCATATGTTGAAACCATTTCTTTATTACTGATACGACAGCACTGGCATTGCTAGTAGATGTAATTTCGTTTAATATAAAGAAATTGAAGGTAAAGTGAGCTCCATCAACTGTGTCATTGCCATAATATAACATGGTGGTATTGATATCTGTATATGCCTCAGTCATGATCACCCTAATAAAACAAGTTTTCAAATACTAAATTCCATTAAAAAAAAAAGTATATTAACTTATTTTTCTCAAAGTGCGATATAATTTTCTAAATTTGGTGAAAGCAGTTTTATAAGTAAGTTGATTAGTAAATAATAAATTTTACTTTTATTGACTGTTTTACCTGGTATCACCCCCATTCTCTGTTTTGTACTTGTTAACGACTTCTCTCCACTGATATATCATATCTAGGGTTTCTGGTTGATCCATGGTATAAATATGATTAAGATAATTGCTTTCGTACGGTTGGTAGTTTTCGTAATTGTCAGAGAGTGGTTCGTCACTAAAATTGGCATGTTCGAACAAATAGGGAACTGCGTCAATTCTAAACCCATCTACGCCTTTGTTTAACCAAAACGTTATTATATCCTTTTGAAAACAACGAAGTATTTTAAGCAATTAATCTTCCATAAACTAAAAGGAACGATTGTAACTTACTTTCATTTCCTGTGTAACATTAGAGCTTCTATAGTTTAAATCAGGTTGAGCGGTGGCAAATTCATGATAATAACATTGGTTCCTGGCAGCCACATATTCCCAGGCAGAATATTTGAACTGACTTATCTTCAAAATAATAGGACTTTAATTGATTTTTATGCCGTCATTTAAAAGTTATTTATATATTTTTCAACGAACTATCACTAGTTTATCGAAACTGCCGGACGATTTCGAGCTTTAGTAAATATACTTATTTATAACATTTCGAATAATAACTATTGTTAATTGAACACTGTTTCAATATAAAAGTCGAATTTATGGAAAATTAGGAATGTTGTAGATACCCACCCAGTTGTTGGGAACTGTTGTATTAGTGCAGTCCTTCCAGACATAGAAGTCCTCGTACCCTTCCGTCTTATTTTGAGATAACAGGAACCACTTATGTTGGTTACTGGTATGGTTCGGAACAAAATCCAAAATAATTTTTATGCCAAGTTCTTTGGCTGCTGCAATCAGATTCTCAAAATCAGTCATATTTCCGAAATTTTCATCGATAGCTCTGTAATCACTGATATCATAACCAGCGTCGACTCCAGGAGATTGGAAAATTGGTGAAAGCCAAGTGGCCGTTATTCCAGCATTTACCAGATGTTGCAATTTGCTAGTAATGCCGTTCAAGTCGCCCATCCCATCACCATTATCATCTTTGAATGATCGGGGATAAATCTGGTAGAATGTTGCATATTTCCACCAATCGTCCTTAGCTGTAGTACTAGCATTATAGATAACTTCAGCTTCAATCAAATTGTGAAGTAAAGTAGTGAAAAGTAGCACTATTTTTAACACACTCATAATTGCGTGCAGTCGACTGTAAGACTAACGGATAACAATCGTTTGTTGAGCAATCTGCACGTATTTATGTTATGCGAAACGCAAAAACAAAAATAATAGATGATATCTCTACAACACTCCAACGCACAAAAAATAATCAAAATGTTCAGGTTATGATAAATTAATTACTTTAAGGACCTACATAGAAATGATAAGGACAAAACAACTTCAAACCTTGGACTTGAATTCGTTATTACGTAGCAATGTGCACTGACTATGTACAAAAAAACAAGTTATATTATCATGTTTTATGAACATTTATTATCAAAAAAAAAATAAAAATTATCATTCATATTAATTATGTAAAGTTTCCCCTGTGTTCCTAATGAACAATCTGCTTGCTGATAACATTCTTAATTAGGTATTTTTACTGGCATATGTTCCTCCTTGTAATTGAGTTGATTTAAATCAAGTGCATCGAAATGATCATCAGTAATTAAGTGAGAACAACAACGCAATTTTACAATAAAGGTGTGTATAATCTAACTGACCTGACCTTCACAAGGCACAATACCTTGTATATACAAGAACACGCAACGTCTAATAAATGCTGTCGTTTCAACACGATTCTATTTTATTCATTCAGATACCTACAACTATATACCTTTTTATATAAAATAATAATTACATTTTTTCCTGTAATTATTCCTGAGTCACAACGTAGCGAAACGTACGTCAAGAGTAGTATATTAATATTTGTGGAAATTATAACAGCATTTTCATTTATAATTATCTATATTTTATTATATGTTTCTAGCATTTCGAGGAACAAAATAAATCGTGTCTAATCAATTTTCCTTATAATGTCTGAGATAAGTTAACATTCCAGACACGAGAAAGTTAAAATTCATTAGACACATGCAATATCTCGATACTTCAGATAACAATTTTTATTTTGTAAAAATTTGGAAAAATACTATCAATAAATAATTAATTATTAACGTTATAATATTATTATGCGTATTTGTATGCATTAATTAAACATTATTTGAACACTTAAATGATTTTCCTTTTCTGTGATATCAAGTCCATACTTAATAATAATTTACTAAAATAAAATAATTATTATAAAATCTGTTGAAATAGGAGAGAAAAAAATGTAAAAGTTGAAGACTTTTATTCACAATATTAAAAAGCTGTTTTAGTTACAAGAATTACAATACTCTATAAAACATATTTGCCAGGATTATAACAGCATTCATTATAGTCAAAGTACTAGAAGTTGATCCACTTGAAACTTTAACAACTAAACTTTCAAAAGCGTCAAGTTCCAAATTAGAAGGTGAAATCTTGTTACTAAAAAAATACAACAATATAAATAATTTTGTAATCGTCAAAATAATTCTTATGTAAAATTGTGTATTAAATCGAACTCTTACCCTACAGTTCTGTTTGAATTGCTGCTTGCTATTACAACCTCCAAATCTTCAATTAATTCAGGGAACTTTTCTGTTACATTTCCGTTCTCTGAGTTTTCACCTAGATTAGACAACACTGCGTAGGTATCATAACCCTCTAATTGTCTAGTGAAAGCGATAACATTTTCGGTAACTGCTGTCAAGCTTACATTTCCGGTAATAAATGGTTCATTTTTTCTTAAAGCCACGACACTCTTATAAACGTGATAGTGGCTCTTTTTGTCTTCAGGGTATCGTTGGTCTAATAGATTACAGCTTAAATATTTACTGCTCACTGGTAACCACGTTTCGTTTCCATCATTAAAGCCTTTAAGAACAAAAAGCTATTAAAAAGTAGAATTGACGAAATCAGCAATTGATACCTCAACTTCTTGAGTAATTATTTGATGGAGGAGGATTCCATTAAGGAAAAGCTATGGGAAATCAAATGCTCAATTTTGGAAATTCTGGGAATAAAGGAAATAAAAGTTGTATGCTTACCGGCATTGGTTGTGTTGTCCCATTGGTATGGGGTTCTCTCAAAATCTCTGCTCGTTGAATTAAAATCCAAAGGTGAACCATTGCAAGCACTAGGGTCTTGACCTTCTTCCCATGTTACTTCGCCATTTTCCATACCAATTTCTTCTCCATTATATGTGAGAACAGTACCAGGGAGTAACTGAGCAATTATATTGTAACCGTCGACACGATCAGTCCCAAGTCGTGTTGCTATGCGATGTTGGTCATGATTACCAAGCTAATCAAAGACAGTATCTAATAAATGTCAGTTTTCTTTTCATGTTATAAATTATTTTATTAGATACGTATTTACTACTAGGACATTAGAAGAAAAGTAAATTCGTTTATTCCGATCAAAATAAAAAAAAAAAATATAGCGGATTGTACTTACCACCCAGTTTGCAACTTTTCCTTCTGGCATATTATTCAACCAGTCATAAATTATGTTTACTAAACCTTCTGCTGTTGTTGAAGTTGACGAATCTGTGATAAATTTGAAATTAAATGGAAAAGTCACTCCCTCACTAGTTTCATTTCCGTAAAACATCATGGTAAGGTTTGTTGATTCCCATGATTCCGTCATTATTATCCTTTAAATTACATAATTTGGATTTACTATCCAGAAAATATTTAAGAGTGGTTCATTATTTGAAAGTAGAAGAGTACGATTCCTGGGGCGTCACGATTTGACAACTTCTTTAGGCTAACTAAGCCTAAATAAAACGAAAATGAAGAATAAAATTTTTCGATATATCGCTTGGTTTTCGAGTTATCGAAGTTCGAAAGTTGAAAAATCAAAGTTAAAATTTTAATGAAACAAATGTGTTTTAACATGTAATTGTTCGTGAAAAACACGAAAAAAATGGTTAAAAAATTCCAGGTACTATATTTTTCGAGATATTGAACCAAAAATGTGAAAAGAAATTATTTAATTGAAAACAGTTCAGTGCATAGCACTTTTCGGTGGTACATAGCACTTCAAACATTTTAATCAGAGCGACCATTTCATACCGTAACCTAAGCAAATACCTCTTGGTAGGTGCATAGCACTCTAAACATTTTAATAACATTCTGGATAACGCCAAATGATCTGCATAACTATTATATTTCCATTTCTCAACATTTTAAATCGATCGATCATCATTTTTTCAATTAAATGATTTTTTTCAAATTTTGGGTTCAATATCTCCAAAAATATAGTACCTGGAATTTTTTAACAATTTTTTTCGTGTTTTTCACGGCCAATTACATAATAAAACACATTTGTTTCATAAAAATTTTCACTTTGATTTTTCAACTTTCGAACTTCGATAACTCGAAAACCAAGCGAGTGGGATTTTTTTACTATTTTTCCCGTACTCAGCGTCCTCGATTACATCTAAAACGACCTTAAAATCGTGGCGCCCCAGAAATCGTACTCTCCCCGAAATATTTAACAAAGGTGTGCCTATGTCCCAAAACAAAAAAAAATGATTGTAGTAAGAGCAAAGTGGAAATTTTTATTTAATTTCTATTTCTTATTTGTTTCAGATGAGAAAGTCGAGGAAAAATAAAGAGGTTCGTATGCCAAAGGTCGCCTAAAAAATATAGTAATCCAAAAAGAAAGATAGGGGTAAGTAACTTTCACAATTTTAAAAATAGGGCTAGGTAATACAACCACCATTATTATTCGCTGATACTCGTTAGCCTGAATTTGAAAAATATCCGAATACTTTTACTGAATTTGAAAAATAGGAGGTTTTAAATTCACAAAACAACAGATGAAAAAGGGCAAATCTGGCAGCATCTTTCGTGAGTTTAGTAAAAAAAAAAATTATTATTTTTGTGATCTTAGAGCAACAAGTTTCAAATCCTATCTCCCTCACATATTTTTCACACAATCAACTGTTTTCATTTTATCATAAAAAATTCTTCTAAAAAGAAATTAAGCAGTTTAAAACAATCGCATCATCGAATACGTCATTGGCAGTTCAAAGTACATACATGATCAAATCTCTACAACTGTCTACCACGTAGCTATCAAAAATAACTATATTTACTTACAATTGGTATTCTGTCGAAACACTTAGGTACATGGTAATAGCGTAAATAAGAGCACACAAGATTAAATCAATTGACCTACTTATATACCTACATCACTCAATCATCGAACATCAAATATACACCTGGCCTATACTAACTTGTGCTCAAAAGGTTTTTTATGTTGTAGAAAAATACTTAACGCTTACATTTTTTCACGACTATGAGTTTCACTGTAATTGTTCAGAAGAGTTCTCCATCCGTATACTTCCCAGTAAGTCTCAATTTGATTTTTGGAATATATATGATCCAAACAGTTGTAATTACTGTCATTGTATGTGTCATACCCACTAGCTAAAGGTTCATCTGGATATTCAATGTCTTCAAACATATGACTTACGGCGTCCACTCTGAAACCTGAAACCCCTCTGTCCATCCAAAAGACAAACACGTCCTGAAATGAATGGTAAAGGTATTTAGTCAGAAACTCGTCTGTGATATACGCAAAATTTGCGAAGGGCGGAGCTTATGCCTGTGCATTTAGTTAACAACAGGCAGAGTTCATTTTCTATGTATGCCAAAGTCAAAGCTCATGAGATTGTAAAACACCTAAAAAAGTACAGAATATTGTATACTAGCTATGCCCGCGCCCGCGACTTCGTCCGCCTGCAATAGTGACTTTCGGCAGCATTTAAAATTTTTTTCTTCTATATTTTTATTTTCTGGGCCGTAAGCTTTTTTGCCGACGTCATTACACAAAAACTGTCATTCCTTATTTTTGCCCCCTTTAGGGTAAAATTTTTACAAACCTTAAATGTCGTATTTGTATGAAATCAAAAGCCTCAAAAATTAGTTTCAGGCCTCTAGCTTTATATCTACATACTTATCTATCTCCTACCAAATTCTCATTTAAATCGGTTCAGTAGTTTGAGCGTGATTGCGTAACACACAGACAGACAGAGTTACTTTCGCATTTATAATATTATAGATTAATATAGTTTAATTATAGTTTAAAATAGTTTATATAGCTTAGTATTCAACTACTTTTATTGATCCAAATAAACAAAACCTCTATAACTTTTTACACTTAATATTTTAATTTTCTGGGCCGTAAGCTTTTTGGACGACGTCATTACACAAAAACTTTCATCGGCTAATTTTATCCTCTTTAGGGTAAAATTTTTACAAACAATGAATGTCGTATTTATTTATATCTAATCGAAAGCCTAAAAAATCTTTAAAAATTACGGAATTTCCGCACAAACTTTCCTATTTCAAGCCCTTATAACCCTTTTTTCGCATTAAAAAGTAGCCTATGTCCTTTTTCAGTCTCTAGACTATCTCTGTACCAAATTTAAATCGGTTCAGTAAATTTTAGGCGAAATTGTGTAACATACAGACAGAGTTACTTTCGCATTTATAATATACCGCGAATTCATTTTCATCGATTTTCCCATGGGAATAAGATATTTTCCCGGATTAAAATGTAGCCCATGTGTTAATCCAGGTTTCAGCTAACTTCATACCAAATTTTATTAAAATCGCTCCAGCCGTTTAGACGTGAAGAAGTAACAAACATACACACTCACACACTCACAAACTTTCGCCTCTATAATATTAGTGTGATTGGACGTTGAAAATCTCTACAAAGTGAGGATGTCGTATTCTGTAAATTTTTAAATACCTATTATTTTGCGCTACATTTTATTTCAAATGAAATTGATTTGATATAATTCTCGCAAAAAATATTATTTAATTAAGCTAAGTTTAAGCTAACGTCATACGGATAATTTTACAATTCTATTCGTCAAATAGGTAACATACATAAGTATATTTAAAAAAATAATTTCTCATGTATAAAAACTCAAAAATAGTTATTTTTATTTGGACCGAACCGCACCTTAGCGCCACTTCAAAAAAAAACATTTTTCTGTTTTCACTAGTAAAAAATAATAATCATAATAATTTTTTACCTTTTAAATTTTCTTTTAATAATAATTGTTCATAAAATATTACCTTCATGGCTTGTGCTACAGCTGGATTTCTGTAGTTTAAATCGGGTTGTTCTTTGGCAAACTGATGCAAGTACCATTCACCTCGAGTCTCACTATATTCCCAGGCGGAATATTTAAATACACTTATCTAAAATTGAATCTAAAATTATTTTCCTTACGCCTATTGGTATTTATTAGACAATTTCTTTAATACCCAGTTGTTTGGCGGTACTCCCTCAGAAGAATTTTTCCATACGTAGAAGTCCTCATACCCTTCAGTTTTATTTTCCGAATATAAGAACCATTTGTGTTGATTACTGGTATGGTTGGGTACAAGATCCATTATGATCTTAATTCCAACTTCTTTTGCCTTCGTTACTAACTGATCAAAATCATCTAATGTACCAAAATCCGGGTGTATGTCCATGTAATCGCTGATATCGTAACCGCCGTCCACCATGGGCGAAGGGTAAACAGGTGAAAGCCATATCGCATTCACCCCCGCTTCTGATAGAAAGTCAAGTTTGCTTATTATCCCTTGAATATCCCCATTTCCATCGTTGTTACTATCTTTGAAAGATCGTGGGTATATTTGGTAAACTACCGCGTGATTTAACCATTCATCATCTGCTGCTCTAGAGAATTGCAGAAACGATGTATTTATTACTATAAATAAAACGAATGAGGTCCACATACTGTTCATATAAATACACTGATCCCTAAATAAATTAGCTACGTGTTCCTCTCTTGCGCTATCGAAAACTAAATGTCGTTCCGCTGATGATTGTTTTTCATAAAAACGAGCGTAATCCTATATAAAGATAATTTTGTAATATAATATCAAATTGTATATGTACCGATTAACGTTAAACAATAAATGTTATTTTTGTTCAATCGCTTGGTAAACAAATTAATCGCGCACGACATATCAAAATTAATTATTAAAACTGAAAACTCGAGAATAAATAAAATTCTGACAATATGTACTTAAATAAATAGTTGAGTCATTTCTGCTCCCTTTTTAATTTTCTAAATGATATCATCAGTAATGTGTTTTTAAATTAAATGAATATCAGCTAAGTACTTAAACTGATTGCTTCAAACACTTATATGTAAGTATGTACATTTATTAGACTGCCTATTATCAGTTTAAATTCAACCAACAATAGGTGTGCACTCAATTTGTTACAAGTAAAAACTTTTATGAAGATGATTAAAATAAAAATGAAGTAATCGTATTAAAACCTATCACCTGTTACTGTTTTGATCGCTTTTTCAACACTGAGAAAGGTGACGGTTTCAAACTTACCTTAGAATACAGATAGCTACAATTACAATAATTATTAAAAATACCAAATCATCTGTTAAGGCCATTGCAAACGCACTAAACTCACGAACGTGTTGGCAACGTGATGCACAAATCAAGGACGTCCGTCGTGACAGTTTTAGGCAACAGTTTTAAACAGTATTTTTGAAATAATGTTGAAAACGTGAAAATTGAAAAGAATTATATTTTTTAGTAAAAATTATTATAATTTTAATCATTAGTGTATTTTTAGAATCTAATGCCTAATAAACTCAAAAGTGACTCCTGAGATTATAAAACTATCCTCGTCGTAAAATATTGCCGCATCTGGGTGGTACTTTAAAATATCATTTTCATCTTAACAGAAGTTTCTGGTGATTTGTAGGCGTGCTGATTGCATAAAAAATATTTCAATAAATGAATTAGTAATTTAACTTTCCTTTTCACTTTATCTAGAGGTCTAGAACTGGCATTAGTAAAACAGTTTACCAATGGTATGATTAAAAGTTGTTTGTGATACAAACGTGTTAATAAAACATAAGTTCTATTTATTCAAAAGTTACCTAATTGTCATTAAAACTATCACAGTTGCTACTACTAAAACTAATTGTAAGTTCATTTTCAGAAACACTTTCTGTTATAATAAGGAGCATTGCTTTTTCTATTATAATTATTTCTTTATCATAGGGCTTAACCATTCGGTTGTCAGTAATTATTACTATATTTCTGGTGTAACGTTGTACTTTAAACAATATTCTACATATTTAATATTAGAGAGTTACTTATTATGTATATGCATGAACATTATTAGTTAGGAATTAGGTACATAATAAACTTTAACTTCAAATAATTACAGAACGATGTTTGTTTATTTAATGATAAGAAGTTTTCTATGTTTATACCTACATGTACATTAAATTATATTACAAAAACAATTAAAATATAAATATTAAAGTTACTAAAATTAAAACACAATTTACTGTCGCAGTTATAGCAGCAGAAGATATCTGATCTCCCCTTAACACTAAACTTTCAAAGGGATCTAATACTAATTCTGTTCCAACAGTATCACTGAAAAAAAAAGATTTATTTACGTTAATTATTTAATTTCTTAAGAAAAGATGCAATAATATAAAGAAGTAGCTACCGACATTGCAAGACAAGATTTTTCTAAATAGTTTTGATAAAAACTACCTATCAGAAAAAAAGTATTTGAGTAGAAAATATCGTATAGTTATTTAAAATACTGCTCCTCCAAAAAAATATAATGGTTTTAGTAATTTATTATGTACTTAATGAGGATAGTATAGTCTGAAAAATTAATTTATAACTTCCTGACTATCAATAATTCTTTGCAATCAGTTTGGATTAGAGTCGAATCTCGATAACTCGACGCTAAAGAAACGTTGAAGAACCACGATTTCGTGTTATTGAGTTATAATGGAGATATAGATGTAGCTTTGTGTTATTTTTTGTATAAGAGTATTTGTATGTATTTATTACATGTTGCAGATGGATGCATAGATTGGTAGATATAGATCATACATATATTTTTTCAGTGCACTACTTTACACTTTTTTCAAAGTTTTAATCATTGTTAAAAATATGAAAAACACAAGTTTCAAGTTTGTTCTTGAAACTTGTGTTTTTCATATTTTTAACTATGGATATGTTTCAACGATTAAAAGCTTATACTCTAAATAGTTTTAATCATTGGCCAATAGACGAAACTTTGAAAGCAAGTTTTGATTGCAAATATTCGTAGAAATTGAACTTTCTCACTGTTTGCATAATACCGTTATCAAAAAGAGACGTTAAAATCGTACAGTATTAAATGATCCCCCCAAAAAGTTCGACTTATCGAAGTTGGTGTCAAATGTTATCAAACTATTCCAGTAATAGAAGTCCGACAGTTCGAGTTATCAACTAAACGTAGTTTTCATAGTTGATGCTAATATTGCTAACCAATTTGGTTCGACTTATCAAAAATTCGACATATCGAAGCTTATCTGAATATAATTTACTTACCCTATATTTCGTGTGGAGTTAACGCTAGGTATTAAAACAGTAAAGTTGTTGCCAATATTAGAAAACTTTTCTTGCAAGTCTACTTCAGCAGAACTTTCGCCCAAATTAAATATTACTATGGAAGTGTTATAGCCCACCGTAGTTCTAGTAAAAGCTACCACATACTCATCCAAAACTGCGACCTTCGTACTTCCGTTAAGAAACGGTTGTTCTTTTCTTAAAGCCACCAGACTTTTGTACACGTGGTAATGACTCCTTTTGTCTTCTGGATACATCTGGTCTTTTAAGTTATTTGTTAAGTACTTAGTCCCCACCGGTAACCATGTTTTATTTCCTTCATTGAAACCTTACAACAAACGATTCATTGTTCATTGTTATAAAAAATATAAGTAATAGTACGTACCAGCGTTGGTAGTGTTGTCCCATAGATATGGAGTTCTTGCAAAATCTCGACTGTATTGAGCATATACTGACTCATTAGTATTACATGCTTGTGGATCTTGGGCATCTGACCAGGACACTACACCATCTTCCATACCAATTTCTTCGCCCTGGAACGTGAACACAACATCAGGAAGCAACTGAACAAACATATTGTATCCATCGACGCGGTTGGTGCCTAATCGGGATGCTGTGCGATGTTGATCATGATTTCCAAGCTTAACAGAAGATAAAAAAAAATATTTTGGATTACAATTGTTAATGCAATAGGTACTCATAATTAATACAGAAAAATAAATGGTACACGACTTTCTCGTTCTTTGAGTTTTTTATTAGGTACTTGAAAGTTGACTAGAATTTTATCATAAATATTGAATAATAATAATTGTGGATGCCGTAGAAGTTACAGTCATTATTTATTCAAAATCAATATTAAAGACAAATTTAAGAGACAATGGCAGCAGGATAGTAAATTTATTATTTTGGACTATTGTGATTAAATTATAAATTAGAATGGATAAATAGTGGGTAATACTTACCACCCAGTTCGATAATCTACCTTCTGGTACATTGTCCAGCCAGTCTGTTATAATGTCTGATAAATTTTGAGCCGTTGAGGTTTCTTTCAAATACATAATATACTTGAAATTGAACGAAAACGTTGCACCTTCGTTAGTTTCATTTCCATAAAACATCATCGTTAGGTTTGTATTTTCATATGCTTCCGTTACCAGAAATCTATACAGTTATCAAAGTTTTATTGATTACCTCACAATTATAGACCTATCTCATTTATTTCAAACATAGCTAAAGTAGTGGAAAAAATGATATACAATAGGCTAATCGATTTCTTGTACAAGCACAATATTATTTCTGATAAACAATTTGGCTTTGTTAAAAATAGAGGAACATATGATGCTATTAGTTACGTAACTGAATATATCTATAGGAATTTGGATAGAAATTGTCCGACGATAGTGGCTTTTTGGACCTTGCTAAAGCCTTTCACACCGTCAATCACACTATACTACTAGATAAATTAAAAGCATATGGAATAAGAGGAGTTGTCCTGGATTTGCTAAAAAACTATCTAAAAAACAGAATGCAATGTGTTAAAGTCAATAATAATATTAGTGCAAATATGAATGTAACTGTTGGGGTACCGTAGGGAACGATCCTAGGTCCTTTGCTTTTTATATTATATATTAATGAAATTTTTAATATGTTTCCAGATAACTCGCTTGTTTCGGGTGCTATGAAGATAGTGTCCCACATTAGTTGGAACTATATAGATAACAATAAAATTAAAAGAGTGAACCATTGTAAATATTTAGGAATAATACTAGATGGGTGTATGAAGTGGGACTATCACAAAAATCTTTGTATTTTTTTTTAAAGCTCAGTTTAATAATGAACACAAAAACATTGAAAATTATTTATCATGCTTTACTTGAAAGCTTAATAAACTATGGTATAACTGCTTGGGGAGGAGCATAAAGTAATACTTTAAACTCTCTAGTCCTTATTCAAAATATATTATTTAAAAAAATCGATGAAGAATCTATCTTAGACATAAGGAAGTGTTTTATAGTTAACTCTATATTACTTCACTATGAAGAATGTAGGATTTTGTGATATACAGATTAATACTAGAAATAAGTCACTATCATTGCCAAAGAGGAATAGAACAAAAACATGTAAAAGTTCCAGTTATGTTGGTGTGAAATATTTTAATATACCTACTACCGAATTCTCTAAATAATTTGAATGGCTCCAGAAAGACAATTAAAAAGAAATTAATCAAATGGATAATACATGTTAATTTATGAATTCTATGAGTGATTGATTATTTAACTATTATTTGTATTGTATATTATTAATTTTTTTTTAATTTTATTTTCTTTATTTTTTGTATGCTATCTTGGTTTATCTATATACCAGTCCTATGTACAGATGGAAACATCTCTATAGGGCAGATATGTATGTACTATGTATTGTATACATCTGTATTTTTTTCTGGTTAATAAATAATAATAATAATAATAATTTTTAAAAATTCAATTTTATTAGTAGCTAAAATGTATCTGATAAAATTTCTCATAGCCAGGAAAGTGCATGAGCTTAATAATTCAATTACTGGTGACAATTTCTAATTAAGTATTTTGCAAACACAATCCATCATTGTAATTCTATTTCAGTTTCAATCTTGTTGTGTTGCTCAAACAAAAATCTGTTTAACAGCAATTTTCTTTAGTTTCCTTATACAGTGAATATGCCATATTTGTAAAGTATTGGCTAAGGATGACTCATTTACAGTGCTGGACAAAGCCTTCATCAAAAGGGCTTTAAGCTCTCAGCCCAAAGTATTTACTTAAGGATTCTTTGTCCTTACAGTACAAATTACATTTTACATCAAAAACTATTCGTATTTAAAGCTTTAAGCACCAGGAGAAAGATTAGAATTACATCAAAAGGCTTTAATTAAATAATTATATTGAGGATTACTGGGAAGTGATTTGCATTGGAGCGGGTTTAAAGGGAGGTAGAAATGACCTTATGGTTCTTTATATGTAATTTTTTATGGATGCAATTTGTTTTGTTTTTTGTGACTATTGTAATTGTTCTTTGTAAGTATCAGAATTGATGGTGATTTATGTTTATTTTTTTTTACTTGTATATAACTTTTTGTTAATAAACTACTACTACTACTACATCAAAAGGCTTTAATGGTTTTACTTTGCATTGCACATTAAAATAACTTCAGGCTCACTTAAATGGCTTTATGCATTTTAACGGCACTTTGAAACCAATTTTTTGGAATACAAATTACAAAGCCCTATTATAAAGTATTTTGGTTATCAAGTCCCAACCACCTTTTTGCGAATGAACTTGAAAAACAGTGCTTCTAGGCCATTAAAAGGCTTAAAATACAAAGCTTTAAAGCTCTGCCCAGCGTTTTTATTATTTTTTTAATTTTTAATTGAAGGCGTTTTTCTTTTAAAATTCGCCCATCCTAACTTGCGTTTATGATTATATATAACATAAGTATTTTTAAAAATCGATAGTACCTACATCAAGAATAGGAACAACTTTGACAATAAACTTATCAATCGAATAGATAAGCAATCATAAATATATGTAACACTCAATGATGTTGTAGAAATCGATAAACCTTCGTATAAGTATTCAATGATGCGCAAAAGATGGCATATATTTTTTCGTATAATAATTAAATTTTTGAAACTTTCACGTATAAACTTTAATTTTCCGATTTAGGAAAATGTAGTTTAATTGCACACAGAAAAAAAGAATAAGGAGGCATCAGGTGTGCCCGATGTTTTTATAAATTTTTTCATTTTATATTAAAAATAAAGAGAATTTTTATTAAAGCATTGCTTCGAGTGCGTCTTTCTCTGATATGAGTGCAGCTTACTCCAATTAAACAAGCTCGTATAATAGAATAAGCGCGCGCATAGTGTAAAAGAAAGAGAGAGTTTTTTCTCGGTTCACTTACACGGACCGTCCGTATAGAAGCTTCGCTTTTATCTGTTCCGTAAATTTATTTAACGGAATAAAATTATTTAGAATATAACTATGAAAAAACATTGTTACCAGCAATAATTTCACATGCAATCAACAATAGGTACTTACACTTTATCTCTGCCATGTTCTTCAGCGTATTTGTCCACATGTTCTCTCCATCCGTATACTTCCCAGTACGATTCAATTTGATTTTTCGAATAAATATGATTCAAACAGTCGTAATTGCTAATGTCGTATGTTGTGTACCCATCGGCCAAAGGCTCATCTAGAAATTGATCATCTTCGACTAATTGGGATATGGCATCCATCCTAAAGCCAGCCACTCCTCTATCCAACCAAAAAGTTAACACGTCCTGTAAATTAACTTTAATATTGTAGTATTGTACCAAAAACAATTAAAAGTAATTGAAATACTGCGATTTTTGCCACTTGCATTGTATTAATTAATTTTGAAAGTGCCATAATATTCCAAACGACTGTCGTCAAGTTATTTGAAATAAAGTGAAACTACTTTCTATTTCAATATACGATTAAAATTAAAATAACAATATTTTGTAAACAGCCATAACATTATTTTTTTTACTGCAATTAGTAATTAATTTTTTTTACCTTCATGGCTGCTGACACATTTGCATTTCTGTAGTTTAGATCTGGTTGTTTTGGCGCAAATTGATGGAAATACCATTGCTTACGTGTTGTGCTATATTCCCATGCGGATTGTTTAAAAAGACTTATCTAGAACAGAAGATATTTATTTCTGAATTTAAAAGAATTATCTTGTTCTTTTTCGTCATACCCAATTGTTTGGTGGTGTATCTTCAGGAGAATCTTTCCAAACATACCAATCTTCGTATCCCTCGACTTCGTTTTCGGAGTTTACAAACCATGGGTGCTGATCACTTGTGTAGCCTGGCACGAAATCCATTAGAACCTTTATTCCGACTTCACTTGACTTATTTACTAGTTCATCGAAGTCGTCCAAAGTACCAACTGTTGGATCGACATCTTTGAAATCACTGATATCGTAACCTGAATCCACCATAGGCGAAGGGTAAATTGGGGATAGCCATATCGCATTCACCCCCGTTTCTGCCAAATAATCTAGTTTGCTTATTATTCCTCGAAGATCTCCAATACCATCGTTGTTACTGTCTTTAAAAGATCGTGGATATATTTGGTAAACTACTAGATGTTTTAACCATTCATCGTTTAATGCTGCAGATGAATATTGCACAACTGATAGCAATACTAAAAAATATAAAGATCGCATTGCGTTTGAGTAACTCGTCCAACTCAAAGCTGACTATGTATTAAATTACTTCTATTTATAATATGTGTTGTTATACCAGTAACAACTGGAGCCAATTAATCTTGAAAATGAATACAGGTACTCTTGCGAATAAAGCTTCAAAATTAAAGATACAGTGAAAAAACAAACTAATTGAAAAAAAATGATAATTTTGATTGTCATTTGATATCATCTTTAAATTGTTTTTAAAACGTTTTTGGAAAAAATTTAAAACATCTTATTGGTTTGTTACATATTGAAAAACAACTTCATACTTTTTTAAATTTAGACCTTATTGAGGAATACCCATTGTTCAATACAAGTAATAACAACTGAATCATAATTTTTACAGTAACTTTCCAATTAAAAGTATCTAGTGAGTTATTTTTTGTAATCTGATATTGTATCAGATTCTTTATCATCAAATTAAATTGGTTGCCATCTTAAATCTGACGCAAGAAACTGAAAACACTAAAGATAGGTGTGATTGATTTTTTATAGCAAATTTTTTACATTTCACGTAGGTATAGATCAAAGTTATGAGAATTAGCTAATTTTTCATTATTGTTTTTAAGTTTTACCTTATCTACTAATTATATATAATTATTGTAAATATCACATTCTTTTGATAGGAACTTATATTGTACTCAATACTGATTTTAAATGTAATGCATTTCGATTATAAACAAGGTTTATCTTCTAATCAGAGTTAACCTATAAAGTAAATTATCATTAATTATTCTATACATATATAAACAAATTAGTAATTTAACTTTCCTTTTCACTTTTTCTAGAGGCTTAGAACTGGCATTAGTAAAACAGTTTACCAATGGTATGATTAAAAGTTGTTTGTGATACAAACGTGTCAATAAAACATATGTTTTATTTATTCAAAAGTTACTTAATTGTCACTAAAACTATTACAGTTGCTACTACTAAAACTAAGTTCATTTTCAGAAACACTTTCTGTTATAATAAGGAGCATTGCTTTTTCGATTATAATTATTTTTTTATCATCGGACTTAACGATTCGGTTGTGAGAATTTCTTACAGTATTTCTGGTGTAACGTTGTTGTACTTTAAACAATATTCTTTCTACATATTTGATATTAAAGAGTTACTTATTATGTATATATGCATGAACATTATTAGTTAGGAATTAGATACATAATGAACTTTAACTTCAAATAATTACAGAACGATGTTTGTTTATTTAATGATAAGAAGTTTTCTATGTTTGTACCTACATGTACATTAAATTATATTACAAAAACAATTAAAATATAAATATTAAAGTTACTAAAATTAAAACACAAGTTACTGTCGCAGTTATAGCAGCAGAAGATATCTGATCTCCCCTTAACACTAAACTTTCAAAGGGATCTAATACTAATTCTGGTCCAACAATATCACTGAAAAAAAAAGATTTATTTACGTTAATTATTTAATTTCTTAAGAACAGATGCAATAATATAAAGAAGTAGCTACCGACATTCCAAGACAAGATTTTTCTAAATATTTTTGATAAAAACTATCAGAAAAAAAAGTATTTGAGTAGAAAATATCGTATAGTTATTTAAAATACTGCTCCTCCAAAAAAATATAATGGTTTTAGTAATTTATTATGTACTTAATGAGGATAGTATAGTCTGAAAAATTCATTTATAACTTCCTGACTATCAATAATTCTTTGCAATCAGTTTGGATTAGAGTCGAATCTCGATAACTCGACGCTAAAGAAACGTTGAAGAACCACGATTTCGTGTTATTGAGTAATAATGCAGTTATAGATGTAGTTTTGTGTTTTTTGTATAAGAGTATTTGTAGGGTATTTATTACATGTTGCAGATAGATGCATAGATTGGTAGATATAGATCATATGTACATATATTTTTTCAGTGCACTTCTTTACACTTTTTTTAAAGTTTTAATCATTGGCCAATAGACAAACTTTTAAAGCAAGTTTTGATTGCAAATAATCGTAGAAATTGAACTATCTCACTGTTTGCATAATACCGTTATCAAAAAGAGACGTTAAAATCGTACAGTATTAAAGGATCCCCCCAAAAAGTTCGACTTATCGAAATTGGTGTCAAATGTTATCAAAATATTCCAGTAATAGAAGTCCGACAGTTCGAGTTATCAACTAAACATAGTCTTCATAGTTGATGCTAATATTGCTAACAAATTTATCGAAGCTTATCTGAATATAATTTACTTACCCTATATTTCGTGTGGAGTTAACGCTAGGTATTAAAACAGTAAAGTTGTTGCCAATATTAGAAAACCTTTTTTTGCAAGTCTACTTCAGCAGAACTTTCGCCCAAATTAAATATTACTATGGAAGTGTTATAGCCCACCGTAGTTCTAGTAAAAGCTACCACATACTCATCCAAAACTGCGACCGTCGTACTTCCGTTAAGAAACGGTTCTTCTTTTCTTAAAGCCACCAGACTTTTGTACACATGGTAATGACTCCTTTTGTCTTCTGGATACATCTGGTCTTTTAAGTTATTTGTTAAGTACTTAGTCCCCACCGGTAACCATGTTTTATTTCCTTCATTGAAACCTTACAACAAACGATTCATTGTTCATTGTTATAAAAAATATAAGTAATAGTACGTACCAGCGTTGGTAGTGTTGTCCCATAGATATGGAGTTCTTGCAAAATCTCGACTGTATTGAGCATATACTGACTCATTAGTATTACATGCTTGTGGATCTTGGGCATCTGCCCAAGACACTACACCATCTTCCATACCAATTTCTTCGCCCTGGAATGTGAACACAACATCAGGAAGCAACTGAACAAACATATTGTATCCATCGACGCGATTGGTGCCTAATCGGGATGCCGTGCGATGTTGATCATGATTTCCAAGCTTAACAGAAGATAAAAAAACAATATTTTGGATTACAATTGTTAATGCAATAGGTACTCATAATTAATACAGAAAAATAAATGGTACACGACTTTCTCGTTCTTTGAGTTTTTATTAGGTACTTGAAAGTTGACTAGAATTTTATCATAAATATTGAATAATAATAATTGTGGATGCCGTAGAAGTTACAGTCATTATTTATTCAAAATCAATATTAAAGACAAATTTAAGAGATAATGACAGCAGGATAGTAAATTTATTATTTTGGACTATTGTGATTAAATTATAAATTAGAATGGATAAATAGTGGGTAATACTTACCACCCAGTTCGATAATCTACCTTCTGGTACATTGTCCAGCCAGTCTGTTATAATGTCTGATAAATTTTGAGCCGTTGAGGTTTCTTTCAAATACATAATATACTTGAAATTGAACGAAAACGTTGCACCTTCGTTAGTTTCATTTCCATAAAACATCATCGTTAGGTTTGTATTTTCATATGCTTCCGTTACCAGAAATCTATACAGTAATCAAAGTTTTATTGATTTCCTCACAATTTTTAAAAATTATTCAATTTTATTAGTAGCTAAAATGTTTCTGATGAAATTTCTCATAGCCAAGAAAGTGCATGAGCTTAATAATTCACTTACTGGTGACAATTTCTAATTAAGTATTTTGCAAACACAATACATCATTGTAATTCTGTTGCTTATACTAAAATCTGTTTAACAACAATTCTCTATAGTTTCTCTATACAGTAATTATGCCATATTTGTAAAGTATTGGCTAAGGATGACTCATGTACAGTAATTACTTAAGGATTCTTTGCTCTAACAGTACAAATTACATTTTACATCAAAAACTATTCGTATTTAAAGCTTTAAGCATCAGGAAAAAGACTGGTATTACATCAAGAGGCTTTAATGGTTTTACTTTGCATTGCACATTAAAATAACTTCAAGCTCACTTAAATGGCTTTATGCATTTTAATGGCACTTTGAAACCCATTTTTTGGAATACAAATTACAAAGCCCTATTATAAAGTATTTTGGTTATCAAGTCCCAACCACCTTCTCGCGAATGAATTTTAAATACAGTGCTTCCAAGTCATTAAAAGGCTTAAAATACAAAGCTTTAAAGCTCTGCCCAGCGTTTTTATTATTTTTTTTTTAATTTTTAATTTAAGGCGTTTTTCTTTTAAAATTCGCCCATCACAACTTGTGTTTATGATTATATGACATAAGTATTTTTTTAAATCGATAGTACCTATATCAAGAATAAAAACAACTGTGACAATAAACTTATCAATCGAATAGATAAGCAATCATAAATATGTATAACACTCAATGATGTTGTAGAAATCGATAAACCTTCGTATAAATATTCCATGATGCGCAAAAGATGGCTTATATTTTTTTTCGTACAATTATTAATTTTTTGAAACTTTCACGTGTAAACTTTAATTTTCCGATTTAGGAAAATGTACTTTAATCGCACACAGAAAAAAAGAATAGGGATGCATCAGAGGTGCTCGATGTTTTTAAAAATTTTTTCATTTTATATTAAAAATTAAGAGAATTTTTATTAAAGCGTTGCTTCGAGTGCGTCTTTCTCTGATATGAGTGCAGCTTACTCCAATTAAACAAGCTCGTATAATAGAATAAGCGCGCGCATAGTGTAAAAGAAACAGAGAGAGTTTTTTCTCGGTTCACTTACACGGACCGTCCGTATAGAAGCTTCGCTTTTATCTGTTCCGTAAATTTATTTAACGGAATAAAATTATTTAGAATATAACTATGAAAATACATTGTTACTAACAATAATCTCACATGCAATCAACAATAGGTACTTACACTTTATCTCTGCCATGCTCTTCAGCGTATTTGTCCACATGTTCTCTCCATCCGTATACTTCCCAGTACGATTCAATTTGATTTTTGGAATAAATATGATTCAAACAGTCGTAATTGCCAACGTCGTATGTTGTGTATCCATCGGCCAAAGGCTCATCTAGAAATTTATCATCTTCGACTAATTGGGATATGGCATCCATCCTAAAGCCAGCCACTCCTCTATCCAACCAAAAAGTTAACACGTCCTGTAAATTAGCTTTAATAAGAACGTATTGTATCAAAAACAATTAAAATTAATTGAAATACTGCGATTTTTGCCACTTGCATTGTATTAATTAATTTTGAAAATGCCATATAACGTGAAACTACTTTGCATTTCGATATACAATTAAAATTAAAATAACAATATTTTGTAAACAGCCATAACATTAATTTTTTTACTGCAATTAGTAATTGATTTTTTTTTACCTTCATGGCTGCTGACACATTTGCATTTCTGTAGTTTAGATCTGGTTGTTTTGGTGCAAATTGATGGAAATACCATTGCTTACGTGTTGTGCTATATTCCCATGCGGATTGTTTAAATAGACTTATCTAGAACAGAAGATATTTATTTCTGAATTTAAAAGAATTATCTTGTTCTTTTTCGCCATACCCAATTGTTTGGTGGTGTATCTTCAGGAGAATCTCTCCAAACATACCAATCTTCGTATCCCTCGACTTTGTTTTCGGAGTTTACAAACCATTGGTGCTGATCGCTTGTGTAGCCTGGCACGAAATCCATTAGAACCTTTATTCCGACTTCATTTGACTTATTTACTAGTTCATCGAAGTCGTCCAAAGTACCAACTGTTGGATCGATATCTTTGAAATCACTGATATCGTAACCTGAATCCACCATAGGCGAAGGGTAAATTGGGGATAGCCATATCGCATTCACCCCCGTTTCTGCCAAATAATCTAGTTTGCTTATTATTCCTTGAAGATCTCCAATACCATCGTTGTTACTGTCTTTAAAAGATCGTGGATATATTTGGTAAACTACTAGATGTTTTAACCATTCATCGTTTAATGCTGCAGATGAATATTGCAGAACTGATAACAACACCAAAAAATATAAAGATCGCATTGCGTTTGAGTAACTCGTCCAACTCAAAGCTGACTGTATTAAATTACTTCTATTTATAAAACATATGTGTTGTTATACCAGTAACAACTGGAGCCAATTAATCTTGAAAATGAATACAGGTGCTCTTGTGAAGATAAAATTATAATAAACCTTCAAAATCAAAGATACAGTGAAAAAACAAACTAATTGAAAAAAAAATGATAATTTTGATTGTCATTTGATATCATCTTTAAATTGTTTTTAAAACGTTTTTGGAAAAAATATTTAAAACATCCTATTGGTTTGTTACATATTGAAAAACAACTGCATACTTTTTTAAATTTAGACCTTATTGAGAAATACCAATTGTTCAATACAAGTAATAAAAACTGCATCATAATTTTTACAGTAACATTCCAATCAAAAGTATCTACTGAATTATTTTTTGTAATCTGAGATTGTATCAGATTCTTTATCATCAAATTAAAGTTGTTGCCATCTTAGATCTGACGCAAGAAACTGAAAACACTAAAGATAGGTGTGATTGATTTTTTATAGCAAATTTTTTACATTTCAAGTAGGTATAGATCAAAGTTATGAGAATTAGCTAATTCTTCATTATTGTTTTTAACTTTTACCTTATTTACTAAGTATAGGTACCTATATAATTATTATACATATCACATTTTTTTGATAGATACTTATATTGTACTCAATACTGATTTTAAATGTGAAGCATTTCGCTTATAAACAAGGTTTATCTTCTAATCTGAGTTAACCTTTAAAGTAAATTATCATTAATTATTATTTAAACATTATCTATACATATATTTTCATTTCACTTTAGTTTTACCTAAGTGCAAAATATAATTACATTTTATGGATACAATTATTTTTAGAGAGTTGTCGTATTATCCTTTTTATAAACACAAAAGAAAGATTCTGGCTTGATATTATTAATATAAATTTGTTTAAATATGAGCATACGTATTGCTAAATATTGCAAAAAATAAGCTTAGGTATACATGGGTCATTGTGTTCGTAATTAATATTTTTTAAACGAAATCACAGAAACTAGGGCAAGCTGAATCATTAAATATTGATATAGAGTCAACTCATCGTCTCTGCTTACAATAATAGTAATACTTTTATTATCTTATTATCTTAAAAGGGTAAGATAACATATTATTATTGAGAAATATATTAGTCCTTACAATTCCTAAAAAACCATTGTATTTCTATGAAAAAAATATTACTGAATAAATGAAAATTATTAAGGACCTTGATGCAATCATGACATTTGATTGATTAAATTTTATTTTGCACAATCTCCCAGAAAAATATTAAAGATGTAAAATTTGTTTGGTATTAACTTAATATCGTTTATACACAAGTGTTTTTCATGATAGTTGATTAAGTACCTACTTCTATTATCAATGCAATACTTAATCCACCAGGGAGTTTTTTCAGTTTTTTACTTCCATATTAATTTTTTGTATAAAAATTTAGAAATAGATTATGTTAATGCTAATTTCAAAATCTTCTAAAAGTCCTATTTAATTTTAATTTAATACCCAGTCGTGGACTTTTGGTATCATTACTTAATGGATCTTAGGTTTTAATTTTAGATTTTTAAATCAACTAACTGCCATCATTAGCCAATCATTTATATTGTTGTAATAAAATCTAATAACAATAACAGTTAAAATACATATTAAGTGACATGTGTGAATTAGAATTTTCAATTGTATCCTTTGCTTGGTTATCAGTATATACAATAAGTGGCTTTTTTTTCAGCTTTGTTCGTTTTGCACGTTTAATTATTCCATTAGGAAAAAGTAATATGTATTTTTTTTAATGAATGTTTTAACTAGTCATAGTTCTACAAACGCATTATTATTAGGAATATCCAATGTAAATATTTTACCTTTGTAACATTACGTTGTTAGTTCACAAGAGTTATTACAAAAAGTAGCCTTAAGAACCAATAATGATGATGTCATCAAATTTTTCAAAATATTGCCACAAAAGAAAACTTTATTTAACGATAACAAATATACATCCCATGTACAATAAAGTATATCACAAAATCAATTAAAACAATAGCAAAGTAAAACACAATTTACTGGAGCAATTATAACAGCATTGGAAGTCTTAAGAGATCTCTACATTTCCCCTCAAAACTAAACTTTCATAAGGGTCCAATAATAACTCTGGCTCTAGAATATCACTGAAAAAAAAGGTTATATTTATATTAACTGCTGAATGTCTTAATAATAAAAGAAGCAACATAGCAAAATACCTACAGTCCAAACAACAGTTTTTTTTTAAATTAGTAATTAATAAATATCAGAAGCTTGAAAAAGTTGGAGAAGAAGATTTTTTAATAGTTATTTAAAATCAACCTCCTCGAAGGAAATATCAGAATTTCTGTTATTTATTTGTTTATAATATAATTTCTCGTTCGATTTATCAAAAATTCGACATATCGAAGTTTATCTGAATATAATTAACTTACCCTATGTTTCGTGTGGAGTTAACGCTAGTTATTAAAACAGTAAAGCTGTCGCCAATATCGGAAAACTTTTCTCGCAAGTCTACCTCAGCAGAACTTACGCCCAAATTAAATACTACTATGGAAGCGTTATAGCCCACCGCAGTTCTAGTAAAAGCTGCCACATACTCATCCAAAGCTGCGACCGTTGTATTTCCGTTAAGGAAGGGTTCTTCTTTTCTTAAAGCCATTAAGCTTTTGTAAACGTGGTAATGACTCTTTTTGTCTTCTGGATACATCTGGTCTTGTAAGTTATTTGTTAAGTACTTGGTCCCCACCGGTAACCATGTTTCATGTCCTTCATTGAAACCTTACAACAAACGATTTAATTCAATTTTCGAACATTGTTATAAACAATATAAGTAATAGTACGTACCAGCGTTGGTAGTGTTGTCCCATAGAAAAGGAGTTCTTGTAAAGTCTCGACTATATATAGCATATACTGTCTCATTAGTGTTACATGCTTGCGGATCTTGAGCTTCTTCCCAAGACACTTCACCTTGTTCCATACCAATCTCCTCGCCTTGGTAAGTGAAGACAACACCAGGAAGCAGTTGAACAAACATATTGTATCCATCAACGCGACCAGGTCCTAATCTAGACGCTGTGCGATGTTGATCATGATTTCCAAGCTTAACAGAAGATAAAAACAAAAATTATTTTGGATTACAATTTTTAATGCAATACTCATAATTAATACATTAATCATGCTTAACAAGAAACGGAAAAAAAAATGTAGCAGATTTCTCAGTAGTAAATAATTTTGCGCAGTTTATAAAAATATGAAGATAGTACTTTATCAAACTAACAAAAAATTTGACTTCTTTTATTCTATTATAAATTTTGCAGACAATTTTAAAGAAAATAGAAAAGCTGTGACAATAGAATATAAACTGCTGGTGTTGAATTATAAATTAGAATTAGTAAGTTAATATGTAGGTAGCACTTACCAACCAGTTCATTACTTTTCCTTCTGGTACATTATCTAAGTAATCTTGAAGAGTGTCTACTAAATTTTGAGCGTTTGAGTTTTCTGTTATATACAAAATAAACTTGAAATTGAAAGGAAACGTTGCGCCTTCATGAGTTTCATTTCCATAATACATCATCGTTAAATTATTATTTTCATATGCTTCCGTTACCATAAATCTATTAAGCAATCACAATTTTATTAATTACCTTACAATTTTTAGAAAATATTTAATTTAATTAATAACTGAAAATTTTATGATAAAATTTTTCTTAGTAGTCTAGAAAATGCATAATTTTGGTGATTAATTTACCTCATACTACTACAATAGATATACTGAGTAGTTCTCTTTGAATCGAAAGAGTACGTTTTTTGATTGGTGAATATTTCTGATTAAAATAAAAACTAAATATGTATAAGAAAGGAGCCATAGTAATATCCTGCAACCACATGCTATAATTGTAATTTTGTTTCAGTTTCAGTCCTTAAAAATTATGCTTTTATTAATGTCTGTTCAACGAAAACCATGTAGTGTCGCTAAAGAGAAATTATATTATAAAGTATTGGCTAAGAATGACTTATGTATGTGATACGCAAAATAAATCAGGTTTTGTTCCTTAAAATGATTAAATTTGTAAATTTTGACGGTTTCGTTTTCTAATTAGAAAATGCTTTAATTGTACACAGAAAAAAAAATGGGGGTCGTCGGTGATGCCCAATAGGGTCGAAGCTTCTACACATTTTTTTGTTAGTTTCAGCTATGAGTGCAGATTACTTCTGTTAAAGAAGCTCCCATATAACGTGCACTAGCAGAGCGTAAATGAGAGAGTCGGTTTATGCTCGGTTTACTCACTAAGTGAGCGAGCACGAACCGTCCGTATAGAAGCTTCGCTTTGGGATGTTCCACATTTAATTAAGGAGAATTACTGTGAATATAATTGTGAAACATTTTACCAACAATAATGTTTCTGCATGCAATCAATAATACTTACAATTTATCTTTGCCATGTTCTTCAGCGTATTCGTCAAAAAGTTCTCTCCATCCATATACTTCCCAGTACGCTTCAATTTGATTTTTGGAATAAATATGATTCAAACATTCGTAATTGTTAATATCGTATGTTGTGTATCCATCGGCCAAGGGTTCATCTCTAACTAGGTCGTCTTCGACTAACTGGGCTATGGCATCCATCCTCAAACCTGCCAGTCCTCTGTCCAACCAAAAGGTTAACACGTCCTGAAAATTTATTTCTATTTGTACATTGACACAAAACAGCTTTAGTCCGGTCAAATTAGACCAAAAAATAAGAGTAAAGTCACATAAATTCCCACCAAGCTGAAAATCAGTGAGATTGTTTAAAATTTAAAGATTCCCCATCTTTCCCCTTATGGAAAAAAATTTATTCAAGTTTAAAGGTCAAAAAAATGAGTTTTTCGCGATTTTCAGCAAAACGGTAAGTATTATCATAAAATTACCCCAGACAAAAATTGTAGATCATAAAATTATCTATAAAAAATGTATGTCTAAAATACCCTAAAATAAGCTATGTGACAAATAAATCCCCAAGAACTAGAAAATATTTAGTGCAAATAGAAAAAAGATTGTAGAGAAAAAACTTTCCCCAGAAGAATTCTCCTGAAAAATATATCCCCAAAAAATATACCCAAAGGAAAACATATCCCCAATTTTTTGGGGAAAATCCCCTAATCTGGCAGCCCTGAGACTAACAGTATTTCATTTATTGGGCACACTGGCATAAAGCAGGTATAAGACCCTAGCCACGCATACAATTGAACAGGAGACAGATGTCTCGAGGTTACACTGGCGTATAAAATAAGGGACTGGGTTTCATTTTACCTGATATCTCAGAAACGGTGGCTCTCAGGAAAAAAAATATTGATACATATTTTATAGATAATTTTATGATCTACAATTTTTGTCTGAAGTATTTTTATGATAAAACTTACCGTTTTGCTGAAAATCGCGAAAAACTCATTTTTTTAACCTTTGAATAATTTTTTTTCCACACAGGGGAAAAATGGGGAACTTTCAAATTTTATTTTTAATCATATTTCAAACGATCTTACTGATTTTCAGCTTGGTGGGAATTTATGTAGCTTCGAATGCCTAAATTGACCGGACTATTACCGAATCAAAAACAATTAAAATTGATTGCAATACTGAGGTTGTTTGCCACTTGGAGAATTATTTTAAAATATAGTGGACTAGAAAAACACTTTGTACTCTTTTTAAAATAGCATAACAGTCGAAATGACTGACGTCAAGTTGTGTAAAATACCATATATTTGTGAATATCTTTCTATTCCAGTTTATAATTAAAATAAAAATAAAAATAGTGATATTTTCTAAATTACTATTACATTTAATATTTAATTTTTTACCTTCATAGCTGCTGACAGATTTTGACTTCTGTAGTTGAGATCTGGTTGTCTTGGGTCAAATTGATGGAAATACCATTGCTGACGTATTGTGCTATAAGTCCATGCGGATTGTTTAAAAAGACTTATCTATCGTAAAACATAAGATATTAGTTTCTAAACATACAACAATTTTCTTGCTTTTTTCTTCATACCCAATTGCTTGGTGGTGTATCTTCAGGGGAATCTTTCCAAACATAAAAATCTTCGTATCCCTCGACTCTGTTTTCGGAGTTTACGAACCATTGGTGCTGAATGCTTGTGTAGCCTGCTACGAAATCCAATATAACTTTCATTCCGAGTTCATTTGACTTATTTACTAGTTCATCGAAGTCATCCAAAGTACCAACTGATGGATCAACAGCTTTATGATCAGTTATATCGTAACCTGCATCGACCATAGGTGAAGGAAAAATTGGGTTTAACCATATTACATCCACCCCCGTTTCTGCCAAATAATCAAGTTTGCTTATTACTCCTTGAAGATCTCCAATACCATCGTTGTTACTGTCTTTAAAAGATCGTGGATATATTTGGTAAATTGCTAGATGTTTTAACCATTCATCGTTTAATGCTGCAGATGAATATTGCAGAACTGATAACAACACCAAACAATATAAGGATCGCATTGCGTTTGAGTAACTCATACAACTCAAAACTGATTCAAACGTTACGTCTTTTTATACCAATAAGTGTTATACCAGTACCAACTGGAAGCAGTTTATCTCAAACGAAAACATACTCATGTGAAGTGAAAAAAGTAAACAAATTGAGTAACAAAAGATATCTTTGATAGTAATCTTATTTTTTTAAAATGTTTTGAAAACATCCACTAGATCCGAAAATTATTGAAAATCCACTTCATATTTTTTTTTAATTAAACCTTTTTGA
Organism: Agrilus mali; assembly: GCA_029378335.1. Lineage (NCBI taxonomy): Eukaryota > Metazoa > Arthropoda > Insecta > Coleoptera > Buprestidae > Agrilus > Agrilus mali. Next base: position 16,971,736 of record CM055657.1, read on the forward strand.
GGCATATCAGTTGTTCGATACAACTAATAAAGACTGTTTCGTAACTTTTCCAACAGATTATGTCAGTTAAAACTATCTACTGAGGTGATATTTTGTAATGTTAGGATTGTATCAGATTTTCTATCAGTTATTGCCATCTTAAATAAAACGCAAGAAATTGAAAACACTACAGATAATGGATTTCTTGTACTAATATTTTTACATTTCACGCATAGCAATATGATTGAATTATTACTTTTACGTTTAACATTATCTTTATAAGTATTGTAAACAATATCACGTACAAGAAAATGGCACACAATTTTGCTTTGAATTCTTTTGATATTTTACTAAATACCTATGAATAATGCTTTTCGATTGTAAACAAGCTTTATCTTTTTTATCAGAGTTATCTAATAAAGTAAATTATCGTTACCTAATATTTCCCTAATATTTAATATCAACAACGTATAGTTTTGCTTCACTTTAATTTTACCTAAACGCAAAATAAAATTACATTTATATATTTTAGATAGAATTATTTTTGGAAAGGTTTCGTATTATCGTACAAACTAGTATAATTAGCAACATTTTAGCTTGATTAATTAAAGTGATATCATTAATATGAGTTTTTATACATACAATCATCGTGTTGTTAAAGCATTGCAAAAAAATAAGTACCTACATGAGTCACTTTTGTTTATAAGTATTAGTTTTTTAACGAAATCATAGAATTTAGAGCAAAATAAATCATCAAATATTTATACAGTCAACTCATCATCTCTTCTTACAATTTTAGTAATACTTTTGTTCTTATGGTCTTCAAGTGGCATGGTAAGATATTGTTATTGAGAAATATACAAATCCTTAGAATTCCAAATAAAAAGCTGCATTACAAAGGTCCATCATGCAATTATGATATTGGAATGATTAAATTTTATCTTACACAGTCACCCAGAAAAATATTAAACGTTTAAAATTTGTTTGGTATTTACTTAATACCTTTTATATACAAGTGTTTTTTGTGATAGTTGATTAAGTACCTACTTCCAATATCAATGCAATATTTAATCCACCAGGGAATTTTTTCAGTGTTTTACTTCCACAGTCATTTTTGGTATAAAAATTTAGAATGAAAAAATGTTAATTCTAATTTCAAAATCTTCTAAAAGTTCTACTTAATTTTAATTTAATACCCAATCGTGGACTCTTGCTATCATTGCTTAATGGATCTTTAGTTTTATTTTTAGATTTTTAAATCAATTGATCGAAATTCATCATGAATTTACTGTATAGCCAATCATTCATATTGTTGCAATAAAATACCTAATAACAATAACATTTAAAATACATATTAAGTGACATGTGAGAATAAGAATTTTCAATTGTATCTAGGTCCTAATCTTGTTTATGGATACAAAAAGTGGCTTCTTTATCAGCCTTGTTCTTTTTACAAATTAAAATGTTTATCCATGAAATGATTATTATAAAATAACAATATGTAACTTTTTCAATGAATGTCCTAGATACGTATTGTTGGTAACTTCCAATGTAAATATTTTACCTTTGCTACGCTACATTTTTAGTTTACAAGGGTTATTACAAAATATTATAAACATTGTAAGGTGATTAGAACAAAAGTAGCCTAAAAAACAATAATTCCATAGTTTCATCAAGTTTTTCACAATCTTGCCACTACAGAAAAGCCTTATTTTTATTTGGTATAGTGAATTTGTTTCCAAGCGTACTTCCTAAGGAGGTCATTAACATTATTAGAAATCTACTTGAAAAGAATAACATTAACCAGATCTTAATATAAGAAGTCATTTTACTTTTAGAAATATGCCTAAAACAAAATTACTTGCAGGTTTAGGTATGAAATATTATAAAGAAACATTATGCAGAATTAACGCACCATTCCAAAAATTCAATAATATACAGGGTGTTCCATTTGAAAAAATGGAGAAATCGCTCTTTGAAGGTTGCTCAATTGACTGCACCGTAAAAAACACCCTGTATAATAAAATTATTGTTTTATTATTTTTTAGGTTTAGTACATCCGTTGGCAGCATAACTACTAAATATTTCATCTCAACTAATCGTAATACTCGTGCATTGAACTAAAAAGCCAAACCCTGTTGCAACCAATTTTTTTACATTTTCATTATTAACTCAACAATGCACCATCCAAACCCAAAAATCTTTGTATCATTGAAAAGACAATTTTAAGTAGATTATGAAAAACAAATAATATACACGGTGTTTCATTAAAAAAAAATATGTTGGAACGTGCTCCGATTTAGTGATTCACCCTGTATATGTCAAACTATTTTTAAAATATGCCTCTTTTGATACTGTATCATTCTCATAAAAAAAATTCTCCAATCTGATTTAATAAAGGCCATATTGACCTTTGACGCACTAATGAGCAACCCTGTATACAACAAGAAGGCCTAGCTATGGGAAATCCGTTAAGCCCATTACTATCTGAAATATTCCTAAACGATTTAGAAAATAAATTAACAAAACATAAAAATTTTCAAAATTGCCTTTATTACCACAGATATGTGGATGATATCCTAGTTTGTTTTGTAGGTACTGAAAGACAATTACCAACTCTTTTCAACTTTATGAATAAACTTCACCCTAAAATAAACTTTACAATGGAAACAGAAGACGAACAAAAAACATTAATAACAAACATGAGTTTGGTATATTTCATAAAGAAACACAGACAGATATGATAATTTAAAATCGTACCATCCTCTATCACATAAATTAGCATTTTTCAACTCAAGTTTACACAGATTAATGAATATTCCTTTATCAACTACAGAATACAATAAAGAATTAAACAGGATTTACAACATTGCAACAAATAATGGGTACAGTATTGACATAGTTAAGAATCTATTAAATAAAAAACTACAAAAACAAACCTTAAATTTAGTATATATCCTTACGTAAAACCCAACATACCTGCAAAATATAAATCTATTACATTTCTAGGAAACATCAAACAACTTAAGTAAAGTTACAAGTTTTTAACAAAACAACTTAAAATCAACTTTTCCTGAACACTTACTTGAACATAAACACAGTTTCAATGATAATTTTAAAATACTCCACGTAGAAAATTAAGGACAAAAACAACCTACTACAAAAAATGGAAATAAACAAAATATATAAAAAAGGTATTGCCTTAAACGATCAAACGGACTTTTGCAATTCTCCACTTTTAAATATTTAATTGTAAACAATAGCTTACCCCCTCTTAACATTAGTTTGTAATTTAGTATACAGGGTTTTTCAAGTTGATGGGCTATTAGAAGTATATGAATTAGTAGAAGGAATTAAATTCTGAAACTTGGGCCCATTTGGTTATTGTTTATGCCGCTTCTTTTAAAAATATTTTCAAGTTCGATTTACATCCGGTTATACCGGAAGTCGATACCAACTTTGTTATTTTAAATGGAATGGTATATTTTTTACGCTGAATTCGAATAAAACGTGTAATTCTAAGGTAAGTTTGATAACCAACTTGTACACCTATGACGATCGGTTTCTGAGTTAATTTAACTTATAGAAAAAAAATCGCTTCCGCAACCCAAATTATAAAAGATCATAACTTCCACAAAATACGACTTAAAGTGTTGAAATTTTTACTAGTAATAGCTGAATATTACTGCTAACGGCTCGACAAAATTGAATTAAATAATTAATACAGGGCGTTTAAAATAAAATTGTAAAATTGAAAAACTTCAAACACGAATTACCTCGTTTTTTCAAATGACACCTACTATTTTTTATTTTTTCAATCGATTCCTTTTTTTATCCTCTTTCGATCTATATGGATACTTCCTATTTTATTTGAAAATTTTGGAAAAATTTTGAATTATTACTTTAAATAGGAAGTATCCATATAGATCGAAAGAGGATAAAAAAAGGAATCGATTGAAAAAAAAAAAATTGTAGGTGCCATTTGAAAAAACGAGGTAATTCGTGTTTGAAGTTTTTCAATTTTACAATTTTATTTTGAACGCCCTGTATAAATTATTTAATTCAATTTTGTCAAGGCGTTAGCACTAATATTCAGCTATTACTAGTAAAAATTTCAACACTTTAAGTCGTATTTTGTGGAAGTTATGATCTTTTATAATTTGGGTTGCGGTAGCTATTTTTTTTCTATAAATTAAATTAACTCAGAAACCGATCGTCATAGGTGTTCAAGTTTGTTATCAAACTTACCTTAGAATTACACGTTTTATTCGAATTCAGCGTAAAAAATATACCATTCCATTTAAAATAACAAAGTTGGTATCGACTTCCGGTATAACCGGATGTAAATCGAACTTGAAAATGTTTTTAAAAGAAGCGGCATAAACAATAATTAAATGAGCCCAAGTTTCAGAATTTAATTCCTTCTACTAATTTATATACTTCTAATAGCCCATCAACTTGAAAAACCCTGTATAAGAAGAATGTAATTTACTTAAAGTATTAGACTTCACCTGAAGAAGACACTGTGATGTCGAAATAATTATCGTTATAATAAAAATTATTTGTAACCATTAAAACAGTCTGTGTTTTATTTACTATTCCTTATTTTTATGTCTTAATATTATTAATAAAAACTTCACATTCATTTACTTATAGGATTTCTTTATCAATTCGTACTAGTAATAACAATGATAAAAATTTTGTACTTCATGGTTTTTTAATATGTATAAGATATTGTATTGCATAATGGTCTGAGGTAGTGGAACAGGTTCCAGAAACACATATATATTTGTACGTATATATACCAAATAATTTACTGAACTTAATAATTAATGAATTATATTTACATTAAAATAAATGTAAATATTCGTCAATACTGCCACTATATACGTAATTGCTGAGAAGGAAATATTACCGCCTGCCCCTGCGTCTGCATCGTAAATTAACTTTAATACCAAACTCTCATGGGCAGATAAACCGATTGAACTGGTTATTACGGTGTCTCTGAAAATGTAAAGTAAACTACAATTACACATATTTTAAGGAATATTTTGTGGACCTCATACGCAAAAAATTAAAGACCATGATTTTCTATATATCGCATTATAGGTAACATTATTTTTCTACGTTTAAATATTTATGAAATATTCACAAGTGAGAATTTTTTCAGATAGGAGCACTGTATAAATTCATCGCTACAAGGGATTCGTTATTTTACCCTGAATTTCTAAATCTGCTTGACTCAGAGGAACATAATATATTAACATTTAAGAATTATAGTATTTTATAACTCACCCCTCAACCCTTTCTGATGTGACACTTGAAATTACAACTTCAAGTTGTTGGGGCAAATTGGAAAAATGACTAGTAAGATCGACTGTAGCTGCCGAACTACCAGTATTCATGACCACCACGATTCCATCACTCCCATTTACAATTCTCGTGAATGCTAAAGCATAATCTGCAACGGCAGCTATGTTAAAATCACCAGTTTTAAATGCCGACTCCTGTCGAAGAGCAATGATCTTTTTGTAAACTTTGTAATGGCTATTTTGATCTGTAGTTGTTTCATCTTCAAGGTTGCGTTCTACATATTTGCTGCTCACTGGTAGCCACGTTTTAGCTCCAAGATTAAAACCTGCATTGGTAGAATTCGCCCATTGATACGGCGTCCTTGCGAAATCCCTGCTTGTACTGTTAAAGGATTCTTCATTACCGTTACAAGCGCTGGGATCTTTACCTTCTTCCCAAGTTACTTCACCATCTTCCATACCAATTTCTTCCCCGTTATATGTAATAGCAACTCCCGGTAATAGCAAGTTTAACATGTTATACGCATCAACGTTGTTTTTACCAAAACGAGTTGCAGCTCTGTTTTTATCATGATTTCCAATCTTGAAATAAAAGTTTCTTTTAAAAACATTTAAACGTGAATATTTTGTGAATTTCCTTACTTCCCAGTTTGGTACATAATCTCCTTCTGGCATATTGCTCAACCAATAATTCACAGTATTTACAATATCAGCAGATGAAGAAGTTTCAGAAAGACTTAACAGTTGAAAATTAAATGGAAAATGTGCACCATTCTGTGAACCATCAGTGTAGTATAACATGGTCATGGGTAAAGCCGACGAACTTTCTACCATCATTATCCTTCGAATAAAAGAAAGTATGCGTTAATTTAAAAAAAAAATCGTAACTTAATTGTCTATTAAAGCTAAAGCTTATTAAAAAATAAGACATTTTGTTAATACAATATTTATAACAATTGTTAATAGTGAATTATTTATTTAAAATGGTATAGAACCTTGCGTCTCCGCCATTTTCACGGGTATAATTATCAAGTAGTTCTCTCCAATAGTAAATTACTTGGTATGTTTCATTCAAATCTTTGGTAAAGTTATGAATTAAGTAATCGTATTCATATGATTGAACTCCTTCATAACCCGAAAGTGGTTCATCTAGGAATTCTTCGTCTTCATACAAATGCGGGATAGCATCAACTCTGAATCCATCTACACCTCTATCCAACCAAAATAAGATAACATTCTAAAATAAAATTTTTTTTAGACCATTTCCGAAATTGATTTGAAGAGTGGTTGGTAATCGTATACTGATGGTTTATCGTTAACATTAGATGTTGATATTGTACTTATTTTTGATAAAGAATGATTTTCAGGATTTTAATAAAAAACAAAACTTTATCGTCTGCTTTGTTTTGACTTTAAGATCATACGTAGCTTACCGTCATTTCTTCTAATACTTTGGGATTTCTGTAATTCAAATCAGGTTGCTGTTCTGTAAATTGATGTAAGTACCATTGACTCCTATTTTCGCTGTACTTCCAAGCGGAATATTTAAAGACACTTATCTACATAATAAAAAAATGTTAACAAAAAATAATGCTGACAATATTGCTATCAAATTTAATATAACCATCAGCTATCTGTTTTGCATTAGATAAAAAAATGATTATATCCTTTTATCATGTTACTACTTGTATACTCTTATAGAAAAATTTATGATACATGATATGAATAGAAAATTACAGTAAATATAAGACCATTAACAAATAATAATGCTTTTACCCAATTATTAGGAGGTGTAGTAGAATTCCTTCCATCTCTCCACACATAATAATCTTCATAACCTTCTGTCCTATTCTCAGACAATTTAAACCACTCGTGCTGATCACTTGAGTGATTAGGCACGAGATCCATTATAATTTTTATACCTAATCCATGGGAAACATTAACTAGTCTATCAAAATCATCCAAAGTTCCAAATGTTTCCCAAACATCAACAAAATTACTTATATCGTAACCATCGTCCACCTGAGGTGAATTGTAGATAGGCGAAATCCATGCTGCGTTAACACCGGCATCTGCAAGTTGGGGTAATTTGTTTATAATCCCTTGTAAGTCTCCATAACCGTCATTGTTATCATCTTTGAAAGATTTTGGATAAATCTGATAGATCACCGCCGTTCTCCACCAATCCCAGTTTATTTCAGTACTTTGAGAATTACATGATTCCAGTAAAAAACTAATTCCGAACAAAAATATAGCCCCGAAACAAATAGGTGCCTTCATTGCGATTTCGTAAGAACAAATGCGGAATCGGTAACGCTGAGTTTAATTAATACTAGTTTTATCGAAAGATTGGGTTATTTATTGATCGCCGTCCAACGATAACAACCTATATTGGGAACATGATGCATTTACCCGCAATATGTCAATCGGTTTACTATTAGGTACATGAAAAATCCACTAGGATTCATGGGCGCAACCAGAGAGAAACAGGGGGTCCTGGCTTCCACCTAAACTTTTCATTTTCTCAAAATCAAAACATTGATTTTACTACTTTTTTTTGTAAGATTTCATTTAATTTTTCCTGGATGAAGATTTTAACTGTATGAATCAATAATCAATTTAGTTTCTTACCAATGTACAATAAATTTTTTGAGAAAAATATACTATTTATCTAGTTTTTAAATTCGGTACCTCCCTTGACAAAATCCTGACTACGTATTTTAGAAAAGGGGTTTTTTTAAAAGAGGCAAATATACATATTTTCTACAAATAACACAACTAATAGAACAATAGTAGTGTAGGTTTTTATTTAATTCTACAATAAAATCATCGAAATTTTTGGGAAATAACTTCCCAGTATATTAATTTTACAAATGGATATAAAATAAGTACTTCAAATTAGCTTTCAAAAGAAATTAAGTATTTTAATATGCTCTTCTACTTCTAAAAATCATAATGTAATATATTACTTAATTTTAACAAATGTTCCAATAACTGTTATTATAAAAAAATTAAACTCATATGGGATGCACCACTTATGGAATGCAAAATTGTTTTTTTCCAATTTTTCTTTTCATTTATTGTTTTATATTGTCTTAAGAGCACGTCCCTGTGTTGTTATATGATGCGTTATTTCTTAATTAAAATTTTCCTTAGCACTACAATTTTTCTGTTGCATCAGCGTCCATTTGGTAAAGGCAAATTAAAATTATTAAAATTTTAACGAAACGCATGCACATTTTTTATCGATATAATTGAGTTGGGAAATAAGATAAACTTGTTTATAGAGTGGTTGGTACATTTACCAGCACAATACTTACTGACATAAAAAAGGGATCAGCACTTGATCTAGTTTTGAACTACAAAAGATTCGGAGGTACCTGTGGACCGCAGCTTCTCTGTTTGACCCATGATCTGACCCTGGATCCTGTCTTTCTGTTAAGGGTGGCTTTTATATTTTGCCCTCATTTAAAAGTACCTAGGGGAAAGAAATAAATCTACTCCAAAATTCAACAACAGAAAATTTAACAGGAAATGTTTATTTATTTACTTTTATTTTTTTATTATAGGTAGGTACCTACATAAAAAGGATTTCTTTAGCTAGATTCTTCCTCTATTATTATGCGTGAATCATCTATAAAATGAGATCAACACCTGATTTTCTTTTATAATTTAAACAGGGATGTTGGTATGGACCCCAACAATGTTTCTTGACCCATGACCTAACCTTTGCCATGGCTTATGGTCCAGTTTTAATTTTGAGGGTCTTTTTTCTATAGGGCTAGGGTATATGTATATGTACATATTTGACATTATGGCCATATTTTTTTTTAATAACTGAATAATAATAAACAATCGTTTTGTTTTATCATGAAGAAGCATTTCTTTTTTCAATGAGTCACAATAAATGTATTAATCATGAATATTTTTAAATATTTTCGGAATATTCACTGAACTATCTGATTCTAATCTGAGGAAAATTTTTTGAATATGTGATGAACTTGTTAAGTGACTAATTCAAATTTTGGCACTTTGGTCATCTACGTTACTACGACTATTTATTTATTTATTCACGTTATCAGACAATTCTGTTCTATTTTTTTCATTTATTATTCGTCATAGAAACGTTATATAATTTTGTTAGTTGATTAATTGATTAAAGAGAAAAGACGACACAGTTTATTTTATAATTGTAAATAAAAATAAACTAATAAAATATTCAAAACCGAGTTGAATATTTATCAGAACTTAATAGTAATAATAAAAAACTGACAATGAAAAGCTCGTGTATTCAAAATTTATTGATAACTGAATATAACAGTGATTATAAAAAAGGACAATAAAAGGTTGTGTATTCAAATTTATTGATAACCTAATATAACATAGTGATCATAAATAAATTTAAAGCAAAAAACCTTTTTTAAAAAAACTTATTTAAATGCTCTATAAAGAAGAAAATAAAATTTTCCTTTAAAATTTTAACTATCAACTTATAACCTCATTATACACAATTTATATGATCATAAAAGCTTGTCGCGAGGTTTGCTGAAATTTTAAAAAAATTAAACTTAACAGATTAAGTTACTCAATTAAATAGGCACTAGTTTATTTACACAAGTAAATCGCGCGACAAGCTTTTATGATCATATAAATTGTGTATAATGAGGTTATAAGTTGATAGTTAAAATTTTAAAGAAAATTTTTGTTTTCTTCTTTTTAAAGCATTTAAATAAAAGCTTTTTTTAAAAAAGATTGTTTGCTTTTAATTTATTTTTTACTTTTTAGTTATCGCTGGCTAGGTTTCTGAGTCTGTTCATCTCATTCAACGCATCATTGTTTGATTTTGGAGTTGTCCTTTTCCTAGACAGGTTGCAGACCAATGCTGATGACGCCCATCTTGCCAAATCAAACAAGTCAAAGTTAATCAACCGATGTTACAGGCTCAAAAAATTATACCTCAAGAATAATCGAGGTCTCTACACCAAATTTCTGGTGGATTAGAGCAATGGAGCTTATAATCACCATCTTTTTTTAACCTGCCTTTTTATTCTCAGCGAACCCTTTCATTTTATACCCATACAATAAGAAAGCATAAAAAACTCTAAAAGTCCGCCATATTGGATTAAGAGTGATGTCAGAATATTTTTCTAATTATTCTTGGCAAGCCCTTTCATTTGATACCCTTATTGCAGAAGTGCATAAAAAATAACTATTCCGCCATCTTGGATGGTCCGCCATATAGGATTTAGAATGACGTCACACAGCTTATCGTGTATTGTCGTCCAAACTAAACGTGTATACAAAATTTGAGCTCAATCGGTTGAAGATATCTGCTTCAAAATTGAGTAACAAGATTCCACCCGAACAAACATACATTGCAAGTTAAATAAAAGCTTTTAAAAAATGACAACGACTAGCTCGTGTTTTCAAAATTTATTAATTACGCTCTTTACGGTTTATGTTGTTATGGGTAATTAAAAACAAGTATAATTGTATCTAATACAACAATTACCATGATAAACTAATTAAACTGAATGTATTAAGTACCTAATCTATTATATGCTTTAGAAAAATGAACAGTAACTAATGACAGGTTATCAAATTTTTATACGATTAACTAGAGCTTGTCATATACGTACATATAATTTGTTGCTTATTTATGATGGAACTTCAAGCATCAATACGAAAGTGAAGTAATTTTTATTAAACTATCTATTTAATTATTACAGATAGTTTTATCTTGCTGTTTCTTTATTAGTTGTTTTTCTCCATACGTTATTAAACACATACCACGTTGTGAATTAACTAAACTTGCTTTTATAAAATGTGAATCAAGTAAAATAAATCGAAATACCGTGTATATTTTACCAATCTACCTGCCTTGATAAAAGTTCCATCTTCACCACGTGGTTTCATCAACAGTAATTACATTTGCAAAAAAATATTTGACATAATAATTATTTGATTAATATCAAAGTACTTAAAAATATCTCAAATGGCTAATAAATCAATTTAATTACGAATCATTTTGATTACGAAACTAAAAAAAAAAAACGAAAAATTGCAGTCAAAAAAACTTTTTAAATTCGTTTACATTCAAGAAAGAAATTTTAGCGTCGTACAATTTTTAGAACAAACATCATAGAATCATATTAAAATTTATTTGTGGTCCCTATCTTGTTTATGGTGTCATATAGTGCTCATATTTTCCCAAAATAATATTTTCCTTTAATTGTTTTTATTTCATTAATTACATTTGTTCTAATTTAAATATGCAACGTGTTTATTTTACGTAACATGTACATATGTAGGCCGTGACCAACTTCCAAAGTTCCGTTTGGGGGTAACTAAAAGAGCACTATAGGGCCATTCATAAAATACGTTCGCATACAAGGGGGGAAGGCGTCTTGCTGAATGAGACAAGATGTGACAAGGGGGGACAGGGGGTCTATGGCAACGTGACGTTCGTCGTTCATCAAAAAATTTTACTGAATTTTTATAGAATCCTTGGACTTCTGATAAACAGAAATATTATTTATTTGTTCGTTACAAAAGATATTTATTAATTTGTTTAAATTTTATTATGAAAATAAAATATATATTTTTGATTATCAAAATTTGTGTATTATCAATCAAAATTTATCATGTTCGTGGGGAGGGGTTTTAGTTTTTGTGACGAAATATTTACATGGGGGTCACAGAAAGTGTGACAACAATGAGGGGTCAAAAAAAGCTTATTTTAGCGTGACGTATTTTATGAACGGCCCCTATGTGGATCATTATAAAATAACATGTTAATCAGAAAAGACAGTAAGACAGCAGTCAGTAAGATCAAGCGCAAGCGAGTAAGAAGAGTTAGGGGGGTGTAGCGGGTTACCGCTATCACTCACCCTAATGCCCTATTAAGTCCCTCCCATTATCAACGCCCCTAGTTGGTAGTTAATTAGGCAAGTAGCTTTTAGATATTTTTGTAATTAGTTTTTAAGTATAAACCTTTATTTATTTATTAAATCTTGAAAATCAACCATAAAATTATCGCTTATTAGCTACAATGATAACAATAAGTGGTTCCTTTATTAATCTTCCTCTCTTTATGCTTTAAACTGCTGATTCACGCAATGATTCGATTATAAATACTTAACATGTAATTTTTTCAATCAAAATCAACGCCTCTAATCTCCCATACTTAATTGATATTGATAAAAATCATGCTTTACAAAATAAATAACACCTTAAAAACTAATGACAAAAATTAAAAGTCTAATTGCCTTATAACTTAATCAACTTAATTAATAATGGCAAGGACTTTTGATAGGGCATTAGGGTGAGTGATTGCGGTAACCCGCTACATCCTCCTAACTCTTCTGGCTCGCTTATGGTCTTACTGCAGGCTATCTCAAAACTAATTAACTTATTCTTTTATAATGACCCATATAGTGCTATTTGAGTTACCCCAAAAAGAACTTTGGAAGTTATTCACGGCCTACATATGCATACTATACATACTATATTGAAATTGTGCGTGTTAGTTTCGTGTTTTGTAAAATTAACACGTAGCACATTAAAATTAAACAAACGTAATATAACAAAATGTTGAGAAGTAAGGTCAGGTTGTACTGTCAACATTACTATTAATTTTTAGCAGTACGAAATTGACGTTAACTTTTCTCTTCCTTAAACCCACACGATCAAAATTTCAAAACGATATTCCCATTCACTCCGGAGATCCGTTTAACTTTAGACGATAGGCTAAAATCGATCACCCTATATACCTACGTCAATTAAATGATTGGTTTCTTGCTACATATCTTTTGTAATTAAAATTAGACATTTATTCAATTTCAAAAACTCAAGTTTGACATTCTTTAAGTTTTTACTTTTTTACCTTTTATCTTTTTCTGGTAATTTTCATAAAGGCACCTGCAGTTTTATATTCACGTATTTTGCATAATGCAATGAGGGAATGTGGCATCTACAGGACGAGATCAACACCTGATTTAATTTAAAGGGGGATGTTGGTACTGTGCTTCTCGACCTGTGACCTAACCTTTGCCATCGTTTATGGTCCAGTTTTAATCTTGAGGGTCTTTTTTTACTATGGGTAATATGACTGTTCTTTATTTTTTTTTTCAGAGTAATTGGATGGTACTTTGTAATCATTTCGTTTTATCATGATGAACAAATGTTTACATTCTAGATAAATTTCATAAATAAGTGGATTGATTGTTTATTTATTCTAAAGATCTCTATTATTTTGTCAATGTTCAATTGGTAACGTTGTAACCAAACAGAAAAATATTTGGAAATACGTTATTTTAATAAAACGTGATGCAAACGTGATTTCTGATTAACAATAATAAGCTTTCCTCTTGTTTTTAAAAATAATGTCTATGGCATCAATGATTATGATAACTGTGATTTATTATACACCTTTTTTCTGTTTTAGAAAAAAAAAGCAGTTGTTTATGGCAAGTTATCAAATTGTCACAAAAGAAACGATTAGAACTTATTGCACAATAAGACACAAAAAAACAGGGGTTATCGACAAAATCATTTTTATTGACTTATCTACGTACCTTTTTTTTTTTGCTTTTATATTTATTGTTTGCTTCATTTTCTCCTGTAATATTGAGACATCTTGTATATTACTCCAGAGCAGACATTTCGTCAACAAATAACTGTAATCTTCAGTTGAAAACAAAGTAAAGGTTGAATTTTCAGCCCCATCCCCAAAGAGATTGGACATTTTTAAAAATAGGCGGGGCAAGTGATTAATTGTGTCGGTCGTTCCCACCTGCAAATATTTTAATTTAATCTAATTAAAAGAGAAACATATGACATTATTTGCTGAATTTATCCCCGAACACTTCTTTACCCCCCAAACGTCCGATGGTATTGTAAATAGTCTTTGGAGAAGTATGCCAACGGAGAACTGTGGGACATTTCTCCAAAGTTAGAAAAATTATGCATCATCAGTATAATAATGAATAATTCAAACTTTATGGGGTTGTGGCTTCTTTTGGGAGGATAACTTTCCACTTAGGGTTTGTTGTGGGGACTGTATACATTACCCCACTTGATTTTAACAAGAAAGTAATTAACAATTTTTACTTGTATGTTGATAAATTCTCCAGATCTTCTAGGGAGGGGGCTGAAAACTTTAAAATTTTACCAAAAACGATTTATGTTCGAATTACTTTTTACCAGTATTCGCTATTCGTCCATAACCCTTCTACAATTTTTATCTAGAATAACGCTCCGTATTACAAAATTTTAATCCGTATTTAAGAGCATCGGAAGTCAATAAGGATGAGATGTCCAAACGATCCTGAAAGATGTCCTCCCTTTTACGCCTTTAACTTGCCAAATGACAATAACCAAAGGAGAAGGGACCAAGAAAGGGCCAACTGAAGACGATGGTAATAATATATGTATATAATAAGAACAAGGACGTAAGGACGGTCTACGTAACGCGTTAAGCGGACAACGGACGGTGGCATGAATTATGCATGTCGCAGATGTGGAATACGTGTAACATTGGCGTCCGTCGATCCCACCTCCCGGACAAGTTACCCTTGTCTAAGAGTCGTCAGATCGTACAACATTCCCAACTCAAACTCGAAACCAAATTTACCATTAAAATTGTCTTTGAGTTGGAAACTACACTTCGTAAATTAAAGATACCACTCGATAGTGGCAATAAAATTTTAATTTGATGTCTTGACCAAACAAACTACCCTTTTCATAAAAGAACGAACAAAATAGCTCAAACCCCAACGCCAAAACACGACACTTTGGTTGTCCGAAGCACTTTTCGGTAACAAGGTTACCTTCTTCAGGGACTGAAGTAAACTAAACCTAAAAGAGAAATAATCCTAATATATACTGAAAGTTGTTAAGGTTCAGTGAACATGGTCCAGCACCTTGACAATAACAAAAAATAATAATTGTTAAGTAAAATTTGGTTATTTTTACAAATGTATAAACTTTCAAAACTATCTAGTAGACAATTATTCCTAACTTCCTTAACTAATTTAAGATTATCATTATTAATATTATGTTCTTCAGTAAGAATGTGTTGGGCAACACTAGATTTTTCGGCTCTACCAAACCGTGCATGAGCTAAATGCTCCTTGAACCTGATTTGGATCGAGCGTCTAGTTTGTCCAATATATTTTCTACTACAGTCATTACAGCTAATTTCATATATCCCCGACTTTTCTAAGAAAGGAATTTTATCCTTGGGGTTACCGAGGAGAGTTTGAAGGGAGTTACCACTTGAACTGTAGGCAATGCGAAAACCAAGTTTACTAAAAATTTATTCGAATCCTCGAGCAAATCTTGGCTCGTATGGCATAGTAATAAACTTGGTCTTACTGGTGTCTGTTTGAAAAGTCAAGAAGATATTGAAACAGAATTCTTAAATTTAATCTTATTAACTAATTTATCAATGATGTTACAATTGTAACCATTGTCAATCGCAATTTTCTTAATTGTATAGAGTTCCTTATGATATCTACTTTTACTAAGAGGAAAACTAAGCAGTCTATGTACAAGGAAATTAAAACTAGCCATTTTATGTTGAACGCAATGATTAGAGTCGTTGGTTTTGAATCTAGAGGCATTAGTGGGTTTTTTATAGATATCAAATTCTAAAGAATTCCCATTTCTTTTAACCAGCGCATCTAAAAATGGCAGCTTGCCATCTTTCTCCAATTCAACAGTAAATTTGACCGAAGGGAAACGTGAATTTAAAACATCAAGAAAGTCTTGGAGACTTCTGGAGCTCAAATCTAACATAGCGAAAATATCGTCCACGTATCTAAGCCATATTCGAGGAAAACACTTTAGGTGGCTAAGGTCACTTTCAAAACGACTCATGAATAGATCGGCTATGAAGGGTGATAAGGAATTCCCCATAGCTGTTCCTTCTTTCTGTTCGTTTTTTTTTACCCTTTTTATGTAATTTTAATCTAAAAGGAAGTCAAAGTATAATTAAATTTGAAATAATAGGTGTTGCAAAGAAACTTATCCAAACTTTAGTTTTTACCTGGGTAAAAGACAACAATAGCGTCTTTTAAAACTTTTCAGTCAAGCCGTGTTCGGAAAATTGAATTTTTATGAGAATTGTAGGTTAACAAGAACAAAGCTCCGGATTTTTCCATCGTGCTTCGTCTACGCAATTGAGAAAATATCTTGAGGCAGGGACAGAGAAGAGCAAACCAAAATAAACAATGACTTTGCATCGCATATTTTCCTTTATTAAAGAGAACAGGGTCGTTGTAGGTAGGTGGAGTATCCACCTATATGTATACAAATAGGGGACAATTTTCTTCCGTTTTAATATACTCTATGTAGAAACAAGTGAGCCGTTTTATTTGTTTATTTAATTGGGAAAGTAAAAAATAACAAGTATACGTAAAAGAACGTAAATACTGACGATTTAACAAAAAACAGCTGATAAGATTATTTTTTACCAAGGTATAGTCGATATACATTCATACTTCGATAATTCGAACGTCAATAAGTCAAATCAAATTAGCTGGCAACAGCATCAACAATAAGAAATACCTGTAATGTTTGCTTGATAATTTGTAGATGATATTTGGTGCCAATTTACTAAGGGAATCCATTAAAAACTTATCTTATAAAAAAGTGGAAAAGGGAGCACTGAAAAAAGATATTACCTATATTTGTCCATATTTCTGTCTTTCTGCATGAAATATGAATACATACGTACATACAAATGCTCATTTACAAAAAATAAGCACATACATATGTATATGTATTACTATTCAATAAATCGAAATTTCGATACCTCAGTTTTTTTTGTCACATGGGGATTCGAGTTATCGAAGTTTTACTATATTTAATATTGTCTAGAATTGTAATTTAATTAAAGGTTTCACGTTTCTCTTGTCATTAAAAAAGTGTTCGTGATGTCTGATACAAACCATCATCAATAGCTCCCTAATATAATTATTATGTAAGTACTAGCAGCAACACCCGGCGTTGCCCGGGTAAGAATATATTACACGTTTGATGGAACATTCTAGAATATTCGCGAATTTAGAACTATCCAGAACATCCCATAATGATTCAAAACATTTTCTAACTTTTTTAACATTCTGAAACATTCTTGAATGATCTTCAAGATTCTGGAACATTTTTGAACTTTGCCAAATCATTAAATTAATCTCTTGATTGTTACGATGATAACACTGACGAAAAGTCACTGAATGCTGATTTATATATCATCAAACATCGAAATTCCTAGTACCAGAACACTCTAGAATATTTAGATGTACCTACATCACTTTGAAACAGATGTACACTTTTTAAAACTTTCTAGATCATTCAAGAAATTTTTAGAACTTTCTCGAACACTCTAAGTCGATAATAACAGTTTGCGCTTATTTTAGAATTTTTTAGATCATTTCAGAAATTTTGAGATGTTTCCGGGAGTCCTTATAACTTAAAAAGGGCAGAAATATTTCTTTTCACCTTTCTGCCACCTACAACCACCCACTTCCATCCACCTGGAGACCAAGGGGTATTTACCACCCCAACAGGAAGTTGATTGGAGTAGGTAGAGATAGAGAAAACCGTGTATTTACATACGAACATTAGCATTTTATATATGTATTTAGATATGTAGATTTAGATTTAGATTTAGACCACTTTAGATTTTGTAAAAACTTTTTTACGCTTTGGCACTGTGTATATGTAATGTAATAGTTACAAAAAAATTAATCTCTTGATTGTTACGATGATAACACTGACGAAAAGTCACTGAATTTCGGTTTATATACTGTAGCGAATTTAGATGCTTTCTCACAACTACTGTCTTCCGACCCAAAGATGATCCCTTTAAAAACACCTTTCGAACTTTCTAGATAACAGCTGGAAGAAATCTTTATTGTTCCCGAATGATGAGTAATAATTAGAAAGTCGTCGATAATTCACAGATTTACAGCTTGTAAGTCGTTTATGATAAAGGGAATCCGGGCGCTGTGGCTGTGTCATAAACATGTTAGCGATAAGAAGTACATGCATACAAATTGTTATCACACACACGCACGGTATCACGGGGCGCTACAATACCATCAGACATCGAAATTTCTAGTATTAGAACACTCTAGAATATTCAAATAGTCTGTTCTTTTTCATTTGTCAAAATAACTTAATTTTTTTGGTCAGTGTTCTCTCTTGTTTCCATTTGATCTTCACTCGACTGCAAACACAGGTCCTTATGACTTAAAAAACGACAGAAATATTTCTTTGCACCTTTTTACTACCTACAACCACCCACTTCCACCCACCGCAACCAAACTCCCTTACTCCCACCTGGAGACCAAGGGGTATTTACCACCCCAACAGGAAGTTGTTGGAGTAGGTAGAGATAGAGAAAACCCTTTATTTACGTACGAACATTAGCATTTTATATATGTATTTAGAATTTAGATTTATTTGTGAACAATTATTTAAAAGAATACTCTCTAAAATAGAATATTCGGTGACCTCTGGCAATTCAAACATTCTGTTCGCCATATTATTTCGTCTTCCTTCACATTCTTATACGAAATATCCTTGGAGGCAATGTCTCGTTAAAATGGCCCTGTAAGCCGTTGGTATGGGTCCCCCGAGAGAAAGAGTCGGGATGGTTAGGCTATGGACGCCATAAAACTAAAAACCTTCGTGCATTACACCTGTGAACTGTTTTCTTTGCCCCCTTGCCAATTCGGGAAATCAATATTTTCACTTAAAAGCTACTAATAAGTTTCTAGCATCCACATCACTAACATATACTAAATATATGTACCTAAAAACCCTAATTATACAGTGAAGTCATTTATTAAAATTGTACTTATTAAATCTTTCGAAATCCTAATTTAAAAGTTATTCTATAATATTTTAATTTGTATTTAATATTAATATAATTCAAAATGTTGTTATTACCTATCATTCATAACATGATTTAATATTATCGAGATTTTCTTAAGTAGATTCAGGTGGTTTTTAATCTCGCAAATCTTTGTAATCGTTATTCTTTTTATTAAAACTGGTTTTAGCGATAAAGGTAGGTAACAACCGATAAGTTGTTTATTAAAAATATTTTGCATTGTACTTTGTACGTCAAAAAGGATAATACTTAATGTACAATACGATATGGATTATCAGTTATATTAAAAGTATGTTAATATCGGGGAATACCGATAATATCATTCTTCTTTCTACTTATTTGCGATTTACACATTTAGATCTAATAATTACAGGATATTGAGGTTAATAGTCCATTACAATAATTTATTTTAAAAGTACCTACCTACGTGAACATTTAAAAATATTGGCGAAGAATTTCTTGTAAATTGTGACAATGAAGAATCACAAGGGTCGTCCGAAGTTTCTTTAAATAGTTTAAACGTTTCTTTTTAATTTCTTCTATTAAACCCTTTCTGCTTCTATCGGAAATTTCTTCTTGGGGCACCCTGTATATTCAGATATGCGAAATTGCTGTTACTGCATTATTGAGTTTTAAATTAAGTATAACATTTGATTTTAAATGTGCCCTTTTCACAGAAATACCTATAGGAAGTCAATAAAGTTTAAAAATTGAATTAGACATAGTACGATGACTTTCAATTTTCGTCTATATCATTCAGAGATCAAACATTCGCGTTGACAGAATCCATATAAGAAACAAACAGGCCAAGTCCCTGGGCCCCAGAACAATATTCTCGTTTGCGCTTTTGCGGCCCATTCAATTATAACTTTCTTTTGGAACATGTCGATTTCATGGTCGAATCTCAAAGGAAGTTTAAAGGAAAACAATATTTCTTTTCAGTAGGCATTCAGCATTCAAATTCCTAGGTATTGATAGATATTTATTTAAATTTGAAAAATTTTAGAGCATTTTCGTTAGCAAGTCGATTAGTTTTATATTCTAAAATAACGTTACAAGAAGCATGGCTATCAAAAAATTTTGTATTTAATATTAAAAAAAAATAGACGTATTAGTAGGTAGTTTTTGTAATTATATTTATAATTAGCGAAAGATAAATTAGTTCAGGAACGTCCAAAAAATTTTTTTTTTCAAATTTTGCAACACCTGGAGGATACTGGTGCTTACGTATTGGGTTGAATTTTGAAGAAGATGGCGAGATTTTTCGGCAAGAAATGGTAAAAATAGCTAAAGAAGTCATGTCTTCAAAACCGAAAGAAGAGATGTGGACGCCCACGCTGTTGGACTTGCGACAAACAGGGGCATCTTTCACGCGATTGTGTCAAGAGAAAACGAGAAGTTACATGTTGGAATTGTGGACGTAGGGGGCACTTGAGCAGCGGCTGTCCATCTGGAAGAAGACAGGCGTCAGCTGCCGAAGAAAACAAGCAGGGAAACTAAGAATAGCCGGCCTTACGGGGCGAAAGTCGGCTTTGCGTCCCCAAGCCTTACTGTGGATGGTTTTGTAGACGGCAAGAAAATAAAACTGATAGTGGATACCGGCGCATCAAGAACGATAGTTAACCCTCGAATAATCGGTAAATGGAGGATTCGACCGCTAACCATAAATGCTGTCTTAACAACTGCGACAGGGGAAACAACATCGTTTCATGGAGAATGCGAAGTGGTGATCGGTCTTGGAGACGCAAGCCTGTACCAACAAGTGCTGGTGGCCGATATCACCGACGACATCATTTTGGGACTCGACTTCATGGAGAGACACCGAATCCAGCTAGACATGGGCACAAAATGTTTAAGAATAGGAGATCAAGAACTGCCACTACAAAGAAATGGGACTGATCAGCGAACACTACGGGTCGTCGTTGCTGAAGATCAAGTTTTACCGGGACACTCCGAAGCTGTTGCCCGAATTACAATAGAGGATAATGTCCCTTATGAAATCACTGGAGTCATAGAGCAAGACAACGAAGATTTGAGGCAGAAGGCTATCCTTGTCGGAAAAACTGTGGTACAAACCGGCTCGACCACGATTCCAATCAGAGTTGTCAATCTGAAAGGCTTTGAACAAAAACTTTCCAAAGGAACACCAATAGGGACATTGGAACCAGTCACCACTGGACCAAATGAGAGAACAGAGGGAAGAAAACGGGATGCTGCCAGAAGCATTACAAGAATTAATCAACAAGGCAACTGAACATCTTACTGAAGAAGAAACTCGAAAGCTAGAACACCTAATTCGAACTAACAAGAACGTCTTTGCGATTGATGACAGCGATTATGGAAGAACCAATTTAGCGTACCACCGAATCAACACAGGAGATGCAAGACCAATCAAACAGCCACCCAGACGAGTACCATGGGCCAAACGAGAAGAAGCCGATTCATTGATTAAGGATATGCGCGAGAAAGGGATAATAGAACCATCGAAAAGTCCATGGACCTCCCCTATCGTTTTGGTACGTAAGAAGGACGGATCAACGAGATTCTGTGTTGATTATCGACGATTAAATGAAGTAACACATAAAGACAGCTATCCTTTGCCACGAATCGACGACACGTTAGATTGTCTGTCGAGCGAAATTAAATGGTTCTCGACGTTGGACCTAAAGAGCGGATATTGGCAAGTCGAAGTACATCCTGAAGACAAGGAAAAGACTGCGTTTACTACTGGGAACGGTCTGTGGCAATTCAATGTAATGCCCTTCGGTCTATGCAACGCACCAGCTACCTTTGAAAGGTTAATGGAGACAATTTTACAAGGATTGAATTGGGAAATCTGCTTGGTCTATTTGGATGATGTCATTGTGTTTGGACGAACGTTTGAAGACCATCTCGCCAATCTAAGCAGAGTACTTCAGAAATTCACAGCAGCAAAACTAAAATTAAATCCCAAAAAGTGTGCGTTGTTTAGAACTGAAGTGAAATATCTAGGCCATGTCATATCAAGTAAAGGCGTTGGTACAGATCCTGACAAGACCGAGACAGTCCGTAAATGGCCGCAACCAACGAACCAGCATGAATTGAGGAGTTTCTTAGGATTATGTTCGTACTATAGAAGATTCGTGAAGGGTTTTGCGGATGTGGCTCGCCCCTTGCACAGACTTACCGAGAATGGAGTGCCTTTTGATTGGACGAACACCTGTCAAGAAGCTTTTCCAGTTCTTAAAAATAAGTTGTCTAACACCCCGATTTTGACTTACCCCGAATTTGGAAAACCATTTATAGTCGACACCGATGCGAGCAATGTGGGTATTGGAGGGGTTCTTTCTCAAGTTCAAGACGGCAAAGAAAGAGTAATCGCATATTTTAGCAAGACACTGTCAAAGCCTGAGAAGAACTATTGTGTGACCCGCCGAGAACTATTGGCCGCGGTGAAAACTATAGAACATTTCCACAAATATCTATATGGGCGAGAATTCCTGCTGAGAACTGACCACTCTTCTCTTAAATGGTTGCTGCAATTCCGAAACCCTGAAGGACAGGTGGCCAGATGGTTACAGCGTTTACAAGAGTACAATTTCAAAATTGAACATCGGCCAGGAAAACACCATGGTAATGCCGACGCCTTATCAAGACGACCATGCCCACGGAATTGCAAACATTGTTCTTCTGTGGAACGAAAAGAAGGGTTAGAACAAGTTCCATGCCTACATACCACCGTGGAGAGACAAGAGAATTGGGAAGACACAGTGTTGATTGAAGAACAGCGTAACCGATGATGACCTTGGACCCATCATGAAATGGAAGGAGACAGGAGAATCTCGACCAACATGGGCAGATGTAAGCCCCCTGAGTACTACGACGAAATGTTATTGGGCCCAATGGGATTCCTTAAAGCTCGAGAATGGAGTCCTTAAAAGAATCTGGGAAAGTCCGGACGGGACCAAGAAGCGATTACAAGTTGTATTGCCCAAGAAAAAGACGAAAGAAGTAATAAAAGAGCTGCATGCTGGGACTGGAGGTGGACATTTTGGTGTGAAGAAGACCTTAGATAAACTACGTGAACGGTATTACTGGGTGAATGCTAGATTGGATGTGGAAGACTGGTGTAGAAGATGCGAAGTATGTGCTTCCAACAAAGGTCCGAGAACCAGAACACGAGGAAAAATGCACCAGTATAACGTTGGAGCGCCATTCGAAAGAATAGCCATGGATATCGCTGGTCCCTTTCCCCGAACTGAAGATGGCAACCGCTACATCCTCGTTGTGATGGATTACTTCAGCAAGTGGCCGGAAGCCTATGCAATCTCCAACCAGGATGCAACCACCGTGGCGGAGGCAATAATAAACAACTGGATCAGCCGATATGGAGTTCCTATGGAGATTCACACTGACCAGGGCCGAAATTTTGAATCAGAAATATTCCAACGAGTATGTGAATTGATGGGGATAAGGAAAACTAGAACGACTCCGCTGCATCCTCGGTCTGATGGCATGGTAGAGCGATTTAATGCGACTATAGAAAACAACCTGAGGATGTTCGTGAACGATCATCAGACCAACTGGAATCGCCACATTCCCTTATTCCTTCTGGCCTATAGGGCATCCATACACGAGACCACCGGACAGACACCTTCCTGCGTGCTATTCGGGAATAAACTGAGAGTACCTGCTGATCTAATGTTTGGTCAACCTGAAGATTCTTCGCTGTCCACGGACGATTATGTGTCTAAACTACGCGAGCGGCTTAACACCATCCATAAAGCCGTCAGAACAAAAATAAAATTCGAAAGTGACCGGATGAAGACCCGCTACGATCAGCGAGCGAATTCCACTGGATTCAGGGAGGGCGACCGTGTATGGTTCTATAACCCAGTTCGCAAGAAAGGAAGGTGCCCAAAATTACAACGAAATTGGGAGGGCCCGTACAAAGTGATTACCCGGATAAACGATGTCGTCTACAGGATACAACGAGGCCCCAAATTGAAGATGAAAGTTGTACACCTCGACCGATTGGTTCCATACACAGTGGAAGAAACTGATCGGGACGATCAGCGCTAGAGGGGTGGCAGTGTGACAGATGTGTCATTCTGACGTTGACAAGCGCCGACTGCGAAAATTGTGTGGAAGTAATCTATGACGCGTTCCAGAAAGTCCGAGAGTTGCTGGACGTTTCGAGAGTTGCCTAGAAACGTCCATAATACTATATAAGGAACAGCGTTGGACAGTTTGACAGTATTTGATAGAAGAGAGCGACAGATATAAGCGAGAAGAAAAGATAAAGCGATTGACGAGCGAAATAGTTATAGAGTTGTTGTTATTACCGAAATAGTTATTGAATCGTTGTTGTATTGGAATTAATTTAATAAAAGTGTTTGAAAGAAAAATACGTCATATTGTAAATTACGTAACAATATTATAAGTTTAGAAGGTTCTCAAACCTTTTCGTTTCTTAAATTAGGGAAAAGAATGTAGGTATATTCCAATATTGTATCATCGCATTTATTTAATCTACTACGTTCACATTCTATGTTGTTTTGGTCTAAGGTGGACTACGTACAAAAAGGAAAGACCGCAATATCCCTAGGGAACCGTCGTAACAAAATTACATTCTTTCCAATCTCTCCACCTGAATTTTAGAAGAGGTCGTATTTTATACAGAACATCAATACCCATCTCTTAAGTAAACACACATTCTTAACTCTACCCATATTACGAACTAATCTACTTTCAGCACTTAATAATAATAATAAGATTGTAATTAAGGTGAGAAAATAAAATAATTAATGAAAAAAATTATTTAAAGTTAGTAGAAAAAAGTCTTTATTACGAAATTATTTCTACTCGAATTAATTCTTCTTCTTTTCGTAAGTTATATGGTAAATGGATAGGTAACTTTTAGTTAATAAAAAATAAGAACAAGAAGCTATAAGTCGTGGTTTATACGTTTATTGGCCTAATGTTATGTGCTTTTAATTATGTGCCTTTAATTGTATAATTGTCATAATTTTCACTTTACCTTTTAATATTCCCCAATTTCATAACTTGATATTAAATATCATCTAAAATAAAATACTGCAATGGGGAGGTTGTAAATGTATTCAAATTGAAAATTTAAATTATATTTTAGAATTAGTTCAAATCATACAAAAAACAAAATTGAATTTATTAAATTTTTAATAAATAATAATTCTTAAACGGACGAATATATCATACTGCGGTTTTAACGTATTGCTCTGGCAAATCTCATCTACTTTTCTACAATTTTACTAAAATTATATTGTGATTCAAACTTTGGGCTTTTTAATGATAAAGTCATAGCTTATTATGAGAATATTCGGAGAGATCTTGAATTTTATAATTTACCCTATCAATCAATTGCACCCCTTGTGGTAAGATGCGAAACTTAAAAATAATTTGCAAAATTTTCTCAGTAGTTTTGTATCTGTTTCCTTGATCTTCAAAAATATTAACATTTACTCTATTAATTATTAGCTATGTTTGACCAATATACTTCTCTATTGTCCTGAATTTATAATTATTGCCATTAATGGAATTGTGAACTTATTTTAAGATATATTGTTCATTAACTGTTTAATTGGTGATAGATTTTTATGTACTGTTTAATTTTACAGTAAGACGTCATTTGATTTTGAAGCTGACGATTTTATGTAACAGCATTTTTTTATTTTGTTACTTATTTTAGTTCACTTATATAAAAAAAAATAAAAAACTAATAAGATATATAAAATTTATTAACATAATCATGCTGCACATAAGTTAATACATATCAGTAATCTACAAGAGGTCTCTTGTTGTTCTCATCATTTCTTCTTGAACTATCCTTTCTGTAGTCACCTCTTCGAAGATCATCAAAACGTCTGTAATCATCATTTCTACTATAATTTTCACCTTTTCTAGGATCATCGCTTCTTCTATAATCGTCCCTTCTTTCCCGTTTGTAATCATCTTTTTTAGTGTCGTTCCTTCTCCTGCTTCTTTGTTCTCTTTCCTGGTCTGAACCAGAATCCCGCTGCCGTCGTTTCGGTGAACTTTTCCTACTCGATCTTTCCTCGGCATCCTTATTCTTGTCACTACTTCGTCGATCTCTTGGACTGCTGCTCCTACTCCTCTGATTCGTACTTCTGTTTGACGAACGACTTTTCTTACCATCCGAATCAGATGAAGTATCCGAACTGTTATGGCTATCATAAGCATGACGAATTTCCCTTTGTCTATAAATATACATAACGATTACACAATTTACTGACAATAATAACTGACTACTTTTATACCTTCTTCTCAATCTTATGGCCATTTCTCGCAATTCGTCTTCTCTATGCTGTTGCTCTTGCTTCTCACGTTCCGACTTTATCTGTTCTGCCAGTTTATCCGCTTTAACTATAATTTAAATAAAAATTAATTACATTTAATTTACCATGTATTAAATACAGCTGTAATTTTTTTCTTTAACGACGTATTTAAAAATTATTTTGTTTTTGTTCTTACATTGTTTATTCAGTAGAGCCTGTCGTTTCCTCTTAAGGCGCTCTTGAAGACTTAAAACAGGAGCTGCAGCAGTTTTCTAAAATAACATTTCATCTGTTAACATTATTTTATTAAAAACAATAATTATAAGCACAACATTCTTTAAACAATAACAATAGAACAAGTCCTCTTTTTGCCAATGCAAAAGATATGTGTGTATGTATGTACTATTCATTCATATTCCGTCATTTTTCTTTACTGTCCTGTATTGTATTGATATTATAATCAATGAAAATGAAAAATCAGAAAATATCAAGTGATTCTTACTGACTTTGAACGATGATCCAGCATTACCATAGCCCGGACGATTATCGTTGGAAAACCTAAAATATAAAAAATATTTTTTATTAGTTTTAATGCAATGCAAATTACATTTGGCAAATAGCAAATCTCAAATGTAGTAATCGTAAATTATTAATTCCGAGGCTTTGAAAATTATTTTTTTAACTAAACGCTTTATTATGTATAATTTACCTCCAAGAAAAACTGTTTATTCGCCAGTACGTGGAAATCTTTTAATATATGAAGTATCGAATACTTTTTATTCATTTGTTTTCTATGCAGCTAATTTGAATGAATTTAAATACAGTTATTACTGATTTATACTAAAATGGTTTTTAAATAATACAGTATTTCAAGTTTTTTTCAATGTTTAGACTAAAATGATTAGATTTTCCAATTCTATGCTTAATTTATTAAGAAGTTTCCTAAGATACAACTAAATGTGTAATAAAAAAGTGACAGTGAATAACTTACGAATTTAGAGTAGATTTGTTTTCGGAAGTGTCCATATCACTGCCTTCATCAAGATCAGAAGATGAGCTCTGATCACTTCTCTTTCTTCCATAATACCTTGGTAAAACTTTTGGAGGTGTATCCTTCTTTATCGGACTATTTTCTTCAATGCTTTTCCTCGGCAATGAAGAAGACGAACTTGATGATTTTGACGATTCGGATTTTGAACTTCGCGAACTTCTTGAACGAGACTTTGATCTACTTGACCTTTTCGATTCATTTCTAGATTTAATCTTATTGTTGTACGACTTAGATCTGTCAGAGGAAGATGAAGTCGAACGAGATTTCCGGGAGCGGTACCTTTTTTTGCGGTCACTTAGACGATAACGGTCACTTTTATACCTATAAAAAAATATAGACAATAAAAATAAATTGCTAATTTAATTTAACATAGTCATGAAATATAAATATGATGCAATACTTTTCTTTCGAAATGCTTCGCCTCTTTGATCTCGAATTTCTGGAATCAACGCTTCGTGATCTTCTCCGTCTAAAACGGGAATTACATTCTGAACTACTACTTCTTCGTCTTCTTCTGTCTGATATTCTATAATCAGGACTGTTGCGTCGACCTGCTGACGATTTTGCTTTCCGCCCATACTTTACTTTATCTGCATAAGTTGGTTTGCTTGTGCTGGGTGGATCATCTTCACCTTTACATGAATTGACAATTTTAAATTTCATAAAACATTAACAAGTACACACATTAGCTTTTTGTGTACTTTTAGTAAAAATGTTACCTCCAAAAGACGTTATATACGTTATTTTTCCTGTATTTTCTGGAGAAGGTGAATGTGAAGGCGATTTACTTTCCCTAAATGAAGGATATGTCGGTGAAGTACGAGCAGCATAACTGGGTGGGCTTATTACCCTATTAGCAAGACGTCTTTCTCTGTGAGCTCTAAATAATTTCAAAATTAGATGGAGAAAATGTAAAAAATTAAATAAGTGTAAAAATAACATGAAGTATTAAATTCGGACCTTCTTTCACGTCTAGATTTTCGCCCAGAAAATAGGGCTTTCTCATGTTCTTCTTCTCGCGCTAATCTGTTACTTTCAGCCTCTTCCATATCATTAGTTAGAAATGAATAAAAATCATTTGAACTCATGCCATATCCTAAACCATGCTTATTCATTTCATGGGCTTGTTGTTGATCAATTTTAGAAACATTTATGTACAAATCAACATCTAAATCACTGTCAGAATTTTCTTCTTCACTTTCTTCAAGAGGAGGAATTGATTGACTGGGAGCTATACCACGGTTTTGAATATCATTATCAATCATTTGAGATAAAAATGGCAACATTAGCTCCTTACCTGTTCCCTCTTCATAATTAAACCCTATTGATACTCCTCCACTTTTCTTCTTCTTCGATTCAGGTTCAGTATATCCAAATTGTTCTTCCAACTGAAGTTGTTTTAGGAACTTTTCTTCTTGTATTCCTAGAAAACTGTTTTGAGCAATAACTCTGTACCTTTCATAATTTACTTGACGTTCTTCATATGTTAATTCTTCAACATCTCCCTGTTTTTTTACTGGAGGTATATAGTCCAAATGAGCACGAACATCAAATCTATCAATTAAATTATCAGCCTGACCTTGCCAAGGCATCCTGAAATTAAGCTTGGTGATAATCATAGAACTTGTTTTGAATGTCAATAGTTTTTTAAATTAATTTAATTACACACATAGCTGCAGGACTATCAGCAGCAGCAGCTACATTTGGATCCAAATGAATTTTGCACTGACGCCCATGAACTTGCATAAATTGAGTTGGGTCAGCTTTCTAAAAGATAAAATTTAAGCGATTCTAGAGGTTTAATAAATGAAACACTTACAATTTTTTCGTAGAAATCTCGACGCCTTTCAGCCCTTCTTCTGTAATCAACCAACATCCCCCGAATTTTTCGCTCTTGACGCCTTGCTTCGTGCCACATACCGATACAGTGAAAATAACAAGTAAATTAACGTTGTAGCTTGCAATTAAGTCATTTAATTCAATTAATTCGGCAATTACTTATCATAATCACTAACATTTAAAAGCTTATTAATTAATAGATTCACTAATAAATTAGCCCAAGCACTTCATTTCCTTACATATGCATAACATGACATCTGACATTTCATCCTAGATGCATTTCATTTTTTGATATGATCATTTTATGGAAATTGATATGTTGTATACTAGCCGTTATCTATAATCGTGTGCACTTTCCATAATTTTTTTTTGTACAAATTAAAGTGTTATTTTTCAACTAAATTTTAGACTGACATACTTGATTAATTCGAAACTGCCATTTGTTTTTAAAGTTTAATTCCACTTAATTAAGTATTTATTTTATATTTAATCACAACATAAATTTTCGTACACATATATCACATATTATTACAAAAATACTTTATTAAATAACATTTCATTCAAAAATATTATATTTATTATTACACCGGTATAATTTTTAATTCGTTCCTTAAAATTTTTCCACTTGGATTTCTTGGAATAGCGTCTAAAAATTTAACCCCTCCAGCTAACTTTTTGTAACGGGCAACTTTTGAGTCAACATATTCCAAAATATTTTGTTCTTTTAAACGACTACCAGCATTCTTTACAACAAAAGCCCTAGGAACTTCACCTGCCAGAGCGTCTGGTATTCCAACAACGGCTACGTCTAAAACTCCGGGAATTTCCAAAATTATGTTTTCTAATTCTGTCGGTGATACCTAAAAATAAATTACCTTGAATGTATTTTGTAAATTGTGTATAAAAAGTTTTTAGTTAATTTATAATCCTAGTGACGTTTTATTTTGGAAATAATCCAAAATGTGTTGGATACGTGTGGGAACAAGAATACATATGTACAGCAATTATGGACTTTGATGTTGATTATGGTACGCAATATATCTCTGCGCATGAGCATTCCGTTGTTATGGTGTAGTTATGTTAGACTGATTGTAGGACGCGTTATAATATATTTTAAGTAAAAATTAAATTAAAATAATATAAAAATTGGAAATATGGATAATCCGGAAGAAATTTTGCATAGTTTAGAAGAATTTTCAAAATTGAAACCGAAAGACATTCCTCGAGAATTAGAAGAGTATCTCTCCTTTGTGGCAAAAACAGGTGATCCTGTATACCAATGGGCTACAATTAAAAGTTTGTTTCGTGAAAAGTTGATAAATGTGACTACTGAATTATATGAATCTTGCCCATCGATGGAAATTCCTCCCTGTCCAAACGTAGAGGTGTTCAACTATGAGAAAATGAAGAGTTTCATTCTAGAAAAGTTAGACACCTTTGTTGCAGCACCTTTTACTGTTCAGAGAATTTGTGAACTTCTTACAAGTCCTAGGAAAGAATATAACCGAATTGACAAGTATATGCGTGCTCTTGAAAAAAATATACTGGTTGTAAGTACAATTGAGCCAGGCAATCATAGAACAGAAAACGGAGAAGGTATAGTTAATGGTATTGAGTCTGATCATCATCGAGAAAATCAAACTAACAATGATATCAATGTTGAAGATATAGAAATGGAAGAAACTCCATGGCCTAAAATGTCACAATCTAGTGAGTCAAGTTACCAAGAAACTGATGTGAAGCTGCCACAAATTGAGGCAATACATTCTTTAGTTGAAGAGGGGCAAAGTAGTGTAGAAGCGAAGATGACAGAAGTAACATGTTCAGAAAATTCTATGGAGGATAAGACAATTGGTCAACGTCAATTGTTTGTTTCAATTGAACCTATCAATTCTGTGAATTGTCTAAGAGAAGACAGTTTTCAAGAAACATCAGTGACCATAACTGCTGTTCCAGCACCAGTTCAAAAAAGAAGAGACAGCATTGAACCTATTGAACAACTTGAAGAAGAAATTTCTTCAACTGATTCACTAAAATTGCAAGAAAATGAAGTAAGTTGCCTTTTTATCTGTTATTGAAAGTAAGTTAATAAAACAGAGTAAAATATAAAATAAGCAATTTGTTGTTTTTAAAACTAACTAGTTCACATGAAAATTTATCTTTTTGAAACTTAAATAGGTCTTAATTGTTGTGTAATTTCTATAATGAAATAGGTAAACATCATTCACAATTTCTTTCTGTTTGCAGACTTCAATACAAAGTTCTACCTCAACGACTTCTGAAGATCAGCAATATTCAGAAATAGTACATTCAGTTTCAAATATTAAAGCTTCAGACACAACTGCTGACACTTCTGGAAATATTCATATAGAAAATATTGACCCATCTAAAGACCTATTCCAGGTCAGGACTGACAATGAAAATGTTTCTACCTCTACTATTGATCAAATGACTCTTCCTATCACTGATGAAGATAAAAACAATGATGTGAGCAGTCCCACTAAAGATTTAAATGAATACCAAGAGGAACCTTCTCATATTACTGATAACACTTCAAGAGACTTGGAATTTGTTATTTCAGAAGAATCTTCTGCAGATACCACTGCTGATATAAAGGTTTGCATTAAAAATGACAATGAGGTTATTGAAGGCAGTGTAGAAAGCTCGGTAAATAATCCACTGGAAGATCTACATTTTCAACCAGCTAAAGCTGAAGTAACATCTTCAGATACACACAATGTTGAGGATGTTGGATCTCCAACACAATCCTCCATAGAACCAATAGATGAGGGATGTAAATTTAATTTGACAACAGAAATCAATGCTTCTGATGATATTATAGGATCAGCAACTTATGATGTGGAAATTAAAGATAATAAAGAAGAAAATAATTCAAATGAAGTGGAATCTGAAGAAAAAAATTCTGAGGATGAAAATATAATTCTGACTGAGTAGCAGTACTAAATAACCAAACAGTAAAGGTTTGACAAATTCTCTTATCAAAAACAAAAAAGGCAGAGTAAGAGAGCATACACCCATTTTGGTGTTCAGTGTGTTTTAAAATAGATTTTAATAGAATTATTTCTGTGATTAGTACCTACAAAAAGATTAAAAATAATTACATATGCAGTCCTACATAAAATTTTTTAATTGAGTTTTATTGAAATTCTGCATACATTTTTTAAATATCAAATCTGGGGTCTTTTGCTACTTCCCTAAGCCTTATTCACTGTGTACTTATCCTTAAAACGTAATTTAATGAAAGCAAAATATATAATAAAATGCTCCACATATTCAGTAAAAGTAAATATTTTTTTTTCAGTTTCTTAATTTATAAATAATTGAATTAGACGATACTTCAAAAACATTCGTTACTTTTTATTCGAAAATACTTTATTAAAGTATTTTTGGTGAGCTTAGAAAATAATTTAGGTATATCTAAATGAATTCATAAGTTTGTTTTTGACAAATTACTTTTGAAAAAGATATGAAATATGTAAAAACATTGCTAAGTAATTTTTTGCACCTAAATTGTAAGGTTTCGCCTTGTAAAATTCTGAATTGCTTGATAAGTTTTCTCATTTCTGATTGAGGCTAGTATTATTTCAAAATACATTTTTTTACAATATGGAAATAAGTTTATTTTTCTTTTGTATCACAACCTTACCTTCAAACTGATCAACCTAAATAATTATTTTTTTTTTATAATTTACCATATCAATTCTGCAATGCATTTTTTTCTTTAAACGTTATTATTTATCCATTCCTTTTTGAATTTGTCAAACCCATTCCTCTTATTAGAAATACATACACGTATATATTTTACGAATAATTATTTTAAATAATTTGTCTATTTTCATGTAGTGTTAGTTGTATTTATTTGTTACTAATAATAAATGTGTTCAAAGAATTATAGGCAAAAATGAAACTTTAACGCATAAAAACATGTATGATTTTAACATCAATAAAGTTTAGTTGATCTCAAACTTACTTTTTGTTAGTTCTGTTAATTTTAGTTTATTCAAAATGAATAGAACAACTGAGGAAGTTTCACTAATTTTAATGAAAACAAATTGGAAAGTTTCACAAGCTTTAATGAAACTTTTATTTATTGTGGATGGTTGAATTCGTGCAGTTTCGCAAAAACGTGAACCAAAAACAGTTTCCATTTTACTCTAAAGTTAAATTTTACCTCCCTTGACATATACAGCAATAATTTTTGTTTTGTTTAACGAGAAAAGTTTCATTGTGCTTCTTTTGTGATATATATTACAAATTCTTTATACTCGTGTTAATATGATACTTTAAAGATATTAAGGATTTTCACCTTTGTTTAACAGTAAATGTAGGTACTCGTGTGCCTTTTACTTTATAACCGTGAGATGAGCATAAATTTTAAAACGCTTAGTAGATAGTAGTAGATACGAAAATTTCAATGTCATTTAACAAATAAATAATTTCCTGTTATTACACGCAAGTAATTATCGTAAATATTGTGACTAAAATGGACTTTGTACCCGTGTAAGTATATCAGACATTATTGTTAATTATTAGAGTAAATGTTACATTTTATAAAAAAAAAAAATTTTGCGTAAAAACATGCCTTCTGCCTTTAAACTGTTTTTCAGGATTTTGCAAATCATTCTCTATCTTATCGTAAATAAATAAGTTTATAAAAAGCTATAACTAAAAAAATGCAGTAATAAACGTTACAAGTTCTTAAAGTACTTGCACTAATCTTTTTATTTGCCTTTCACGTTTACGAAAATTTCAAAATGGGGAAATTTAATTAAAAAAACGCACTTCTTTCGCATTTTATATTTAGTATATTGTGTAACTTTAGTCGTTAAAATTTCTAAGGTATATATACGAAAATACGTATTAGGCATCTTCTACTTTTTCGTTATGTAATTTTATCTAATATAAAAAAAAATTATAAATGGTTATTAGATCGGTATGGAATCGAATCCGGACGACACTCGTAGCAAATAAGTATTAATAGTTATAAATTAAATTAAGTTTAATGTTATGCTTTTTAAAAATTAGTTTATACCTTTTCTAAATTTTCTTTTTTTGTTTTATGTATGTACATATGTGGCACAATACCATTCGAATGATATAAATTTCACCTTCCTCCTTTTTAAACAAATACCAAAAAATGTACGAGACGTTTCAATGTTCACGTATTTATAGTACCTAGGATTATCGTTTGAAGGATTATCATTTTAGTACATTTCAATCTTATTCGTGCATGTTTATTTAAATTGGAACTTTGCTTCATTAAAAGTTGTTAAAAAATGTGAAAAAGTTTTTAACGTTCAAGAGAATTATGAAATTTTTTGAAACGTTCAAAATTTTTGAATTCTACAACGTTCAATAGAATAATGTTCTCGAAATTCTACAAAATTCAAGTACATTCTCGAACCTTATAGAAAAATTCTCGATCCTTCTGGAGAGTTTGAGAAGATTCTCGAATCTTTTGAAAAATTCTAGAACATTCTCGAAGCGTTTATATACCATATTTTCTTTTTCTATTTTTACTAGGTACTTTTCTCGCTATTTACTTATGTACGCTAAGGGTTAATTGCTTCAATATTTATATAAGACTTACCTGATTGCCTTTTACTTTAATGAGTTCTTTGCATCGATCTACAATAAAGAAGTAACCGTCTTCGTCATAATAAGCAACATCACCAGTATGTAACCAGCCGTCATCGTCCACTGTTTCTGCGGTCGCTTTTTCATTATTTAAGTACCCTGACATCACCTAAAATCGGAATTTTCAAAAGTACTGATAACAATAGAATTTTCTTAAGCGATTCTTACTTGAGGTCCTCTTATCAACAATTCTCCAGGCTTGTTAGGTCCAAGGACTTCCTCTGTTTCAACGTTTATTACTTTAGCTTCTGTACCGGGATACAGAACACCTGCGGTGCCAATTTTAGATTTTGGAGCATCCACTGGGATGAGAAGAGTAACCGGAGAACTTTCGGTCATTCCGTATCCTTAAATAAAAAAAAGTTCTGTAATAACAAAAAATAAATAAATAAGGGTGAAGGTTTGAAAGATGACAAACATGAACAATGGGCCTTGGGGAAAAGAAAAATAAATTAGAAGCTTTGAATTGTAGTGGATAGAAAAGGTTTTATAAAAATGAGGAGGTATTAACAAAGAGCAGGAGAACAGAGAGTAGTATTAAGAAGTAGGACAGATTTTGTGCTAAATTCTTTTTGATGAGAAATGAAGGGCTACTTATTAGAGGCATTAGATAAATATTGGATTTCAGAAACAGAAACAAAGGTGGGCCGAGAATGAAAATTATTCACAAATATTAGGATAACAATGATAACATAACAACCGAAAGTGGACTTTTACCTTGTCTTATGACAACATCATCGCGACCTAATTTCTCCTTGAACTTATAAATAAGTCCTTCAGTGGCCGGAGCTGCCCCTGACATAATGCTCCTTATGGACGAAAGATGTTCTCTGGTAACAGCAGGATTCGATGCTAAGAACAACAGTAAAGAAGGAACTACAAACAAGTTTTGTGGCCGATATTTGACCAATGCTTTGATGTAGTCTTCAGGAGTGAATCGGGGCAGAGTGACCAAATGAATACCCTCTTTTAAACACACGTTTAATATTCCATTAAATCCATAAATGTGGAAAAACGGTAATACTGTCATAGCGACTTCTTGTCTATTTGGTACTTTCTCCAATCCTAATAAGGTAGGATGTTCACCCTGGACTAAATTAGAAACTAAATTAAAATGGGACAGCATAACTCCTTTTGGTAATCCCGTAGTTCCACTGGAATACGGGAGCAAAGCAATTTCTTGCGGATTTATTCCTGGTAAGTCTGATTCGTGACCAGCTTCTAATAAATTTTGAAAACCATGAACGTTCTTTGATAAATCTTCTTCTCCACCTATGCAAACAGTTGTTTTGTAATCTGGTAATTGTTTTCCAACATTTGTAGCAACTTCTAGAAGGAGAGGTATTGTGATTATCATTTTTACACCTGCATTTTGGAACTGCCTTTTGACTTCATCTGGAAATGTATTATAATTTTTTATTAGAATTTTTTCCAAATTTAATCTTTGTATTCGTACCTGGAGTATAAAGAGGGTTTACAAAAGTTACTGTCAATCCCGCTTCCATAGATCCGTGACTAGCAATTATATATTCAGGAATATTTGGTAATAGTAACCCCACAACTTCTCCAGGTTTCATGCCACAATGACCCAATAAAGCTTGAGCAAATCTGTTTATTAGTAATCTCATCATTCCAAACGTATAACTTCTTCCTGATGCGGCGCATGTCTTAAATGAATAATTTTTGTAAATTAATTAATTAATGATTTATTGATGCACCCAATCTAACTATTAAACGATTGATTATTATTTTATTTTTTCCTTAAAGTGCTAATAAACTTTTTTAATAAGATAAATATTTGCAATGAGCAGTGTTCATTGATAAATAAACAAAAAAATTAAACAAGAAATAATTGATGCAATAAAGAGCTTGTTGCCCTATTTACACAACATTCCAAATAGACAACAGTTAAAAATGTATCAATTAATAATTTTTCTGAAGCGATTTTTATATCTAATAAATAATATTTTTTTTTAATTACTATTTAATTACTATTAGTTCCATAGGTTATGATCTGCAATATATCGTAATTTGCATTTGGTTAGAAATATTATCTGAAAAAAAGGATTGAATTGCGTCAATTGATACTGAATTAAGTACTCAAAGCAAAGAAAGTTGAACTACTCATCGTTCTTTTTATTGTTCTTATCATTACTTATATTATTAATAATGTTTTTGTTATTGTTAAAGCAGACTTTGTTAAATCAAAAATATAAATAAAGCTGTGCATAACCGTCAAAATAACGGTTTCAACATAATCAATGTGGACACGAATGGCCATGAGAAATATAGTAAAAATACATATTTAATTGTTTTTCATAAAAAATAAAACGAATCAATAATTTAATGGAAATTGCAATAATTGTCTGCAATTTAATTAATCACGAGGAAATATCGAACAACAGTTACCATTACCGTTATTATATTTGAAAAGAAATTATTTTATATATATATTTGTTTAGTCACTTTTACTGTTTTCTTTCTTAAATTTTTGACACGAGTAGGTATTTTGTATAGGTAATAAATGTCGTCAATAATTTCGTAAGTTTAAGAACAAAAATAAGTTATTTTTAAAATGTTTAGCAGTAAAAAATATGAAATAGTAGTATGCAATCCAAAGTTCAAAAAAAAAACTGTTTTGATCAGATTCTGACCAAATTTTAAAAAAAGACGCTATCTTTACACACACACACACAATAGATATTAGGTACCTATTTATATTTATTATCAGTTATGAAAGGTGTAGTTGTTCGGTATAAAGATAAATAATGAGTCGTATGTTACCTTTAATCATTTTTAAACTTATTATCAGTTTAATTATTTTAAAAGTGTAACAAAATTTTACTCAATATTTTTTGTAACTATTTAATAAAAACGTCAGGTCCAAAATTCCAAATTTTTGAGTTATTTTTAGTTAAATCTAACTAAAACTATACATACCTACTTAGGTACTCTGTTTTGGTTTTACTGTTTTGTATACAAAAAGTTACAATTCTGTTTCGTATCGGATAAATACAAAAGTGTCATGTACCCACATAATAAAATTTTCGATGAAGCTTTAAATTAACTTCTGTATATTTATGTAGATACCTACACTTTTTTTAATAATTCAATTTGTATTAATTAATGAGTTGTAGCGTATTCCGTTTAGTTATTATATTAGATACTACAATGACACGTGTTTGATTTGTAAACGCAACTTTTTCAACAACTAATTTAATAATTTATCAATTATTAGTCTTCGCCCAAACAATTTTATTTTATGGCTGATTATTATAACAAAAATTTTTTTTTTATAAGACTTACGGTAACTGGGTGTTCAATGTATTCTTCCATCCTTTTCCAAACATACTCTACCAAATTCTCATTGGGAATCGCAGTTTTTCCGTAAGGAGATGTAACAATCCCGGAAGTCTTATCGTAAGCAACATTTTCTGCAAGTTGTGAATTGCTGATAGTTGAAAAAAACTTTCTCAAATTTTTTTTATTTAAATTAACAATCCTGGGCGATATAATTCGAACTGTGGCAATCATTTTTGAAAAGGATCGCACCGCTCGGTCGGCTTTCAAAAATAGATTTGATTTGAAGATATAATGATTTTCTTAATACGTTATGTTTACAATGGTGCTGTTTCAAGACTGACGGTAAAACTAAAATTAACGGTACATAATATTACCGCGTAAACAAACAAAGCACATCGAGATTTTAACTCAGACTTCGTTCTATAATACCGTCGATCAAAGTCCATTCTAATATAATCCAAAACCCTTCATTGATATGAATACTGGCACATCATGTAAAACGTAATAACATATGTATATATAAATTTATATATATAATACTTTTAAAGTAGGTAGCATAATAAACTCAAAACGATAATATTATCAAGTTACGCCCACAAAACTTCTAAGCGCAAAAGTTACAGAAACTTAAACCCATAAATCATTGCTTTTCAGTAGTTTATTAAGTTTTCTGTATGCTTCTATTCAATTTTATTATTAATTTAACCATAGATTTAATTCTATTACATATTATGGAATTGTTGGAAAGCTATCAGATATGTGCTATTTTTAGATTTGGCAAAGAAATTACTTCTGAAAATTACTCAATATTTATTACTTCTGTATTTAATAGCGTTTTGCGTCCATCAATATAAGATTTAGTTAAATACAGATAATTTTATTAGTGAGGCGTTTATTACCGGTTTGCGCAAATAGGTATTCTGTTTTCTTTTGCTTCTCTTTGTATTTTCTCCCTTCGAATTAACAACTATAATTAATTAAGTTATGGGTATATTTAAAGTATACTTTATTCTTATACTTTCTTAATTGATTTACTTATATTACATTCCTAGGAATTCTTTATTAACAATAGAAAATAATTGCAAGTGTACTTAAGCGCTTTATTTTTCATTTAGTAAAAATTGTAATAAGAGTTCAATAGTTCATTTAGTCATTAATATGTTCGTCATTATAACTTGTTATTTTTATTATTGTGACGTGCTAATTAATGACGCTCGGTTGCTCTAATTTATTTATTATCTGAAAAATTAGAACAGCTACAGGGCGTTCGGAATAACTTTCCGTTTGAGATTAATAATCATTTAATATCCGTACGAACGCATCTATTTTGTGCAAGTTTCAAAAGAGGAAGCAATTTTCATTTACTTATTCCTTTATTTACTTATTTATTACTATAAATTATTAGAACAGATTGATCGCATGTATGCAATTTTAGCACCTAACTGTATTGGAAATAAGCTATATTGAATATATTTAAACGATTCTACAATTATTTGTGTCTCAGGAACTCAAAGATTAATAATTTAGCATTTTTTTTAATTCCCTCATTTTTACTAGTACAATGAGTGCTCAGAGCAAAATCTTCAAAAATGGTAGCATTTCATTCATCAATCAGAATTTTAAAACCATAATTCAATTAGTAACCAATTATACTCAATTTCCACAGCTTTTTATTGTGAATTACAATAAAGCATACAGTAATTAACATTTAAATGATCTCAAATTATTGATTTCTTGAAGTAAAAGTATTTATTTGAACAGAAGATACATCTGTAATTTATTAATAAACACATTTGTTTAAAGATTCCTATTGTTGATATAGTTGGTCATTTTTGTTTTAATTGTTGGCGCATTGTTGTTCTTGTCGGCCATCTTTTTTTTTATTGTTGTCACTAGCGGCCATTATGGTTTTAATTGTTAGCTCATTGTTGGCGTTAGCGGCCATAATTTTTTTAATTGTTGTCACAGGCGGCCATTATGGTTTTAATTGTTGGCGCATTGTTGTTGTTGTCGGCTATCTTTTTTTTATTGTTGTCAATAGCGGCCACTATGATTTTTAATTATTGCAACTATGTACTATATTGGTTTTTTTAACAAATTGCAATTTGGAACAAATAAGTATAATTATTTTTTCGATTAAGTAATTCACTGTAGCTTTTAGCTACGCCACTGGTGGGTGACTGTCAGAATGAATTGTCGTTAATGATAACATAACCTGTACGGTTTCTCTAGTAAATTTTAAATTGATACAGGTACTGTAATAATGTTTTTTTTATTTAACATTCACACTGCGGACTTATTTTAATTAATTTAATGAATTTTCAAGATGTTCTACTTTTTTTTCGCACAAATTCATAGATCTGCTCTTAACTTATCATTAAAACGTTTACAAAATGTGAATGGCAGTGTGTTCCTTTCAAAACAAATTTATATTAAACGTTTTCACGCTATGACTGATAAATCAAGCAGTAGGAAATCATATGTTACTGTAAATTTATTACAAAGTGGAACTGTAAATAATTCAACTCGTGTAAGCAAATTTTTTCGAAGGCATAAAACTACCAAAAGTCAGAGGCTTAAAAAGGCCGATTTATCAAGGCTTTTATCTCTTGCAAAACCCGAGAAATGGACCCTTTTGGGTGAGTCAAATTGTGGTTCTGTAATAAATTTATCCTGAGTAAATTGCTAGGTTTTCCCAACAGGCGCCGTATGCTTACTTTTTATATCAAGCGCAGTGACTATGGCAGTCCCTTTCAGCTTAGGAAAAGTTTTGGATATTATTTATACAAATAATGAAGACTCTGATGACGCTCGACAAAAACTAAATAAGTTATGCGGAATATTAATAGCTGTATTTCTTCTTGGAGGTATTTGTAATTTTGGACGAGTTTACTTAATGTCAACTTCAGGTAAACAAAACAAAAATGGATTTAATTTTACTTTAGTAGGTTCTTAAAGATGGAATTTTAATTTTGTTCTGTACAATATACTTTTTTTCTGACAGGTTACAGAATGACTCAGGCCTTGCGTTTAAAAGTTTTTTCATCAATTTTGCGACAAGAACAAGGGTGGTTTGATAATCGTTCAACAGGGGAGTTAGTTAATAGGTTGTCATCAGATACCCAAATCGTTGGTTATGCTCTCACAACCAATATTTCTGATGGTCTTAGATCGACGATTATGGTTTTAGCTGGAAGTGGAATGATGGTATTTTTTTATTTAAAAATTTGTTCAAAAACCTTTAAAACTTTTCTTAATGTTTTTAATAAGTATGAAAACTTGAACTTAACATTTTCAGTTTTATATGTCTCCAAAATTAGCTTTAGTAAGTTTGACGGTTGTTCCTCCAGTAGCAGTAATAGCAATAATATATGGAAGATATGTTCGTAATATCACAAAAGAAGTACAAGACAAATTAGCAGCTGCAACTCAAGTGGCTGAAGAACGAATTTCAAACATGAAAACTGTTAAATCTTTTGGTAGGGAATCGTTGGAAATGGATCGGTATAAGTGCGCTATTGAAAAAGTTTTAAATTTAGGGTATAATGAATCGAGAGCAAGAGCAATATTTTTTGGAATGGTTAGTAAACTTACCTATGTAGAATATTGAGTAACTTTCTTATTTTAAAAATCATTGTTATGGTGGATTTTCCCAAAACTAAAGCTTTAACAAAGCCCTACACCTTTTTTGCTAAGGGTTTTTTTTTTCTTTAAAAGTTAAATGAGTGGAATTTTAGTGTTGTTGGTTCATTTTTGACTGGGTATTTTGTAGACAGGACTCACAGGAAACATCATCATTATTTCTGTTCTGTATTATGGAGGAGTAATGGTCTCTGCTCATGACATTACTGTTGGAAACTTATCGTCGTTTCTTTTGTATGCAGCTTATATTGGGGTATCTTTGGGTGGTCTTTCGAGTTTTTATTCTGAGTTAAATAAAGCTGTAGGGGCTGCAACGAAGTTGTGGGAGATAGTTGATAGGCAACCAGCCATACCTCTCAATGGTACACAATATTTTTAAAAGAAAATGCAAGTTATTAATTATTTGAAATGATTTGTAGGAGGCGCAATCCCAATTAAAGAACCTGAGGGCCACATAGAGTTTAAAGATATTCAATTTAAATACCCATCTAGATCTAATGTAGATGTTCTTAATGATGTTAAATTAGATATATGTCCAGGTAAAACAGTGGCAGTGGTTGGTCCAAGTGGTTCTGGGAAAAGCACTTTAGCTGCCTTACTTTTACGCTTATACGACCCTCTTAAGGGAAATGTGTTCTTAGATGGACAGGACGTGAGAAATTTGGATCCTAAATGGATAAAACGATGTATTGGAACCGTTAGTCAAGTACGTTTTTCTTTCTTTTAAATGTTCTTAATTTTTTGGGAAAATAATAAAAAGTTTCTTTATTGTTTTTGTATAATGAGTTCACTTTCAGGAGCCTGTGTTATTCTCCTGTAGTATTAGAGATAATATTTTATATGGTGCTGATTCTCCAGAAAAAATAACTGAAGATAAATTGATCGAAGTAGCCAAAGAGGCAAATGTACTCGAATTTGTGCAGCAATTGCCTGATGGTTTTAACACTGTTGTTGGGGAGAGGGGTATTATGTTAAGTGGTGGTCAGAAGCAACGAATTGCTATTGCTAGGGCGTTAATTAAAGATCCAAAAATTTTATTACTTGATGAAGCTACAAGGTAAAAAATTATTAAACGTTTGAAAAGGAAAATATTTTTATTAAAATATTTTTTAAGTGCGTTGGATGCACAGTCGGAAAGTTTGGTTCAGGAGGCTTTAGAACGGGTAATGAAAGGCAGAACGGTGTTAACCATAGCTCATCGATTATCCACAATCCAAAATGCCGATGTAATAGCTGTACTAAAAAACGGTACCATTGTGGAACAAGGTACTTACAATGAATTAATCGCTAAAAAGGGTGCCTTTAAGGAACTCATAAAACATCAAACTTTTCAACAAATGTAACTCCATTTTATATATATACCTGCATCACACTTCCCATAACAGTACAAATTTTAGCTAGATATATTCATGTGCATTTTCTTTCTCACATTGTAAATTATTTATTTATGTAAATATGTGCAAAAGAAATTAAAAATTTTAAATCATAACAAAATAATATTGTTTCAGTAATAAGGATTCTCACTTTTAGGTACTATTAAAAATTCCTCGTATTTAGGTGGTTGTATTTTTTAGCACTTTGCCCAATAAATATAGCAATTTCAATTCAAATTATGGTTTTTACTTTTTAATAGCTTTAGTGGTTTGCTCTTTTAGGACTTAGAAACACGGTATTTCAAATCCTTTTACTAATAAATAATTAAGGCTTATACGATTTTAGCAAACTCGAGACCTGTTTGATAGAGAAAAGCAAGTGCTTGCAGATATTGTATCCATTGGTACCTGAAAGTTTTGAATAAAATTGTTAGAGGAGGGAATTATTTTTAAACTCCTCATTTTACTTACAAGGGGAGCATTTTCACACTTTATCTAGGATAAGTATCAGTTCAAATCATGTAAAAGACAAAATTTGAGATTTAAAGACGTATACGATTTTAACTTGTCCAAAGCCAAGACAGTGTGAAGGTAGACACGGAATATGCCAAATAAAAATTAATCATTACTAATTCTAACTACAAAGCTGCGAAATTACGAAACAACCATTTCTTATTTCAATTACTGTTAAAAAGTACTCATTTGGCAATAACTCTGAAAGACGGATGAAGATTTCAAACCGTGATTTTAAAGTTTTTTCTTGCTAATTTAATATAATTTTTGTTTATAATAACAAAATTATATGATTTAAA
Organism: Agrilus mali; assembly: GCA_029378335.1. Lineage (NCBI taxonomy): Eukaryota > Metazoa > Arthropoda > Insecta > Coleoptera > Buprestidae > Agrilus > Agrilus mali. Next base: position 17,015,921 of record CM055657.1, read on the forward strand.
TTTTTGTGGCAAAATTAAAAAAAATTATCATTGCGAATTCAATTTTAGCAATTTTATTCGAAACTATTGGGTATGATACTTGCAAACACTTGCTTTTCTCTATAAAACAAGTCTGAGTTTGCTAAAATCGGATAAGTCTAGAAAATACAGCGATTTAGATGGTTAGACATTCAGAGGCTTTCCTTACTCTTATTGAGGTCGGTACGCCAATGAGCCTAAGACAAAACTTATGCGGAATTTATCAAGCTTTCTAATGATGATGAACGAGAACTTTCGGAGAAATATGGAACTTTATGATTCACCCTATAAATTAATTGTACCCCATATTGATAAAATGCGGAGTTTAAAAATAATTTCTGAGATTTTCTCATGACTATTTTAGTAATACTATTTTTCCTGAAATTCTATACTTAGTAGTTTCCGAGATATGGCCGGTGACCACCCTTAATGAAACACCCGGTATATATTGGTCCTTGGTAGGAGTAAATGATATCCTATCTTCAGTTTGTATAGAAAATAAAAATGTATTTTTTTGTTCCCTATCATACTAATTTACTTATATATTATTCATTAAAAAAAGATAACTTAATTGGTAGTATTTTCTCTTTTATTATTAATTTGTCATATTTAAATATAAACAATGTAGTTAACAGTATAGAAGTGTCATTGATTTGCAGTTTTTAATATTTTTGGGCATTAGTTTACTAGTTACATAAATAATAAATCCTATTTAATGAAACAGTTTAATTAAATCAAGATATGGACTATTATGAAAAGCTCTCTATTTCATTATAAAACAAATGAAATGTTCACTGACTAAGACAGATATACGTTTTGCATAAAGTAAATAGACAATGAATTAATAATACTCCGATTGTAACAAATTAATGGTAATTAATATAATTACATAGCATTAGGAGCGTCTTTTATAGGACACCTAAAGTTGAATTCCTTCTTTGGTAACAAAATGCATTTTAAAACATATCACAGATAAGACATATAGCTTTTTCCATATATGTATAATTCTGGTAACGTAATTAATTATTCTATTTAATATAGATACAATTAGTGTAAATAGAACGTAAAGTATTTTATCTTTTCAAAGTTATAAAAGAAAATGTATCACTTCTAATAAAAGCATAATTGAAATTTTATTTTCTAAATAAAAAATATGCGTATATGTGTATTTTCTGTTTCTGTTCGTGTTTCTGGGATTTTCTTGTTGCAATTTAAGTAAAAAATTTGGTTGGCTCATAAAACGATAATGACACTAACACTTTAAAATATTTCCGTTAAACTATGCCATGTACCTGACACTAATATAATCAAAGAGAATATCATTATAATACAGTTTTTCCATAATTTCCATTTTCCAACGCCAAAATCCTCGCCCCAATTTATTGCGACATCGACGGCTGCTGGTATAAAAATTCCTAACATGGAAAAACATATAGCACCTACTAATTCTATAATGGCCTCCAGGTTTGGTACTGCGGCTGCTATTCCAACGGTCCCACATACTATAAGGGTCCTAAAGGTAACTTGGAATATATTGAAGAATCTACTTGGCAACTTTGGGCTGACATATTTCCATGTAATACCATAAGCAACAAAAAATTGAATAGTGTAAGAGAAAAAGATAGCTAAAGCAACTAGTGCTTTTACAGTTTGGGCAAGTCTGAAAAATAAAAAATTAAAAGAAAGTTAGACAGTGTTAGTCACAGTAGCAATATGTTACTCAAAAACATACATACACATACAGTTAGAAAGTAGAAAAAGAATGAATGAAAGGTAGAAAAAGTGGCTTGAATGTGAGACGCTAATTGCAGTGTTTATTAAATTAAATGGTGACCTTTCACTACGCACCAGATTAGATTAATAAGGAAGTATAGGTAGATTATCATATACAGAAGAAGTGGTAAAAAATGACTTGAGATTGATTTATGAAACTTATCCAACGCTATATTTATACTCGCTCAGCTTGACGAGTCAATTGATCTTCATTTTATTTGGGGCCTTCAAGATTATTAAAACTCGATTTACATGTGATTAATTGTTAGATTGGATTGGCGTAGGGTTCAACTTCTAATCGAGTTTTAACAGAAAAAATCAACTTAAACTTTTTTCCTTACGTCTAATTTGCATAAATAAAATGGGGTTGAGCCGATAAGTTTAGTATAGGATCAGTTAGTCCAATAAATTAAACATTTGCCGACTACTTATACTAAAAAATATTTAATTTGGATTTTTTTTATTACTCCTAAGTCATAAGACATTGATTTTATTATTTAATCTAAAGTACAAAACATTTATCTTGGTTTATAACTATTATATTATAAATTATTATTCAATAATTGAAATGGTAAAGCTGTGAAATTACAAGAAAAAAATTCTAATTATGTTAAAATCACATATTTAATACAGTTATTATTTGCTGCAAATTTATAAAGATCTAAATACAATAATTTACGACATCACAGGACTAATTTGTACAAAACTAATTAATTGTCACATTAAGATAAAGTTAAATAATAATCTATTTGCTGGAACTTCAAAAACTCTGCTGTAGGTACCTTTATGAACTGATACTGTATAGAACTTTTTATGTACATTTTATGACGTGGTTTTATTAATAATAAATTGGAATTTTAATAAGGAAATGTACTCATCAATTAAAAGTAGGTAACTAAATGGGAATTATTATTTTATCACAAAATCTTCGGTAAAGTTAAACGAAAGTATTTTAGAACGGAATTGCTAATTGATTGATGTGTTGCCTATATTGACTTCAATTTGTGATCTAAATTATTTTACAAAAATTCTGGATAATATAAGTTTCCGCTGAGATTCTTAAGAAGAAAGTAAAAATATATAAAATTATTCAATTAAAAGTTTCCTTAACGTTAGTTCATCACAGTTTTTATGTGGTTTTTAAATTAGGTAATAAAATAAAATCACATGAAAAGAGCTCAAAATAAATTAACAAATTTGCAAAAATATATAAGATTGAATTTTACTGAAACCTGTTCATTAAAAAAAAAAAAAACGTTTTTTACCAAATATAATATGTAACAAATAATAAAAAGTACGAGGGTTCCGTCCCTTAAAAAAAAATTGTTATAGGATCATTTCGGTATTCGTTTGTCTGTCTATTAAAATCTAGTTAAATGAAAACTTATCAAATTTGAACTGAAGGAACATTTCATTGTACAAAATAAATTAAGAAAAAAATTTTTTTGCCTGTCTATTTTTAGAACTTAACGAAGGTTGTATGATACAAATCAGGAAAAATTTCTAAAATTACGAATTCAAATTTGTAAAAATATTTTTTGACATATTATTTAATTGTTACTAAACTTTTTAAGTATATTTGTCAAGGTACGAAACCCTCGGCGCGTGAGTCAATATTGCATTTGATGTTATTTTTATTTTACGATAAAATTATGTAGGTAATTAGTAATGTTTATGTAGCTCAGGTAACTTTGAAAAAAAATATATTTTTTTTTTAATTAACAGTTTCGATAATGATTCGTAATTATATGCATATTTATAAAAATAGTTCTTTTCTATTATTAATGTATATAATAAATCAATAACTTATTGATTCAATGAAGTAGTTAACGTAGATCCTTACTAGGTATGGCATATTCCCAAAAACTTACTGTTTTATTAATATGTGCCAAAATACTTAGTTAATTTTCTTACTAGTGTTTAATCAATTATCTACCATTGCAATTTGAGACTCATCACTATGCTTCATTCTCTGTAATCTGGTGTTTATTTCATCAAATTTTCGAGTCTTTTTTGTCTCTTTTACACAGTAAAAGGAGCCATTGTTCTCTTTCTTTTCGATATAATAATAAGTTTCTCACTTCATTAGTCCCAGGATACTTTCGTAAGAACCTGATACGAGTGCAAATAATGAAAAAATCATGAGAACAATGTTCTTCCAAAGTTTCCACTTTAACGTTCCAAGTTCGCCTTCCCAGCAAATGACGGTATCTACCACAGCTGGGATGAATATTCCAAGCATGGAAAGGCAAACTGATCCAACTAAGCCAATAATTGGTTCCAAGTCCGGCACTAATGCAGCTACGCCAACTGTCATAGAAACTAAGAGAGCTCTTAACACGATTTGAGTTATATTATGAAATCTTGTTGAAATGTGTTTGCCTGTTTGTCCCCAAGTTATCGAGTATGCAACGTAGAACTGAAGACTGTAGGTGAAAAAGATGGCTAACGCAACTAAACATTTTACTATTTGGGCAAGTCTGGAAGAGAAAACACATTAAAGTTCAATATTTCTGGGAAATAATTTTTGAGGTGTTAAAAAGCAAAAACATAATCACAAGACGTCACAGTAACTACAATAATTATAAGCAGTTATAAATTTTATTAGCGATATTTTTTTGCCGTTATGGCTAAAATATTATGGCAATTTAGGTATGCAACTTAGTAATATAAATATAAAAACGCCTTTTTTGTTTTAGAGCAAAAAAAATTGTTGTAAACTTTCTCGTTTAATTAACAGCTGTGATTAATTGCCACAAAATACCTTAATAGCAGTACAATTAAGCAAAAATAATTATTTTAGAAGCGACTGTTCCCAAACATTTTATATACGTGTACCACCTAATAACAATAAACGCCCCTGTATAGTGAAACATTGTAAAACTCTTAATTACCTTGTCTAAGTCCAAAAAACTTTTTCCTGACATCAGCATGCATCAGCAACGTTAAAAACAAAAAATTCCTTTCTGTTTGATACCGATACCGATTAAATACTACGATTATTATATTCACTAAAACCTATGAAATTAAAAAAAAAAATGGAATTGGGAAATACCTAAAGCGCCCCACGTAAAATATTAGGTAAATTAAATAATAAATTATCTTATCTTGACAGTTCATTTGGTGTTGTACTTTCCATTTTTACTTAAAAAATAAAATAAAAGAATTAAGTAGAGGGAGAAAGTATTGCAGTTACACTGAACTGTTGTAAACTTTTCATTTAAATCGTAAATTAAATAAAATAAAAATAAAAATAATAACTGATAAAGTTTAGTTCTTACATTTCATCGACTGGTAAGTTGTACGTGATGCTTCCCTCTGTCTCTTCACCATACTTCAAGTATCCGAAGAATCCGATGACTCCATAAAGAACAACAACTGTAGCCATGGCAGTATTCAGTACTCCGGGACATCCCAAGAAATGATGAGGTTTTTTCATATTGTTTTCGACTGGCATAACTACTCCAATTCCTTCCATGGCGAAAACTACGGTGCTGAGAAAGAGTGGAATTCTTGAAATGGGAGCCATCAGATTTTTGTCTTCCATCGTGAAGGTACCGTTGAACATGTAGTACAGCGTGATGGCGAATGAAATCACTAAGAAGATATTGGCAAGCATGGAAAAGGGCACCAAGTATTTCAATTCTCTCACTTGACAAATCAAAATCAGTAAGGGTAGAATGAACAGCATGTAGATGTGCACGCTCCAACCTAGATCCGGACAATAGTGATCAACTAACTGTAATTTAAAGAAACTATTTTCAGAATGGAAAATAATACTGACAACTTACGTAATATAATATAACTTTTGAGTCCTTACGTACCTATAGGTCCTAATTTCTTATGGTCTGTCTACTTAAGTTGAAATTACATGGAAAACTATTTTATTAATAATCGAATCGCAACGGACAAGTGGAAAAGCGAAAGGCAACGGACAAGTGGAAAAACGAATCGCAACGGACAAGTGGAGAAACGAAAGGCAACGGACAAGTGGAACAACGAATTGCAACAAAATTTTCGCTTGAAGTTTTACGGGCAGATTGTTAATGTACTTGTCCAATTATTCAAAATTTTGTTGCTTGTTACTTGTCCATTGAAGTTTCACTTCTACTATGTGTCCCAGCACACATTCTTTTTCACAGGTTTACTGAAAATTATGATTTTTTTCCTTCAACACTTGTGTTGTTTGTTGTCGTTTACTTTTTTAACGAATTAAAACATTTAATACTGTTACATCATAATTTTAACAACCAATTACAATTGTCTGCGTAAATATAACCTACAATATTACGCAACGATGCACACCCTTCTATAGATCGAGGGTTACTGAGCTCAGAGCTTAAGCGTAGAGGTGTAATTGTTAAAAAAGGACGCGATGCACCTCATTGGCTGATACACCGGGGGCCCTATCTTTTTATCAGTCAATATGTAGGTCAGGGATTGTAGGTAGGTCAAGTTCAACACGTGTAACGGAAGTAAACAATTAATAGGCGCCACTTGCTATAATAAACTTTAAAAAAGGAGGACTCCATTATTTCTTGATCGATTTGAATGCGGTTTTCACTAAAATTTAGAAGATTTAACGCTAGATACTTAACACCGGTAAGAAATAGATGATCTCAGTGCTGTGTGTACTGAAACACATAGCAGAAGTGAAACTTCAACGGACAAGTGAAAAAACGAAAGGCAACGGACAAGTGGAAAAACGAATCGCAACAAAATTTTCACTTGAAGTTTTACGGGCAGGTTTTCAAATTTGTCCGTTGCCTTTCGTTTTTCCACTTGTCCGTTAAAGTTTCACTTCTACTATGTGTCCCAGCACACATTCTTTTTCACAGGTTTACTGAAAATTATGATTTTTTCCGTCAACCTTGTGTCGTTCGTTGTCGTTCACTTTTGTTGTGACTTTCAAAAAACAGCCGTCGGCAAAGTTTTCTTGTTATTAATTTGTTTTCATACATTTTTTACACAGAACGCAAATATAGGCAATGATGCCCAGCCACGTGGAGAGCAGAGATAAAAAAACAGAAGCTGAGCTTAGCACACGCCGCCAGGACTTCACTTCAAAAAGGTTATCACAATTGAAAACTATATTCAAATATACAGTAGGTACTCATTTACTAAAATAAAGTATTTATTTTGCAAATAGGAGAATATATTGACATTAGAAATAATAAGCTGTACATAAACATAACAGTAATACGCTGAAATGAAAATAAATAATTCAATTTTAAATCATTCCACATGTGCACCGACATATCCACCCTCTTTTCTATAAATATATCATTCTACAAATAAGAAATTGATTTCGCATTTACTAGGTGAAAGTTGTACATACTGAAGAATGTAATAAAAGGCACAAAAGCTTTTCACAAATATATTTAATAATTACCTGACTATAGTTTCGCTATGATATAGCTTTTTCAAGTGTTGGTATTGTACAAACTTAATTTACAGAGTTGTTGCTTATATCTAGTTCTATTGTTAAGGGAGGGGGTTGATTTTTGAACAAATTCAAAAGAGGTGAACTACTTAAATCTAGCTGATCATTCAATAACAAATCAGGATTACAATTTTTTATTTTATTTATTTCTAGGGATTCTAATACATTTAGTTTTCCACCTTTTCCTAAAATATCAAAATTTTAAATTGTGTATTAAAGAAATGATTTTCTGTTGATAAATGATTTGCATAATTGGAATTTTGTTTTTGTTTTTGAAGCTTTTTAGATGTTCCAAAATTCTTTTATTGAAAGATCTACCTGTTTGTCCGATACATTTATCGCACGAACCACAAGTCAATTTATAAATACCTGACTGTTTTGTTTTTTTCACATTTATCTTTATTGTTCTTAATAATTTTTCTTAATCTGTTATTTGTACTAAATGTTATATTAAAAGTAGGTATGTTCTTTCTTTAATTTGGATGTTATTCTTATTGTTAGATTGCCTATAAGCGGTAAAGTGTGATAGTACGTAGGATAAACTATTAAATCTACTTTGTAACCATTGTTAAATGCTATTTTTTTGATGATTTTTACTTCTTTGTCATAATTATCTTTAGATAAGGGGATTTTGGTTAGTCTGCGGATCATTGAATGGAATGCGGCTAATTTGTGTTGTATTGGGTAAACTAAAGTGAAGTGAATAAATAATCGTATCGGTGTGTGTAGGTTTATAGTAAATGTTAAATTAATGTTTAGATGACTTGAAAGAAAGAACATACTATTAATATAGCATTTAGAACAAATAACAAATTAGGAAAAATTATTAAGAACAATAAAGATAAATGTGAAAAAACAAAACAGATAACAAATTGACCTGTGGTTTGTGCGATAAATGTTATATCGGACAAACAGGTAGATCATTCAATACAAGAATTTCGGAAAATCTAAAAAGCTTCAAAAACAAAAAACAAAAGGTGGAAAACTAAATGTATTAGAATCACTAGAAATAAATAAAATAAAAAATTGTAATCCTAATTTATTATTGAATGATCAGCTAGATTTAAGTAGTTCACCTCTTTTGAATTTCTTCAAAAATCAACCCCCTCCCTTAGCAATAAAACTAGATATAATCAACAACTCTGTATTAAGTTTGTACAATACCAACACTTGAAAAAGCTATATTATAGCGAAACTATAGTCGTGTAATTATTAAATATATTTATGAAAAGTTATTGTGCCTTTTATTACATTCTTAAATATAATTCTACGTTTCTAAAACTGCCTCAACACATTCCTTAAGATGTTTGGGGTAATTTCCTGACATGCTTACAAAATAATCCTCTCCAAATGATAAACATCTTGAAACAGCCCCATCACTGTTTCAAGCAACCCCATAAAAAATAGTCAATAGGGGTTAAGTCAGGAGATCTTGAAAGCCAGGATAGATCTGAATATAATTGTAGTTAAATTTTCATTGTTATTAAGAGGTGAATTTTAAAAAGTAATTAAAACCTCATTTTTAATTGCAAATGGACACTATTGTATATTTGAGTGTAGTTTTCAATTTCGATCTACCTTTTTTTTACAACAATTTTCGATTTTGTCAAAAATGAAGGTAACATATTTTACTCTTGTGGAGAATTAATATTTTTTAACAAACCTCGTATCGTAAATAAACGCAGAAAACTGATATTCTATTATTTTAGGTTTTAAATCATGCAGAATTTTTTATAAAGATTCTTTTGTTTATCATAATACATATTAATTATAAAAAAGTTTTTCATTTAATTTCAACTTAAGTAGACACACTATGTGAATTAAAATTTGTTACATTTACACAATAAATTGTTTAGGTATCTATCTAAATAGAATTAAAAAGGGACAATTAATCATATTTTTTCTTTGCGGGGGTGATCAAAATCTCAAACATAAAATATTACATGTAATAAAAAAATATTAATTATTAATCTTATCAAGAATTGCATAGGCGAAAACAGCAATTTATCAAACATTAAGCTTGTAATCCATTTCTCCGATTAATCCTTGTTGATTCAGTTTTTACAGTGACCTTTATTCTTTAAGTAGGTATTACGATTAATTAGACTTAACTGTTGTAGCAGTTATTAAACTGATAATCTGGATTAGGAAATTACTATTATCCAGAATATTGTTGAAACTTATTTTAATGGAAATTATTTTTTTATTTAAAAGAAACACTAATATATTAATACACAAAATTCATTATTCTTCACTGTAATATTGTTATCAGAGTACACTGCTAATAAAAAAATATGTTAAGCAAAGCGATTAATTGTTACTATCCATATAAATCGAAGATTTTATTGTTGTTATTTGAATGAATTTCTGTCAGAAGAACCCTAGAGGTTGTACGATAAACAAAATTAATAGGTATAGTTATATTCTGCACTTATAAACCAGTTTGAATCTCGTTTGATATACTGAATATTGGAAAATTTCCAGAAGTTTACTTCATGAGATCACATGAATTTTGTAGATATTTTATTTTGAACACTTCTTTATTTTTTTTTCTGCATGAAAGTTATTATACTCGTTAATTTTTTACTTACTTGTTTGATGGATCCTGATACAAAAACCACATATACACAAGTTCCCATGTAATATGTCACCACCAAAGCAATGTCCACTGTTATCCTGAAAGGGCAAATAATTTATGTATAAGAAGTAGTTTGCATCTTTAACTTTTTAGTTCTTTGTACCTGAAAATGTGTTTTCAGTCGTTTAGAATATACCGGTACTTTAAGCACTTTTGTGAACAAGTACACCACCATGTGACGCAAAAAACTTCGAGGTATCCAGACTTCGAGTTACTGAATAATAATACGTGTATTATACCTAAGTACGTGCTTACTTTTTGTAAACGAGCATTGTATGTATTTATTTCATGTTACAGATAGATAGAATGATGGATAGATATAAGCAATATCTATTTTCAGTGCAACACTTTCTACTTTTTTATAAAATTTAATTTTTGATCAAAAGACAAAGTTTTTTAAATACGTTTTGATGACAAATAATCGTAGAAACTGAACTGATTCACTGCTTAATTGCATAGTACCGCTATTAAAAAGTGACGTTAAAATCGCACATTATTAAGGGATTCCCCCAGAAAATTCGACTTATCGAAGTTGGCGTCAAATATTAGCTTCGAGTTATCAAGATTTTCGAGTAATGGACGTTCGAGTTATTAAATAAAAATGACACGTATTTCTCATAGTTGATGCTATTATGTCCAAAAAGTTGACTCAACAATTTTGGAATTAAAACAAAAATTTGTGGCAAAATGTGCCCAAAATGTGCTACGTAAAAAAAAATATTCAAAAATTATAACTTTTATTACGAGGTATCCGTTTTATGATGTTTAGTTAGCTCCACAATATCACTTCATTAAAACCAAATCAATTGTGTTGTAATATGCTCAAGATGTGCTATCATGTGCCATTAAAAAAAATATTTACTTGAAAAATTGAATTTTATTTGAGACATCCCTTTTGTGTTATTTAGTTACTTAGCTCCGCAAAACCACTTTATCAAAACTAAACATATAGTGCTGTAATGTGCCCGCAATGTACTGTTATGTGCCAATGTGAAAAAAAATTTGAATAAAAAGTTTAATTTTTCGTAAAATGTTAAGTCTTCATTAATACCTTCTCTACGCATCGATAAATGCTGTATGATTAAATAGCATAATAATATGTTTAACATAGTATTCGCATATTGTTCATAAAACATCAACCATACATTCTTTTACATGATATACAACACATCTTGTATTAGGTAAGTAGATACCTGTACTTTTCATTAGTTTATGATTGTATAGAATGTATTTTACACTATAAAATTCGAATTATTATTAATATTATCAATACAAAGTGTTATTAAACCTTTTTTTATTGTTAATAATAACTTTTTATATTTAATGATAGTTTTCTATTAGTGTAGGGCAGGGATGGCGAACCTTTTTTGATGTCCGTGCCACAAAGTCATAAAAATTCTTTTTTAAATATGTAACGTTCCACAATAAAATTTCATTCGAAATGTTAGCGTGGTGAAACTATACATAAGTATAATTAAACAAACAAACAAAAGCAATTCATCTTTAAACAATTTTTTATTAATCAATGTTTTACAAAAAGCAATATGCTAGAAACAAAATTCACGTTACAAAAAAATTGTTTTTAATGTGATTTTTGTTGCTGTACACAAGATGGTAAAGATTTAATATCTGGTTCATATTTAGTTAATTTCAACAGTACGCATGCAGAGCTCGACTCATCCGTCATTCTATTCCTATATTTATTTTTTATAAAATTTAATTCTGAAAATAGAGATTCACATGCCCACCACGATGAAAATGTTGATAAAATTGCCTTTGCTAATATTTTTAAACAATTAAAAGTGTTAGGAACTGAATTCCATGTATAGTTAGAATTTCATCTTCTGCAAATTTATTTATTTTATTCAATAATCGATTACTTTCAATAATTTCTAAATAATTTCTTAAATCAACAAATTTTTGGTTCTATATGGTACTTGACTGAAATTTAACTAATTCCATTTCTAATTCATTAAAATTTAACCTCTCAAGGACTTTTAAATTTAATTTTTCAAATGGTATTGTATCAGGATATAAGTAAATTTTGATTCGAGCGCTGCGACAGCAACAACATCCAAATACCTTAAGAAGGCGAAACTGGATACGCAAAATTTCTTATCTAATGAGCTTCTGTATATACTTCGAAAGAATTCATGCGATATTTTAATAATAAAATGTCTAATTTGACGGTTCTAGTTAACATATTAAGACAGGTATTCAGTACTACAAATTCATATCATAAACTATAAATTAAGTGTAGATTAATAATTTTTAATTTATTTCTATTAAAATAGATAACTCAAAAAAAAAATATTTTTGTGCGTGTCATCAAAATTTTCAAACGTGCCACTTGTGGCACGAGTGCCAATGGTTCACCATCCCTGGTGTAGGGAATAAACTTTTCATATGGTACCGTTTTAGTGTTATCACAACACATAGACGAAGAGACTGAAAGTTTTGCTCATTTATGTATATATATCTTAGAATAGAAGATTAGTAATTATTAAGTAATAAATATGAAGATACTTATGTAGTCAAGTCATTTCCCTATTCTCGTCAAAGTAAAATTTCAATTTTTCTTCGTAATAACATTATTAGTAGAGAAAGTATTAATGAAGACAACGTAGCACCTAATAGGACATTTCGGGCACATTTTGGCACATATTTTTTTTTTTAATTCCAAAATTGTCGAGTCAACTTTTTGGACATGATGCTATTGCCAACCAATTTGGTTCGACTTATTGACGTTCGAATCATCGAAGTTTGACTGTATATCGACTATAGCTTGGTAAAATATAATCTTATTTTTTTATTCTTAGTTTTGTTATGTTAAACCATAGTATTTACATTCTTTTACGTAGTTTTTATTTTTAGTAATTTCGTAATTAAATAAATAAATAAAACGGTTCCCTTATTTCTACATATACTAAAAATGTCCTCTGTTTGTGCACATATGGGTGGATATTCCACCTACCTACAACGACCCTGTTCTCTTTAATAAAGGAAAATATACGATGCAAAATCATTGTTTATTTTGGTTTGCTCTTCTCTGTGGCTGCCTTAAGATATTTTCTCAATTGCGTATTCACTCCAAAATTACACGTATTTCTCGTATTGATGCTATTGCCAACCAATTTGGCCCGACTTATCGACGTCTGACTGTTGTTGGACAAATAATTTGTGTATCAAAAAGGTTTTCAGATTTCTTGAAAGTTCTAGAAGTTCTCGCTTTATTTTTCTTATTATACTAACATTAAGTACTTATTATTATTATTCTGTTTTGCATTTACTTAAAAAAAATACATATGTATATCAAAATAAAACATATGTGTATTTATTTGCAAGCATTCCATAGACAGTTACTATTATATTTTACAAGCAAGAAGTGGTTCCAGACAGCGTGGAACTCCGTTAAGAAAAATGACTTGATTACACAAACACGGTATTACAAACGTTCAAACCGGCTTTCACAATTACATGCAATTTTCTTCTAATTATCTACGTAAAAAGGCATCTGTATATATATACACATTCTAGAAGTCAATTCAGAAATACAGCACCCGTGTGAATTCTTTCGTATTATCAATTTACATAAAATAAAATTGATTTTCATATAAAGTGGAAACTATAAAATTGTACACATTGTAATACAATGTATATAAGAGTTCATTTAAATTTTTGCCAAGTACAGCCAGTTTGTTTTGATACAGTATAAGAAGCTTAAATCTTTATTATCTTGTTTTTATCACTAATCAGGTTTCTTTCCCGAATACGATCTTTCGATTATTACATTGTACTCAATTTTGGCTTAGTAAAAGCTGCATGAAAAACTGTGTTACGTGTAGTAGGTTTTCTTAACTTACCTGGCAGCTGGTGCGAATTTTTTCAGTTTTTCCGGGCCGTATTCGAAAACGGCCCCGGCAGTTTCCGAGAAGCCAAACGACGGAGTCTTCGACTTCCTACACATTTTATGAGATGCCTTAACCTGAAACAAGAAAAGCCATTCTGCAAAACCAGTTTTTCTTTTGAAACTAATTAGTTTTTCTAGAAAGTGTTCCACTGAACCTGAACTAAAATTTAGGGCCATTGGCCTTTAAAACGTATATATATTCTACATCGTCTAAGAAGTACGATTCATTTTATCAGTCAACAGTAATGTGGTCTACCATATCTTCCTAATTTTCTCCATACATGTTAAGAATATTTAACAAAAAGGATTTTAGAAAGGGTATCTTAACTACAATATACTAATAATCATCAATAAATATTATAAAAGAAAGTGTGCAATGTGCGTGCCTCTTAAACTCCGAAACGAGTCCCAGTACGATCAAGGGAATTATTTATGTAGTAACCCTTTATCTCCCATCTACGAAGAAGGTTCCCGTTTTTACCTAAAGGGCGTACGTTTGAAGGTATAAAGGCTGAAAGTTTCGTCCTTTAAAATTTTTTGAACAGTTCAAAACATCAGAGAGAATTCCATAACATTCCAGAACATTCTTGAATGTCGTGAAAGGTTCGGGAATCATCTGGAACGTCCCGGAATGTCCCAGGTCATTTTGCAACATGCTGGATAATTGTGGACTATTCGAAGCCTTTTTGGTATGGGTGGGGATACCCATTGGTAGGGGTATATAAAGCAAAATTATTAGTCGTGGGTTCGAACGTAAGTTTCTTATCAGCAAAGTGCAGTAATAAGTATTACTGATTAAAAACAAACAATGCTGTAGGTATGATTAATCAATGTAATACGGTGACTAACTATAAATCGATAAGAAAGTTAACTATAAGGAATCGATTGAAAAAATAAAATATGGTAGTTGCCATCTGCAAAAACGAGGTTATTCGTGTTTAAAGTTTTTAAATTATTTAGTTCAATTTTGTGAAGGCGTTAGCACTAATACTCAGCTATTCCTAGTAAAAATTTCAACACTCTGAGTCATATTTTGTGGAAGTTATGATGTCTTATAATTTGGGTTGCTGTGGCGATTTTTTTTCTACAAATTAAATTAAAGACCGATCGTCATATGTGTACAAGTTGGTTATCAAACTTACCTTAGAATTACACGTTTTATTCAAATTCAGCGTAAAAAATATACCATTCCATTTAAAATAAAAAAGTTGGTGCGACTTTCGGTATAACCGGATGTAATTCAAACTTGAAAATATTTTTAAAAGAAGCGGCATAAACAATAACCAAATGAGCCCAAGTTTCAGAATTGAATTCCTTCTACTAATTCATATAATTCTAATAGTCCATCAACTTGACGAGCTCTGTGTACCTACTCTGGACAACAAAATGAAAAATGTTGCTGAAAAGCAAGTATTTTAAATAGTCTGAATATATTTTCAATAAAAAAATTTTGCCTTCTATATTTTAAAGTTTATCCTTTTATTCCAACTACCACACAATCTCCTATTAACTTCCTCTATGAGAAGAATTTATAGTGTCTATTATTAACCCGGTCTGTTTTATTTATGGTATAACCTAGGTTTTGTCTTGTCCTTAAGAAATTTAATAATTATTATAATATCATCTTAGCCTTTCTCTACCCCATCGACTTCTGTTTCTGCTTCTAATGTGTCTTTATCTAGTCGTGCGTGTATCAAAAGGCGTATTATCCCTATCATCCTATCTTTCCGTATATCCTTCTATTTTCCAGGTAGGTAATTACGTCTTTGCTTCTAACCTTTTGTATTCACTCTCCATACACATTTAAAACCATTGTTAGAGCTATTTTGTTGTCAATCATTTTATTTATGTATATATTATTAAAATAAGGATACCGGACATGAGGAATCAGTTACCGCAATTATCGACAGTTTATATATTGTTGTCACATGTCTCTTAATTACAAAATCGTGGCTTGATTGATATGCGACCAGCGGTGATTTTAAATTGATGATGTCCTTTAAAATTTTATGTCCAACAGCACACGAAACCCGTGGACGAGAGTTATTAGTATCCCATCAAGCATAACCCTTTTTTAATATTAATTCATTTTTAATAAAAATAAGCCTAAAAATTTTGAATTGATTGGGTGTTACTAGATTGTTGATAATACACAAACAGGTCAGGATTTTTTTAAATTTTTTCTTCATTTCATTATATTTTATTAAAGGAAGGCGTGTGAAAAAAACCTTCTGTGTACAACATGTTAAAAATAAACAGGCAATTTTATTATATTATTAATTATCAGTTGGAATTATAATTAATTTATTTGATATCTGCACAGGTACCTACTAATGAAAATAATAATTGCTTAGTGTAAACCTGTGGATAAAAACCGTGTGTAAATACATTTTCGATGTCTTCTGGTGGTGTTTCGGCCTTGACCAACTTTTTTCTAAATACCATCCATAATAAATTTAATGCGAAAGTGTCAATGTTATCGATGAGATACACGTGCTGGGCAGTCGGTATTGTTTGATACTTAATCAAAGAATAATTGCACGTTATTTTAATTGTATAATTTTATTTTATTCTTATGTACAATTGTTTATTAGGTATATTACTTTTACTTGTAGGTACTCTGTATATACACATATGTAGGTATATAATATAACATGCGTTTTTCTCTGTGATTCCTTATGACAGACGTTTCATTTCATCAAGGCTAAATCTTTATGTTAATACGTTCAAACAAAAAGACTTGGCTACCTTTCCTTTCAACTTACATAGTTGTAAAATACATACAAAGAGTTATTCTTTTAAATTATTTCCTGAAGTTATCGTATATTATCTTAAAAAAGAGATTGCGTAATTTTGTTTATGTTGTACCTCCGAAAATGACTGAAATTAATCAAAAGATTGTGCATATATTCCGGTAAAAATTTTGGAACATCCCAAAAGTATAGCCACATTAAAAATATTTTATCATGTGGATAGTATATAGGTAGGTATATGAATTCCAAATTATGATTCTTTGAAGTTTGGCTATGGTATAAGAAGAATTATTTGTTTTAAATGAATTCAAAATTAGTAAAATTTCTTGTTTCAGATTTTTCCTTTAATATTAAAAGCTGATAACAATCACGTTTTAGCTATGAGTTATCAAAAATTGCAAATGTTTGTGTACAATTACAAATATTTGCCCAATTTGTAGCTACTGTGGTGTTTGTTTAAGGGTTTAACCGTAGATTTGCTTAAGCATTTCTTATCAAATGGGAAAAAGATTAACGAGTTTTATTTATAAAAAGGGAAGGTCGATAACCGCACATTGTGAAAACTTTAATAGTCGTGTTTCTCTAAATGCTTATACACATTAAATAGTTCCAACCTTTACTTGATGAAAATCCATTATAACAAGTAAAACTAAGCTTAAGAGATTTTCACAAAACTTGATTAAACTGTACGGTAGTTTAACAATAAGGGCGGTTTATGGTAAAAATAAATTAAAGAACGGAGAATTGTTACATTCTGTTTGTTCGTTAAGTATAATATCTAAGTAATCTTTTATGTTTATTTATTTCTAAATTCTATAGTAGTGTTAATTTGTATCCTTTTTTATTGAAATGTAAAATTTCCAGGTTATTATTAAATTGATGGCCTTCTTCTGCAAAGTGATTTGCATAAGTAGAATTTGACTTATTTTTTATGTAACTATTTTTGTGCTCTAATAGACGTTTTTTGAAGTTTCTGTCAGTCTGACCAATTTATACTTCTGGTTATGATCCACAGGTTACCTTATAAACACCAGAACATATCTTTTTACTTACTTTATATTTGTTTTTACGTATTAATAAATCTTTCCATAGAAAAATTTGTTCTATAAGCTATGTTAAGTTTGTTTTAAATAAAAAGATATTTTATTACCTATGGAACCTAAGTAAGTTAAACATTAATGTTTATTGTCTTTATTATTAACTATTGGGTAAACTAAATTTAAGGCTAATTTTTGTTGTTTTAAAAATTTCAAATAGACTAGCAGCACTACCCGGCGTTGCCCGGGAAAAGAATATATTACACGTTTGATGGAACATTCTAGAATATTCGCGAATTTAGAACTATCCAGAACATCCCATAATTATTCAAAACATTTTCTAACTTTTTTTAACACCCGAAATATTCTTGAACGATCTTCAAGATTCTGGAACATTATTGAACATTGCCAAATCCTTAAATTAATCTCTTGATTGTTACGATGATAACACTGACGAAAAGTCACTGAATTTCGGTTTGTATACCATCAGACATCGAAATTTGTAGTATTAGAACAATCTAGAACATTCAAATAGTCTGTTCTTTTTCATTTGTCAAAATCACTTTAATTTTTTTGGTCACTGTTCGCTCTTGTTTCCAATTGATCTTCACTCGACTGCAAACACAATTTAACTGACAAAAAGTCACTGAATGTTGATTTATATATCATCGAACATCGAAATTCCTAGTACCAGAACACTCTAGAATATTTAGATGTACATCACTTTGAAACGTAGATGTACACTTTTTGAAACTTTCTAGATCATTCAAGAAATTTTTAGAACTTTCTCGAACATTCTAAGTCGATAATAACAGTTTGCGCTCATTTTAGAATTTTTTAGATCATTTCAGAAATTTTGAGATCTTTCCGGAAGTCCTTATGACTTAAAAAAGGACAGAAATATTTCTTTTCGCCTTTCTGCCATCTACAACCACCCACTTCCACCCACCGCGACCAAACTCCCTTACTCCCACCTGGAGACCAAGGGGTATTTACCACCCCAACAGGAAGTTGATTGGAGTAGGTAGAGATAGAGAAAACCCTGTCTTTACGTACGAACATTAGTATTTTATATATATATTTAGATTTAGATTTAGATTATCTATCATAGAAGGTTTGCAACCATTATTTACCACAACCTGTTTGATTAAATTTAAAACCATTTAGGAGTCTATGCACCATGTAAAAGGAACTATTACGTACTGATATTAAACTAAGAAGTTGTTATTATATACCTATTGATCAGACTGACAGGAACTTCAAAAACGTCTACTAGAGCACAAAAATAGTTACATAAAATATAAGTCAAATGTAAATCACATTACACAAGAAGACCATCAATTTAATAATAACCTGAAAATTTTAAATTTAAATAATTAAGGATATAAATTAACACTACCAGAAAGTATATAAATAAATAAATATAAAAAAATAGATATTACACTTAAAGAACAAACAGAATGTAACAATTCCTCATTCTTATATTTATTTTTACTATCCACCACCCTTATCGGTAAACTACTTAAACACCTACTTATTAATGTAAATTTAATAGTAATTACTCTCGTCTGAAGAAATCAAAGTTTGGCGAAACATATGTTATGGATATAGTTTAATAAAGTTTTTTGGAGATCTCTTGAATTTAGTTTTACTTGCTTATATATGTTGCAGTTAAAACTAGTTTTTATATAGAACGCGTTCTTCCTAGTTAGAACTAGTTTTTAATGAAAGCATTTGTTAATACTAGAATTAACCAATTCTCAAATCGAATATCAGTTAAAACTAGTTCTTACTAGACAAAACGCGTTTTTCCGAAGCGAGTCAGTTAAAACTGTTCGCGTAGTAGATCCTCATCTTTTTTTTAAATTTATGTTTGATTGATTAGATTTTAATGTGTGTTAATCAATGTTCTTTAACAATTTTATGGTTGTGTTCTGTTGATTTATTTGATTGTTTTATTTACTTATAATTAATATTGTCATCTTGGCAACTAATTTAAGTCAATGTTCCCTAAAATGTTCCTTTAGTGTTAGATTATTATTTGGTTGTCAGTGTCTTAGATCTTTTCAATAAATATTTTTAAAACGATATCTTGTTTTCAATCCCAAATTAGTTTTTCTAGTGCTAGTTTAAACTACAGCTCGATGTGACAACTAGTTTTATCTGAAAATCAAATCTATCAGTGGTAAATTCTAGTCTTAATTGGGTATTTCTAGTTTTAAAATTTGAATCGATGAGGCTTCTATTCTTTGTAACTCCATGATTAAACATAGTAAAACAAAACACAAAGTTTTAGTTACAAAAATTTTTATTAATTGGAATCCACAATAATTATTTCGCCACACAGTGGCTTCTTCAGGTGGAAGAAATCTAAATCAAAATTAACTACAAACTGACTTATAAAGGTACTAAAATTAACAAAGAGGAAGGGATGAAAATTAAACAGTTGAATATTGAAAATTTAAGTTGAGTAAGGGAGATTTGTTTAAGTCTAATTGGTCGTTTAAAATACAGCTTTTTTTATTTAACTTGTTATTCTCTAAACTTTCTAATAAATTAAGTTTTTTCCCTTGTTTTCAAAATGCAAAATTTTTAATTCTTCATTAAACCTATGGTTGTTTTTTAATAAATATTCGGCGTAAGTTGATGTTGAGTGTTTTTTTTATCATAACTATTTTTGTGCTCTTTTATTCTTTCAAGGAAGGATCTACCTGTTTGGCCTATATATGTCTTATCACAACCGCCGCATTTAAGCAAATAGACATCCGATCTTAATTCTTTTTTATTAATATCTTTATAATTTTTTATAAATTTTTCTAGTTTTAACAAAGGCATTAAGTAAAAACTAGTTTTAACTAGGGAAAACGAGTTCTCACTAAAAACTTGTTTTAACTGTAACATATAAGTACACATTTTTATTCACAATTTCCTTGGGGCACAATTGGTTTGAATATATTTTTTTAAATTTATTTTATTCATTTTATCATCATTTTACCTCATTCACAACATTGTCTTACTTACTTTAATTTGAGAACGCGGGTGCTTAATTTTAATCTGTTAATAAGGTAGGATTACGGAGAATATAAAAAAAGTAGATAATCAGATTAAATTTTATTAAGTACTTATGCACATTGCAATTATACCTACCGTAGTATCAGGAACGTCTGGATTTTATCAGAACACAAGTAGGTAATAAAGTTAAATTTTTATCAAATTATCTATTATTAAAGTTCTATACATGATTAAGATGTCAAAGTTACCTATTAGGTGTCATACGTTTATGATTAAACTGAATTATTATTTTAGTAAGTCGAATATAAATAATGTTTCTAATTGTGAGAAAGATAAATAAGTGGCAATTAAAATTAAAAAGCGATAAATGTATGTATAGGTACTTTGTATTGTACATATTTGCGTTATAGGTACCTAGGTAATTTTAAATTGATCTAATATGAGATTTTCGATATTGATTTATTCATATTTTATAGGTGAGTATTCTTAGTGCCCTTCGTGAGGGGTTTTTAAAGATAAAAATTTCTTACTGATTTATCCTATTGCCTTTTCTATAAGGACGAAAATATAATTTGTAGTTCGTGCGAAGGTATGTGACGAATAATGAATAATTCATATGTGAATTTAGTGTCAATGTCAATAATAGTAAAAATTTTAAAATTAAATGCGTTCAGTAACAATTGTTTTTAAAAATGGTAAAGGATAATTCTGAATAATACAAGGATTAATTCAGCTCATACAAGTGCTGTATGACATATCGTTGTAATATTGCATTATTATAAAATATATTTATTACTAACGTAACAACTACATTTTAAGAAGGGAAACACAATGTGGGAAAATGGTGGAAGATACAAGAAGAAGGGTTGTAAAATATGAAGAAAAATTAGGAGAATAACCGGAAGGGGACATAAGAAAAGAGATATAGAGGAAAAAGGTATTAGGGATAGGGACAAAAAATAAATATGATGTGGAAACGGACAAAGCCTTAATAGAAATGGCAATAAGTAAAGAACAAATGGAAGGGTGGAGAGGAAAGGGATTGAATGTTAGTAGGATGGTGGGGAAAAGATGTAATGATATAGTAAGAGGTGAAGATTTGAGAAAAATTTGGGAATCAAGATACGCGAAAGGTATGAGGGAATTTATATGGATAGAATGGCAAGGGGATGAGGTGCCAGGATATATAAGAGAAGGAAAAAGTATAGAGATGATAGCTAGATTCAGAATGGGGAATGAGTGTAATGAGAATAAGTTTTGGATGGAAGAAGGTAAGAGATTGTGTAGAGTATGTGGAGAGAAGAGTGAATCAATTGAGCATGTATTAGAAGAAGTAATGGGGAAGAATGAAAGGGAGGAACTTGGAAGGATAATAAATGCGGATGGTAGTGGTCTGGCCCTATTGAAGCAAATTTTAAAAAGAAGAGGTGTGGAAAGGGGGGAAGAGAAAACACAGAAAGAATGAATATAAGGGTAAAGGAAGGGAATTGATTAATATAAATTTTTTGTAAGTTGGAGAATATAATATGTTTCTTTTTTTTATGTATATAGAAATGTAAACATTACTTTTTGTTTTAATAAAGCTCTACTACTACTAACGTAACAAAATGAGCCATATTAAGATCTTTTATTCCTTTTTCTTAATAGTGTTAAATAATTGTTCAATTTATGGATGGCACTGGGTCCTTCATACGAAAATTATTCGCTATTTATTGATCGCCTCGTACATTATATATTAGTTGTTGTTGATGGTAAACAAATTCAATTTCTTATAAAGATACCTACATATTTCTATATGGAATATTCCGGAAACCGATCTGACGGATTTTTCCTTTTCTCATCAACGAAACGGAGCATGACGACAAACGTGGCAAAACGCATTAAAAGAAAATCAATTAACGGCATTAAATGTTTTAAGAAGAGAAAGTGCAAAAGGATTTTATCGAACTTCATGAACTTTCGTTCCTCAATAAATTTATAATTGAAATAATTTTTTGAATTCTAAAGTCAATGAAACTTAATATTAAACATGAAATAAGCAGGATAACCCTTATTATTGAAATTTGTAAATTGTTGGCTTGATATTCTTAATTATTTATATTTCTTTTAGTTATTTAAGTCTGTTTCGAATTTCATAAGGCATATTTGGGTAGCAACTATTAAAAGTATTTGCAATTAACTTCAGGTTAACATTTTAATCGCATATTTAAACAAATGTTTATCATTTTTGTAATAATTGTCCTAGGTATACATAAGTGAAATACTATAGATTAAAGGATAGCTTGTCAAATATCCGTTTATTTGTTTACTTCCTTCCAACATTCTTCAAATATTTTACCTTCAGCAAGTGGGTGGGTTTAAGTAATTAATAAATACCTAGTCTTAGATGGAATTTTTTTACTGTTTACTTGAGATAAGCCACTATTCTGAAAATTTATTTAAGAAAGCAGACTACTTCTACTTAATACTACCTATATACTGTCTTCTATCAAACGTTCATCTTCCTTAAGCACATTATTAAATTAATGGATAAAATGAAAGCAAATTTTGACAATGTCCTAATTAAAAACTAAATACATAGGTAATCATTAAAATGTTTTTTGTGATCGTACCCACCTACATACCTACAATAAATAAAATAATAACCGCTCAACATTCATATCACATAAAAAGGTTTATCATATCTCTTCAATTGTAAACAAAGATTTTTATTTTATTCGTGATTATTTCTCACTTAGTTAATAAAAAGCAACTTATGAAAAGAATTAATATAAAATGTTGTTTATTATTTAATGGACTTCGTCTTTGTTTGCCTATTAGATTTTAAGATTAGGAATTTTTTATTATTTCTGTTTGTTGCCTGTTAATAAAATTTGCTTTAGAAATTATTGAAGCAGGATTAAAGTACGTACACATATTATGTATTTACTGATAAACGTTAACAGAATGCTACAGCTATTATGTATAGAAGGTAAAGACAGTTTTAGTTGTCGCATTTTTTTATGATAATCTGGGAAGTGTGGGTCAATTAATATTAACTTTGTACCTACAGTAAAATTCCATTTAAAGTTAATATGATGACGGTGTTTACAAAATTTTATGGCAAATCTGGTTATTTCATAGAAAATAAAACTAATGAATTACAGAAATTGGTCAACCATAAGAAATAGAAACATCATCATTATACAAACATAAAAAATGTTTGGTTTTGAATAATAAAAAAGGATGTTAAAAACCGGATAAACAAATAAATACAATAAATAAAAAAAGACAATTCATGTAATCATCATTACCATAACCTATAAAAAACTATCGCCATTCAGAATGATGTTATTCATTAAATTGATATATATGTAATATGTACATGTAGATAGGGACATTCCCATTAATGTTCTTAATTACAAAGCTCATTTTATTTATTAATTTTTTTATATTTCCAATTAGAGTCCATATTTTTACATAATGGGTGATTAACGTTTGTTATACATTGCATATCTATAAGCATGTGCCATTTTATAGCAATAATGTTTTTAATAATCTATCATTCTCCCTATACATAAACAAACCTTTGAGACTTCATTCTAGCCAGTAAAAACTTATATTTTAAATTTGAACCTCTTTCTTCAGGAATTTATGAAAAATTAGAATTAAATATAGGTAAATTAAAGTTTTTATTTGTCACTGTTTTGGTTCCTAGCATTAAAAACAAACGAGGAAAATTGTTATAAAGTTGAAAAAGTTTCATGCATATAAAACACAATTACTATCATTATAATCATCTGTCTGATATTGAAACCCTAAGGCTTGAAGTTAATAAATACAATTATTTGCTGAATACCATGGTGTTGTATGGGTTCAGCCTTGCCTCATTATGCTTCAACTTCGTGGAATGATACATGAAATCATTAATACCCGATTTACATTTGTAAATGTCATACTTATTTTTTTTTTTTTATTACAAATTCACGAACAATAAATTGCATATGCAGTAATAAAAAAAACGACAAAAAATTGTTTTCATGTACCTACCTATAACGCGCAATAAATTACATGTTTGTGACAATTGTGGGTCATCGTTAAACTAAATGAAAATTGTTCAGGGTTGTGCATACTTACTCATTCGAAAACAAAATTGAATAAATTATTAAAGAAAAGCTGTCGTAAATAGGTTTTTAAAACATAAGGTATATGGTGCCTATACAAGGTGTGTAAATAATGTGTGGATGAAAGAATAAGCCTTCATTGTTGGTTTTACGAAAATTTAATTCAAGTAATGGTTTCACTAAATGGCCTTTAATTATTTTCCAATATACAGGACGTATTTAACTTCATTTTTTCAAGTGGGACACCTTATATATTATTGCATTTTTAAATTATTCGTTGAAAATAGAGGTCACTGTGATGACCGTATATTAGGTAAAAGTTTATAATGGCTCATGGAATAGATCATATTTTCCAAACGAAAAATATGTTGAGCACCTGCTGTTTCATTTCTACATTCCGAAAATAAAAAAGAAAACTTTTAATTTTTATAGTTTAAAACATCGCCAATTTATTATTTTTTTAAAGGGGATAATTATGTTAAAAACTGCCGGAGGTAGAGCCCAACATCTATTAATGAAATCGAAAAATTGTTGAATTATAAACCTAGTAACTAGGAAACTATTTCGTTTAAAAAAAATAAGTTTTCGACACATATAATAAAGTATATTTCTTCAATTAAATGGGGAGCAGACAAAGAAACCATCATCAAAACATATCAAGCTTTTATCCAACAAAAAATAGACTACGGCTCAATAATATATGACTCAGCAAATGATAATATACTAAAGACACTTGACGTTATCCAATCCACAGCATTAAGACTTGCTACAGGTGCTTTTAGATCAAGTCCAATAAACAGCATACCAGCTGAATCTGGTGAAATACCATTAAAGTTCAAGAGAATGGAACTGAGTTTAAAGTACGCTGCCTACATATTTTAAGAACCCAACAACCCATAATATACAAGCACACTAATGAACCCTAACACAAAGAAATAAAATAATAAAAGAATTCCTAAGCCACTACATATAAGAATTAAAAAATACCAAGAAATTACTAATCTCTCTCCAATTCAAATAAGAGAAAGAGCACTGCATCCTATACCTCTATGGACGTGTCCACCACTAAAAACCAACCTTAAATTAACTTAACATATATCAAAAAACGACCCATTTAGAGTGTCTATACCGAAAGATTTATTTCTAGAAATTTGTGACCAGTATCAACGATCTAGAAACATCTTAACTGATGGCTCCAAAACTGAGGAGGGAGCAGGTTGTGTTATAGTAATGGGAGAAATTGAAAAATACTTCAAATTACCAACTAAGTGCTCAACATTTTCATCTGAAGCTTATGTCATAGAAAAGGCTATAGAATTAATAAACACTGAAAAAGTTGAATCTTCCTTAATTTTAACCGTCTCACTAAGCGTATTAAAAGCTCTCCAGAACCCCATAAAATCAAATCAACAAATAAAAAACATCGCACATGAACTGTTAAAAGCTGAAGACTTAGGCAAAGAAATCATATTAGCTTGGATACCATCCCATACTGGTATTTGCGGAAACGATAAAGCAGATGAACTAGCGAAAAAAGGTGCTACAGATCTAATAACTACTGAAATAGTCCCCCTAACTAAATCAGAAGCCAAAAGAGCCATCAAGAATCTCATCATTACAACATGGAATAGTGATTGGCACAAAAATCCGCCAAAAAAGCTACGACAAGTCAGAGACGATGTCTTCAAAAAATTCTCTGCCACTGATCTCAAACGTAATGAAGAAGTAATTATTCAAAGACTGAGGATTGGCCATACCAATTTAACTCATGTTCATTTAATGAAGAACGAGCGCCCCCGTTATGCACAAAATGTAACACCGATACACTCCATTCAGTAGAACACATCATCACAAACTGCCTAGGATTGAGTAGGTACTCAAAGAAGGAAATACAACCTCTCTATGTCATATAAAGAAAATCTGAGTAACCCAGAACTATACAAAAATGTATTAAAATTTTACAAGAAACCAAAATCTTAAAATATCTTAAATAAAAAAAATTAAAATACTCTTATTTTTGCGACTATTTATATTTCACGGTCACCAGAAGGTATTATTACGATATTTATCATCGTGTCGATCACTGATTAATAAAAAATAAATTGTTTTTATGGTAAAAAAATATTTCTTTGATTTCAGGTGAAATAAACGGGTGACGTTTTAAACTTTGAAATTATTATGGAGTCAATTTTTGATTCAACAGTTTCTGGTAAATATATCGAGCATTTTCATGGAGAGAAATACCCCAAAAAGGGCTCTAATTTCAGGTTTTGATTAATTAAAAAATTGAAAACCTAACTCCAATCTAACTTAAGTTTTGAGGTTTAACTGTCCACTTGTTTTATAGAAAAGTCGTTGGCAAATATTCAATTTTATTTAATTTTATTAATTGCTTTATTTCGTTTGTGATACTTGTATTTTAGATCATATGTAAATTTGAAATGTACCTACAGTACCTAATCTTCAAGTAGATAAAAAGTGAAAGCAAATGTAGAAGTATTCAGCAAAATACATTTTTAAAAGGTTACTTTATCCAAATGATTTATTTGCTTTGTATCGTCGTATATTAGGTATAAAAAAAATATTTCACAGTCTAATTTCGATCTATTTGTGTGAGATCATAGTCTATCCAACATTCTTGTGTTTTTTTGTTTGACAAAGGCGTTTTTACCCATGTATTAACCTTTCGTTATCATTTAACCTACGTCCCAAACGTAGCACATCCTTTGTTAGAAACAGTTTGAATTCAACGTTGTTGTAGCAAATGTTTTCGGTATTTCGGTGGATTTATTACTCATCTATAAGTAATAATAGTTTCCCTTATTTTTGCAATAAAATAAAATTTTGAAGGACCCACAGAAGTGCAAAAGTACAATGTATGATATACGTGAGTACTTGTGTTTACAAATAATTAAATTTCTTTATCTTGTGTAAGTTAATCAAGAAAATAGTTTACATCTATGCTATGCGACCAATATTTTAAGCGATAAAATGATTAGGTATCTACAGGTGCGGTTAATTAATTTAATCTTCTAATTTTATTATAGGTAGTTTTCCAATCACAAATAAAATAGGAACTAAAATTCAGTTTTGTGTACTTTTATTCGAATAATAAGTGCCTTTATTGAATGATTTATGAAACTAAAAAAAAAAACGATTTACAGCATGTACGTACATATGTGATAATCAGAGGGTGTTAACACTAATACTTCTATTATCCGTATCATAGCTAAAAGTATTTATTTTAATCCTCAATTCATCAAAATGATTAACTTTATTATTCATATTAAGCTGAAAAACTGCATATATGTTTGTTCCTAGTAATACCGAACGTTTTTTATGTATTAAAAAAGATAAAGAACAATGTATTGAGTACCTATTTTTGCAATAATTGATATTACATTTGTTACAAATAAGAATTAACAGCTTAGTCACTTTTATTGTGTGCAGTGGCGGATTTATCAGCAGGCTGAATAGGCTAGAGCCTAGGGCGGCAGATTTTAGGGGGCGGCAAACTTTGCTCAAAAATTTTTTTGTCTTACAGAAATAAAAAAAAATTATTATCTTTTACACGGAAAAAGACGAGGCTCAAAAAATCAACAAAAATTACAATATTGTAGTGCTATACAGTATACTGAATACACTAACGTCTGTATATGAAAAATTACTAAACGCTTATATTTATAATATATACTATTGTGATTTTGAATTTTTAAAATATTACAATAGCGTTTAAGTATTACATTTTAAATTTAGTATTTTTACCTATTTTTTAAATTAATTATTGCCATAATTTTTTCTTTAGGTCCACACAAACTATTCAATAATGTGAAGAGAAATTGTATCCCAAAATAAATTGCTTAAAAATAAAAATATCTAATGATAATATTGTAATGAGTAAAAGCTGTAAATATCCATTCAACGAAAGCTCTTGTTAACATTCTTACATTTTTAATCCTAATGAATTCGTATCAATATTTGTTGATTAGTCTTATAATAAAAACATAATACAATCATAAGGTTGCAATTTCATTGACAAAAAATTGATTGTGAATTAGGGTATAGAATTGCAGGTATCAGTAGGGACGGCAAATTTTGAACAGTCTACGGGCGGCAAATGTGGAAATCGGCCACTGATTGTGTGCTACTCATATGGGAATTAATTAAGTAGAGCATAAATTGATCAATAAGTAAAACTATTGTTCATTGTCTTATTACGAAGAATTTGCTTGTTTTATCTTGTTTAGTTTCTGTTTGGTTTTGACATTATTTAACATATTTGGAAAATTATTTATGATTTAAATTAGAAAATTAAAATATTTTTTGAAGGAATAAATGAGCAGAACTTTTATGCACATAATTTTTTTTCAGGGTCGAAATTCCATTTGCGTACAGTGGTTGATGTGCCGTGCCCGTGAAAACAGAATCTCGGTGAGTATTCTTATTATCTAATATTTGTTATATACAAGGTGATCATTTTCAGTCTGCCCCCTACACATATCTCCGGACTGAATTGGAATATCGTTTTGAAATTTTGGTCATTTGGGTTGTAAGAAGTGACTAACGGTTTAAAAAATCTTCGATCTTTTATCACTTCCGGTTATGCCGTTAAATTTAACCCTTCGTTTATTTAAATAGAACTACCAACTTTTTTATATTTTCGGATTCCTCATTAAAATTAAGGGTTGATAATACAGCCCTACCTTGATTGCCAACATTTTTTGAGTTATTTTATTGTTTTCAAAATTTTTTCCGTTTTCAGCATTCCCCTTTCCTGTAGTTATCTTAGATACTAATTGATAATAATAAACTATATTTGGACATCTTGTAAACGTGTTAGTATGGTATTAAATCGTCCGAAACTTAAATAAAAAGAAAATGAATAAGGGGTTAAAATGTGTCTTGAATATCATTAATTTAAAATCAAGAATACTGCAAACAAAAAAAATTTTGAAAACAATGAAATAACTCAAAAACCGTTGAGATTCAATTTAGAGGATTGTATTATCAACATGACCCTTAATTTTGATGAGGGACCCAAGAATTTAAAAAAAGTTGGGAGGTTCCATTTCAAATAATGAAGTTGACGTTAACTGCTGGTATAACGAAAAGTGAAACCCAAATGACCAAAATTTCAAAACGATATTCCCATTCAGTCCGGAGAAATGTGTAGGAGGTAGGCTGAAAACGATCACCCTGTATAGTTTTATGTATTGTTAATATTTGATAGTATATTTTAATATTCAAATTGAAATATATCGATTCCGTATGCGTGGAATTCGCAATGAAAAATGCAAATCGGAAAACTTCTCTTATAAATAATTGATAAGAAAATATTTAGAGCTAATAAACAAGCCGCAATTCTTCATCTTGAAGTATTTAAATTTTTTTCAAAGAAACATAAAAAATGTCAGGCTCTGACGTAATAGGAAAATAGTTACTTTTTGCGATAATGTTTTGAAACTTTACTGAAGGTATTTGTCCGCATTCCAAAGCAGTAATTTGTATTCTTCAAGACGACAATTTTTCATACCGTGTATGATAAACTGTAGGTACATAAATACATTAACAAAAAAGTTGTTAAAATTTACATAGCGGTATTATTTTATGTAGAAATCCCATTACATACGTATAAAAACACGACATGTTTTTAAAGATGAGAAATTGAAAAATTTTCCGCAAAAATTACATGGGAAGGGAATATATCTATTTTATTTTGTTAACATAAAGCTCAATATCACCTTCATTGACATTATATCATATATTACCTACTTTCGGCAACTAAGTAGAAACACAATGTTTAAGTGCCATACCTACATAGGTGTTCGTTATAAGAGAAATACTTAACATTCACTTTCATTCTCATATAAAAGGTGTAGGTAATACTTTAACAGAAAATTAATTCGTGTAATAAGGCAGTGGAAAATATTTGTTTACTTTATGCAAATCAGTTGCAAAAAAAACTTGTTCGCAAATGTTTGCATGCCCATAAATATTATAAGTGTTATTACATAAAACCATCGAACTCGGTATTTAACGAAAAATGTCTTTAGTCAACCGGTTAAAACTGGTAATTTGAGGTCGCAGATTGTTCGCATTATTTTATTATGTTAAAAGGTAAAAAAATATTTATAGGTCTGCAACGATTATTAAATACGTCTTTTGTTGAAGATCTGTTCTCATTGTAAAGAAAAAATATGTCGTCGTTAATTTATGGTAAACAATGCAAAATTTGCTAAACGTCAAAATTATTTTAGATATTTAAAATGAAAGTAGAATAGTATCCCACACTTATATTAATTTGAAATTAATCAGTCAGGCTTAATTTACAATAGAATTATTATATTAAAGTACTAACGTCCAATCATTTTAATTATTCGTTTATGAAAAACTTATTATGAGAATATAATATAAACTTCTTATTAGAGTATCACACTAATATTATAAAGGCGAAAGTTTGTGAGTGTGTGAGTGTGTATGTTTGTTACTTCTTCACGTCTAAACGGCTGGAGCGATTTTAATAAAATTTGGTATGAAGTTAGCTGACACCCTGGATTAACACATAGGCTACGTTTTACTGCGGGAAAATATCTTATTCCCATGGGAAAATCGATGAAAATGAATTCGCGGTATATTATAAATGCGAAAGTAACTCTGTCTGTATGCTACATAATCTCGCCTAAAATTTACTGAACCGATTTAAATGAAATTTGGTACAGAGGTAGTCTAGAGCCTGAAAAAGGACATAGGCTACTTTTTAATGCGAAAAAAGGGTTGTAAGGGGTTGAAATAGGAAAGTTTGTGCGGAAATTCCGTAATTTTTAAAGGTAGAAGCTTGAAACTTATTTTTTAGGCTTTTGATTAGGTATAAATAAATACGACATACAGTGTTTATAAAAATTTAACCCGAAAGGGGACAAAATTAGCTGATGAAAGTTTTTGTCTAATGACGTCGTCCAAAAAGCTTACGGCCCAGAAAATTAAAATATTAAGTGTAAAAAGTTAAAGAGGTTTTGTTTATTTGGATCAATAAAAGTAGTTGAATACTAAGCTATATAAACTATTTTAAACTATAATTAAACTTTATTAATCTAAAATATTATAAATGGGAAAGTAACTCTGTCTGTCTGTGTGTTACGCAATCACGTCCAAACTACTGAACCGATTTAAATGAGAATTAGGTACACAGATAGATAAGTAGATATAAAGCTAGAGGCTTGAAACTTATTTTTTAGGCTTTTGATTATATTTAAATCCGACATTTAAAGTTTGTAAAATTTTTACCCTAAAGGGGGCAAAAATAAGGATTGAAAGTTTTTGTGTAATGACGTCGGCAAAAGGCTTAAAACTTACCAATATGTGAACGCAGTGTGTGCAGAGGATTCCTATAACTAGGGTTCCAACAAAACCAAAAAGTAGACCACCATTTTTGAAGGCATTTGGCATAGCCAAAATACCTGTACCCAATGAACTCTTCAAGAGATGAGCTAAAGAACCGAATGTTCTGAAAATAATAACTAATTTTAGTAATTTAACGAATACTTAGAATTAAAGCTAATATGGGGTAAATACTCTTTATCGATAGGGAGCGATCAAATTTGAAAACAAGGTAAAAGTATGTTTTTCTGGAAAATTGCATTTTTGTTAAAATGAAATTGAATTGTTACATGCAGTTCAAATTTTGATAAAAAATAAAAAGCAATCTTCGTGGATTTTAAGAATATGCCCCTCCCCAGCTACGCCAACGTTTCGCTGTAGCTGCATGTATTTATCAAGTCAGGTTTTTATTTGATTTAAAAAATTTCTTGATAATGATCTGCAACTAGGGAAAAAGGTTCGCTGCACTTTTCTCGTAATAAATAATGTATTATTCCACATTAGCTTTGATTGTAACCGTACATTAATTATATTTTATTTGTTATTTTATCCAATTGAGAAAAATGAAACCAACCCTGTTATTATTATTTTATTACCTATTGTTTTGCTAAAGTTTGTGTAATTTAAAGTTTTCTCTATCGTGTTTAAATTTATAATTTGAAAAAGAACCTAAATAATTCACATATGTGTATATTGTTAGTTCTTTTTCAATTAAGTAGTCAGATATTTTTGTTTAAACAGATTTATTAAATAGAATTTAAAAATGAGATAAGTTCAATATTTCTTTTTTTTTTTTTTTTTTGAAGAATTGGCCAATAAAGTTTTCAAATAAAGTGCAACAACCCTAAAGAAGTAAGCACGTAACTTTTCAAAATACTCATAAAACAATTAGACAGCTAGAAATACACGATTTACGATCCAAGGTACTATGAATGAAAATATATCTTAAACTTTATTAATTGCATATGGTATCTAAGCAAAATTAATTAATTAATTAATTAATTGAAATTTATCTAATTATACAGAAGTGGCAATATTTAAGCTTTTATATTAATTAGTCTAAATATTTAGTAATATTTCACACAAAATGCTAGTAGATTTATGACAATAAATATTATGTTTAAAGCTACATTAAAGTTAATGTACAAAACCGACATCATTAAAATTGTTGTTACTTTTTCGCTGGTACGAATTGGTTGTTAAATTGCTTTTTCTAAATTTGTTTTGTATAATTGCCTCCGTTAGCACGTATCAGTTTGAAATTTAAAACTGCGTAAAAACACCAAAATAAGACAAAGTAATTATTATATTAACAGCTTCACATCCTATTGATTTTTTTTTTAAATGCGGAATGGATCTACTTGTTCTGCTTTATTTATTTTACAAAATAATTAAACTAACTAACACAGTTATAGTACTGTATTATTTTGCAACTACGCAATTAAAGTTTCGATCCAACCTGAGTATATCATTCAGTATTGTGAATATCATTTAAAAATGATACCTATACGTTATGTCAAAACTGACAAAATGATAAAACAAAGTAATTGTGTTATTTCAATTATCTTATAAAAGATACCTACACATAAGTACCTAGGTACAAAGATACAGAGGAATAAAATTTCACAAAGTAGATTTTCATAATTTTTTTTTTGAATTATTTAACAATGTAACATGTTTCGCCAAAATTTTTGGCTTCTTCGGACAGTGAGTACAAATTTTAACGAAACATGTTACATTGTTAAATAATAAATAAAAACAATTTTGTGAAAATCTACTTTGTGAAGTTTTATTCCTGTATTATGGATTTTCATCAAGTTAAGGTCGAAACTATTCAAGTATTATTAAATTTATATTCGAGTAAGGAACGAAAACTATTTTAGTTTTGTAAGATTTTGGAAGAAAGTTGACCGGTTCATGTACGATTTAGGTAGTTGCATCTTCGGATCTCCCATATAATTCTAGGTATTACACTGTATGAAATTATTTTCCTTAAGAAACCACTGCTGCTTGCATGGCTACTGATCTGTTTCGAAATCTATATTGGTTTTCTTTTACTTTATAGCCGATTGCATTATGTTGCAAGACCCAAGAAACAAACAAAATAAACGAAAGCTATTTTAATTAGTTGGTAAAAGTATGCTCGTAAGTTCGCTCTTACATCGTGCAAGTACTTTGAGGGATATTATGTAAGATTATAAACTATTAAGTACCATATACCGTGATAACTTTGTCTGTACTTAATTGAATAAAGATTAAACTAAACAGAAAAGGAAAGTATGTATTATGTTGGGTAAGATTTTTGCGATTATCTCCCAGACACTTACGAGTTCGGATGCTCCAACTGTCGGTGGTCAAATGGGTTGTAATCATTGAGAGTTTCTTTACTGCCCACTGGTACTTTAACATCGCTACTTTCCAATTTAGTTCTGCAAAAGAATAGAACAATAAGATACTTGAAGTTCTTGAGCAACCTTTAAACGTTGTTACAAAAATGCAGTAAAGTGTACGGTAAGAGTATACCAGGAAAAAGTACCTATAATAACATTATTATAAAAGAAAAGTTTTGTTTCAGTTTAAAAAATTCCTGGACAGAGAAAATTGTTGTGGCTAAAAGCAACTTCACTAACATAATATTTTTAAACAAATATTAAAATGATATCATTCGTTGTCTACAGCGTTAAAGTAGCAGGTACATGAACAGAGGCGTCACTCTGTTATTAATTTTTCATTAGCATTAAAAAGTATTGGAAATTTGTAAAGTCGCTAAGTGTGGAATACCATTTATGTTTATAAAAAAATAAGTTATAAAAAATCATTTCAAATATGTACGTAGTTTTCTATATATGAAATACTTAGACTATTTCTAAAGCAGATATAAGTGTATATTAGTAGTTCAGCTCTGTAAAAAGAATGTACAGCGATTTTTATAAGACAACTACGTTTTTGAAAGTCGAATTTTTGGTATCCTAATGTGGAATACCTTGATACCTTTAAGTGGTATAGCAAATACATTTATGTTTCAAGGAACAAAATAGGATATTTTATAACAATCAGCGTTTATTTAAATGTAAAGGCAGAATTGTTAGGGAACTAGCTAAACTGTATTATTCTCCTCCTCTGCAAAAATCGCAGACATAAACCTCAGCCTCGGCTCCCGCGCATTCTTCATGAGCCCAGCATTGGCACAAGACACACATAACCCAAATTTCTCCTCGCCTGTCATTCGAAAACTTTCCGTCGCAAAAAATGCAATTAGCATCAGTTGTGGGATTCTGTAGGGAGAATATTTCTTCGTCTGTAGAATCATGGACGCTAAAAGAAGATGCTACAAAGCTTGAAGAAGAACGGCCTCTTTGGTCTTTTAGAATCACGACTAGCCGAACCTTATTTTGACCAGCCTCGTCTGTGATTTTTCGCTTAACACGTTCTTTTTTGTCATTTATTTTACTAGATGATGCTTGCAATACAATACTCCTCTAGTAAAAGAATGTAATATACTCTATGGAGATCCCAAAAGTGGAATATTTGCACACGCAGTCTATTCCACAATAGGTCACCTCAGAGATATAACAAAATCTAGTCACAAAACTAACAAGAAAGATTCCAGCTAACGAACTGACTTCAGAATACAATAACATAATCCTTATCCTACCTTACCTGGTATTTAGCACACCCAAATGGTTTTAAGCAAATGCTAAACTAAAACTTTTGTACTCGCCAGTAAAAATCTCATGGACACACAACTATGCTTTCGACATGTTTTTGGGGTTATGATTATATATCGCACCAATTCTTAAGTTTAGAAACATAAAAACTTCTACCTTGAAATTGTAGATACTGCTAGCAGTTCTCTAAAAACACAGGTATTCCACATTAAGAGACTATTTCACATTTAGCGACTTTACTCTAATAATGAATTTATACTCTCCTAAAATTATTAACGACCATGGTAAAAATTATAAAAATTTAAATTTGAGAAATGTCTTATTATGAAATGTCTTATTATCTATTATTACATTCCTTCGACGAATACAACTCAAAATTCTATTTAATTACACGTTTTTGAAACTATAATACCATAATCACACGCGGATTTTATTATGAATCCTCCCTTTTCTCCAAGATCACCTACTTCCACCCACTCGCGTAATGGTAGATAGCCCCTAGCCTCTCCTCGATAATAAGAGAGTGTGGTCTCGGTAGTTAGAAGTGAGTGAGTGAGTGCAAAAATGTGTGATAATATACATATCTACTTTTGTCTGACCTTATTAACACATTCTTTTTTTTTCCAAATGCTTTGAGAGGCTTTTAGTGATAGAAGAGTGACAGTAACGTATTAGAATTTTCTAAAATATTGAAATGTCTCAGATTTTTCGAAAATGTTACAGAGTGTTCAAAAATGATCCAAAAATTAACAAAAAATGTTTTTTAACATTCCAGAATGATTTGGAATGTTGAAGAATGTTCAGAAATGTTAGAGAATGTTTTTAATCATTACAGGATGTTCTGGAATGTGCCCGTGCAATGTGTAAAAGTCTATGAGTATAGGTACGTACTACGTAGATTTATGGCAAAACTACTGGTAATTTAATGTCGTCCTTACTATATAATAGGTTTCAATACTTTATTGTATTAATATTAGTCATAGATCCAATATTGATATTTGAACAACCTTTATGTCTTGATTTATTACCTAAAAATATAAATTCATTGATTTGTAATACGCCCACTTCATACATCCTGTTGGTGAATCACTCTTATGTTATTACCGTTTGTTTTATGTTTCTGGTTGAAGATCTTTTTGTTATATCATCTTGACTTTTAGTAGGTAAACAGAAATTATAAATGTGCATCTTATTATATATATATAGAATTCAGTTTGCCGGAAGCCCATCATAAAAATTAATGAATCTAGTAAAATTGTAAATATGATATTCATTTTGAAAACACAAAAAAAATAATTGGTACGTTTGCAAAATGTATTGTTTGTGATAAGGTAGCAATCGTTTAAACAGATAAGATTACTCCAGTGGTAAATCATGAGATTACGATAATCGTTGGAAAAGGTAATTAATGATATGTTGAGGTACCTACATGCATAGAAGGAACATTCCGGCTTAATTTTATTACATTTATAATCCACATATTGACGATGAGGTATAAACCATTTTTTAACTGGGAGGTTGACATTTAGGTTCTTAATAATTATTTTTTTAGTCCAAATTTTGCAACAGTATGTTGCTAAATCTTGTTTTAAGTAGGACAAGGTACCCATATGTATTTTATTTGCAAATATTCCAAAGTATACCTATTGTCTGATATGAATGTTAAAATTTATACTGCAGTACTTTGATTTAATTTTTTAATAGTTTTAAAAATAATAGTTACATATATTTTGATAATTATTCATCAATAATGTAGCCAGATTATAGTCAAAATAGGTACTTCAAATTTTAGTTCTCATGAGGTACATTATCTTTTGGTTTAAAAAACATTGTCTTCATTAATATTTTGCTACTTTTTTAATTTAATTGCAAAATCAATAAACATGATTTGAATAATTTTCTTAGTTACTTGGTTCCTTACTTTAATTGATGAATGTTTTGGAAACTAAACTACATTATGTATATTTTGTTAGGCCTTGAGAATTTATTAAAATTCTTGATAGATGGAATGGCAAAACACAAGACAAAAAATAACAAAATAAAATAATTAATAGACTACGTAATAAATAAAATTAAACTGGTTCATATCACAATGAGAGATTAATTCATTAAATAGTAGAACGTACATATTTTGAATATTTTGAATTTTCAGAAATAGGTATTATTTTTTTAGCTTTGTCATTGATATTATTCATTAAATATAAAAAATATCGCCGAGCTGTACAAAAAAGGAAACTCTTTGGAGGTTTTCTGATGCGCGTGTGGTGACGTTTGCAACCACCAGCTGCGTTTTTCTCAAAAACCTGTCTTGATTGTCGCTACATATAGATAGATATAATTAATTTAATTTGATTTTGTTACCATTATCGATGATGTTCTGAATTAATAATTGATAGTAAAATCAAGAGGATTTTGTATGACTGCAGAAAAGGGTCACGATGCCCACTTGAACAAATTTGATAAGAAACGATAAGATATAAGCACAGCAAAAATTTTTTTATTTTTTAATATCATTGTCATTGAAGAATGGGTACCTATTCTAAAAATTCCTGTTACAGCTAAATTTTTCGAAAAGAATCACACAATAAAATGTTACTCACATTCTTCGTAGGGATTAGAATAAGAAATGAATGATATGCCAACCTACTTAATTTAGTGTATATAGAGTGAAGAATTTTGTAATAAAAAAGGCTAGGCATTCAATTTGTGTCACTAACAACGAAGGTCACGTTGTTGCCTTATTTTTTGCACTTGCTTCTTTAATAATACACTTTGCACTAAGTTTATGTAACCCAGATAGATACATACATGACACAATTGATTTTAAAAGGTTGCTTTTGTCGATGTACCTACATTTTACACTGCAATTTTTGCAACTTATAAAGTCCGATTTGTAATATTTTTATCAAATATCGATTCTTCTGTTACCTGCATAAAAATCGCTTGTAATTTGGGGTCCTTTCTAACCTTGACTCTACTTAACAAGTTTTTTAAGTATATGCCAAACAGAAACATGTTGACAAGTAAATTGTTATTGAACTTGTGGCTGAATGTTTTTAAATTCTTTTTTTTTATTTAATTTTCACTTACAATTAGTATTAGCAATCTAAAAATATTTATATGTAAAAAAAATTGTGTCTATAATATAATGACCAACAATTTATAATTCGAACTTGAATCCACAAAAGCTACAGTAATTTTCATTTTATGAGCGCTTTTAATTAATACATTTCTAAATTTGTGTTTATTTATTATAATTATTGTTGTACTTACGTTGAACTGAAGTTGTCGATGGTGAAGGTTGAAGGATACTTTTGTTTTTCTTCGGCCATTTCGCGCTCAATTCTGAAAACGAAACGAAAAGATAGTAGTCACGAAATTCCCCAAACCGCAAAATACGAAGAAAAATAAAACCGCACTGTTTGAGCCTTTAATTAAAACAGAAAACTTGCTTTGACTCACAATGATTTAAAATTGTTTTTCTAATAAAAGTGAAAGATTAAATATTTTATTGTCAGTGCATCGTGAGACAAAAAAAACGGTTTTCTTTCGGTTGACTTAATATTTGTGTTGCATGAAAAGAGAAAGTATGTACATAGGTACAAAGACAAGAACAGTACGTCATAGGATGCAATTTTGTTATTAAGTAATAATGTATTAAATCGTCATTACATAAAGTTGTTTGTTTCTAATAATAGGTGCCTTGGGGACACCATGAAGGTTCTTTAAATAAAATTTGCAACAATCATTTTTAGCATTCCATACGATCCACGACTTAATGTATCTATGCGTAAGAAACAAATGTTCGAGAGAGATTACAATCAAAAATAAATAACATATTTTTATAAATACTTCATTTCCTTATGTAATATTCTTTTGGAATCTTTTTTAAAAATCGAAAAGATTTGAGTCGTGTCTTAAGTAGTCTAGCCCTTATCACGCAAGATTTGGATTTAGACTAATTTTGGTTTACAACTATTAGATATAAATTAATTATTTTTCTTATTTTCATAAGAATTACTTAAAAATTGTCATACCTTTACATATTTTTGGGTTTCTGCGTTTTAAGATTTCCCATTCACAAGTAGTAAGTAAACATATTAGTCCGAAAACGATCAGTCAGATAAATTATATACTGATGAAAT
Source organism: Agrilus mali (assembly GCA_029378335.1). Taxonomy (NCBI): domain Eukaryota; kingdom Metazoa; phylum Arthropoda; class Insecta; order Coleoptera; family Buprestidae; genus Agrilus; species Agrilus mali. The sequence goes on from CM055657.1 coordinate 17,055,798, forward strand.
TGAAACTTACGTGTTTTTAACAAAAGGAATTACTAAGCACACAATATTTTTGCGTCTCAGTTTTTTACGTACCTACCCAGTACTCTTATCATTACAAATTAATATTAAATAAAAAAACAGTTGCAGCAGCGAAAAAGAAATTTGTAGCAATAACACAGGTACTTGATATTTAGACTTTTACTGACAATGAATGGTATTGTTTTTAATCTTCAGAAAATTATTATAATGCTACTTGTTGCTTTAGTAACAACCATCGCTTAAAAAGATAATATTTTTGTTTCTATGCATGCATTGTGGTGTACTTTTTCAAAAATTGGTCTTTTTTATTGTTCACTGTGATTATTTTGAGGTAATAGATCTGAATTTACTGCCATAACACTTTTGGCAATTCCAGTAGGAAAGAAACTACTCCACTAATTACCTTATAAATTGTTTTTTATAGGCATTTGGGCCCATTTGAGGGCTATTATATATTTATACTTCAGGGTTTCCGAACTTTATTGCCGTGAATTGTCCTTTAATTGGCTTAAAAGTTACAGCATGTCAAAAAAACTCGCCTAAATTAGTAACAAAAATTATTTGCGTGGGGCAATAAGTGGCTTTTTTGGCAACAACTTTTACCTAAGAACAATGATAACAACTGGAGTGTGGCGTACTTTAGAGAGTCAATGGCATTTGGTTTTAGAGAATACGATTTAAACAAGATAAAAATGTTTTATTTGATGTTGTTCTTAGAAATTCCATAGAATTTTTTATTAATCTTATTTTGAAGTATAATCTAATAATCCAAGTATTACATTACATTGTAAGTGTTCTTTAAATTTTATTTATTGTACTTTTGTTGTTTAGAGTTTAAATTCACCAGAACACTGCAATTTGGTATGTGAGCTTGAATTTGCTCGTGCTGGCTGGACGTCCTCGTCCTTCTAGCGAAACGAAATATATTTGCAGCCAGGAGTCCTGGCAGGATTTATTCCTCTATATAAATATATGTACTTTCATGTATCAAAGTTCTATAATTGTGCCTTTTTATTTCAATGGTACTACCCAAATGGAGTGTATGGAAAAGCAATTTCACATTCAACAGATTCTTTAATTTACAATTTAAGAATCTAAATTATTTTATTTTTAAAGCCACCCAAACCGGTGTTGTTTAGCATATACCTACTTATAATTTTTTTTTTTATAAAAGTGTCTGTTTTAGATTGAAAATTAACGAATAATAAAAAGAAATTTTCATGTGTTTCTAAAATTAAAATTTCAAGAAAATTCGGGGTAAAATAATTGCTACTTGTACTATTGTATTGTTCGGTACAATGTTAGACACGGTCACGCTCAGTAACGAACAAACATAAATAATTACAGCAAATCGCTAAATCGAGTAAGCTTAACTTTAACTAAGTACCTAAACATTAACACAATACCTAGCCTCATCTTATCACATTCGTTAAATTGTAGTAAAATATATAATAAGGGATTAAAAGATATTGTTACAATATTTAAGTTGTCAAAGGTAACTTTTCAAAAAGTAAACACTTGACAATTACGCTCGTAACAACATTCAAAACTGTTCAAAAAGTTAAGCAAAATTTCCTACATTTATTTAATTTATCTAATTATATTTTACATTAACAATTACATACCGATATTACATTGAATTATAATGGTCAAAACGTTTAATTAACGTTATCGTAATATCAATTAGACTGTGCGGTTTCAAGGTATCTATTTTTTTTTTTAGAAGCAAGTTTTCCGTAGTTATTAAAGTTACGCATGTTACGCATTAGTTACTGATTTTTGATTGCAATAAAAGTTTGTTTGTTTAATGGGTTTCGCAATACAAACAATGCAGATTTGATGTGGAAAGTAAAAAAAATAATAACAATAATAAAAAAATGAAAAGTACGTACCGTTAGTTAGTTCCAAAACTTTTTACAAACGTCCGGTATTATGATTAGAACACATTCAGTTTGCGTGCGTAGATGCCGGTACACTTAAAATCACTACTGAACAGGTGTTAATTAAAAGGAGAATGTACAAAGGCATAAAGAGTAACGAATAAAATGTAGTACCTGAGAGATACGAAATATATATAAGTGGGGAGATCAACCAGATACTACTTACACTTTCGGGGGGACACCGTGTACACTATCTGCCTATAATGTTGTTATAATGTTATTATTGTTGCAACAAAAGCGAACGTTAAACGTTACCTGTTCCATAAATAATGAATAGGCACATAACTTTTTATATCCTTTATTAGTCGAACAGAAAAGTAAGCAAATTACCGAAGTATGATGCGTTATTTTTTTTTCAAATTCCGTAGCCTTAAAAAGTAAAGTGCTGGTTAATATGCGTTAAAGAAATAATGGCAATTTTTGCTTTTTGTAGGAGTTGTAACGTGACTAAAAATACTAACGCAATTTCGACTTGTCCATAAAAATCATAATTTACATTCATTTAAATTGCTTTAAATTACTCAAATATTTAACATTCTATAGAAGTACGTTTTTATGGCTTTTTCAAGTTTTGGATTGTTACTAAGCTTTTTTTAGTGCCCCAAGATAAGCGACCAATATTTTTTATTGACGCTTTCCTTAAAAAGAAATTGCTTATGTCAATTTGCGTTGACATTATTAATTTTAAATATATTATTAAGCCCTTATTTATATCTAAAGTCCGGATGAAATTCATATGTGGACCAGTAATAGTTCGTTGTTAAATCAGTGGGGTGTTCTGCATTGAATACAGCTCAATTTTTTGTTTTTATTAGTAAACGTGGATGCCAAGAAGAGCAGGCAGGGTCATAATTGTGTACAGTACTCGTATTGCGGCTAAGTTTAGGGGAGAATTCATTTGATCATAGAATATCCAGTAAAAGTCCATTTTGCGCAAGCATATCTATTAATATCAGGGGTGGTGTGGGTATTCAATATTATTATGATAATAAATTTTAGTAATTAGATTTATAACTATAATGGGTTATTTTTAAGTTTTTTTTAAATTATTTTTTATTTTAATTTTATTTTCACTAAGTATTACTAGACCTACAAACTAAATTGTTACCGGATTTTTCTGGATTAGAATAAGATTCTTATCCAATTTATTTTTATTTTACTTAATATATACATGTACTGGGAACACTTCGTAGTGAATTCCAATTAGATTAAGGTAATATATTCAATAACAAAGAAATCACAATTAAAAGTTTTCAATCATAAATTTAAAAAACAATAAACTACATTCAATATGACGTTTCGTGTCTTACTTCAATTACAGCCGATAGTTACAGCTTGATTACTCTAAGATGAGCTCTGAAGATTTTACAGTCGGCGTAGAAGAAAGAAAGAGAACGCATTCGGAGGAAGAAAGATACAATCAACGCTCGACAAATTACGACAAATAAATATACTAGTTTTAAGACAGGGGTGCTTGATGTCTCCTCTCCGGTAGTCGTTAATTTAGTTTATACCTGAATCTCCCGATACTGTTATGTACCCAAAATTATTATACATAGATAACCTTTCAGTAATGAAACGTGTTAATATCGTAGCATTTTGCACACTATATTCTTTAAAATATAATACCTATATAAAATATTTTTATCATTTTTAAATGAATTGTCGGGCGATTTGGTATGCGCCCTGACAAGTAAATATTCTGCTTCAAGCCAAGCATGCAAATGCATCTCTGTGGCTATCGCCAGCAAGGCGTTACCTTTTGCCATTGCGCATCTTAAGAACTAGTAATCCCGGAGACCATTCTAGAGTAATTTTACTGTACGTAAGTTTGCTTATCAAAACGTCATATAAATTGTTTTACACGTACTTCCATGGTTGGAACGATTTTTAATGTAATTAAAAAATAAGTGATATTAGCGAGTTTTTACATTTTGCTTTACTAATAGTGGTGTAACAATTTTAAAAGTTGAGACAATATGATGGGGAGAGCCTGCTTAAATATTGCGTTGAAACATATAGCTGTTATATTTATATGTTCCAATAAAAATAGTTTTTGAAACTGAAAATTATTTTCCTCTACCATGAATTTTACTTGATAAATAATATAAAGCGTAAATGTAATTTTTTAATTTCCACATCCTGTAGTTAATTTTTCTTTGACTTTACCATATGCGTTGATGAATATTTCACACGTGTTTACAGCTTGAAAGATAGACAGCCCACTTTATGAGTTCTTTATGAATGAATTATTCGGTTAATTATACAAAACATTTATAATACATACAATACAAATAGGTAACAGAAGTAAAGCACGTGACGGGTTTCGAACAAAAAATTATTGTTATTTGATCTACCATAATAACTAGCGTTATGAGGTATATACATGATTGATTCTAATAGATATTATGTAATTTTTATATAATAATTATTAGTGACGAGACGTTGTAAAGCACTTATGACAGGATTACTAGTTTATGATATTGTAAAATTCTAACCATATTTAAATACCTACGTGAGGTAATCACTTTACAATAAATTTATTGAAATCGTCTGGAAAAAAGCATACGGTTTATGACGTATTTATGCAGCCTACTCAATTAAATAATGCATTTTTATAAGGATTCGTTTTATTTGCCTTTTTAATTCTAAGAAACGCCCAAATGGCAAGGTGATCGACTTATGCATTGATGTAGTTCTCTGTTCTTATTAACTTATTAACATTTTGGTATACAAAGGCGATGATGAAAGTCATGAAACGAAATCCATTAGTTTATATGAGTTTACAAATTATTTTTATATTAATTAAAGGGTTTTCCAGGGCAATTAATCATATGTATGAAAGCCTGTAAGCATTTCTTTATAATTAAATCACTAATGGATTTGAAATTATAGTGAAGAGCAGTCTGACTTTACATGAGTCACAAGGTTATGGAAGAACATTTTCCTGTTTTCCTCAAACTATTTTACAGAATTAGTTATGTTAGTTTATCTATTTATTCACTTCTTAACCTTTAAAAATATTCCCAAAAATTTAAAAGCCAACTAGAAACTTTCTAACATTTTGCTTTATATTTATTTTTTAACTATAATGGAAGCATTTCTGAATCGAAGAAGATCTTCAGCCTTGGCTTAAGTAATTGTTAGGTAAGTTTTAGAAATGCCTCTTAACCTCATACAATATTCTCAAAAAGTTTAAAACCGCTTTACAAACTTTCTAACATTTTGCTTTATATTTATTTTTTAAAGTATTGGTAGTATCTTCTGCACGAATGACAAATTTGCACCTTGTCTTAAAAAAACTGTTAAGTCTTATAAATGTCTATTAACCCTTAAAAATATTCCCAAACAATTTAAAACCCAACTAGAAACATTCTAACATTTTGCTTTATATTTGTTTCTTAACTGTAAATGGAAGCATTCTTTGAATGGAAGAAGAACTTCCCTCCTGGTTTAAGAAACTGCTCATTTTTAGAAATGCTATTGATACAATTGCTTTACTTTTGTTGGATTCCTCGTATTAATTTTTCTATGATTATATTTTTCATGTACTTAATAGAAGGATTAAAAACTTAACAAGCAATTAAGATAATGGAATACGTATACAGTCGTAAATAAATGTAGTAGTGCAAGTTATGGATGCCTGGGTGTTCTTTATGATATAAAATTTACTTATCAGTATTTTTTTATAATAATCGTATTTATTCATATATTTGTTTAGATGTCTGACTATTGTTCAACTGATGCCATTGTTTTAGTTACACCCTACTAATTTTTAGTCGACCTTCGTGCCACATAATAATTTGCCATAACTTGTTCTCTTTGTTGATTCATCCGCTTTTTTATGTGCATTCCTAAGCGAACGTCTCATTCACATTGCGATTTAAATTTTTTTTTTTGGATGAATTTATTTCGCTCGGATAGGTTTAGTTTTAGAAAAAGTTCAACTACCGAAGTACGTAATTTTTGCTACATATCATTTTTGAGATTATATATACACAGTAAGGTTTATTGACTTGAGGATTGTCTTAAAAAAAATGTAGATTTAAATAAACGCAGCTTATTGCACGAGAAAAATGATAAGTAGAAAGAAGAATTAAAATAGAAATTATCAAACTGGTTATAAGAAAATGATAACTACTTAGGCGCAATAACTGAATATTTAAATGTAAACTTTTTACTGTACATATTAGAATAATTGAATATTTGGATTGTTCTAAGAGTTGAATGCATTTCTGCCATCTATTATGTTATATCTTTGTTATGAATTACAGGAGCTTAGACGAAACGAATACTTTGTAGAAAGTTCCTCTAATTTGTAAAAGAAATAAGAGATGACGCTTATTGTGTGTTCTTGATAACATTTTTAATAAAATTAGTATAATTCATAGTAAGTACTTTTACACTTCGCAGGTATTTTAATATGATAGAATAAAATCCTAATAAATGACGTGAGAATGGTTAAATATGAGTAACCATTTGGGGACTTAGGACACTTAGTTCATTAAAAATATTAAAAGAGGATTTTTTTAATTCAGAATTTTAAATTACAATAATTATTTTGACACCTTATATCTTCTTCAGGTGGAAATTTCTGTAGCTTTTCCTGTGTTTGTTTAATGTGAAATATGTAGTTACAGGGAATTAACCACGTTTTTATATCAGATATCAGAAATGTTATTATCAACAAAAAGGAACGTTAGTACCTACTCATTATGTAAGTTTAAATGTATGATTATTGTCAAGCTGAGCGGTAACTGTCAATTTTCTCGAAATTTTATTCTATATCGTTGCTCCGCATTCTTTTAAGTAAATCGGAGCCCTCAAAGTTCAAATAGATAAGAGGACGTTTATTTATTACTTGAGGTATTTCCTTTTAATTTGAACCCCTTTCTTCGGATTTTAGTAGGATGCATTCCCTTACGTGAAATTTTCCTTATAATGAGTTTTTGGTTAAAACAGGAGAAAACTAAAAATTTAAGGCGAGATTTTCAATCAGTGACTCTTCTGCCTTCAAATTGAAAAAAAATTGTAGTAGGATGAAACCCATTGGAAAAGGAAGAGAATATAACACAAACGAAAGAAAAAGTTATTTACGGGCGATCTGAGGTCGGGAATGGGAAGGGGGTGAGTTTTTAAGGGTAAAAAGCGGTTTTCCTTGATTTTCGGAAAAACTACGAGTCTTATGGAAAAAAGTTAAATGGCAAAGAGAAAACTTACCATAGTAATGTATATTTTTTTCACATCATTAGAAAGTAGAGATTTCAACGAAAAAAAAAAGCCCACCAACGTTTTTAAAATAGCAGATATTTTGACGTGAGAATTTTCGATTGAAAATTTGGGTGCTTTTTCGATATTAAGTATAAATAAGGTGAAAAAATAAATATTTCATATCAAAAAAATTACAGCGTGTTTGGGACATAAATAGGTAAGTTTTAACCAAATTTCGTGAAAAAAAAAATTTTTTGTAAAAGAAAAATAAAAAACTAAAACGTTGATTATTTGAATGTTTCACATAAATGTTGAGGTTATGTGAAAAAAGGGTAAATACAAAAGTTGTCGATCTTTTTATTACCTACAACTTTGCCTTTTAAATCTTTTTTCCATAAGACTTGTAGGTTTTCCGGAAATCAAGGAAAACCGTTTTTTACCCTTAAAAACTCACCCCCTTTCCCTTCCCGACCTCAGATCGCCCGTAAATTATTTTTACTTTCATTTGTGTTATATTCTATTTCTTTTCCAATGGGTTTCATCCTACTATATTTCTTTTGGTTTCAAAAATTATCGACCCTGGTCTATGATTGACTGACCTGATCATGTCAATCTGTGAATAGTTTACTCTATTTTAATCGAATGCTACTGAATATTGTTATTCATCTGACCTTAGGTAAAATCTAAAAAAGTTAATTCTTCTGAATAATAATTAAAAATTTCTTCTTTTAATTTTTTAGCCGTTAAGTATTTTTTTTATCCGATATTTATGCAGTTTTGTTTGAAATATTTATACATTCACCGACCTTATTACTAAATTTGGATGTCTATTCGTATGAAAGTCGGCGTTTTAATCTAATAAACTAAGGCGTGTAAAACAGTTTGAATCCACAGCACCGTCTGCTAAATTGTAATCGTTTTCTTTTTTCAAACTTTCATTTTTGTTACGTTTAAACTGGTATAGTAGTTAATTGTTGCATATATTTTGTATGTGCCTCATTTTGTTTTAAGTTTTAATATAAATAGAAATTATTATTAGTTAATAGGTACAACAATGATTCAGCGATCAACAAACTTTTAATAACAATAAAAACCAGACAGATGGTAGGCATGTGCTTATTAATTAACAAAAATTATCATTATTATTTTATCATTAGTTGAATAAGACAACAACCTTACTTCCTGTGCAATTACGTATCTCACGATGTGGATCATTTTTGCAATATGTGATAAAATTATTTAACAAGATAAATTGTTCATATTTTAATTAAGAACTTAGGTATAATTTTAGCGATTTTCCCATAAGAGGTTTATGTAACTATTTTAAAACAGAAAATAGTAAACCGTTTCACTAGATAATCTCCTACATCCTAAGCTTAATTTATGTGTTTAGAAATTATCAACTAATATAAGGGAAATGATACCTAATGAATTAGCTTTACTTGTATACTTTTAATTACTGAGGACAAAAAGGAAAACTTTACACGTATATCTAAGAAATAATCACGATCAAATTTACGATGATTCTTATTTGATTTGGTGATTTATTCTTTGGAATGTGAAGTAGATATTTCAAATGTATCTTTTTGACGGCAGAAAACCAGTTTGTATTTTTTTTAGAATAGTTTCGTGCTTGTTGAGACAGAAATACTTGTGATAAAAATCTTAATTAGAGACCATAGCAACTTAAGCCAATTCGTTTCGTGTAAATAGAGAAGTACAATCATATTTACAGTACAGAGGAATTTGTCTTCATGAATATTGCATAATTGCAAGATTTATTTGATACCATTAATTTAAAGAACGGTCTTAATAATTAATTCTAGGACTTAATTAAACTTAATAATGATCTTTGGCTTAGGAATGTCATGATTCGCTTCACATGGAGAATTATTTTAGCAGATACATTTTTTAATCATAACGTAACATAAATCTAAAAGTAATAAAAAATAAAATGAAAGATATTAATTTGGAATTATAATGAGACAGTTCAATTTCAAAAATATTCTCTAAGTTGGGATTTTGAATAATTAGAGAAGAAAATTTATAATTCTATTGTAAATTGTAAATGATGCCTTTTTTAATAAATTTTGAAAAGACGTCATTTAATATCGATTTCAAAAATAAAAACTACTGTTGAGAAAAATAAATTATTAATTAAAATTAAGGTCAATATACCTATGGTTATGTTGGTGGATCGTAAATACAAAATAATAGACTTAGTATCGTAAAAAACAAGATAATTTACATAAATACACGTATATCGGGCGTTGGAAATTATGTTTGATGTGTTGGTTATGTAAAATATGTCGAGCAAATTGCACACTGACAATTTTTCACAAATGTATCTTACGACTGGAAATAAGTGAACAAATGATCTGAATTGGTGGTCCGCCGCCTTCAATAGGAAATGGTATCTCTTCACGTGAATGTAGTGTAGAACCAGTGGCGCTTTGCTTAGTGAAAGTAAATCCCCGAAACCCTCACCATTAGAAGTCAGTATAAAAAGATGTTTCAACAGGGGGTAGAGCATCATTCATCACTGATCACCATTCATACCATGATGAAGTCCTTCCAGGTAAGGCAATATAAAAATACGGTTCAGTCAAAAAAATAATTAATTAAAACTAATTTTAATATTAATTAGGTAGCAGCACTACTCCTTACGGTTGCTTGTTTAGCAACATGCGAGGAGAAATCGAAAGCTGCAGCTTCCGATAAGAAGACTGACAAAAGAGGAATCATTGATTTCGGATACGGAAGCGGTGGACTTGATGGCGGATTCGAAGGAGGGCATGGAGGTTTAGGAGGTGGCATTGGAGGAGGAATTGGCGGAGGTCATGGCGGTGGTATTGGTGGAGGATTTGGCGGTGGAAGCGGCGGAGGTTATGGCGGAGGCTATGGCGGAGGTTATGGCGGAGGTTATGGCGGTGGCTTTGGAGGAGGTATCGGAGGAGGAATAGGTGGAGGATTTGGCGGTGGAGCCGGAGGTGGTGCCTCTGATGGCGGTACTTCAGTCAGCACTGTCAACCAACAAGTTCCAGTAGCTGTACCACAACCCTACGAAGTACCAGTCAACCGCCCATATCCAGTACCAGTACCTCAACCTTACCCAGTGGATGTACCCCGTGCAGTTCCTGTTTCTGTACCTGTACCACACCGAGTTGACGTACCAAGACCATATACTGTTCAAGTAAACAGACCCGTGCCAGTTCCAGTACCTCAGGCTGTACCAGTACCAGTTGCTCAACCAGTTCCAGTTTCTGTACCACAACCCTACCCAGTAAGTGTACCACAACCCGTCCCCGTTAGAGTACCACAAACCGTCGTCGTTCCCGTTGCTCAACCAGTCTATGTTGGAGGAGGCGGTGGAGGTGCTGGAGGTGGATTTGGAGGTGGAATTGGAGGAGGCATTGGAGAAGGCATTGGAGGTGGTTATGGAGGTGGATATGGATCAGGAATTGGAGGAGGATTTGGAGGTGGTCACGGTTCAGGATTAGGAAGTGGATTGGGAGGTGGATTTGGAGGTGGTCACGGTTCAGGATCAGGAAGTGGATTGGGAGGTGGATTTGGAGGTGGTCACGGCTCAGGATTAGGAGGTGGTTTTGGAAGCGGTAGCTTCGGAGGAAGCAGCAGCTACGGAGGAGGATACGGAGGTGGCTATGGAGGCAGCTCACTTAGTGGATTCAAATCTGGAGGAATTGGTGGAGGAAGCAGCAGCTACAGCAGCATCTCCCTAGGTAGCTCCGGTGGTTATAAGCACTAAGTGTTTAGTTTAAAAATTAATGTTAATTATATGTGATTCCTTTTTATCAAATGCACTCAATTATTACCAAAACATTTTTTGTGAATAAATATTTTTCTATAACAAAACTGTTTTTTGACTTATTGTTAGTTAATTGAGATTGAGCCTGCAGTTAGTTACTTGATGGAAATTCAAGTTTAAGTATTTCTCATTTTCAAATATATAAAACTAGAATCATTAATCGTATAAAGTCTAATACTGAGCTATATTTCCCAAATTTGAACTCCAAATACAAAAAACGTCGTCTACATATATTATTACATTACATAACAATAAATTACTAGTTAGAAATCAAATGGAACTTTGCCCAAATAACAGACCTTTATTATTGTCAAACTTGTAGATATAATTAGGTTTCCCCATGACGTCAACGACTACGAGATATTAAAGGGTTAAAACTTGTTTTTAATTTCAGTATTTGTAACTATTCTTTGTTAAAGACCGCCAGGTCGAAACAATTGTCAGAGAGATAATAAATAAATAGTTGAAACTTTCAAATACACTTTTATTCAATTTTATTAAAAATGTTTCATCAAGATTGTACCGCTAACAGTACTATTTTCCAAATTGTTCCGAAACATCTTACATTAATTAATTATGAATGCTAATTATTTGATGGTTTGAATATAATGTGGGTTGTAAATAAATAATTAAATGCTGATAATCAAAGATTACAGAAACTACGATAGTTACATCAGTGGAGTATTAATTAACTTATCATAGGTGCAGTTAACGTAAAAGGTAGATATATCTAATAGATAAAGGTTGTGGAAAATTATATTGTACAAAATAAACGAGAATTGATTAAGGATTGCTATGAATAAGTTGACTGCTACTCAAAATATAATTTTCTAAGGTATTTCCGCAATTAAATTATATGAGTTACGTAACTGATATTGTCCTGCTTCACTTACCATCTGTAACACCCCATTAACCCCATTAACCGGTAAATATAATATGTGGAAGAATCTTGGTTATGGTTAGGTGTGTTATTACACAGAGTATTCAGCCGCGAACATAAAAGTGAATGTGGAACAACCGAGTCATTCAATTAATGTTAATTTTTTTTTATTTCTGTCACAGGCTGATTATGACATAAAAATTATCTGAATGTGACTAACGGTGCTGCTATTGACTTGTTATGTGTTTTCCTCTTAAGAATTTAACATTAAGTATATGTTTCTTGATTGTGCAGCGTACATAATTATCCTGTATCGATATTCCTTAAGAACTTTTTGTAGTCTTGTCAAAAAAGTCAACTCACTAAATACAGTACAATATTTATAGTATACGAGTTAAAACCAATAATGGAAATTGAAATTGATTTATGATAATTAAATTTCATTAAGGTCAGTGCAATTTTTGGTGGTTGATTCAAACATTATTTTTAATTCATACAATTTTTGGAGAGTATCAAATTTTCTTCTTTAAACGTATGATTACCCCAATTTAATAAATGAAGTCGTTCGGAGGGTATAAAAACCCAAAATTTGACTCCGAAAATACATTTTTTTTTATTAAAGATTATTTATTTAATATTGAAAGTAAGTCCAAAATTTTACCGACCTTTTGAATATAAGTACCTATTTGAATCTTTGAGAAGGGAAACTAATAAAAATTAACGAAGTACCACCCTAAAATGCAAATAGTATAACCGTATCCTCCAGGTCCAGGATGATTCATAACTGCGGACAATGGTTAAACAGTTATAAATTGTAGTCACTAATACCTTTTGTTACTTCGAAGTTGCGTTCTTTTGGTCTATATTATATAGGAAATCCTAAAATCCACAAGCTCCAAAGTGGTCTAATGGCTAATGTAGGTAAATATGGGAGACAATAACTTTGTTTGCTTGGGATGTAATGCTTTGTTCTACAGTAAAATGGACAGCAGGACAGCATTCTTCGTAATACACATTTCCATGTTATCTTATACCTAGACTAAATTACAAAATCAATTACGAGGTAAAGATATTGCAAAAAAATTAAAAAATTATGCTGCCAATGAAAAGTCTTTTCTCATTACTATTTTAATATCGTTCTATAAATATATTTTTATTTTAAACGAAGGACGACTAATTTTGTGAATGGAAATTAATGGACGAAGCCTGAAAGAAACTTCAATTTAAAATAGTTCCAAAATAATTTTAATCTCGTTGCAGAGGGCGGCGGAGTTTATAAATTGCTGGGCACTGTTAATGACTTATTTTCTCTTTTTACTTATTTATACATATATACTACTAGCATGAGAACATATGTAGATAAAAGTTTTATTTTAGACTGACTAATGATCTACTTTTGAAATGTTCTATTCGTTTTCGAGTCATTCTAGGAAAAATGAATAATTTTTTTAAACACAGCAATTAAAAATGCTTACACGAAACACTATAAATACACTACCGAATGCTGCAAAAAAAAAATACATGTAGATGCTTTATGCAGTACGTGTGATATTTCGAAAACTCCAAAACTGCTTTTTATACTGCTTTATGTAGATTATTTATTTTAAATCACCATGTATGTCCCATTTTTAATTAATTTGATTAATAATGTAGCACTGTTAGTAAGAAAATAGACGACTTTAAAATGCTGTTATCGAAAATTTCCTCCTCTAACGCAGAGGTCTGAAATTTACGATTATGTAGTCGATAAATTACTATTGGCTTCTCTATAACTTACGAACTACCCTGTGTACCTTTAGGAGAAAGGAAGGCTTTATAGATATAAATCTTCTTTCGCTACTTGGTTTTTACTGTGGAATGCTATATGCCCATTTCGTTTTGCACAATTAATTACGCTCGTTAAATTTTACACACGGGTTTACATAATCAGTAAGTATCGCGCCCTCGTTGATAAAATAAATTAGTGTCTAGATTCCAAATGAGAAAATATATTTTATATGTGAGCTTAACGCCAAGTCTGGATTAAAAATAAACAAAAGAATATCTAATAAAATATTAAGAGGGTTGTTTGTGTTAATATTTAAGCAGACTTATTTCGGATAATTTTTTTTTATTCTTGAAATAATTTATATTTCGCCTATAGATATATACCTAACAATTATATTTTGTGAAATTTACCATATCATTAATATTTCAAATAGTTCAATAATTTTAAACATTGTTTTTTGTTTTACAGTTTTATTATTCCATAAAAATTTATCTGTTTTGCTCTCCTGATGTATTTATGTTTCATAACAAAAACTTTTCCTTGCTTTCGCGAATCGTACAATATTAATGAGATTTTGAGCGAATTTTAGCCATTCTTGATTTTTTATTTTTGAAAATGGCTATAAACTGAGTTTGACACATTTAAATTGGTTACCTACATTTACGGCTCTTATAAAAAATTTAAGAAATTTTCAAAAACTAACAAGGTGACGGAGATAGAGTTTCGACCTTGGTAAAAGTCGATCCTCAGACAAAATTGTGATTGACAAGTGTGACGAAATCGACCCTATGTTTAGATTATATTCAAATGCCTATGTATTTACAAGTACCAATTTATCGTTGTGGGAAAACTCCTGAAAAATGAAACATTAGGCGACTTAAAATAACGTGCTTGACACAGCATGGCCTACGTATGATTGAATTCCCGACTTGCGTAACTTCTTAATTGTCCACTAACTACAAAAATTAAGAAAAACAATGTGAGTCGTCACGGGACGCCTGGCAGATGTGAAACTCAATTTTTTTAATCAGTGATTTCAGTAATAGTAATATTCGATATTGCCTCTGGTAGCATTACTGTGATAATTGGTCGAGGATAACTGAAGTATGTTACAAAAGTATTGGACATAACATTATCAAGACATCTAATAAATACAGCATCTATTGTTGTTGTTGTTGCATATCTGGTATTAGTAGGTTCTCTTAGATTGTTGTTAATTTGCAATTGAAATTATTTTTGGAGGAACGTCATTAATGGCATTGATTCATCTTTTGCAAAATTTACATTGAAATCTCCAGCTAAAATCAATGGTAGTTTATCTTTATTGGTTTTAAAAATTATTGAACCTCTGTGACTGTACGAAAATAATTTCTCATGTAAAAATGGAATATCATTCATTTTTTCATTAGGTGAAATGTACACAACAATCATAAATTAATTCACTTCCATCTTCTAGTTTGCTATAGTAAACGACACCGTCGAACCGAGTGGGAAGACAATCGCACAGGCGCTTGCGTATGGCGAGGCTTCGCCACGGCATGACTCGCCACGCTCGTCACGCCAACAGTCCGGCTTACCCGCGGCTATAGATGTTTCACATCAAAAATTCAAGTAGACGTTGTTTCTTTCAAATGGATTTTCCAACGGCGCTCCACCTGACCCAAGTTTGTTGTTTCCGATTTACGCTATCTCTGGTCACTTCCGGAAAATCCGCTTCTTCACATCGCCTAAGATATTAAATTTTAATTTCAACTTCCTGCCATAACCAATACCGGAAAAAAACGGCTGGACAAGGGTGGTCTGAAACACACTGTATATAAGCTGAACACAGGGTCGACTGGCTGTTTGGCTATCTACTTCTGTTTTTCATGTACCTATGTTTCAAACTATTTATCGTAAAAATTTACAATAAAATTTTGTAATTAAATAGTGTCTTTGTTGGTGTATTATGAATGATACAAAATTTTTCAGCTCAAAATTTTAGACAATGTTCGAAAGTTCTGTTATATAACAAACGTGCATCCGTTGCGTTTTCTTCTGCACCGCATTTTAGACAGTGTGTGGCATGCCTAATACAAAAACTAAAGACACCGCGCTTTTCCGTACTTTGATCAATAAAAACTTTTTTATCCTATAATCGTGCATCTGGCGTGCTTCAGGTTTGATGACTGTGATCGTTAAAATATAAAATTGTATTGTACCGCAAACGTGCAAAAAATCTGACAGTGTGCAACCGGCCTAAAACGGAACAGCATACAGAAAGCTGATCTTGTTATTGCAAAACAAATTCCTTAACATTTAAAAAAGCAAGTCAGGATTTGTTAGTTATGATTTCGACGAATTGAACCTCGTTTCGCACAACTTCATATTCATAAAATGAACGCCTATAATACAAGATTTGATTGCAGTGTTGGCTGAAAGTAATTGTTAAATTTTGGTTGCCGCCTGTCTACCAGTGCTTCCGTTCCATTTCGAGCAATCAGTCTAAACGAAAGATTTAGAGCGTGAAAAACGAAACGATCTTTAATCCTTTATTTTATGACATTTCCTGGATTAGGAAATTTGGTTTAGACTGTAAATAGTGTAAATAATTAATAATAATAATATTACATTAACATACGTACTCTTTTTAAACGCTTTATTCGCACACCGCAAAAAAAATCTTTCACTTCTGACACGTGTTGCTTGACATGTAGGTACGCAGATATGTATCCAATATAATTTTTTGCTTTTTATCGGGGCATGAAAAATTAAGTCGTATTTCGACAATTTAATTAATACTTAATTTTCTTTCATTACGAAATCGTATTATGACATAATGAGCGTTATATAAGCAAAATAAAACCTTAGAATGAATGAGATAATTTATAACCTCCACGGTATTAAATAGAAAATTGAAAAGTAGAAGTCTGGTAGGATTTAGTTATACTTGAAATATTTTTTTTTGCAGGAAGGATTCGTTTGCTATCACATCACACTTCCGAAGCATATTAGATGATCCTGAAAGATGGAAACAACAAAGGATAAGCTTAGTGTTGTGTAGTGTTTTGTGTAGTACCTATTAACATTAACATTTAGTTATGTATTTTTATTTTAAAGTATCTAATGTATTAACAAGATGGACGAGATTCCACTTTGTAATTTTATGTGTAAAATCTTATTAATTAGAACAATTTGATCACAGAACGTTACTCAGTTTGATAAAAAAGGTTAACGAATAAATGCATTGAAATATTTCAAAGTTTCAAAAGTAAATAAAATTTGAAGAACCTAGTTTCTTCTTATTTTGTTCAAAAAAAATGTATACAAATTCAAATAAATATCTAACTGCAACTGCATTAAAAATATATTCATAACGAATGAAATGCTCTCTAGTACAAAAATCTGAAAAGTTTTAAATTTGCCGAGATTTTTAATTAACTTAGAACAACAAGTTGGTCAGAAAAACGTTCGTCTTTGATAATAAATTAACAGATAATTTTTTTTTTTTGTTAAATTAACAAGACGGTTTCATGATACAAACATGCGACTTTTCTTTTAGAGTAGTGTAATTTTGTGCCAAGAAAGGAAACAAAAACAACCAGTAAGTCTTAAAAATTTTGTTGAAAAACTTTTAGGGCATTTTGGCCACTATCGTTTTCATTTTTCTCAACTGGGGAGCGGGAGAACGACGGTGGCTGCAGCTATCCTGACTCGCCCCGGTTCAGCCATCCCTTGGCCATTCTCTATAATGGTACCTAATCTGACAGGGTGTACTTGCTGCAGTTTTTTACACCCCTAGGGCTTAGGGTCTCAGACTTCTTTCGATCGTGGGGCGGTCTCAAAGTGGATGGGCTCACCCGTTCCGCAAAATTTGTGGAGTTGATAGGACCAGACAGAAGGGGGGAAACATCCCGCCAGGCTTGCACGGTCACTTTATTCACGGTAGCGGATTTGGCTATCTCGTCGAAATAATCTCATTATGTGATAAAACGGTAGTATTATGCAATATGCAATATAACCAGACCCTGTTATCACTAATGATTAGCCAGCCGTTTATCGCTAATTCTATGTGCGTTCTTTACGGAATATCAGTTGATGGTGGAGGACAGATGCTTATGGCTTCTTGACACCACAGCAGGTACATCTTCATCTTCCTTCGATCGTTATATAAAAGAGGTGAGGTTGCTTTGACACATGACCTTGGAGATCACAAAACTTTTATCTTTTCTTCCATCCTTTTTTTGACATAAATATTTTTTGATTTATTAGAACAATGTCATTATTTCGGCGTTCTATTTTTTGACTAACTTGTTTGTTCTGAATTAAAAAAAAAAGTAGTAAGTACTACAATTTTCAAAAATTCATTGATTTTATTCAGTGTTCGTATTTTACATTTAAATTAGGCAGTTTTTAGTTTGATTTCGAAAACCCACAATCAAGGTGATCTCTTTCAGGCTTCGTGGGACCGATGACAATTATTTTGTCATTCTAGTCATTGGCTTTTGTCAATTGACATTTTTTTGTGGGCTATAACTTTAGGTCTTTACGACCTATAACCGTAGTCCAGCCTCGACCAGCAATGGTCCGGGGAACAATAATTTAAATTAGCTCCAACTTTCCACCCTTTGTCGCTGACTTTACGTCAGCTTTGACGATCCTTTTCCAAAGTTTTGATTATGGGTGTCAAAAGTCCAAAATCAAAGCTGTCTGTTTCTCTTTCAGACTTCGTGGGACCGATGACAATTATTTTGTCATTCTAGTCATTGGCTTTTGTCAATTGACATTTTTTTGTGGGCTATAACTTTAGGTCTTTATGACCTATAACCGTAGTCCAGCCTCGACCAGCAATGGTCGGGGGAACAATAATTTAAATTAGCTCCAACTTTCCACCCTTTGTCGCTGACTTTACGTCAGCTTTGACGATCCTTTTCCAAAGTTTTGATTATGGGTGTCAAATGTCCAAAATCAAAGCTGTCTGTTTCTCTTTCAGACTTCGTGGGACCGATGACAATTATTTTGTCATTCTAGTCATTGGCTTTTGTCAATTGACATTTTTTTGTGGGCTACAACTTTAGGTCTTTACGACCTATATCCGTAGTCCAGCCTCGACCAGCAAAGGTCGAGGGAACAATAATTCAAATTAGCTCCAACTTTCCACCCTTTGTCGCTGATTTTGTCGGCTTTGACCATCCTTCCTAATGCTTTGATTTTGGGTCATAAATCTCAAGTGGAGCTGCATACAATTCTCTTCCTATCTATATATAAATAACCAAAAGACAAAACAGTAAAGTACTTTTCTCTCCCCTGTTTGTCAAACAATTTCTCTGGTCGAATTTCAACCATTGGACGAACACTAGTAATTGTGTAAAATAGCGATTTATTCGTTGACCTATTTATCTCGCTTAGTAATAAAAATGTTCTTTAAATATGGAACAAATTGATGAAGAAGATTGTTTTTGTCTAATGTTGAAGTAATTTATTATGTAGACACAAATAAACAATTGTAATAGTTTATAAGCTCATAAAAAGTAAGGAGTTAGTATCATTCATTTATGTCTTTGTAAATAATTTGTTAATATGAATTTGTGTATATTTTTAGTTGAAAAGCAATAGAATGTAAGCGTATAAAATTTGAAAACCAACATACTTGCAACATATTTTTCAAATAACTACTTTGTGGATTGAACTGAGGAATAACTTCATCTGTCATTGTTGTTATTATCGACATTAAGAATTGTACCAATTTCTATACTACAAAAAGGTAAGTGGGCGGATCAAAATTTAAAATAGTTTTTTATTATGTTTAATAATGTATCAAACAGGCAAAAAATAACTTTGCATAAATTGCAGCTCCGGTGTATATGATTAGGGTTAAACGTAAATTGTACGCCCCTTTGTCTTATTATTTGTAAGTATTAAATATTGTATTTTGAAACAATGGCTTCAAATTTTATGTTGCCAAAATTTTCAATTGACCAGTTTTTAATTAATCTTCTGTGGCATTGTAATTTTAATCATTGTAATTCCATATGCTTTGAAAGCCGGAGCTTGCAGTAGGTAAGTGTAATTCTATTCTTCAAGGTATTTGGCCTTTTACTTTTCAAATCCTTTAATTCTTCTCAGTACTCCTCTATATTTATAATCTTTTCGGTTTTATAAGACCGTGTTTAGTTAAATCTGGTTTCCTTACTGTACTCAAATTGATCTAATTGTATGAAGTTGAAATTATAAGTTTTACAGAGGCAGCAATCACAATTACGTGTTTCTACGGTTACTGCCCACATAATTTATAATCCAAGAAAATATTCGTAAAATTACTGTAATCAAGTCGAAGGTACACGCTATTCTTTAATTTAGAATTATTGTTGGTATTTTAAAGGTAGGTTCAGTGACAACAACGTATTATGTACCATGTACCTTTTGTAGTTCACTGTTACGTCAAAAGGAAACCATTATAAGTATTTTTCACATTCCTCCTTATGGGTATCTTAAGTAATTGCGCCTTAGTTACGACAGGTATGGAAAGGATATGCATTCGGATAATAATCAATAGCATTCGATTCCCTTTGCATTATTATTCTTATGAATACTAAGTACTTCCTTATAACTTTAGTCAAACATTTAATACTTACGTATATATTATTATGGTATCGCAAACAAAAACGGTTTTTTTAATTACAGTGCAAGGAATGCTTTTGAACTTTACTCTTACCCGACTTCAAAAAGCAAGAGAATGTTTTCAAGTCTTTGTAAACATATTTTTATTTTGAATGCAACAAGTACTAATTTGTATGAATTCTTCGTTCAGCAAAAATGTTTATTTTATATACATTTTCTACGAAATTCCTCAATGACAAACAACGTAAGTATAAGGGATGAAACTGATGACGTTTTCCAATTACCTTAATGCTTCAAGTTCTTTACATTTTTCAACGTTCCCTGACAAAGTAAATGTAAGGTAGGCAAATATTATTAGGTCGCTTAAACGATTATTATTTATTAGCATCAAATTTTTGTTAACTATTTCAAGGGAATAATTTATTGTACTGTTTAATTTTTTTGGGGGTAGTTACCAAATACGTATTGAACTTGAATGTAAAATTATATAATACATAACACTCAGTTATGTACTGAAGATCCAGTGAATGGTTGCTATTAAGGTCACACAAAATTAGTAGTAAGAGCTTTATTGAAACAAAAAGTTATATCTACATCTCCACACACAAAAAGAAGAAAAGGAAACATTTTATTCTCCAACCTACAAAACTTTAGCATTATATATTTGAACTAAGCACTTCCCTTCCTTTTCCCTTATAATCATTTTTTTCTTGTATTTCCCTCTTCTCTTTCCACACCTCTCCTTTTTAAAATTTGCTACAATAGGGCCAGACGACTACAATCCGCATTTATTATCCTTCCAATTTCCTCTCTCTAATTCTTCTCCGTTACTTCCTCTAATACATGCTCCATTGATTCACTCTTCTTTTCACATAGGTACTCTACACAATCTGTTACCTTCTTCCATCCAAAATTTATTCTCATTACACTCATTCCCCATTCTGAATCTAGCTATTGCCTCTATACTTTTTCCTTCTCTTAGATATCCTGGCACCTCATCCCCTTGCCATTCTACCCATATAAACTCCCTCATACCATTCGCGTATCTTGATTCCCATATTTTTCTCAAACCCTCTCCTCTTACTATTTTATTACACCTTTTCTCCACCATTCTACTAACATTCAATCCCTTTCCTCTCCACTCTTCCATTTGTTCTTTACTTATTGCCATTTCTGTTAAGACCTTATCCCTTTCCACATCATATTTCTTTTTTTCCCGATCCCCAATATCTTTTTCTTCCAAATCTCTTTTCTTAAGTCCCCTTCCGGTAATTCTCCCAACTTTTCTTCATACTTTACAGCCCTCCTTCTTGTATCTTCCATCATTTTCCCACATTTTGTTTCCCTTCTTAAAATGTGATATAATACATAACACTGAGTTATGTACTGAAGATCCAGAGAATGGTTGCTGTTTAGGTCACACAAAATTAAAAAATTCAAAATTGATCGTTGATGTGGCAATAGTTCTGGTTTGGTTGGTTGTTTGATTTGCTGACGAAGTAAAATAGGTTCAGGTATTTTAAATATTTTGGTGAAATTTTGTTTTAAATGGGTTTAATTTTAAGTTGGTTTTAGTTTTTAAAAACTTTTTTCTTTACCAGAAGACGTCCGACGAGTCTTTTAGTTTAAAACTCGTACAACTAACCCGGTTTGCTAATAAATAATATCTGATGCCCAAAGTTATCTGAATACCTACCGTAAATGCTATTTTTCCTATCACTTCTGGTTCATCAAACAAATTAAATGATAAAATATTTCATATTAAACGAGCAGCTTCTTTCGGTGGTGATATTTAGAAATGCGCGAAGATCTCGATGTTTGACCTTCTGAGTCGACTCAGTGAACTTGCAGACGATTGGGCACACTATATAGGATTTAATAAATACTTGCTCCTCGTGATATCCAGTACAATCTGTTCTCTCCGACAGTTGTACCCTTGACCTCATCTATCTCCGAAAGCGCGCGAAATCGTGTTTACAAATTTTGAACTTGTAACGAGTTAGCGAAAGTAATGATAAATTATAACTACGAAAGTAGAATAGATACTTTTATTTGTAACTTAATTTAATTGCCTCATTATGAGGGAATTCGTGAATAACAAAACTCATTCTGAAACTTTTGAAGATCAAGAATTGTTGATGTCCGAGAGTGCATATAATGCATCAGCGTTTGTCTTACTCTTAATAGGAGTTTTTGGATTTTCTTTAAATCTAACTGTAATTCTTCTAATGTTTAGAGATAAGCATGTAAGTTTTCACTTTTCCTTAATTATTTATATTGAAAATGCCCACTGTCTGTCTTAAAAAAGTAACTGTTCGTATTTTTAAAAATTTTCTTAGTAAATTAATTTAAATTCGTTCTATGCATTTTAGTCAAGGAATTGTATATTAGAGTAGCGGTATCTTTCCATTTCAAAAGCTTCTGTTAGCTAGTTCTCTTAATTAGAAAACTTTTTGAGTAGTTTAAGCCAAAGCTTGCATTGTTTACCATGTCACAATAAATCCATATCTTACAGAGTTCCAAGAACCAATTTTAATTTAATTTTCAACACCACATTTCGTAGTTTTACTTTATCCGTTAGGCACAAAAAGATAAACATTGTAATATTTATAACTCTTCAAACGCTATTTCTTCTGTTAGATGGTATTTAATTTTGATGACGATTTCAACGTTAATACAAAAAATTAAATGTACACTTAGTGTAATTAAAAGTTCATTTTCACTTTCGTTTTTGTTAAATTATTTCCGCTTTTGTACGATGTAGGACATTAACTTTAAATTAAATTAGCTTACAGATAGAGAAAGACTAACCACAACAAAAATAGGATAAATTCATTAAAATTCTTATTTATTTTATCTACATAAGTTTATTAAAAAATTTAGCTTTTATGATTTCTAAACAGTACTTTTTAATTTTATAATGGTAGTGGGTGCATTCCATTTTCTACAAATTTGGATAGCTAATTGTTTTAGGACATAAAAACGAATTAATTTTTAATGCATATTCAGCACAATTCGTCCATTATGCGCAATTATGCATATTCTGTTTTTACATTTGTCGAAAATTCATTGTTTCTGTAATTCAATTCAATTTTATCTATATTTTGTATTAATTTAGAACTTTGTAATGTCATGGATAGTATAGTATTACATTATATTATATTACACGCATGGAACAATAATTTCCATTTTATGATCAACGATAATTATAACCGTTTGCATCAGGTAATTAAACACCTTCATACGTGGATTTAATTTTGAAACTGTATTTAATCATCTGATATCATTTTGGACCACAACCGTGTTATTTCACAGACTTGACTATTTTCAAACTATCATCGGATATTTTTTTGATGAATGTTAATTATTAACAGAGTAGAGTTCAAGGCTCGAACATTGTATTTCATTAATAGACCAGGGTCGATACTTTTTGAAACAAAAAAAATTATAGTGGGATTAAACCCATTGGAAAAGGAAGAGAATATAACAGAAATGAAAGGAAAAATAATTTACGGGCGATCTGAGGTCGGGAAGGGGAAGGGGGTGAGTTTTTAAGTATAAAAAACGGCTTTCCTTGATTTCCGGAAAAACTACAAGTCCTATGGAAAAAAAAAACTTACCATAGTAATGTATTGTTTTTTCACGCCATCAGAAAGTAGAGATTTCAACGAAGAAAAAGCCCACCAACGTTTTTAAAAAAGCATATATTTTGACGTGAGAATTTTCGATTGAAAATTCGTGTGATTTTTCGATATTAAGTAAAAATAATGTGAAAAAATAAATATTTCAAATCAAAAAAATTACAGCGTGTTTGGGACATAAATAGGTAAGTTTTCAGCAAATTTCGTGGAAAAAAGATATTTGTAAAAGATAAAAATAAAAAACCAATAAGTTGATTATTTGAATTTATCACATAAATTTTGAGGTTATGTGAAAAAAGTGTGAATACAAAAGTTGTAGATCTTTATATTACCTACAACTTTGCTATTAAACTTTTTTCCATAGGACTTGTAGTTTTTCCGGAAATCTAGGAAAGCCGTTTTTTACCCTTAAAAACTCACCCCCTTCCCCTTCCCGACCTCAGATCGCCAGTAAATTATTTTTCCTTTCATTTCTGTCATATTCTCTTCCTTTTCCAATGGGTTTCATCCTACTATATATTTTTTTCACTTTTTACTATTTTTGAAGGCTTCAGCATTGATCTATAACTCCGTTTATTGCAATCTTAAGGTAAACTAATTTCAATTTCAATTTGAGCCTCGTCTTATAATATAACTACCAAATAAGCAGCAGATTATTTATTGAAGAGACAATTACTTGTTAGCTCCAGGAGTAAGTAGTGGAAGGAATAATACAATTATTGTCCGTTTGAGATAAATTTAGATGACAAATAAGGGTAAACGTAGTCTGTGTTCTTATTTTTATAAATCGATTAATCAGTAAATCGCATTTGCATTATTTCATAGGTTTTAAAACGAGTCATATAAAGTAGGTTACCACTAAGATCATTCTTCTACATTATTATGTTTCTCAATTTTATTTAAATGTGCCACCCTTTCTAAAAAATTCGTTAGTTACTAAGAAATTTAAGGTCAACGTTTAAAGCTTGGTGTTGTTTTTTTATTCAATGTTTTGCACAGTTGGGTACATACTTTATTGAGCAAATTCTTACAATCAAATTAATCAGTTGAGCAAGCCATACACTTTTAACAAAGAATCCTTTTTTTTTTGTTGTATAAAAAATATGTTATATTAGCACTACTCCTTTATGAGATGTTAATTGGTCTTTAAAACATGCAATTAATTTTTAATTAAGTTGTCTAAAATGATATTTTAATTGCTACAGTTATGGACTCCCCTGAATGTGATTTTGTTCAACCTTGTATTCGGAGACTTTTTGGTATCAATTTTAGGAAATCCGTGGACTTTTATTTCCGCTTTATATCACAAATGGATTTTTGGTGAGGTCATGTGCCAAATGTATGGCTTTTTTATGGCTTGGCTTGGTAAGAACTTATACAACATTGTTACTAAATTAAGAACATTTAGTTGCATTTATATGCGATAAGATAATCAAAATTCTAGAGTACATATTTACTAGTAGTTAAATTATTCATGTAAAATTTCTAACGTCATCGTAAAGTAAGGGTTGGAACATGATATCTTCCCTTAAAATAAAGGAAAATTTCATTCTTACTCTTTCATTTTATTGAACAGAAAACTGATTCTTTGTAGCGTTCATAACTAGGTGCATTATAAAGAAAATGATGTTTCTAACAGGATGTGAGGTGTTGTAAAATTATTACTATTATTATTATTTGCAGTTCTGATTGTTACATTTACAATTTCATTGTCATTTTTTTATGATGGTTATTTTAAGCACTAAAAGGCAAAGGACTGTTGCGGTTATTATTTCTTGCGCTGATAATTATTGTTCAATTTAACTGTGTAAGTAATATCACCTTTAGGATATTAACTCAATTTTCAAAGTCTGAAATCCGCCTGAAGGTTTTCCGGTTCCGTTCTTGAGGTTTGGGTGTTGTTGAATTCATACACTCGCTTTCTCTCGTCATCCTTTGTGGCCCATCATCTGCAAATCCGTTGGCGTTAGTTCAGATTTAATTAAAACGTATTATTTAACATAATTACTGTCGTTTCTTTTCTCATGTTTTTTTTTTTGGTACTCTAAACAGTAGTTTTTAAGTATAATTGAATACAATATGTAAATACCGTTGATTGACTGCAGGTATCACGTCCATTCTAACTCTAACAATTTTGGCATTTGAAAGATACATGATGATAACTGGACCGCTTCGAAAAAAGCCGCTCGAAATTAGTACTGCGATGAGGATGATAGGAATTGCATGGATGTTATCATTTGCGATGACAGTTCCACCTTTACTTGGGTGGAGCGAATACGCTAATGAAGCAGCTAATATCAGGTACACATTTTTATTCTAATTCGTGTTAATTACAGTAGGGTCTAATAACGAAATGAATACGTATTGTTACCAAATTGCTTATTAAAAGTATGTATTTATTCATTATTTCATCAGCGTTATTCGTAAATTTGAAATATTTAAATACCTTGTTCACTCTAAATTAAATTGTGGATGCAAATTTAAAATTTAAATTTGTTCAATAAATCACAGACAACTTTTCACAAAAATAAATTGTGTAAATATAATAAAAAACAATGAAATGTTTCAACAATCATTGTTTATTATATTTAAAATATGTTTAATCAAAAATACACCACCAATAGCTTATTAAATTGTGTAAATTTTAATACAAAAGCGAAACGATCGTTCTAGTATAGGATACAGTTTTGTAAATGTTTTACATACGTTTTATTGAATTTTGTAAAGTTTGTTTATGCACTTTTTGGAAGTTGAAACTAATTCAAGTTTCACAATGTAAATTATTAAAAGCGGTAATAGATATGATGCTGATGTAGGTACCTAATGAAAACATGATTTTTTATTGATAACCTTTACTTATTTTTTCTTCATTATTTGCAAAAGTAATTCAGTACAATATTATATAATATCTTGTCAGGAAACAGAAATTTATTGCTGGTGAAGCAAAGAAAGTAATTTAAAGTAGGACAGAATTTTTCAAAGTTTGGTGCTAAAAATAATTAGAAAGTATTTTAATATTTTTGTTCATGGCTGAAGTTTTCTAAACTTTGTTTTTATGAGAACCATAATCCTTTCCTTCAAGCTTGTTGCAAATTTACTTCCTGCAATAAAATGCATAAAATATATTTACCATAGGTGTTTATATGCAGAACGGTTATGTCATAAATAGAACATACTTCAAATTAAAAAATTCGTTAATCAGAGAGGAAGTTCACAAGTAAATGTTACTGTATAAAATACGCTCACTTATTACAAATGTAACATTAGTTGTTATTTGTTTGTAGTGTGCAGTAGGTGCAACACTTTTGCATAATTCTACGAGTGAATATCTCCTTAAATGAACTATGAGACTATGTATAAGACTTGACATTTAGAGTTTCATATAGGTATTTAACTTATTTGTGGCCTTACTGCTGGGAAATATATTTAATTGATAATCATTGTACATATTTTGATGAATATTGAAAGTGTAATCGGGAACTGAACTCCTTCTAAACTGTAATATCCGTCAACATTTGATACATAAATTAAACTTCACCAGTCTCTTGAAGACGATAAAAATCTGAATGTGAATGCACTTATACACTTCTATGCCCTTTCTTGATACAAATTAATGATAGCAATTTTTTTTAGTTGCTCAGTGAATTGGGGAGAAAGATCTCTGGGAGCAACATCTTACATTCTCTTTCTTTTTTTCTTTGGACTTGCAGTACCAGTTACTATTATTATTTACAGTTATATGAAGATATTGGTAACAGTAAGAAAGGTAACGTCCCCTAAAATTAAAAAATAAATAAATAGAAATCGCGTTATTTATTAGTCCGAAATACTGATGTCGAAATTAGTAAATACCATTTCTATTGTATAAGAATGTAATAAATTTTATAAAAGAAATTACAATATGTAGTTAACGCTCGATGCATAGCAAATTTCATAAAAAGTCCCTCTTTAGGTGCTCTAATTAAGAAGTTGTAAAAGCAGAAAACTAAATTTTCAGAAGGCAAGGCATACAGGGAAAGTTAGTAGAGCAGAATGTAGAGTTGCAACGATGGCTCTGTTAATGATTTTGGCTTTTTTGTTTGCTTGGAGTCCATATGCAACTTTGGCTCTTATTATTCAATTCGGCAATGTTACGGAGATAAGCCCTTCTATAGCACTAATACCTTCTCTAGTAGCTAAAAGCAGTATTTGCTATAATCCCATAATATATATCGGTTTGAACACTCAGGTAAGTCTATTATTTGTAAATAAAAAACCATAAATACTGTTATTGCAAAACGTTGTCACCAGTATTAGGAAACCTATAAAAAATATTTAAGTCTTCATACAGGGGAGTTTTGTTTTAGTTTCGCCATTCAATTTATAGAACGTTTGGTCTTTCAAATGTAAGCAAAAGTGTTTTAAGAAGCGAAAATGGTAAAGTTGTATCTTCGCAAAGTCGAATGGAATCAGCTACTAAAGGAACCAAGATTTCATCCACATCTTTGCAAACATGTAATGAAATTATCGAATTAAAAGTTCTTACCTCTAAAGTTGTAGACGGTGTTTATAAAACTGATTTATAAATATATGAGTATCATATACATATTCATTTTAAATATTCCCAAGAAGAAATATTTACTTTTATTTTGTTTTTAAATTACATTTTTACTTAAAAAAAATATTTTAATTTTAATTGTTATTTAAGAATGTTATGGCTTACTAAAATTTTATTTAGAAATCGTACTTTTATGTAGTGTTTCTTATTAAAGGAGTGCACTTTTGTTTCAAACTGTAAGTCTCATTTAATTTCTTTAGAAAGCACAAATGTATTGGTTGGTAATTGAAATGAAAACGAAATGATTCATTACCATTTTTATTAAGAAAATAATATACACATATAGGAACAAGAAAATTAAATTACAAGAAAATAACAATAAATTGTATATAGTAAACAAATGTTCAGTTCATATTATTAGGGGAGGTATATCAATGCTTCCAGTCTGATCCATATCCACTTTCCAAGCCTCCTCCTAAACCGTGTCCTCCGTAAGATAATCCTGAGCCTCCAGAGAAGTCATGTCCTCCGAATGAAGAAGAGCCTCCAAACGAAGATTCATGGCCTCCGCTATTAACATAAACTGGAATTGTCTTCTTGACAATATTTATTTCAGGAACAGGTACAGGTACAGGTTTTGGAACTGGAACTGGGTAAGGTTTGGGTATCTTAACAGGTACAGGGTGGGGTACTGGCACCTTAACTGGGTATCTCACTGGAACTGGTACGTTCTTGTGAACGATAACAGGGTAAGGTTTGTCGACATGTACTGGGTATGGTTTTGGTACTTTTACAGGGTAAGGTTTATCAACTGGAACTGGCACGGGGTGTGGTACTGGTACAGGTATATTCTTAGTTACTTTTACTGGATATGGTTTTGGATAAGGTATTCCAATCTTCTTGGTAATGGTGATGTGCTTTTGGATAGAAGATCCCAAATGAATTTTGCCACCTGTTTCACCCCCTAATCCAGCACCTCCCCCAAGACCATGACCTAAACCAGCTCCGCCATCTAAACCATGACCATAACTTCCACCCCCAAGATCACTACCAAAAGATTCGTGACCCCCAGAACCTAATGAAGCACCAAAGTCGTGAGCAGAGCCGCCAAAATCAGAGCCAATGCCTTCATCAAAGACACCGCGTTTTGCGGTCTTCTTTTCGGCCTTATCCTCAGCCAAGCAGACACTAACAACTAACAAGGCGGCAAGAATCTGCAAGAAAATTGTTATCAATTTTTATCAAAACTTTATTGTTAGCTTAAATAAATTAACAAAGATATATATGTATATAGATAATATAGGGCATTATATAATTTGGGTATGTGTATTTACCCTACATCTGTTCTCTTCTTTTCTAAAGAAATTTATTCATTTCTTAAAAAATACCCTGTACGTTAATATTTTGCCTACTATTAAATGTATTTTGCTGATAGCTTCATAAAATCTTTTTGCCAATTTAAACAAACTAAGATAGACAGAGGATGTATTAAAATATAAGGTGTGTAGTTTTACTATGTTACAATATTCTTATTATTTAATTAAGTGCATAATTTTAATTTCAAAGTTTCATTTTTACTTACCTTTGATTTCATGGTGCTCCAGATTCAAACAAGAAGAAAAAAGATAAAGAAAGGTAATGTACTTCAATTGCCTATGCCTCATACTTTTATACCCTTGTTTCGTTAGAGAACTAAGGAGGGATACAATTTAACAAGTACATAATATCCTTTCTCTCTCTTTCTCATGTTTATTTGATCACTAGCCTTAAAAATGTACTTTCTGTTTTTTTTTTTTTTAAATAGTGACTTGCGATGGCAGCAACTGATTAAGAATTGCAAGTATTTCATAAAAATTAAAAACCATAACGAAGATTGTTGATTTTGTAATCTTCATTAGACATTTCTTCAAATTAAACAAGTAATGATATTAATCAGTTATAACAAATATATGATAATTTATGTAGGAAATAAATTAAGGTGTCAGTTACAAATAACATATGCAAATTTATTGAATGTTGTGCTTGCTAATATAATTTTGTAAAATCCGAAGCAAAAGAATAATAAAAACGTCGAGGACTTTTTTACTCTTATAGGTACATATTATACATATGGTATATACATATCATTAATACTTATTTTATATTCCTAGAAAATTACTATTTTTATATGTTAATCAATAAAAATAAACTGTACCTTTATTACTTATTTTACCTTCAATAAAACAAAAAAATTATATTGCAATGGTATTAAACCTCCCTTCATTTCAATGTATATTGACACATATAATTGTACATAATGACAACAACCTATATGTATTTTGTATTTTTTAATAAATAAATAAAATTTGTATGCTTATTTGCTATTTATTCTAAGTGTCACATTCAAAAGAACTAATAAAATTATTAAAACGACAACTAAGATAACGTCATGTAAAATTTAAACAATGACATCTTCAAAAATAATTAAAATTGCAGACGTATATATCAAAATTAATAAATATGAAAAAGTTAATCAACTTACTGTTATTAATCACAGATGGCGCCACTACACTTATTTGAGACACTTTCACAATCTATATATAAAGGAGTAGAAGCTCAACTCTTTAGGGTTGGAGGTCGGGGACGGTGGGGGTCTCTCGGCTAGCCCAGGTCAAGAATCATATAGATCGTAAGCATCTTCATCAAATTAAGAATCTTTAGTTGAAGAATACAGAAACCTGTAATAATTTACAGAAACCTGTAATTTTTTGCTTCAGCTTAACTTTAATTATTTGTCAACAGATGACAGGCTGTATCTGAATCTTTGAATGTATCATTCAAATTTGTTTTATTGCACCATCAATTAAGTAAAAGAATATATACTTATGCAAACATATTTATTAATTAACTGCATTTTTACATTACAATTTTTTCTTAGTTATACTTAGTAGTATTCACATGTTTTTGTTCTTGTCTATTAAATTATTACGTTGTTGTATCAATTGAAGAAGTTGCTTCGTGAATTAGATCAGTTTTCAGTTCTGCTGCAGAGATACACTTCGTGAAATTTCACTTGAGTCCTCATCTGTTTTATTGCGTTTTGTGCTGCTGATTGAACTGCCACAGGCTTCAGGTTTATGATTCTGCAAAATAAAAGTTGTATGAGAAAAACAAAGTCTAAATACAATTTATTTATTTCTTATAACTTTAGAGTATGTGTCGTTATCATTTGGTGAAATATTTTCTCAAAGGGAAAAGAAAACAATAAATTTTGAACAATTTTACGACTGATGATGCCCTTATAAGGCGAAAAACGTATCGAGTAGATATATTAAATTTAGTGGAAATTTATTGTTTTCTTTTTCCTTTATTTGTTTCTATTATAGTATTAATGATATTAAGAAATACATATAAAATAAAATATTTGCGATATGATACTACTAATGATTAGCAGTTATTAGAAAATGTCAATTTGGTTTACCAAATAATGTGTGACGTAGAATTATTTAATATGTAAAAGATCACTTCATTAAGAATTGTGATTACGTATTTCTTAGTCTAGAAGAACATTAAGTGACATGTAGGTTCTTACGTAATTGGAGCAGTTTTGAAATTTATTGATTTTTATGCTTATTTCTTTAGGCAAACTTACTTCACTACAACTGAATATTAGCTACAAAATGCGGTAATGAGACTAGTTTTCAGCAAAAGCATAAGGATGAAAATTTTATATTTTATTATTAAATTTAGTATTTATAAACTTATATATTGTTTACGTAAGTTTTAGTTAATATTCATGTACTTGCAGAAAATTTCTGGTTATTTAGATCATTCAATGCAAATTATTTTTGAACATATGTAACATATTTTTAGTCGAGTGAGTAGAAAACGGTTGTGCAACATTGACAGGACATTACAGTACCTACATAGGGTGTTTTTGAAATTATTATGTATGTGTCTAAATAACCAGTGAGATTTCCTCTTTGTAACATGTGGGATTTTCTTCCAACAGTGGTAAGCCCTGTACGTATTATTGCACTCATATTTCAAAAAATCATGCAACATTCTTGGATCAATTCTTGGTAATTAAATGTTATTTTGAAATGGTCGATGTATCAGGGTTTTAAGGCAATAGTTTATCTTTTATTTTCTACACTCTAACTTATTGGACAAAATGTACTTATTGTTTTAACATTGTAAATATTTGTAAGAATACGATGTACGTATGTACTTTGAAGAATAAATAAAGCAAGTCAACGAAACCGTGCAGTTTCTTGCATTTTTCTTTGTGGATTCTAAACAACAATGCTACATTTCTTTTTTATAATGACAAGCAAAAATCGTACCGTTATAATAGATAATTATTATTATTTCATAATATTTTTTTTACGCTTCCATTAACAAACACAATGGTTTAATGTAATAATTGTATCGTGAGTTCTGTACGTGTTTAATTTAAAGAAGCATTTCGACCATTGTGAGCGAAAAAGTTACGTTTATTACGTCTGAACATATTTGTTCGAGTGAGGGGTGCGGCACACTCGTGGTAATACCTGGAAGTGAATTTATTTCGTCTGCTGAATCCTATCGCGAAAGTATTTCTTTTAATATCAACAATTACATGAAAGCGGTCTATTTTTTTAGAGCGGTAAAACGAGCTTGTTAGATGCATGGTACGTTACGTTATAGTCTTCGGTCACCTCTCTACGGGCAATAAAGGCGAAAGTTGGCCTGCCTGATTTCCTAATGAAGGAAGTGTTCATATTCTGGCCAATTTTTCATAGATTGTCCACCAATTGCATAATGGCATAGTTTACAAAAAAAAAATTAATTGCGTGTAATTTAGTCCGCCGGAGATTTGATAAATAGGTACCTTTGATAACTAACATAAGGTTAAAGATACACGCCAAAGGTGTGTTATGTTTCTCTAACTTTCCATCGCAAATTATTATACATTACTTAAATTATATACCGGATGTTTTAAGTTTTTGTTAAGATTCTACATCTACAACTAAATAATTTTCAGTGTCGACAAATAAATGAAACACATTTGTTACTGTAGTTTAAGCATTTTTAATTAAGCTCTGACATGCACATTCTTGTATATGGAAGAAATAAGTTAGAATTGAAATAAAAGATATTTTACAGAACAACTGTATTTAATTAATATCAGTCCCTTTCTATAAAAAATAGACTAGAGGTAAGTGAAAAAAAAATTGATAATAAAGACAAGACACATAGAGATCACAGACATAAAATCCTATTGAATGCAATGGTACATGTTCGTTTAAATAATGAAGTTTAAACTAAATGGACAATGAAATTAAAAAAAAGTCTTAGATGGTAATTAGTAGTGTTTCAAGGACGATCCAAAGCTGCCTCCGAAGTCATGTCCTCCAGAGAATCCTCCACCGAGGGAAGATCCGAAAGAGGAACCAAATGAAGATCCATGGTCATCACCTTTGATAATTACTGGATATGGCTTCTTAACGATGTTGATTTCAGGTATATGGACTGGTACAGGCTTGTGAACAGGGACGGCTATTGGTTTAGGTACTTTAACTGGAACGGGATGAGGAACTGGTACTTTGACGGGATAGCTTACTGGTACAGGCACTTTCTTCTCAACGTAGACTGGATAAGGTTTGTCGACATGAACTGGATAAGGTTCAGCTACTTTCACTGGATAAGGTTTGTCTACTGGAAAGGCTACGGGGTGAGGTACTGGCACTGGGACGTTTCTTTCAACTGGTACTGGTACTGGAACTGAGTGAGGAATTCCTACTCTGTTGGTAATTGTAAGATGGGTATGTACAGATGAGCCCAAATCGATGGCACCGCCGGCACCAGCACCACCTCCAAAACCGCCTCCAAGACCTCCTCCAAGACCTCCTCCAAGTCCTCCACCGAGACCTCCACCGAGACCTCCTCCTAAACCATGTCCTCCACCAAGACCTCCTCCAAATCCACTACCAAGACCTCCTCCTAAACCATGTCCTCCTCCAATGTCACCACCAATTCCTCCAAGATCACCATGACCACCAAAATCTCCTAGGCCCGAGTCACCGCCAAATCCGGAAGAGATGCCTTCTCCAAAGACACCGCGTTTTGCGGTCTTCTTATCTTCTTTGGCTTCTTTCTTCTCGGCTAAGCAGGTTCCAAGAACCAGGAGGGCAATCAAAGTCTACAAATTGAAAATGTTTCAAAAACAATTCCTCTTGGTCAACTTTTTATGTGTAAATACTCGTATAAGTAATATTCGAGTTTTTTACTTACCGTTGCTTTCATGTTGTGTTGTACACTGAAGGATTGCAGAAAGAGACTGATACTATACCACCACTGAGGTGTGCTTTTTATACCATCAATCACAGGAAGCTTTGTACGATGAGGGCGTAGACCCCATATGGCGAATGATTTCGGCCTTTCTACGTTTGAGACTCAGACGCGACCTAATTTACTTTCGGTGCTTATTCAGTAAACGTATGCATCTCGTAAGCTTCGGTTGTGTGTTATGATATTTTTCATGTAAACCACTTTTAGAATAAGCAATTAGTCAATTTTTGCATTGTAAAGTCGCATTAACTTACGCAATAATTATATCTTTCTCTTTTTGTTATAAGTACTTATTATTTTTTAGTTAGTACTATCTAGTCTTTGTTATATTATTTTGAGATTTTACCTGTTGGAAAATTTCTTTAGTGTGTTTAAGTGGAAACAAGAACGTATAAAGCGATTTCATAAAAAAAATAACATACTTATTGCTTAAAATGATATTTTAAGAATACTTTTCGTCCATAATTTGATTGTTTTGTTTTTTTTCTGTGTCTGTATTGTTGCAGTTAAAATAGAAAAATAAAGATGGAACTGTTTTCTCTTTCCACATTTTGTTTCGCTTTTCTTTCAAGAAAATTTCTACAAAAATCCAAAAATTTTAAACTTGCAAAATTTTTATCCAATGTTGGTGAATATTGACTATAAAATTTAAATTTATTTAAAATTTCACCTATTTAATATTAAGCGATATTAAAAGAATGATTTCTTACATAAAAAATATTTTTTTTCCACAAAACAGCCAATACTTCTAAAATTTTTAAATAAGCAAGTGAATTTATCATAGATAATATATAAAAATTATCATATTATGATGTATGCAGCAGAAGTATTAAATTGGACAGCATTTTTTTAATTAATTAATTAAAAAATATCTCTTGAAACTGCGTAACTATTTCGACACGTCATACTTTCTTTAATAAAAGTATCAAATGCAAAGAATATGATAGATTGCGTGGTATGCTTAACTTTCTTTTACGATAAAATCATTTTTTGTCTTACAGTACGAAAATAGCTTGATTTATTTGCATTGATTTCCTTCATGATATTATATTTCTTCTGAATAATTGTCAGAAGCGATTATATCAACAAAGCCCTGATGCAAAGTATATTTCCTCATTTCAAGTATTGATATATTTCGCAGAAAATTAAAAAACAACGACTTAGTTAATTATATTAAGTATGTTGAAACTAAATTTAAATTAGTCCCGTAATAAAAGTTTAAAAAAACACGTTATTGACATCCAATTCAACTCCAAATAATGGATGGCCAAAGGGAAATTTTAAATTGTTATTATTTTCTTTCGTATTTTATTTTTTTCTGTCTAAAATTGGTTTTATTCCTACTACTATTTTATTTTATGAGAGTACCATTTGAAATAAAAATTTTATAAGAAAATATCAAATCTAATTTATCCAAAATTTAAATGATTTACAATTAGTCAAATTAATGAAAGTTGTACCTTGGTTTATTTTTGTAATTAATTAATTTAAAACTACAAAAAATGTTTAAATTAAATTTTTTCGGGGGCTCTGCATGTTGGGCAGCATTCACTGATTTATTGTGTTGGTGTCGTTTTTCAATTATAATCCTTGAATGGGTGCTGTATTTTGGCTTTTAATTACAGTTTCTACTATTAGAAAAAAGTATCCTAGAGCTATCTATGTAAGACGCTAATTTTGTACAGTCCAATTATAACAAGTATACAAAGTGTTAATTTCATACTTTGTTATGGCAATACTGCACGTATTTTTTTATTATTACATTTATAATACGAGTACAAAAAGTTTACGTTGCAATCAAGTATCTAAGTAACCTTTTTGGAAGTTAACATTAGTGTAAACTATTTTCTGTTACTCGAGCCTTAAAAGGCTAAACATCCTGTGTATTAAGTGAATTAAATTACTTTTTAGACTGTTTCTATCGGCAACCCATTTGCCACAGTTGTGTTCGTCCTTACTAGAATCGGAAACTTTTGGTGCTATTATTTATCCTTAGACAGTCAAAAGTTCATTCACATTTTCCTGATATAGTGTATGGAAAATTTTATCACTGGTTCCTTACTGAGGAACTTGTTTAATTTAATTTCAAGGAAATCAAGAAGAGACGTTTTGTTTAGCAATTTTTTGTTCATTATAAATTAGGTAGTTTTTCGTTCATTTTTTAATATATGTAGTTGTATCGTGTACCTCTGCAAATTGTTTTAATTAACTAGTTATTAAGTTTGAGAAATATTGTTTTAAAATGTTTTAAACGTATCAGGTTTCCAGGATTATACATAATTACACATATATTTGTTAAAGAAAATACCACTGCCAATTCTTCATAACATAATTTTATGAAGTTTTTGAAAACTTTAAGTATATTCAAAATTCAATAATCATAAAAAATAACGTAGGTGTTCAATACAATCATTACGTTTAATTCTAGTTCAACATATGAACAGCTCATAATGTGCTTATTTAGTTTCTAGAAACTACCAATAATAAAATTTAAGTATCAAAACATATATGGAGTTTTAGTTTTAAATAATTTTATTTTTAGATAATAATCATTTATAGGCATAAGTCTTACTATATTTAATGACAGTGAAGTGACCAGTTGTTTTTGCATTTAAAATGAATGGAAATTAAAAATGAAGCTGGGACAGCTATTTTAAAACTAAATGTTTGTGTGTCACTCATAGTTATATATATATATATATTAAGTGGAATTGAAATTAATATTAAAAACACACAAAATTTAGAACATTGTCTAGCCATTGTTTACAATTATTAGATAGTTATGAATATTCTGTTATCATTAGTTAATCGTTACAATAAATGAAAACTTAAAACATGTAACTTACCAGAAAAAACTGCATTTTGTACTCTTTGATGGTCAAAAGGAAACTGTTTAAACCCATCAGAAGACAGAATTTTCCTGCAAAAACAATATAAAATAAAATAAATAAAGAAGAATGATTCTACAAGTCAGAGAAAACTGTATCATTGTAATTGACAATGTACATAGATATACAAAACTAGCACCTCCTATTTACAAGGAATTATTAATTTTGGCTCGTTGGCATATTATTAAAAAGCCTCAAAAAAAATTGAACACTGTCAGATATTCACTTTTATTCTTAGTTTTTATCATTGTCCCCACAAGGACCAGATTAGTCTCTCCATTTGTTCTAATATTTTTATTTAGGTCACTGGTCTCCACTTCATTGTTATCTTTTTTAACGTAGAGAAGAGCGAAACTCTCAAACAAACATTAGAAAAAGAAATGTTTTTTTAGGATCTAAATTGTTTATCTTTAAAAATTGTTGTATAAGGTTAATATAGTAGTTTTCGATTATAACGAACTTTCAGATATAGCAAACCTAAATTAGCATCTAAGATTCTGCAGATTTTTAGTTATAGCGAACTAAAAGCGGGACTGTCTCAAATATTGTTAACTGAATACTCCAGAAATCCTCAGCAATTAGGATCGACGGCACAGTTTAATTTTTGTGGATCATAAAGTCAAAATTGTAAATTTTTTGCTTTATTATTTACTGCAAATTGGTTATATATATCACATACATAGTTTAAATAAGTTTTGGATATTTAGTTCGTTAAAATATGGGGTAGGTGTTTCTTATAACATGTTACAAAAGAAATCATAAATTACAATTTGAAAACATAAAATCTTGAATAGCTTTGAACAAATAAATTTCTGATTGGAAAAAATTAGGAATCATACTAATTTGACGTTAATAAGACTGTCAAATGGTTTCCGGACTGGTTCCCACGTTGTCGGTTTACTTGTCTTGACGTTTCGAGAGTCATGTCGCTCTCTTCTTCAGAAGGTTCAGACCTGAAGAAGAGAGCCCGGAAACCATTCGACAAACGACGTCAACCACGGAAGCCTACAGACCAAACAGGTAATAAGACTCTTTTGAAATGGTTTTCTTAGCAAAGAAATAAGAATGTAAAAATTAGTGTTACTGAAAATGGTCTAAAAATATTTCAAAACTATCAGTAAACTATAAATCCAATACAATAGCAAAAAATAGTGGCATTTTTAGAATTATCACCTATAACGAACTTTTTTGTTAATCCCTTGAGGTTTGCTATATAGGAACATTACTGTATCTTTGGGGGTTTATAATTCGTCTACAATAAAAACTTACTCATATGGAACCCCACTGTAATCATTCCCTATAATGCATAGTAAATTAATTAATAAAAACACTGCACCATTTTTATTAAAGCATAATTAATATATTCCTGTATAAGCAACACATGCAACAAATGTTTGTTAATTGAATTGACCTTGTATCTTTAAAAATATGAACTGTTCTTTACACTTGAATTTTTGTAAATTTATTGGGAATTAGGTAACAATGGCATTGACTGTTTAAAAAGTTATGTAAACACGTTTCACAAAATTTGAAGTTGGGACAAATAAGACTACATACATGGTGATTTTTAAACAAAGTAGGCGCTTACAGTTTAGTTGAAAGTACGATAAAGTGGATTTTTTAAAGAAATTTAAAATTTAGTCTTTATCAGTTTTATCTGTTAATTATTATTAGATAATAGTAAATGTGTACATGATAGTTAAAGGTTAAATAAACATCTATTGATATATGGATCCACCGACTATGAATGCATATATTATTTGGTGATTGCGTCTTTTATACTACTTCGTTAATAGTCGGGTAGTACTTCATATTATGTAGGTACCTTCGAAGTAAACAGACAAACGTCTATGTTGGCCGTGAAAAACGAGCGTCATTAAAATATTGCCGTGTTTTAACAGCGGGTATATAAAAATAACTTTAAGCCAGACCTTACGAACAGTTTTTAGTTTGCGCATGGTCGCGACAATTTTAAGATAAGCACCTACTGACGCTACGATTTCGTAGTAACTAATCACATTCAATATTTCATACATTACGTACTGATTATTCCATGTTTTTCGGTAAAAGTTTGTGTCAGTTTTTGTTATTTCTCTACGGTACAGTTACCATATAATAAAATTTAAATAAAAAAAAATGAGTTGCAACGTAAAAAATTGGTCACAAAACACCGGTGAAAAATCAGTTGGTCAACAAGCTGTAGAAGTATTAGAAATTATTGGTGACACACTGCTTCTCCTTTTGAGAATTTTTTATTTTGTGGCGGTCAGTGTTTACAAGAAAATTGTTCCCCCAACTTTAAAAGATGTGAAAGGAAAAGTCGTTGTTATAACCGGTACTGGGCATGGTATTGGTAGAGAATTGGCTTATCTTTATTCCCAAGAAGGTGCCATCGTCGTGGGACTGGATATCAACGAAAAGGGTAACGAAGAAACTTTTGCCGAGATTGTACGAAAAGGACACCAAAAAGGCCATTGGTACACCTGTGATGTCTCGAAAAGGGAAAATGTCCTGGAAATAAGTAAAAAAGTTACAAAAGAAGCCGGTGAACTAAGCGTATTGATTAATAATGCTGGCATTATGCCTTGCCACCCTGTGGAAACGCACACCCCCGAAGAAATTGAAAGAATATTTAGAATCAACGTGATAGCTCATTTTTGGACGCTGGAAGCGTTTCTTCCAATTATGCGAAAAAATAATGAAGGTCACATAGTTGCATTATCATCTTGTGCGGGGTTGTTTGGATTAAAAAATTTGGTACCGTATTGCGCCTCAAAGTTTGCCGTAAGGGGGTTGATGGAAGCTTTATACGAAGAAATTAGATCTACCCCTAATAATCAGATTAGAACTACTACTGTTTTCCCTTATATGACGGATACTGGACTTTGCAAAAATCCAATAATAAGATTCAAAAACTCTATGAAGTTATTAAATCCTCAACATCTCGCGCAGGAAATTATTCGGGCCCAAAGAAGTGACATTTTCGAACTTTCTGTGCCTAGTTATCTTCAATTATTAAATTCCACAAGCGAATTGTTGCCTTATGATGCTAAAATTGCTATTGGAAATTATTTAGACACTTACGTGGATTCAGATTTGAAATAAAAAAAATTTCGACAGTATGAATATGGCCATATAAGTACATTTAATGATGGTTAACTACTCATGACTTTCTTAAAAATTACTTAAATTATTATTATGGAAAAAATGTTGCTGTGATTTTAAAAATAATGACTGTTTAAAGTAAAAAAGCGGAACGATCCAGTTATAACATAACAAATCCATTATGTTTACCTAAATCATGCCCCAATGATTCACATACAATGTATTTGTTTTGTTAATAATTATCTGCAGTACGTTGTTTATATCGTATTTAAATTTTTATATCTACAAAGAAAAAGCATTTATAGTATACGTAAAAGTCACACATTCTATTAAAGCATATTTACACAAAATATTGTAAGTAACTATATACATATATTTTAATTCAGTATGTTTTCAGATAGGTTTTCCAAATATTTTTAAACAGTATAAGACACAGTTTATTTAATCATTTACATTCATCAGAACAAGTCTCATAACTGTATCATGATTTTTGTATGAATATTAAAATAAAAACGCTGTTAACAGCATATTTTTATACCTATTTAAATTTATCTTGAGGAAGGGTGGTTTCTAAAGTTGAAAAAAATGGTATTTGTAAAAGTTTATAATTTGGTTAATTACTAGTCATTCTAACAATTTTTTAGAGAGAATTATTATTTTGTATTAATTTGTAGAAATAGAACTTTTTTCTGCTGTTTAGAAAATATATTTACATTGAAAAGGTATGAGATAGTCAATTTGACTTAAGTTGTTTTAAGTAAATGTATTAAGTTTCATTTTTCCAACTCATCCTTGCTGGCCATGATTACAAGCCGCAAGTCTTCAAAAGACCACTTTATTTGACCTTAGTTTATTACGGTGTTACCACAGATATGTCAACTAGAAATGAACAGGTTACTTTATAATTGCGTAAATTGTACTTTATTTGTGTTAGAATACTAGTAACGTCTTTGAGAAATAATTTATGGTAAATAACTACAAAGTTCATCAGAAAACATGTACTTGCATAAAATAAAAGGTATGATATAAGTAAATGGTAACAACCCTATTAAATATAATGAGAATGTCATCCAGCTGCATAGGCTCGTTTTAATAATAATTAAGAATTGATTCGTTTACCTTACTAAAAATACGCTTTTAATTATTTTAGACCTTAGCGTGTAGCAAAATTGCAGCCTTCAACACATCCGTATACATTTAATTAAGGCATTGCAATGCGAATAAAAGACAAATCGAAAACATAAAACTATTTTGATTTGCAACGTCTTACTTAGAATGGTAAATATCATTATTTAAATTTATTGAAAGTATAACAATTAAGAGTTTTTTTTACAATTTATTATACTATAATTTTTAGTTGTCTTGACTATTAAACTCCAAGGCTGTATACATATCTCTACTTACCACAAGGAAAGAATTGCACAGTAAAAATTACGTGCAAATTTAAAGCAATAGGTAGTGACAACTTCAGAATACAGTAAAAATTATAGTATTTATGGCAGTGCTTTACAAAAATTAAAACAAAATATAATATAAAATACAATTAAAATTACTATGTAGTTAACTAATCTTTTCTAAAACGATGAGTTGTCACACAATTGCCAAATGCATAATTATTTTTACCCAAAATTTGTAGGTACAAATTACTGTCAAATTCTCTACGTGCACTCAATTTTTAAAAGAATAATGTTCTCAAAAACCTTATAAGTGTGATGATGTCAGTTTCTTAAAATAAAATATTTGACCTATTAATTCAGATTTGCATGTACGTACATCTACTTTATCGCTACTATAAGTGCATTTCAGTGGCAAGATCACCAAAATAGAGCACTAACATGGATCTCCTAGCATTATAACTACAAAATTTCTTTTGACTGTTGTAGTATCTACTAAAAAAAAGCTTCTTGGCATTTAAACTATTTCTATATTTTATTAAACTGTTGTCAAATAGCATACAGATAACAATTTTAATAGAATTTATGAGAGTCGTATCATTTTATATTTTCTATTACTTTTCTCTATTTAATGATAAAATGATTGTTATTGTTATTACATATAATCGTAGTTTTATGTGTGAAATTATATTTAATCTTATCTTATTATTACTTACCATAATTTTGTAACTACCTATGTGCACAATTTGCTTTATGCACTCAAGAGACAGTAGATACTTAATCTTTGTATATTTTTCTTAATAACTACGGAAAGTTTATTTGTATTTTGATATATTTGCACGTTTCCTTTCAATTAATGCGCAGGCTTTGGTACTTATCATTGTGGATTTTAACAAACGATAGATAATATAAAGAGATTAAACGTGTTTGGACATAATTTTAAAATAAATAAAAAAAAATAAAAATAAAAACAGCGTAATGATAAAGTTTGAAACAAAATTCATAACTTTCATAGTGAGCGATTTTTAATTTGTGATAGAGAAGGGCATCTTTTAAGACGATTCAGTTGTAATATAGGGTGACCCAGAAAAGCTGGATG
Organism: Agrilus mali; assembly: GCA_029378335.1. Classification (NCBI taxonomy): domain Eukaryota; kingdom Metazoa; phylum Arthropoda; class Insecta; order Coleoptera; family Buprestidae; genus Agrilus; species Agrilus mali. Next base: position 17,099,017 of record CM055657.1, read on the forward strand.
GGCAATATTTTTTTTCTCTTGCGGAACACCTTGTATATTTTTCCTAATTTGGATAAAACTTTCCCTTACGAATACAATTGTGTAGATAAGGTTTGATGGGTCAATTTCAAAGAACGAGCGAGAAAATGTCATTTATTTCAAAAAATTATTAAATTTAATTCCTTATAATAAAAATTGTCTTTGAAAACGAAACATATGCAAATAATTAATAAATTTAACATTAATGTTCAAACTGTCTTTCGCTAACAGTTTGTCACTAGCCCGTCCGAGTATAAACACTTTGCACACTACACCAAATAATTTCTGGGCTGATTCTTTTCATTTCATAACGAATTCTTAATTGTAAGTCTGCTAAATTGAAGTATACATCAGATTTTAATTAAACCCATGGAAAAAAATCCGGAGGACTCAAATAAAGAAAACGCGGGAATAACACAAGAAATCCTCTCCACCCTATCCATCTTTCAGGAAAAGTATCATTAAGATATTGTTGAACCTCTTCCCCTTCTTGAAACCAAATATTTTTATGGGTATATCATCGCCTACAGTGCTGAGGAACATATATTGACTACTAAAGTGTTTATACTCGCACGGGCCAGTGCCGAATTGTTAGTGGGACACAATTTCAACAGTTACGTTAAATTTTGTTAATTATTTGCATTTGTTTCATTTATAAGTATGCCTTTTATGAAAAAATACATTAAACATTTTTTTAATATAAATGGCCATATCTCGCTTGTTCTTTGAAGTAGACCCTTAAAACCTTAGATCACTGTATTCGTAAGGGAAAGCTTTATCTGAGTATGGAGGATACTCCATAAGAGAAAAAACATTATTGTCTGTCCAGCTTTTCTGGATCACCCTGTATAGGTTCCACTGAATCATCTTAAAATATACCCTTCTCTATAATAAAATTGACTTGTCTTGGTGTTTTTTTTTAATATCGCCCACCAAGAAAATAATGAATTTTGTTCCATCATCATGGTGTATATTAACCAATTAAGTTACCGGAATATACTTTTCTAGAGATAATAAATAACAGGAAAAAGGGTTGGTAAATATGACTTCAAAATGGTTTTCTGAAGATGGCAAATGTATAGGTAAGTCGATTGTAGGTAAGTTGACTTAATATCATTTAAAAATCTTTAATAAATAAGAAAATCACATGATAATTTTTTGGAATTTACGTCATTTTATTTCATTTTAAGTTCACTGTTACTCTTCTACGACAATATAAAAAATATTGTACGTCATGTTGCGTTGCCCTACTTTCTTTGATACCCCTGTTTTGTATACGACTAAAAAAAATATATTTAATTGCAGTGCTCATGTCACAGAAATAGATATACGAATGTAGGGTTCAAATGAATAATAATCAATAATAAAATAATACTAAAGATATAATAATTCTCAGTTACAACCTTGATAAATTGCGTAACTTGTTTACATTTAAATCTTTATTTAGTTTCTAACTGATTTTAACTACATGAATTTCGTATATCTAAATATATTTTATAGTTTTTGAATTATTATTATTTATCAAAATGAAGACAGTTATTACAAAATTACAAAGAAAATTGATCATGTGGCCAGTCTAACAGCTACAATTTTATGATTACCTAAATTATGATAAGTTGTTATATCTAAATTACTACTTGCTATAAGTTTTATATTGGGAAAATTGTAAGAAATAAAAAAAAAAGATTAAAAAACAAATATTAGAATTTGAAACTATTTAGTAGATTATTATGTTAATTATTCAATCAAAATAATTGGTATTCTAATAAAGCAGCTTTATGCCAAAAAAAATTATAATCTTTACGAGCAGTATAGAGAAAAATGACGGTTTCTGAGTTAATTTAATTTATAGAAAAAAAAAAAAAAAACGTTACTGCAACCCAAATTATAAAAATCATAACTTCCACAAAATACAACTCAGACTGTTAAAATTTTAACTAATAACAGCTGAATATTAGTGCTAACGCCTTGACAAAATTGAACTAAATAATTTATACAGGGCGTTCAAAATAAAATTCTAAAATTTAAAAACTTCAAACACGAATAATTTCGTTTTTTAAAATGGCACCTACCATTTTGTATTTTTTCAATCGACTCCTTTTTTTATCCTCTTTCGATCTATATGGATGCTTCCTATTGTTTGATTTGAAAATTTTCCAGTAATTTTGAATGTATTACTTAAAGTAGCCAATTTTAATATTTTTCGCATAAAAAGGTGTGGCTTGGAAAAATGACAACTAACGGCAATCAATGCAAAATAAAGCCAAAAATCGCATTTTCGATTAATTTCTTTTACAAAAAATAATCAAAAACGAAAACTTCAATTGAAGTATTTATTATAAACATTTGTCTCGAACATCTCCCTAACAGAAATTAAGCGATAAAAAAGGGTTTACTGTGATTTTGCTTTAATTGTCATTAGTTGTCAATTGTCCAAGGCACACTTTTATTACGCCAATATTAATGAAATTAGCAATATTTAAAAAAATTCTAAATTAAGTACTAAAAATTTTTCAAATAAAACAGTAGAGAGTATCTATATGAATCGAAAGAGGATAAAAAAAGGAATCGATTGAAAAAATAAGAAATGGTAGGTGCCATTTGAAATTTTATCTTGAACGCCCTGTATAAATTATTTAGTTCAATTTTATCAAGGCGTTGGCACTAATATTCAGCTATTGCTGGTAAAAATTTCAACAGTCTCAATCGTATTTTGTGGAAGTTATGATTTTTTACAATTTGGGTTACGGTAACGATTTTTTTCTCTATAAATTAAATTAACTCAGAAACCGATCGTCACAGGTGACATTTGAATTACACGTTTTGTTGAATCCAGCGTAAAAAATATACCATATCATTTAAAATAACCAAGTTGGTGTCGACTTCCAGTATAACCGGATGTAAATCGAACTTGAAAATATTTTTAAAAGAAACGGCATAAACAATAACCAAATGAGCCCAAATTTCAGAATTGAAGTCCTTCTACTAATTCATATACTTCTAATAGCCCACCAACTAGAAAAATCCTGTATATGTAGTGATGAAATTTTAAATGAAAGCTTTAAGAATGTGGGAGAGGGTCCAAAAAATCTTATGTATCCTTACATAGAGGAAGAGGAAATGAAAATGACGAAAATCGTTCTAACGTAGTTAATCATTAAGTAGAGTGGGTACCCCAAAAATAAAATAGTTTTTAAAGTTTTCTCTGTCAAAAAAGAATCTTTTTAAAGAGATTTTTAAAGGTGTGTAGTATCATTTTTTTTTAACTTTTATGCTCTAAATTTTGTTAAAAATATAAGCAATAAAATTAAGAATGGGTTAAATAGATTACAAATTACAAAATAGAAATTAATAAACGTAATATAGGATCATTTGTAGTTAACAATAGAGAAAAATTAGAAAATACTGATAAAAGTGGTATATATACCAATTAAATTGTAACTACCATAGGGTTAAACGGGGCAGTGCCCCGGGGCCCCCAACCTCAGGGGGCTCCTCGGACTCTGACTTACAAACTATAAATTGTGTTAAAAATATCCACTAACTTTTATTAAAAAAACCTTTATTAATTAATTTATCCAGTTATTCATTCCTAAATTCTGCGTGTAGAACCAGGACGTGCCCTGCTATGCACAATAAAGAACTAATGTTAAAGTAGCTTTGCAACTTTAAAGAAATTTTAAATGTAACTACATATTTATATTTTGAGTTGTATTGATAAAATTTTGATTTGTCGTAACCCAGATTCGTCGTAAAACGTACCTATAGTCGGTCAATAAAGTGGTGTTTTTGGATTAAAAATCTCTACTTAATTAGGATTCCGTACCCAAAGGGTGCTCAAGGGGATCCTATTAAAGAGCCTCCGCTGTCTGTGTGTCTGTCACAGGACCGTATTTTTGAACGGTAACAGGTAGATATTTTCTTTTATTTTCATAAAATACTTTTAATTTGTTCATTAAAATAAGTTACAATTTGTATTTGGTTTTTTATTTTATTATGGAGTCGACTGTATTACGACAAATCTGGAGTTCGACGAATCTGAATTATGACAAATCTGAAGTAGGTACTATGTCGAATTCGGAACACGACGAATACGGAACAAACGATTTTAAATAGTTTAGTTGGGGCTCTATTTTATTTTTTGCCCCAGGGCCTTTGGTTACCTAGGTACGCCACTGGTTGACAGTAAAACAAAAAACAAACATCAGGCTTTTCAGAACATTGTGTAGAAAGTAACCATAATCTAGATCTTAATAATGTAAAAGTCATCCATATTGAAAATAGAAATCATGTACTAACACTGCTTGAAAATTTAGAAATAAAAAAAGCTGTTCATAAATTTTTAGTTAACAATCAAACTGAACTTTGCTCAAATTCAACACCTTTGTTATTGTCAGATTTGTAATTTTTTTAGGTTTTTTCCGTGACGTCATTTATTAGTATTAAAGGGTTGGAATCCAGTTTTAATATCAGTAGATACCTGTATTACTCTTCGATAATGACCGCCTAGGTCGAAACATATATCAGAGATTTGACAATAAAAGTTGAAACAATCCAAGTGTTTTTGTTTTGTAATTACTTTAATAATAATTGTTTTGGAAGAAATTCCATTATAAACACTGCTTCATCGGTTTATGTTAATTTTCAAAGTTTAAGCGAAGTTAACGTTTTCATACATAAATAAAATGCAATAACGAATAGTGGGTTGCCTGTTGTTTGTATTGAATTAAGAAAATTCAGAACTTGTGGCGGGCGGTGGTGAAGTTGCCACCAAATTATACCTTACCAAAAAAGGTACAACCGATCTTGCCACTAACGCCTAATAGGTAGAAATTATTCTAATGAGAAAGGAAAATACTTTATTTTTTTATGGCATTTATTTTACATAAGGCATTATTAATACATTCTTATACATATATCAGTCAACAATTTTTAACGTACCTAAATATGATACACATTTTATATAGTCGATGTTTGATATTGTTTTGTTTTTATTTTTTTCACACAATTCCATGATAGTTTTCACTTTACTTCTGGGGCGATGTAAATTGCGCACAAATAATTTTGTACCTGACTAATTATATGTAAATTGCGCACAGTACCTTTTCGATAGAAATAATTGAATTGTAAATTGCGCACAAAGGGGAAGTAGTGGGGCGGAAAAGTAAAGATGGTAAACTTGAATAAAGATTCTTTAAGTTTAAATTTAAATACAGTAAAATATGGTAATATTTAACAAACAGTTTGAAAAAGTTAATAAGTAATTGCAAAGGAAGCATAAGTAAGGATGTTTTATTTTCTTAAATTAGGAATTTATATATTATTTCCAAATAACTTGATAATCTGTAAGTAACCAAATGTTATGATATTTTTAAGGGTTTCTCCAATAATTAGGTAATGCTCTTTTACATATGAATAGATCAATTATAATGATCATTAATTTTGATTTTGATTGACAATTATTAGGGGTTTCTCCCTAGATTAGAATCAATTAATTTAATTTAAATAATAATAAACGAGTTTCCTATCTATTCTAATCTAGGGTTTCTCCAGTAATATACGAATATCAACAGGTATAAATGCGAAGTTGTTTAATTTTAAATTTAGTTTGAATGTTCACCCTCGAAAAGTTGAAACAAAAGTATTTGTAACGTTTACTTGAAATCTTTCTTTTTTTAAATAATTTACGTTTAATTAACGATGGCATCTTTCATTAAATGTGAACGCGGAAATGACTTACTTATTTTTGAACAAAATTCCGAAACAGGAAAATGGCTACGTAGTATATTTGGTTTACCTTTTTTACCTCCAAATGAGGTAGGCGATTGTTTTGTTGACGAATTCATGGAAACTCAACCAAACGATCCAAGGGCAGGGTTGTAGCTAGAGTCGAATTTGAGGTAGGGCAGCATTGGTTACAGGTAGGGCGGAAGTAAAAAATTGATCATAATTGATCTGCCCTTGAAGCACGGGCTGCTAAATCAATCACCATGTATATCACTGACCTCTAGATCAGTGATGTACATTCAATAGCTAATCGTATAATAACAGAAAAACACTTGGAGAGGTTTCACAAAATTTTTTATTCAAACTCAATGTACATTTCGCCTTGTTCGGGCATCTTCAGGAGTATTTACATGTACTGAAGTTACTAATAGTAAATTTCTTATAAATAGATGACTTAAACTGGTTTGGGATCTAGGACGGGATTGGGGCCAAATATCAGTTGATCATTAGCAAGTGTTTTGTTTTGTATTATAGCTTTTTTTATTTCTAAAACTTCATAACGATTCAATATTTTTTTTTTTTTCAACAAACAGACTTCCGGGCTTTCATCTCATTTAATTAATAATGACCACACTTGTACCAAAAATAATATTAAATTGTTACATCATTTGCCAGGGGGAAAAATATTGGATCGTTATGAAGTTTTAGAAATAAAAAAAGCTATCATACAAAACAAAACACTTGCTAATGATCAATTGATATTTGGCCCCAATCCCCTCCTAGATCCCAAACTAGTTTAAGTCATCTATTTATAAGAAATTTACTATTGGTAACTTCAGTACATGTAAATACTCCTGAAGATGCCCGAACAAGGCGAAATGTACATTGAGTTTGAATAAAAAATTTTGTGAAACCTCTCCAAGTGTTTTTTTGTTATTATATTCATTATGTTTCACCAAGTGTCATCGGCAAATTACTTCTTTAAGCTATTCGTAGACAAATAATTTCTGTGACAGAGCATGAGCATGTATCTAAGAAGTATTAAATCCTGAATGATGAAGAACAAGCGAACAAGATGGTTAAACTTCCAAATTTGGATGTAGAGATCCACGTCTGAGTGAGAGTGAGGTAATAATTAATTAAAAATTCAATAGATGAAGCCTTTAAATATTGTAACTCCATTTTAATTAGTAGAAAATAAAAAACAAACACAAGTTACAAAAATGTTTATTGTACCACAATGTACATTTCGCCACACAGTGGCTTCTTCAGGTGGAAGAAGTAATCATGTCTTTTATTTTCTACTAATTAATAATTAATTGTTGGGTGGGGTGATACAAGTAAATAGATACGACCGAAAATACCATTTAGATCATATTTTTTCTGCAAACTTTGTGCAATATCAGAAGGAATCCCTATAGCAAATCATTACCAACATATGTTGAACGACCTGCTGCTATGGAACTAGAAGTAGCGATTGTATTTTGTGCTTCCACCTGTTTTGAGCATTGAGGTTCTTTATGGTCAATTTGCTGTTTGTCAATGTATTGATTTTTGACTAAAATACTTTACCATACACTTAAACCAAACTACAAACAATCATAAAAAATCTCTAGTTTATGTTTATTTTAGTTTAAAAAGGGATTCTCCGTACCATAGATGGCAATATAGCCCATATTGCAATATATGCTACGGGGAATCCTCTCTGCATTACAGATATAATTAAATAGACCCATCGCTTCTTGTGATGGCGCTTTAATTGCCGTCTATACACAGAACAAAGAATTATTATAATATGAAATAAATGTCACAAAGTGTGGTATGTTCGGAAAAATTCAGATACCTACCTATCGCTACAATTTCTTTTTATCTCAAACTATGCAATTTAATTATAATAAATTAACAATTCAATTATAATAATTTATCGTAATTTTTGGTATTTTTAAAGTAGGGCATTGTGATTTTAAGGTAGGGCATTGCCCCACAATGCCCC